>OZ012741.1:77389671-77989671 GCA_963859935.3 Lathyrus sativus
CGACCCCGTGTGATGAGCGGGACAGAGCATTATATATATATAGCAAAGTACGTTATCACAATATGAATGATTTAATGTAAAAAAGTAAATTACCAGAGATATGATAAGGTGCAATATATATAACTAAATTGCATAATAATAAAGTTTGTCATTACATTACACATATTGTACATTATATAACCAAATCATGCACAAAAAGATACTTATAGTGGTCTGATCTCGGTGAGATGGTCATAGTTAACCCAAAATAGAACAAAATAAACAATTAAGAAAACTTGTAGGGGCACGATTAGTATTGCTCTAATTTGATGACCTAGTTGAGTTTGGTTGAGGACAACTCTCCCGTCACATAAATCTTGCAAGGTTGTTGATTCAGTTAAACCATCATGAGCAAGTCTCTTTATACTTGTGGTTGGTGTAACAGGTTCAGGGTTGTGTTTGGATGTTATTTCAATGTCATGGAAATTACATTATTAGAGTAAAATAAAGGAATGAAAATGTAGTTTGTTAAAAAATCTTAACATACTTCATGTATGAACCAATAATCTCCATTGATGAAGCTTTGCATAGAAAACAAAAATGAAAACAGAGAATAGAAAAAAGATGGAGAGAGAAGAATGTGAAGCTCTTTTGTATTTCTGTATTTGTGAAAGCTTAACCAAAATACACAGAAGAAAGGGTATATATACAAGAGGTAGTTGTAACTACCTAACAAACTATAACCACTAACTTCTCATCCACAAACTAATTGGATTACTAAACATAAAATAAGGGAAAACAAAGAGCTGAATTTTAACATCCTCCCTCAAGCTCAAGCATGATATATGTCTATCATGCCAAGCTTGGATACAAAATATTGAAACTTGCTAGTTATCAATGGCTTAGTAAGGAAATCTGCCAACTGTTCTTGAGAAGCTATTGGGAGCAACTTTAAAATGTCTTGTTTGATCTTCTTTCTAACAAGATGACAATCAATCTCAAGGTGCTTCGTTCTCTCATGAAAAACAGGGTTGGATGCTATATGAATAACACTCTGATTATCACAGTACAAAACTGGTGTTTTGGAGCAAGAGATTTGAAGATCCTTCAAGATGTATAGCAACCATATCAGCTCACATGTGGTTGAACTCTGTATTCTGCCTCGGAAGATGATCGAGCAATGGTTTGTTGTTTCTTTGCTTTCCATGATACAAGAGATGATCCTATAAAAAAACAATATCCTATATCCTGAGGTAGATCTTCTGGAATCACTACATCCTGCCCAGTCTGCATCAGTGTATCCTAGAATTTGCAAGGATGACTTTCTAGGGAAGAGAAGCCCTTTACCAGGATTACCTTTTAAATATCTAATAACTCTGCATGCAGCATGATAGCGAACTTCAGTAGGGCAATGCAAAAACTGACTCAATTGTTGCGTGGCAAGAAGCATCTGTCTGTTTCTATTTGTAAGTGAAGAATTATAATGCGTATGTCTCGCATATGGTAGAGTTGATGGTGTTGTTACTACGTGTCGTGAGACAGGGAAATTTAAAAAACGTTATTGAATCAGAAGTAAGAAAGATAACAAAAAGGAATCTTGAGTAGTAACACGACATACCCCAAATCTTTCAAGACCAAGTTAACCTGTGGTTTTTACTCTCTGATTGCGATTGTGTGTAACCTATTTCGCCAACCATCCCTATGACATTTGTATTGAAACATGACAAGGCGATTAGTTTGAGTATGCAAATGTAATTTGAGAGCAAAAAGTGACATTTACAAAAAAAAAATATACTTATAAGGAGATTTTTCTTCCATTTGTCTAAAATAATATTAGCAAAAGAGGTGAACTTAATAACTTTGTCAGAAATTTCATGTTTGTTATTGTTTCTTGGCGGTGTTCCATCAGTGAATTTCAATAAATATTTGTGGCTTAATGCTTTGAACATTAAATCATTCAGTAGAACTTGAAAGTTAGCAATGGTGCAAGTCATATTAACCAATAAAAAATAATTGGAAGCTTGCATAAGCATCGTCGGAACAATCACATAAATATCAGCACCTTGTTAATGGTAAATCGTATACAACATCAGGTGAAAGCAAAACCTAAAACATAAATGGGCATATCCAAACTCAAATATACTACAAAGACGACGAAAAAGAAATGAAAATGTATACAAAAAATACCTAATAGTGTATACCAAGAAACATTCATTCATTAAAATCTACTATCCAGAAGAAAAGAAAAGAAATCAGAAGAGTTTAAAAGCTACGGCAAAGACGAAACAAATGAGGTGTTTGTGAAGGTAAACCAAAAATCATGGACCTAACACAAACATAACCATGAAGACAAACAACCACAATAACCAAAACAATATTGTGAAAACAAAACGAGGGTAAGAGGACTTTCAGAAACTCACGTCTTTGTTTACAACAATAAGCTGAAAATGTTTCTTTGTATTTGAAGTAATCTTCTATTTGTGGTGAACTTTGATGATAATTTTCTAGTTTTTTTCAGTCATTGATGTTCTTTATCATCTTAAACGGTTTTGCCATGTTGAAGAAACGCTGACGACGTCAATTAGTAGGACGAAGACGACGGGCAGAAAGAACCGCACCGTTAGAGAAGAAACGCTTGCTTGAAGAAGGAAGAGAAATGTGAAGCGTTGGCTGAAGCGAGAAGAAAAAAGCAAAGGAAACGCGCATATAAAAGATAATGGAGAGTACTAGATGCGACGTTAAACAGTACACAAATCAGCGAAAACATGTTGCAAAAGAAATGTGCTACACTTGTTAATTGGTAAATCACTCGTCAAAGAAGAGATGCACTATATATCATCACTAGAATACCAAATAAAAGAAAAGAGCCACTCTTATATCAAACGAGTCTTTATTTCCAAATCACTCATCAAAGAAGAGAACCATTCTGTATCAGTATATATCACATACAAACCAGCAAAAGAGATTCATTACATATATGAATTTAAGATTATTCATTCATTTCTATTTCTATATAAACACATACAAACGTTTAGTGGAAACGTAGAAAGAACAAATACAACATCACCGAGTAAACTGTGCCTATGGCTCCACAATGATTTTCCCAGTAGCATGGCCATCAATGCTCTTAGCCCAAGCATCTTCAGCTTTGCTCAAAGGAAACTTGGAGTCGATGATTGTTTTGAGTTTTCCATCCTTTACTAATTGAGCAAGATGTTCCATTCCCTCACGCTTGACATTTACAATAAACGGCACCAACCGCTTCTTCGAGAAAGTAAGTTTCTTCAGAGCAAAAGTAAGCATTGAACTCGGGCCAGGTGTTAAATCCACTACAACCCCTTTTTCAGCCAAATTAGGATCAAAAGTTGACCATGGTATTCCAGTGGTGCAATGTATCACTGCATCATATTTCCTACCAGATGGACTCTTCAGTGCTACTCCTTCTGGAGTCTTGTAGTCGAGAACTTCATCAGCGCCTAAGCTTTTAACAAAGTCGATGTTACGAGCACCACAAGTGGCTGTCACGTGGTTGTTCCCTAGTTTGGCAAGTTGAACAGCATACACACCTACACCACCTGAAGCAGCAGTGACCAAGACATTCTTCTGCTCGCCAGTCCCGTCAAGCTTAATTCCTCCAATTTCGGTGAGTGCGTCACGAGCTGAGAGACCGGCTATAGGTAAACCTGCAGCTTCAGCGGCTGAGACTTCAGATGGTCTGGTAGCTGTTAAGCTCTCGCTTGCCACTGCAAACTCAGCTAGCCCCCCTCCATACTGTACGTTATTCAACATAACACAAAATTTGATAACATATATGAATAAAAACGAGTTAAGACGTGTGTGTTGCTCGTCACTTAACGTGATACATCATTACTTAATAGATTTTAACAAATAGAGGGGCTAACTTGATCAATATTTCGATAAGTGAGGGACTATTCTGCAATATCAATAAAATAAGGGACTAAGTTGATACAAAAAGCCTTCCCTAATGACACAAGGAGAAATTTCACACATTTTTGTCCTACTATTTATTCTAGATATGTCCCTCAGCACCATGTAAGAGTACATGTTATTAAACTAGCATATACTAAAATTAGAAAATCATTCCAACCATGAAATTGTGTTGCAACTCACAAAGAAATGAAGAACAGTAAACTAAGAGAGTGAAAGAAAGAGATGAGTACTTGATGTGTGAGTTTAGCAAGAACTTTGTCACCAACTTTAAAATCCTTGACTTGCGGTCCAACCTCTACTACCTCTCCTGCTACATCAGTACCTAAATCAAAGTCCCACAAGAACAAATGAACCTTAATTATATTGTAAGCATAAGCAAATAAAGAATTCATTTGTACATACACATTAATTAACCACTTATTATTTTTATATAACTATATAATCCACTGGATAGATTAATCCGGTTCGGGGTCAGTTCTGTCATCAAGTGACCGTGATCCTCCATACCAAATCCAACACCAATCACCACTGGACCAACTAACTATCGGTAACTATAAGTTGTTTTCATAAGTTAATAAGTTAAAAACAATTGATCCGCAAGTCATAAGCTATTTCTTAGGTATCACTTGGAAAAAGTGGTTCTGCTGATCAATAAACTAAACTGTTTTTGTAAGCTAATCAAAACACAGATTTGATTAAAGAGAAAGAGGATTAGTGAGTCATACAAGGTGTATTGGGAAATTTTCGAGGCATGAATAGAGCACGAAGATCACCCTTCTGAATCTTCCAGTCAATTGGATTAATGCTAGCTGCTTCCACTTTGAGTAAAACTTCATTGGTTTTTGGAGTTGGAACAGGAATTTCAACATGCTGAATTGAATCAGAATCAGTTACACGTGTAAATGAAATTAGGTTAATTTAATTTGAAGAAAGAAGAAAAAGCATGATAAATTGAAAGTGGTGAGAAAGTGGTGACGACCTTCAATCCAGCGGGTCCTCCGCCATAGGAACTGTACTGAACAGCTTGCATAAGTTTCGCAGCCATGTCTATCTATCTCGCACAACACCGAACTCTATGGATCTTGATTTGTTCGCTTCTTTTTAGTTCTACAAATTTCAACTCTCTTTGTATATGTAAAATGAAAATAAGTTGAATAGTCCTAATTCTCACACGTTGTATTTTTTTATTTCTTAAAAAGAAAAAGTATTAAATACATTTATTTTTTTTAGAATTTTTAAGAAAATATATTTTCCTACAATAATGACTTGTTTACTAACATAGTAACCGGTATCAAAAGTAAACAATTAATAACTATATTCATTCTTATAACTATTTTTAAAAAGTTAAATAAAAAAATATAAAGAATCAATAAAAATGTGGTTTTTGTTTTGATAAAAAAACTTATATCAATTTTGCCTAATAAAAATTAATGGAGAATTTTATTTTGTTAAAGGAACAAAATAGAAAGAAAAAAACATAAATTTTATGTTTTGTTGAAAATTTTATATAATTTTGCTTAATAAAATATATATTGTTATTAATAAACTAAGAGAAATTAAAATGGTTATCGGCCGATCACTTAGGAGTTACACTTCGTCTAAAATATTTGTAGTGCGGGAGAATTATTCTACGCAATAATAAGGCGATCCAAGTTTTAGATATATCCAACAACTCCCCCGCATTATACGTCTAGCAAATAGCATGTTGTTATAATTTCCGCATTATATAAGAAGAAAATGTGTATGTTTTAGGTACACAAATTTAATTCAATTTCTATTCACTCTTTTCATTGCAGGTTAGTCTCTCGTCCACCGCATCGGAAACTCTGACATGTTAGACGAGGGTACTGATTCAGAAGGGGGTTGAATAGATCACTTATTTTTAATAATCTGTGCTTTTAAAAAAATTATTCTAAAATATGCGAAAGCAGTCTCGGATCAAAACTCGTCTATCTGAACCTTTATTGGAAAGATCGGATATGTGAAGTCGAATGGAATGATCTTGATGAGAGAGTAGAATCACTAAGGTTCCCAATCAATTATTCAAATAAAAGTCACTTAAGGTGAACCAGTTTTCAATGCTTAATTGAGGATAAAATTTGAATTGACAATATATCAAACAGTTTGTGTGTTATCAATATATCAAACACTTGGCATACGAAACACACCAAGTCAAATTTCCTTAGAATTTGTAGTGCAAAACTGTTCTCACTTGCAATCAAAGTGATTTTTAAAAAGTTAAAAGTAAACACTTAATAACTATATTCATTCTTATAACTATTTTTAAAAAGTTAAATAAAAAAAAAATATAAAGAATCAATAAAAATGTGGTTTTTGTTTTGATAAAAAAACTTATATCAATTTTGCCTTATAAAAATTAATGGAGAATTTTATTTTGTTAAAGGAACAAAATAGAAAGAAAAAAACATAAATTTTATGTTTTGTTGAAAATTTTATATAATTTTGCTTAATAAAAATATATTGTTATTAATAAACTAAGAGAAATCAAAATGGTTATCGGCCGATCACTTAGAAGGAGTTACACTTCGTCTAAAATATTTGTAGCGCGGGAGAATTATTCTACGCAATAATAAGGCGATCCAAGTTTTAGATATATCCAACAACTCCCCCGCATTATACGTCTAGCAAATAGCATGTTGTTATAATTTCCGCATTATATAAGAAGAAAATGTGTATGTTTTAGGTACACAAATTTAATTCAATTTCTATTCACTCTTTTCATTGCAGGTTAGTCTCTCGTCCACCGCATCGGAAACTCTGACCTGTTAGACGAGGGTACTGATTCAGAAGGGGGTTGAATAGATCACTTATTTTTAATAATCTGTGCTTTTAAAAAAATTATTCTAAAATATGCGAAAGCGGTCTCAGATCAAAACTCGTCTATCTGAACCTTTATTGGAAAGATCGGATATGTGAAGTCGAATGGAATGATCTTGATGAGAGAGTAGAATCACTAAGGTTCCCAATCAATTATTCAAATAAAAGTCACTTAAGGTGAACCAGTTTTCAATGCTTAATTGAGGATAAAATTTGAATTGACAATATATCAAACAGTTTGTGTGTTATCAATATATCAAACACTTGACATACGAAACACACCAAGTCAAATTTCCTTAGAATTTGTAGTGCAAAACTGTTCTCACTTGCAATCAAAGTGATTGCAATGGTTTTGTACAACTGTTTGAAACACTACAAATTCAATCGAAATATTGCAAACAATTGATTTCACACAAACTTCAACAATATAAAAGTAAAGAAATATATATATATATATATATATATATATATATATATATATATATATATATATATATATATATATATATATATATATATATATATATATATATATATATATATATATATATATATATATATATATATATATATATATATATATATATATATATATATACAGAGAGAGAGAGAGAGAGAAAGACACTCGATTTGTTTAGGTTGTTCCTCTTTCATCTTCGTTTCGGGTACGTCTACCCTCAATTTTAAATTAGAATTGAGAAATGTATAATATATGTGTGTAATATTCAGTATAAGAGAAGTCCTAGCTAACCAACAATCTAACACAACTGTTGATGTTGAATCTAACCACTTTTCTCCCCTTGATTCCAGCTGAAGCAAGTGCATCAAACACTTCGAATAAACCTTCAGTTTTCGTTACTCACTTGACCAAACCTTATGTTCTTCAATTTCACTCGGCTGATTTTGATCGCAAGATGCTTGACCCCAAATCTTCCAAAACAATCCTTCGGTTAACGTTATTCCATTGACCAAACCCACCGTTCTCCAGGGCTTTCACTCGGCTGAATCTGTGATGCGAAGACTTGTACAAAAACCCTTAGTTCTTTCAAGATCTTAGAGGACAAAAATCCAATGGTTTTATCGAAGTAAATCCCACTAAATCTCTACCCAAACTTGATTTACAAATCCTACATTTGGATGTTATCACTCTTGACTAAGCACAATCAATAAAGATGATTATGTATGATTATTGATGAATGTAATTGTGATAGTGAAGATGAAGAGCAAGACAATGCTTCTTTCATTCATGTATGCACATGAATGAGTAAAGAAAACTGAGTTTGGGAACACAAAGACACAGAAAAATGGGTAAACACGCGCGAGAGGTCGACCTTTGGCATCTATGAGTCAACCTGAACAAGGCAGTGGGCAAAACTGCATAAAACTTGGCTCATGCATCGATATATAGGAAGTCATGCGTCGACGCATGCAAGGCAGAAAATTTTAAAGATTTTCCTTACAGTGTGATTCGACGAGCAAGGGCGCATGTGTCGACCCAAGGTAGGCCCATGCAAGGCAGAGAGTTTTAAAACCTTTTCCCTTCAGTGTGAGTCGACCTATGACCTTTATGAGTCGACCTATGGCTCTAAAAATGACCCAAAAACCCATTTTTAACATTGCGTATGATCCTATATGTCTAATACATGTATAAGGATCTTTATGCATGTTTGCAAGAGATGAATGCATGGTTTATACAAGGTGATACCGTCCAAAATACACAAGTACTTAATATCCTAGTTTTGACATCATTAAAACATAGTAAAAAGGAACCTTGCCTTCACATGGCCCACCGTTGTTCATCATAATCACCGATTCACCAATCAGTTATGGTTCCACACAGAATAATAGCTTCGTTTATGGGAATCGATATTTGATTCCCACATTTTCCATAATTGCACGTTCGCTCTTCAATTCATCGGTTCAAAGCCTCTTTATTTTATTAGATATAGAGTTCTCGAAATCAAACACGAAGATCCATCACGATTGACCTAATTAAGTAAAGTATCAATTTTGGTTTCCTAAATTTCTAGATTCCTGACTTATAAACTTTTCATAATGGTTGGATTTAAAGCTACTCGTTTGGCCGCATTACATGAAGTCAATGTCGCTCAAGCGACGATCAATCAACCTCTTATGCCTCTTCCTCAAGGTATTGTGAATCAAGTAGCACACCTCCACTACATCCAGGTCTTCTCCAATATCCTTAAATTACAGGATCTACTCAGGAGCCTCCAGTCAGACCTTTGATTCCACCTCCAGTTGCATGACCAGAAGCATTTCCTAGTTTCCAACTATTGCGAGCCAATATCAGAGTGCAAGGCACCAATAAATTACTGAACAACATGTACAACAATGATTAATAACAAAATTCACAAGCGATAGAGGAAAGATTGCTCTGTATCAAAGAAATCCCACACCTCCATGGAAGAACCTTCTAAGATGGGCAAATACAACGGGATGGGAGACTCAAGCGAGCACGTGCAACTCATCAATAAGCGTCTAAGTTACTTTTATGCTAATGAAGCCTTCGAGTGTAAATTGTCTGCTCTAACCTTGATTGGATCGTGTCGCATCGTTGCGAAAGAGGGGTCGGCAAGGACAGAAGAGTTGCCACCATTCGTTATTTATTCCAAAGAGAGGGACAGGAAACGATCAGAGAAAACCTACGAAAAAGGGAAAAGACAGGTCATCACAACCAAATCTCGGGTTCGGGAGTCGGTTATGCAAGGGGAAGGTATGAGCACCCCTCACGTCCGTTGTACTCAACGGGATCCACGCTTGTTATCTAAGTCTATGGGTGAAAACAAAACTATCTAAGGCTGCTGCTAAATCAGAAAGAAATAACTCGATAGGACATTGCCGCCTTATGCCTACGTATTCCCTCGTGCAATGGGAAAGTCAGAGTCAACGTAGTTCGGGAAACTACGGGGGGAGGTTGCTCGCCAAGACATCGCGTCTTGTGCCTACATATTCTTGTGAGGGCGAATCCTCATATACCATAAGTACTTGTGTTTCGATGATGTCAAAACGTAATCATGGAAGAATCGGGTTTTCGGCTCTACCACTACAAAGCAAATGCATATCACACTTCTCATATCTCTCTTGTGTGCATACCTTGTCTAGCAAACTTACCATATGGAGTCCAATGTAGTTGGAAAATCATTGGTTATGTCTAGAAGCATAGAATTAACAAAAATAAGCATTTCTGCAAAATTACAGGTTTTGAGTCGACCACAGGTCGACGCATGGTCAGCGCATGGAAAACTATCAATTCCCACGGGTCGGTGCACGCTGACCTATGATCGACGCATGCTGTTGAGATTTTGAATCTGTCTAAAAATGCAGGCTATGCGTCGACGCACAATCCTGCTATAGTCGACCGCTCGCTGCTTTTTCTGCCTACGTTGAAGAATTTCACTTAGTTTGAAAAGCTGATATGTCTGTTGGTTTTTGGGATACTATAAATAGAAGTTTGGTTCATTTCTTCAACGTCAATTGAAACATTAAGTCAATTGCACAAGAACAAGAAAAGTGAAATAGGTTCCCTAGTTCTCTTCATCTTCCACCTCAACATTTCACAATACAACAATTACACACAACAATTCTTGTTGTACATTGTGGTTTGTTCAAGGTGATAACGTCTGAAGCCGTCGATTGGGAATCTGGTTCAGATTGCGTTTGGGGCAGGTTTTTCTTGAATAAAACCTTGAAGGTTTTATCCTCCAAGATTCGTCGAATTTGGGGTTTTTTGGTACGAATCGTCTCTACAACATTCAGTTGAGCGAAGATGATTGAGGAACGGTAGGTTCGGTCAATCTAGTAGCGACAATCAGTGAATTATGTAGGAGAGATTCGGGTTCGATTTGTTGGTGTTTAAGATCAGCCAGGCTGGGGTTTAAAGAACACAAGGTTATTCAACAAAGGGGCTGTAATCGGAGGTCTATCCACAACAATCGAAGGACTTGATTCAACTTGAATCAAGGAACAAGGAGAGAAAGCATCATCAACAACCAGAGAGTTTGTTTGTATATTTTGCTTGTCTATCCTTGTATAAACGTTTCAACTACAACAAGTGATATCTATATTATATCGAGCTCAATTCTATTATTAGAATTGAGGGCAGACGTACCCCGAAGCAAGGACGGCGGGGGAACTGCCTCAACAAATCTGTGTCTCCTTTATTTTTCAGCACTTTCATTTTTGCTTGAAAATCGAGTAATTTCAGTATAAGCAATTTTATCAAGTTAGCATTGGTTTGAGTAAGTGATTAACACTATTTTTAACTCTAGTACAATAGTGTATTGTACAAGGAAGCTAGAGTCACTTACTCAAGGCAAAACTCACTTGGAGTGCCTCGCACGCCAAGTGTTTGATAAATTGCCTACACCAAAATTCACTTGTATTGTTTACATATTTTGGTTGGCATTGTGTAGCATTGGAACTAGTCTTACTAATTAGTGATATTAATCAATTGATAGTGTGACTAGTGTGGTGATTCTATTTACTCATTATCATTTCCATAAGGCTAGACGCATATCCGGTCTTCTAATAACGGTTTGTTATAGACAATATTTTTCCATGACCGCTTCTGCAAATTAAATATTTTTAAAACCAATTTTTAATTGGTAGCTGTTGCACCCCAAAATTTGCCCAACCTTTTCTTTACCTAGCTTGTGTTTCATTGCATTTCATATAGAATTTGCATATCATTGTTCATATACAGGGGATTGAGAGAGGTGTGCCTAACAAGAGGAGATTGCCAAAGGTGCCAAGCCTAGTCAAGAGATCTTATCCAAGCTATCAGGAGTTTATCATCATCAGAAAAAGGTCAGAGCTTTGTGAAAAAAGCAGATGAATGAATATAGTTCACCTCCTATCTTGGGGATCAAATGAGGATCATCAGATGGTATTGAGTCTATGGTTATGAAAGAAGAACATTCTATAAGCTTACTGGATGTCCTGAGGATCATTATGGAGCTTATTCATGTCATCATATCAAGTGCAAGAAGCTACAGTTAAAGGTGGTGCAGTTAGGGTTTTCATCTGGTCAACCCTAAGTCAACTGTGAATTTAAAGGAAATTAAGACTCAATTCAAAGTCTTCATGATCAGGGAATGTTGTGTTGAGACATGTCAAATATCATTTCAAGATCAATTCATCAAGATTCAAGAGTGTGAGAAGTTACTGAGCTAGGGTTTCTAAGCTTTGACAGTGTAAAATCCCCTTGTTTAGTGCCTAACTTCAAGACCACATATTTCAAGATACAAGTTTCATCTCATCTTGGCTCCAACATGAGACTTGTATAGAATATTATTAGCTTTCTTTTGAGTACTAGAAGTCATTCATTGGGTTTCTAGAACTCAAGTTATGAAGCTGACAAGTTACAGGTCATCAGATGAATGTGATTTTGGTCCTTGAAAGTCAACAAACTTCTAAGACATTTTTGACCTAGAATGGTGTTTCTCCTCATCTTGACCCAAACATGAAAGTTCTCCCTTATGATCTTATATTTCTAAAAAGTACTAGAAGTCCTCAAGTTAATTTGTGAAGCTCAAGATATGAAGCTTGCAAGGCAGGGGTATTTTGGGAAACTAAGATTATGGGCCACTTTTCATTATAGGTCAATTTCACCACTTTGTACAACTCAAATGGAAATCTTTCCAACTTCAAACTTGCTCCAAATGGGGTCATTTGCATAATCAAACATCAAGGTGTCATAGAATTGACTTGTATGGAAGGATTGATGAAGGAAAATCCATGGAAAAGGCATTAAAGGCATAAAAATCAAATAAATTCATGATGAATCAATTTTGGTCATATGTGTGCATATTTTGAGTCCAAAAAACAGTCTAAACACAATGCCAATTTTGGGATTTGAGGTTTGAGGTCATCTCCATGAGCTTTCTCTATGTGACTTCAAGATTAAGTTACATAATCAAATTCAACCATAGGATTAAAGCAAGGAAGTAATCTGCACCATTGGATCACTCATAACATAAGCAACATGAGTGAAGATAGCTTGAGGCATTCCTAGCTCTATTTTGGCACGGTTCATGAAGTTTCAAAGCAAGAAAAATAGGATTTCCATTGGGCTTGTACAGGCTGCAATTGGGCTTTTTATCCATCCATGTCCAAAGTATATAATCTGAGGATCATGTACAATCAAACAAAACAAAGTTTGGAGCCATTTTCAGTTAGAAAATAGTTGGAGAAAGTGAGAGAAGAGTGAGAATCGATTTTTCAGTTCCTTGAAGGTTCAATCCAAATTGCTCATTCTAACAGCTCTAGGAAGGATCAAGGATCGTTTCTGGATCAAATTCATCAAGAATTTACAGCATTTAAAGGCTCAGTGGAAGCTCTCCACGAGGTAATATATCTCTCAACTTTCCTCTCTGTTTAGGAAGAATTAGCATGCCATTTTCATGTATTTATGATCCTTACACTTAGTAGATGGATTTAGGATTGATTTAATGCCTGATGATGATGATTCTTGATTAAGCATGGAAACTTGTAGCTTTCGGTTAGGCTTGTTTAGAGACTTATCATGAAAACGAACCACAAATTCTTGATGTAGGCAACGAGACGAACAGATTGGTATAACGTTTCGTGAGATTTAGTGAACTTTGGAAAGTGCCACTGTAGCTTCCCTGTCGAAGAAGACGACCCGAGCCGCCGTGCTCCGGCGTCTGGTTCACCTCCCTCCTTTTGTGTTTTAAATCCAGATGCTGACGTGTCATCATATTAACCCTCGAATCATTGGACTTAGACTCAATCCCACGGTCACATTTCACCCTCCATTTGTGTTTAAAATATGCGGCCTGCGTGTCACGTTCTTGACCATAGGATTAACTGACTTAGACTTCAGTGGACGGCTAGGATTTAGGTCAGCTTGTGTAAAAGTTCTTGCGCCTGCGTGTCGTCCTAACAGCCCTAGGATTCATTGACTTAAGCTCCATCCAAAGGCCATGATCTCGTTTCAGAATGGTTGACCAAGTCTTTAGTGAAACGGTGCACTTCATTAAGTGTACCCTGAATGGATTGGGCTTTATTCATATTTGCACCCCCTGACTGACCTGGCCCAAAGAATTACACGTGAAAACCTACTTTCTGCACCTAGTCTTTTATTCATTTAATTTCTTTTCATTCTTTTTTTCATTTTAATTCTGTTTGCATTTTAATTCATGAAAAATACTTTTAATGCATCAAAAAATATATGAAAAATATTTTTTCATACTTTAACATGAGATCTAATTTTACCAATTTTTAATTGAATTTTTTAATTCATTTTACAATTTAATTTTGCATTTTCTTTTTAATATGTTCTTGTAAATAAGAAAATTGCATATCATTCACTTCTTGATTTTATTTCTTAATCAAAACTTCAAATAAATTCATGAAATTTATTGTACATATTGTGGATACTTTGATTGATTTTTTAGTATTTTTATCTGTTTTTTGAGGCCTTTTGATTAGGTTTTGGATTAAATCTTTAGGACCCCCTCCCTTGCCTAGTTCTTAGAACATGCTTAGGACTTTGCCTTCTATTAGAATAGTTAGGATTATAATTTTTCTCTCCAATTTTGACCCCTAGTTCCCTATACCAGAGGGTTCCCCTAGGAATTTTCTTAGATTTTTTAGGTGCATTTTACTATTTTTTAGGCATTTTGCATTATGCCTTATCCTTATGTGTTTCCAACTCTACATCTTGCCTAGTTTGCATTTTGTTTGCCTTTTGTGCATTGTTTGTGCATCCAACTCTGGCATATTCAGGTTGTAGACATCTTAAGCCACTTGTGTGATGAATTTCAAGTCTTAATCATGTTCCTAGCTTGTCTAAGTTTAGGCTTCCTTTAGGACTTTCCTTTAGTCTTTCCATAAGATATCCTTGAATGACTTCCATATTTGCATGATTCTTCTTCCACATTTTCCTCTTCTAATTCCTCCAAGTCCTATGATCTTAGGATCCTTCTTGTGAGAGTCCAATTCTTCCTTTGGTCGAACTAAGGGCATTCCATAAAGAAGTTGAGCCTTTGATGGATTGTGTTGATACACATTGAACATAGTGGGTTCTTTTGGTTCTCACTATGCTTCTCTTCATTCCTTTTTGTCCTACAATCTTAGGATCCTTCTTGTGAGAGCCCAGTTCTTCCTTTGGTCGAACTAAGGGCATTCCATAAAAAAGTTTAGCCTTTGATGGACTCTTGTGTTGATACACATTGAACATCGTGGGTTCTTTTGGTTCTCACTATGCTTCTCTTCATTCCAAGTCCTATGATCTTAGGATCCTTCTTGTGAGAGCCCAGTTCTTCCTTTGGTCGAACTAAGGGTATTCCATAAAGAAGTTAAGCCTTTGATGGACTCTTGTGTTGATACACATTGAACATAGTGGGTTCCTTTGGTTCTCACTGTGCTTCTCTTCATTCATTCCTCTTTGTCCTACAATCTTAGGGTCCTTCTTGTGAGAGCCCAGTTCTTCCTTTGGTAGAACTAAGGGCATTCCATAAAGAAGTTGAACCTTTGTGGACTCCTGTGTCTTTACACATTGAACTTGATGAGTTCAGTTCCCCCTTTGAGTCCTATCATCTTGTTTATCCCCTCCCCTGCATATTAGTTTGATTAGGTGCATTAGGATAGGCATTCTTTCTCTTAAGTCCATGTTTGCATCTAAAGGTTGAGGTTGCTTCCCTTTGCTTGTGTGTTATTTTCTTTTATGTTTGCATTAAAGGTTGAGGTGTCCTCCCTTGCTTGTACTGTTGCATTGTATGTGCATTCATTCACATTTTACATTTCAGTTGAATAATCATGATGATTTCCTATTGTTTTCCTTTCCATTGCCATGTCCCCCTAGGTTCTCACTTCCTTGTTTAAGGATAGTGATGATAGACACTAGGTTCTAACCCTTTGCATGATAACAAATAGGATAGAATTCCCTTTCTAAACTCAACGTTAGGACCATCTTGCATGAGAACATTAGGGTTTTGACTTAGTTCCCCTTTAGAGTCCTTTCTCTCTTCTCATCTCAAAACAACTTCAAAGTACATAATAAAGGCTAATGAGTACTGTAGGTTACGAGCCTTAAGCTACTTGGGAAATGGTGATTGGGGGGCTTCTCCTTAATTACCTAGAGTGTTTAGCATACGCCCTTAGGGCGATATGCGACGCATTCGTTCCTAGGTCATAGTCTCTAGTGCAGTATGAATTAAAAACATTCATTCAAAACACTTCTCTAATAAAAGACTTCAACCCAAACATTCAAACCTCTTTTTGCCTCCGGGGCTCTGTTAATCAGGAAAATCTTTTCAGATAAAAGAGTGTTGTTAACTCTTAGTTCTACCGCAAACGGTAACGCCTAAGTCTCCAACGAGCGAGTTGCATACACCAAACCGCTAGAACTACCTGTTAACCTTACTCGGATAAAACAGTCGAACAAACCTATGTTCTCTTTACCCCGAACTACGTAAGCTCTGATCTCTCATACCTGTTGAGAGTACATAGGCACAAGACACGATGTCTTGGCGAGCAACCTTTCCCCCTTCTTTTAGTCGTAGTTATTCGAACTACGTTGACTCTGACTTTCCCATTGCACGAGGGAATACGTAGGCTCAGAGCTGCGGCGCTCTGTTGAGTCCTTTTTCTTTTCTTTTAACTCAGACCTTTAGTTAGATAGATAAACACCCTTTAGATAGCCAACTAAGCGTGGATCCCGTCGAGTACGACGGACGTGAGGGGTGTTAATACCTTCCCCTTGCGTAACCGAATCCCGAACTCGAGATTTGGTTGCGATGACCGATCTTATCCCTTTTCGCTAGGTTTTTCCTGATCGTTTCCTTTCCCTCCTTTGGGATAAATAACGATAGGTGGCAACTCTTCTGTCATTGCCGACACCTTTTTTCGCAGTAGCGGCAGTAGCGCCGACTGTTTTTTTAATTGGGATCTATTCAACCCCCCCCCCCCCCCCCTTTCTAGATCCGTGCCATCGTCTAACAAGTGGTATCAGAGGCACCGATTCACTCTGCAGGTGAGAAAAACACTTATAAGGGGGGTTGAATAAGGGTTTTGAAATAAATATGGCAATAAAAACAACACAAGATTTTTATCCTGGTTCGTTGAACTCAACTAATCCAGTCCACCCTATCAAGGTGATTTGCCTTTCTCTACAAGGACTTAATCCACTATATTCAAACAGATTACAGTGTCAACCACTAAGAACAATTGTCTTAGTCTTCTCAAGAAATTCTGACCACAACTTGGTCTTTTTAAGGAACCTTTTACAAATTAATGTAAACTAACAAGTGTTTAAGTTGCTTCTAAAAAGCTTTATCACAACTGTGATTTTTACACTTAGTTTAAGAACGAATAAAACTATTCAACTTATGAAATAAAATTGTATGAGAGCTTGAGAGTAGTTTTCAATTTGATGAATCAAATAAATCGTCAACTTTGAAATGTTGTTGAAGACATCCTTTTATAGATCTGAAAGTCCAATGCTTGAAGACCGTGCACTGCTGAGTAGCTGTAGCCTTTTGTCTTCTATTGACTCTAGCTTTCCCAGAAGAGGAATGTTCAGACAAATCCCTTTTGTCTAATTTCATGTGCCATACATGAATAAGGAAAGAGTCGTTTGGAATATGCCAACGGATATATCTTTGAATAATATTTTCTTCAACAAAGTTTCTGTCTCAAAGTTATCAACATCAGAGTCTTGATGTTATCAGAGTTTTGCAGCCAGTGCTTTTAGCGTGAATATCACTCAGAGCAGAGTTTGAATAACAAAGTCTTTGTACTTGTAGCGTAAAGTACTTCAGAGTCTTCTTGAAACAATGCTTGAAACTCTTCATACAAAATCTTCAACTACGTTTCAGAGTCTTCTGCAACTTCTGCTTTAGAGTTTTCTACAGCTTCTGCTTCAGAGTCTCTTCTGGCAGCGCTCAGAGTTTTCTGATGACTTGCTTCTGACGCTTCAGAGCTTTGCGTAGAGTACTGTTCAGATGCATTTTTGTTTCCATAAGAATATTTATTTTAATATCTGAAACAAAAACACTTGAACAAAATTAGAGTATATATTTTCTTAATACAAAATTTCATTAGAGTTATCATCAAAACATAGAGATATAATTAAACACCAATCTGTGTTCTAACAATCTCCCCCTTTTTGATGATGACAAAAATATAGAAAATTTTGTTCAATAAAAAGGATAAATATAAAACTCCCCCTGAGATAAAGAATCTCCCCCTAAAATGAATACTCTAATAGAAGAAAATACTTCCCTTTTTGCATGAGTATACTTTTCAGATTAAGAGCCTGGTTAGAATCTTGGTTAGACTATACTTTCCAGAATCAGAGCCTGGTAATAGCTTGATTTGCTTTCCAGAATCAGAGCCTGGTTTACTCTTACTGATTTTCTTTCCTGAATCAGAGCCTGGTTATCTTTCAGGATCAGAGCCTGGTAATCAGAACCTGGTTTGAATAAAAGTCGTGTTTGGGGATTCTCAAGGTAACTTCAATGAATGTTGTCAGATAATATGTTATAGTTCTGAAAGACTAAAATTCAATGATAGTTAAAAATTATTATGTCTGAATTTCATTTTAGTAACTGTTTATATTTGAACAAACAAAATTTCTTTTTCTCCCCCTTTTTGTCATAATCAAAAAGAAAAACTTTTTAAGACAGAAAAGATTAACAGAGAAAAACAATATAAGAACAGGTAAGGAAACAGTCAACTTCATTTGATAAATAAAATCCAGAAAACATTCAGAGAAAATAACAAGATAACATCAACAACAAAACACAACAAACATGTGTACAAACATAACAAAAAAAGAAACTAAGATTGGCGAGAGGTTATCAACTTCAGAAGATCTGTAATCTGAGAATTAGATTCCTCTTGTTTAGACATCCAAGTCTTAATCTCATCTGTTGTTTGTTCTTGCTTGACCATCCATGTTCTGATCTCTTTGTTGCTGGCTTCTAGCAGAGCAAACTTTTCTTCTAGATCTGGTCTTTCTGTCTTGATCTCAGAAGAAGCAGATGCAAATTCAGTAGCTGGAGCACTATCAGTGACCATTGCAGATGCAGATGCAGTTTCTTGAAACACAGAAGTAGAAGCTTGTTCCACAATCATCAGAGCTGACTGATCAGGCACAAGAGTTTCTTCAGCAACAGTTGCTTCTAAAGGAGTATCTTCAGACATAGGATCATCAGCAGGTGCATTTTTCAGAAGAAGAACTGTAGGTCTACTCATGTTTAGAAAAATTTGTCTGATAACTTCAGCAAATTTCACCTTTGCATCATCAGAGCAAATGGTGCGAAGATTTGAAGCAACAGTGTTGAACCTTGAGACATCAAACAACATTTTCAAAGGTTGAACGTCAAGAACCTCAGAATCAGATATGAATGATTCAGAAGGTTAATGTTGTTCTGGTTGAGGAACATAGGGGATTGGTTGTTCTGGTTGTGGTTCAAGTTGTTGTGGAGTATGTTCTTCCGGTAGTGGTTTAGAAGTTTGTGGTTCTGGTGGGGGAATTTCATATGTTTTTTGGGGTGCAAATGTTTGTTTGTCAAAGGGAGGAATATCATATGATTGTTTTTCAGATGGAGTTGGTTTTGGTTGGGGTACAGAAGAAGCTGTAACAGAAGGTTTCTTTGGTTTAGAAACACGAGGAGGAGAAGGTGAAGGATAGGGTAAAGGTTCATGGATAGTTTGATCAGATGTTAGTACCTCCTTGACAGTTTGCAAGATCGAATCTAAACTTGCCTCAGGAGGATTATCCTTTTGCTTCTTGACCCTCTTAGGTTTGATAGCAGCAGCTTCACCAGTAGCCTTCCTCTTGGGTTTTGAAGATCCTTCTTCAGAAACCTTCCTCTTCTTCTTGTGTCTTGCCTCATAAAGATCTGGAGAAGGTTCGCCTGCTTTCTGAACCAGATTTGCTGGTAGAGGAGTTCCATCTTTCAGACACGTTGCAATGTAATTCAAAATGATTTCCCTTGGTTCATTAGTGTAGAACATAGGAAAATTATCCACTGGTATCCTTCTTTTACTGACCTCTTCAAAATTTATTTGCTTTGGTGCAGAAGTGACTTTTTCTACAACTTTCATCCTCTGAAGACTTTTCCCATTCAGAGGTTTTCCAACTACATAAGCTAACTCTTCCTTTAATCCTGCTTCTGTTAGATGTCCAACCAGACCATTCTCAGTCAGAATGTCTGAAATGAGTCTTCCCATTGGAATCCAGTTCCTCATCTTTTGATGTTTGGTTCTGACTTCTTCCCTTGATTGTTTTATGTATGTCCACAGATGATTGAAAAGTAGATAAGGCATATCCACTTTTTTGCTCTGACTCAGACAGTACATGAAGTACATCTGATTAGTATTTACATAGTCAGGAGAGTTTGAAGACTTCCTGTGGTGAATACATCCCATAAAGATCTTGGCCCAGATCCTGTAATTTGGCTTCAAATCTTTCACTTTGTTTGAAGCTTCTCCAGATGAGCAAACTTCCCTATACACATCAGTCATATCCACACGCCCGGCTGGCAGATTTGTAACTTCATCCATTTCTTTATAGCCTATGAGCTTCCTTATAAGATCTTCAGTTATGATGATTTCTTTACCCAGAACATATGATACAATGAACTTAGGGCATGTAGTAGCATGGATCCAAAATTCCTTTACTAAACAAGGATAAACTGGTCCCATCAGCCTATCAAAGAACTTAGTCCAACATTGAGCATCAACAATGGGACGAAGATCATACCCATTTTCAGCAATCGATTCAAAGTTCACAATCGATTCACACAGCACTTCAAGTTTATCAACAGGTGTGAGTAAAGTTCTAACAGGTTCCTTGAAGGCAACAACACCCATGTTGGAAGATGAGACAGCAGCCATGGTTGGTTGAAACTGAGCAGAAGTTGATGAAGAAGTAGCCATTGTTGTTCTTGAGAGAGTTTTAGGGTTACGAACGATTTTGGGTTTGGGAGAGAGATGGAAACAATGAAATAAGCAGAAATGCATACAAGAGTGTGAGAGAGTGAAAAGTGTGAAAAGTGAAGTATTGTGGTATTTATAGAAGAAATTAGGGCACACAAGAGTCACACGTTCAGCACGCTTACACTTAGCATTTAATAAAAAGAATATATTCATTTCAAGCAATAAATGATTCTGACAATTTGGGGGGAAAACGAGAAACTCAATATTCAAAAACAGTACCTCAAACGTCAATTCAGTAATGTGCACTCCACCTTTTCAGATTCAGAGTTACACGTGTTTGCTAGCATGTGCTTCTGAAACGTCTTTGAGAAATGAAACGTTAGCCAACATTTAGATCCTCTGAGGCTTGTTAGTTCAGATTTGCACACAATAAATAAAATAATAAACAATAAACAAATAGATGTAATACTTCAGAGTTAAAACATTTTCATTTGAGGAAATTTTCTTCTGATAAACATTTTATTCTAGACAGAAATCCATACTTATATTTTTCAGAATAAATTTAAATCTATCTTCAGCAAGGGGTTTTGTAAAAATATCAGCCCATTGATAATCTGTATCAGCAAAGTTTAAGATGATAATTCCCTTCTGAACATAGTCTTTGATGAAGTGGTGTTTTATCTCTATATGGTTAGCCTTAGAGTGTAAAATAGGATTTTTAGACAAGCATATAGCAGAAGTATTATCACAGAAGATTGAAATGTTACTCTCATGGATCTGATAGTCTTCAAGTTGACTCTTCATCCAGAGCATCTGAGTGCTACAACCAACAGCAACAATGTATTCTGCTTCTGTTGTTGAAAGCGCAATTGTGGGTTGCTTCTTGCTGAACCAAGAGATTAGATGACTTCCAAGAAACCGACATCTTCCATAAGTACTTTTTCTTTCAACTCTGTCTCTAGTATAGTCAGCATCACAGAATCCAACTAATTTATAGTCATCAGATCTTCTGTAACACAAACCCACATTAGTAGTAACTTTCAGATACCTTAGAATCCTCTTAACAACTGTTAAGTGAGACTCTCTAGGATCTGATTGGAATCTGGCACACAGACAAACACTGAATAGAATATCAGGTCTAGAAGCAGTCAAATACAGAAGAGATCCAATCATACCTCTGTAGAGCTTTTGATCAACCTTCTTACTTACCTCTTCCTTACCAAGAGTGCTTGTAGGATGCATTGGAGTTTTAGCCAATTTGCTTTCCATCATGTTAAACTTCTTCAGAAGCTCCTTCACATACTTAGTCTGATGTATGTAGGTGCCTTCTGGAGTTTGATTGACTTAGATGTCTAGAAAGAATCTGAGTTCTCCCATCATGCTCATCTCAAATTCAGCCTGCATAGAAAGAGAAAACTCCTTTCCCAGCGTAATATTGGTAGATCCAAATATAATATCATCTACGTAAATTTGACAAATTAACAAGTCTTTCTTAAATGATTTATAGAAAAGAGTTGTGTCCACTTTGCCTCTGATAAAATTCTTTTCCAAAAGAAAATTACTCAGCCTCTCATACCAAGCTCTGGGAGCTTGTTTTAAGCCATAGAGTGATTTCTTAAGTTTGAAAACATGTTCTGGAAATTTATCATTTTCAAAGCCAGGAGGTTGATGAACATAGACTTCCTCTTCTATAATACCATTTAAGAAGGCACTCTTAACATCCATCTGATATAGAGTGATGTTATTTTGTGCAGCAAAAGAAATGAGTAGGCGTATAGACTCTAACCTGGCCACAAGAGCATAAGTCTCTATGTAGTTAATTCCTTCTTGATGACTGTATGCTTGAGCAACTAGCCTTGCTTTGTTTCTCACAACTTCTCCTTGCTCATTCAATTTGTTTCTGAAGACCCATTTAGTTCCAATGATGTTCAAACCTTTTGGTCTTGGAACCAGATCCCAGACGTCATTTCTCGTGAATTGATTTAGCTCTTCTTGCATAGCAAGTATCCAATCATTATCATTCAGAGCCTCATCAACAGAAGTTGGTTCAATGATAGACACTAACCCAAAAAGTGACGTTCCAGGTGATCTGAGGAAAGACCTTGTTCTGATAGGGTCATCCTTCTTTCTAATAATCATTTCTTCTGGGTGAGAAGATTTGATTCTGGATGAGCCTTTAACATTTGGTCCTTCAGAAATATTCAAATTGTTCATCTGAGCAGCCAATGGAGTTGCGTCTGGTGTTGCTTCTGGTGCTTTTGCTTGAGCTTTATCTGCCTCTGAGTCTTCAGATTCTGTGAGAATGACTTCTCTATCTGCAGAATTTTCAAGCTGCTTTGGCTTTTGATTGCCAAGCTTATCATCAAATCTAACATGTATTGATTCCTCCACAATCTGTGTCTCAGTATTGTATACTCTGTAGCCTTTAGAGCGTTCAGAATAACCAAGCATGAAACACTTCTGTGCTTTAGAATCAAACTTGTTTAGATTCTCTTTAGTATTCAACATAAAACATACACAACCAAAAGGATGAAAATAAGAAATGTTGGGATTTCTATTCCTCCACAGTTCATAAGGAGTCTTCTCCAGAAGAGGTCTAACTGACACTTTGTTCTAAATATAACAAGCTGTATTCACTGCTTCTGCCCAAAAATGTTTTGCCAGATTAGTCTCGTTGATCATGGTTCTGGCCATTTCTTGCAATGTTCTATTTTTCCTCTCTACAACTCTATTCTGTTGTGGAGTTCTAGGGCAGGAGAAATCATGTGCAATGCCATTTTCTTTAAAATATTTTTCAAAATATTTGTTTTCAAATTCACGACCATGATCACTTCTGACTTTAACAATTTTAAAATCCTTCTCGTTCTGGACTTGTTTGCAGAAGTCAATAAATTCAGCATGAGACTCATCCTTATGTTTCAGGAATTTTACCCATGTCCATCTGCTGTAGTCATCAATAATGACTAATCCATACTTCTTGCCTCTGATGGATGCAATTTTCACTGGTCCAAACAGATCAATATGAAGCAGCTCTAATGGTCTTGAGGTTGAAACAACATTTTTTGTTTTGAAAGAAGATTTTGAAAATTTTCCTTTCTGACATGCTTCACAAAAAGCATCTGAGTTGAACTTCAACTGAGGAAGTCCTCTGACCAGATTGAGTTTATTAATCTGAGATATGCATCTCATACTAACGTGCCCCAATCTTTTGTGCCAGACCCATTGCTCTTCATTAACAGACAGAAGGCATTTTACATTCTGAACCTTAAGTTCTGAAAGATTGACTTTATAAATGTTGTTCTTCCTTTTTCCATTAAAGAGGATTGAGCCATCCTTTTGACTGACAGCTTTGCAACATTTTTGATTGAAGATTATGTCATAACCATTGTCACTTAATTGAGTTATGGACAATAGATTATGTGCTAATCCCTCAACAAGTAAAACATTAGAAATTGAAGGAAGGTTACCATTACCTATGGTTCCAGAGCCAATTATCTTACCCTTATGGTTCCCTCCAAACTTGACATCACCTCCAGATCTAAGCTCCAGGCTTTGGAACATAGACCTTCTTCCCGTCATATGACGCGAGCAGCCAGAGTCCAGGTACCGGGACTGGTGTTTCAACTTTGCTGCTAAGGATGTCTGCAACAAATATTATTTTGTTTTTAGGTACCCAAATCTTTTTGGGTCCTTTAGGGTTAGTTGCCTTAAAGTTTTGTCTGAACTTCTGTCTTCTGACAACAGGTTTGTTCTGACTAACTTTAGGTTTAAACACAGGAATGTTCTGACTAGAACGTGTGTGTTTAATATTATTAAGATGACCAAATTTGAAATGAGTATATAGAGGAGAATACTTTATGATCATTTTATCAACAGGTTTTGGATTTAAATCCTTTCCAGAAGAAGATTCATATCCAATACCCTTCCTGTTGTTTCTGCTAACGACATAGATCATTGAAGCCATCTTGCTTCTCTCTAGGCCTCTAGCCAGAAACTTCTGAAAGCTATAGTTATACTATTCTAAAATATTTTTAGAGCATGATATAGGTTCTGAGTCAGATTTCTGAGCATTTTTTAAATCATTTTTTATTTTAAGATTTTCTGCTTTAAGCTCAGCAACCTCAGACCTCAGCTGATCATTCTTAGATGCAAGATAGCTTTGAAGCTTCTTGTATTTGAGTTTGATTTGACTGTAGCTTTCCAGAATTTCTGATAAAATTTTAGAAAGTTCTTCTCTAGTGAGTTTAGAAAATACCTCCTCAGAATCTGATTCTGATTCTGATCCAGAAGTTTCTGCATGGTCTTCTACATCAGCCATAAGTGCCATGTTTTCACATTCTTCTTCTGACTCTGATGACGAATCAGATGCATCTGAATCATCCCAGGTTGCCATCAGAACTTTCTTTTTATGATCAGACTTTCTTTTTGGCTTCTCCTTCTGAAGTTTTTGGGCATTCATTCTTATAGTGCCCAAGTTCCTTGCATTCATAGCAGACAACCTCTTTCTTTCCAGATCTTCTGTGTCCAGAAGACTCTTTACGTTGATTTGGTTTCTTGAAGTTCTTGAACTTCCTCTGTTTATGCTTCCAGAGTTTGTTGATCCTTCTGGACAGCAGGGACAATTCATCTTCTTCTTCAGAAGAAGATTCTTCAGAACTTTCTTCTATAACCTGCAACGCTTTAACAGATTTGTTAGACTTTAAAGCAACTGACTTACCTTTCTTTTGAGGCTCGTCTTCCTCTAGTTCAATCTCATGACTCCTCAAGGAGCTGATCAGTTCTTCCAGCGTGATCTTGTTCAGATCCTTCGCAAGCTTCAGAACTGTGACCATTGGTCTCCATCTGGTTGGAAAACTTCTGATGATCTTCTTGACATGGTCATAATTAAAGTAGCCTTTATCCAGAACTTTCAAGCCAACTGTGAGAATCTGAAATATAGAGAACATAGTTTCTACAGATTCAGACTCCTCCATTTTGAAGGCTTCATATTTCTGGATCAGCGCCAGAGCCTTGGTCTCCTTTACCTGTGAGTTTCCTTCATGATTCATCTTCAAAGATTCAAACATATCAAATGCAGTATCTCTGTTTGTTATTTTCTCATACTCTATATGAGATATTGCATTCAATAAGATGATTCTTGCTTTGTGGTGGTTTATAAACTCCTTCTTCTGAAGATCAGACATAGATTTTATGTCAATCTTTTTCCCTTCATCATTGGTAGGATGAGTGTAACCATCAGTTACTAAATCCCACAAATCAGCATCATAACCCAAAAAGAAGCTTTCTATTCTGTCTTTCCAGTAGTCAAACTTCTCACCATCAAACATGGGAGGTTTGGTGCTAATTCTATCTTTATCATCGTATCTGTTGTTGTATGAAGTTGAAGTAGAAGCTTCAGCAGCCATGATGAATAAAGAACAAGATGTATGGAGTTTTTTTCAACTGGATCTTTTCTGTTCATGGTGAAGTGAGAGCACTAACAGAACCGGAGCTCTGATGCCAACGGAAGGTGAGAAAAACACTTAGAAGGGGGTTGAATAAGGGTTTTGAAATAAATTTGGCAATAAAAACAATACAATATTTTTATCCTGGTTCGTTGAACTCAACTAATCCAGTCCACCCTATCAAGGTGATTTGCCTTTCTCCACAAGGACTTAATCCACTATATTCAAACAGATTACAGTGTCAACCACTAAGAAAAACTGTCTTAGTCTTCTCAAGAAATTCTGACCACAACTTGGTCTTCTTAAGGAACCTTTTACAAATTAATGTAAACTAACAAGTGTTTAAGTTGCTTCTAAAAAGCTTTATCACAACTGTGATTTTTACACTTAGTTTAAGAACGAATAAAACTATTCAACTTATGAAATAAAATTGTATGAGAGCTTGAGAGTAGTTTTCAATTTGATGAATCAAATAAATCGTCAACTTTGAAATGTTGTTGAAGACATCCTTTTATAGAGCTGAAAGTCCAATGCTTGAAGACCGTGCACTACTGAGTAGCTGTAGCCTTTTGTCTTCTATTGACTCTAGCTTTCCCAGAAGAGGAATGTTTAGACAAATCCCTTTTGTCTGATTTCCTGTGCCATACATGAATAAGGAAAGAGTCGTTTGGAATATGCCAGCGGATATATCTTTGAATAATATTTTCTTCAACAAAGCTTTTGTCTCAAAGTTATCAACATCAGAGTCTTGATGTTATTAGAGTTTTGCAGCCAGTGCTTTCAGCGTGAATATCACTCAGAGCAGAGTTTGAATAACAAAGCCTCTGTACTTGCAGCGTAAATTAATTCAGACTCATCTTGAAATAATGCTTGAAACTCTTCATACAAAATCTTCAACTACGCTTCAGAGTCTTCTGCAGCTTCTGCTTCAGAGTCTCTTCTGGCAGCGCTTAGAGTTTTCTGATGACTTGCTTCTGACGCTTCAGAGCTTTGCGTAGAGTACTGTTCAGATGCATTTTTGCTTCCATAAGAATATTTATTTTAATATCTAAACAAAAAATACTTGAACAAAATTAGAGTATATATTTTCTTAATACAAATTTTCATTAGAGTTATCATCAAAACATAGAGAAATAATTAAACACCAATCTGTGTTCTAACACACTTCGTGCTTCAAGTATAACTTTTATAGAAAATGGCTAACGAACCTAAAGGGGCTTATAATAGAGCTCTCGTTTTTAATGGAGAAAATTACAGTTATTGGAAGGACTGTATGAGGGTGCACATAAATTCCATAGATAGAAAAGTGTGGAATGTTATTCTCAATGGTCCAATGGAAATAACTATGAACAATGCGAATAATGAGATTGTGCCTAAGCCCGAAGCACAATGGACTGATGATGATGAAAAGAAATATAACTATGATTGGAAAGCCAGAATATTTTGATCTCCCCATTAGGAGTTGATGAATATTATCGGGTTTCTCATTGTCTTAGGGCAAAAGCTATGTGGGACTCATTGCAAGTCGCCCATGAGGGGACTAATGATGTTAAGCTAGCTAGAATCAACACACTAACACAAGAGTTTGATCTCTTTTACATGGAGCAAGGGGAAACCATTGCGGACATGCAAAAGATATTCACTCATCTCATCAATAGATTGCATTCACTAGGTAGGTTAGTGGCCAAAGATGTTGCTACTAACAAAATTTTGAGATGTCTTAACAGGGAATGGCAGCCGAAGGTAACCGCCATCAAGGAAGCAAATGACTTCACAATTTTGGATCTAACAACATTATTTGGAAAACTGCAAGAGCATGAATAAATGCTCATAAGCCTAGAGCAACATGAAAAGAAAGAAAATAAGGACAAAACAAAGATAGTTGAAAAGAAATCTATTGCTCTCAAGACTTCCTCCTCAAAGTCTAAATTTAAGGAGCATAGTGATTATACGTCGAGTGACAAAGAAGAAGATGACAAGAGTGAGGACATGGGGCTGTTCGTAAAGCGTTACAACCGCTACGTGAGAAAGAATGGCATCCAACACTTCAAGATGAACCTTGTCAACTTCCGAAAGCAATCTAGGTACTCTAGAAATGATGACACCAAGGGGAACAAAACAAGAGGATCATGTTACACCTGCGGAAAGACCGGACACTATAAACCGGATTGTCCTTTAAACAAAAAGGGCAAAGAAAAAGAATCAAATAAATCACATAAAAAGAAATCAAAGCCGAGGGGAGCATATATAGCTTGGGAAAGCGATAGTGACTCCTCTGAGGATGAAAGCTCAAGTGATGAAAAGGAATCCGTGAATTTGCATCTTTCCGCTCACTAAAAGAACAAGAAAAAACAGGCACGACATGCTAAATATGAAAATTCCTCTAAAATGTCTCATTTTGAATTACAAACGGCATTTAATACTTTGCATTGTGAAGCTAAAGAAGCCTTTAAAAGGCTTGCCTCAAATAAACAAATTTTTGTTCACTTAGAACAAAAGATCCATGATTCCAAAATAAAACTCGAGGCACTTAAAGCTTTCATAGTGGGAAGTACTAAAGCAGGTTGTGAGGATCTTAGAAGTATAATAATTAACTTTGGGTGTGACACTTGTTACATTTGGAAAAATGAAGTTAGAACCCTAAATGCCAAACTTAACAAGGCTCTTGAGCCCAAAATTACTTTTGCTATCGATAAATCTGATTTTAGAAAAAGTATGGTGAATCCATATCAAAAATACAAATATGTTATAAGGGATCAAGATGGCAAAGGCAATTCAAAAGTTAATTTTTCTTGTCTATATTGTTGCAAGAAAGGCCATTCCATTGCTAAGTGTCGTTTTAGGAGATTTCTAGTTCCTAAAGGCGTTTATCAATGGTTGCCCAAATGCGACAATTTTGTTACTCACGATTTAGGACCCGATAAGCCATTGTGTACCTCCTCTTGTTAATTGCTTTTTCATAGGTACAACGTCTTAAGAATACCGAGAGAAGATGGATTCTCGATAGTGACTGCTCAAGACACATGACAGGAGACATATCTCTCTTCATCGACTTCGTGGCAAAGAAGAAGGGGTATGTAACCTATGGAGATAACAATCATGGTGCAATACTTGGTAAAGGTAGTGTCGGTAACCCTTCTTCCACTACTATATCTGACGTATTGCTTGTCGAGGGTCTTAAACATAATCTAATTAGCATTAGCCAATTATGCGACAAAGGATACAATGTATCATTTTCAAAAGAATGTTGCAAAATTATGCATAATGATGAAAAGAAGAGTATGTTTTATGGCCTAAGAGTAAACAATGTTTATATGCTAGACTTGAATGAAATATCGTTAACAAGTGACAAATGTCTCATGATAATGAGTGAAGACTCATGGTTATGGCATAGAAGTTTAGCACATGTTAACTTTGACTTGCTCAACAAGGTAGTATCCAAGGATCTAGTACTAGGTCTGCCCAAAATAAAATTTACCAAGGATCACCTTTGTGATGCTTGTCAAATGGGAAAGCAAACGTGGATATCTTTTAAATCTAAAAATATCGTTTTAACTACGAGTCCTCTCGAGCTTCTCCATATGGACTTATTTGGGCCACCTAGAATTAAAAGCCTAGGTGGAAACTATTACGATTTCGTAATAGTGGATGAGTTTTCTAGATTCTATTGGGCTATCTTCTTAGCTAGCAAGAGCGATGCGTTCGCCGCCTTTGAAAGATTTGCTAAGCTTTCCCAAAATAAATTAAACATAAACATTGTGTCAATTAGAAGTGACCATGGAGGTGAGTTTGAAAATCATTTGTTTGAAGAATATTGCAGTAATCATGGAATTGATCACAACTTCTCCGCTCCACATACTCCTCAACAAAATGGGGTTGTGGAGCACACAAAATCATATTTTAGAAGAGTTGGGGAGAAGAATGATCAATGAAAGTGGATTACCTTAATATTTTTGGGCCGACACCATAAGTACGACATGTTATGTTTTAAATAGGGTGCTCATCCGCCCCATCTTAAACAAAACACCGTATGAACTTTTGAAAGGGTGCAAGCCAAATGTATCTCACCTATTTTCGGTTGAAAATGTTTTGTGTTGAATAATGTAAAGGAAAACTTAGGCTTGTTTGATTCCAAGGCTGACGAAGGTATCTTCCTCGGATACTCTCAGTCAAGTAAAACTTATAGAATTTACAATAAGAGATTACTTACCGTTGAAGAGTCTGTACATGTAACTTTTGATGAATCTTATCCAAGAGACGTCAGAAAAGGTAGTGTTGTTCATGGTGCAGGTACATCTACAAAAGACATACTCAAAGGTGCTGAGCCGGGAATTGATCAACCCGTCCAAGCCAAAATTGAGGAGGAGAAAGATGACCGCCATGAGGAAACCGAGGAAGCTCATCCGTCTATAAAAGATGATCTCCCTCCAGCTTGGAAGTCTTCCAAAGACCATCCAATGGACAACATCCTCGGTGATATCTCAAAAGGAGTTACAACTCGATCTAAGATAAGTAATTTATGTTATCACTTCGCTTTCGTTTCACAAATGGAACCTAAAAACCCTAAAGACTCCTTACTCGATGAGCACTGGTTTTTATCCATGCAAGAGGAAATTAATCAGTTCAAGAGAAATGAGGTTTGGGACCTTGTCCCTCCTCCGCGAGGTCATCGAGTAATTGGAACCCGATGGGTGTTTAGGAATAAGTTGGACGAAAACGGGGTAATAACCTGAAACAAGGTGCGTTTAGTCGTGCAAGGGTATAACCAAGGGGAAGGCATCGACTATGAGGAGACTTATGTGTCGGTTTCCCGACTCAAGGCTATATGCCTTTTACTTGCCTTCTCTTGTGCGAAAAACTTTAAGCTATTTCAAATGGATGTGAAAAGTGCATTCCTTAACGATTATATTAATGAAGAAGTTTATGTTGCACAACCTCCGGGTTTTGAGTCTCATGAATATCCCGATCATGTTTACAAGTTAAAAAGAGCCTTATATGGAATCAAACAAGCTCCTAGGGCTTGGTATGAGCGACTAAGCAAATTTTTACTTGATCAAGGGTATTCAAGAGGCAAGGTCGACATAACCCTCTTCATTAAGCGTCAAGGAAAACACTTAATCTTAGTGCAAATTTATGTTGATGATATTATATTTGGGTCAACTAACATGAATCTCGTGAGAGAGTTTTCTAACCTGATGCAGGGGGAGTTCGAGATGAGTATGATGGGAGAACTCACATACTTTCTTGGATTACAAATTAAACAGATTGAGGAAGGAACGTTCGTGAGTCAAACGAAGTACTGTTTAGAACTTCTCAAGAGATTTGACATGGCAAACTCCAAAGTCATTGACACACCTATGCCAACATGTGCAAACTTAAACAAAGATGAAAGTGGTAAGGATGTAGAGGTAAAGAGATATTGAGGTATGATTGGCTCACTTCTTTATCTTACCGCCTCTAGACCCGACATTATGTTTAGTGTGTGCATGTGTGCTCGATATCAATTGGCTCCTAAGGAATCCCATTTAAAAGTTGTTAAGTGTATACTTCGCTACCTATCTGGTACTCCAAAGTATGGGTTATGGTATTCCAAAGGAAATGATTGTTCGTTGGTAGGCTTCTCTGATTTCAATTTTTCTAGGTACAAATCGGATAGGAAAAGTACTAGTGGTACTTGTCACCTTTTTTCAAATTCTTTGGTCAGTTGGCATAGCAAGAAACAAGTTTTTGTTGCCTTGTCAACCGCTGAAGCGGAATACGTTTCCGCCGACAGTTGTTGCGCTCAAGTCTTGTGGCTTAAGCAACAATTGTTGGATTTTAACCTCAAACTTGAACTTATTCCTATTTTTTGTGACAACACAAGTGCCATTAATCTTACCAAAAATCCAGTGTTGCATTCATGCATCAAGCATATCGAAATTCGACACCATTTTTTTAGGGATCGTGTGGAGAAAGGCGATGTTGTTTTCGAACACGTTGACACTACAAATCAACTAGCGGATATTTTCACAAAACCGTTAGCCACTGAAGCTTTCTTTCATATCCCGACGAGAACTTGGTATCCTCGATATTTCGGATCGTGTTTCATAACTTTGCTTGCACATCTTTTATTCATTTATGATTATATTGTGGTACATCTAACAAATTGAAGTTATTATAAGTACACATGTATAATTCATCGAGCTACCTTTGGCATGAAGGTGATGTTTGTCCTTTACTCTCACTCTACCCCTCTATCTCTAATTTCTCATGTTAAAAGTTGCCTCATACTATGTGTTAAAATTGTCAATATGACCTATTATATGCATCATGTCTGTTTGATTGCTTGATAGTTGATGTGGCTATGTATTTATGTCTTATTTGTTGCTCATATGTGCATAAACATGAAAATATGCAAATTTTGCCTGCATGAGTCGACCGCTACAGGGTATGATCGACGCACACAAGTAAACTTTTGAATTTATCAATTTTCACATAGTATGCATCGACGCATACAGAGAAGCGGTTGACACATCGCGCGGTCTTGGTCAAATTTCACCCATTGTTCATATTGGACTTGAGGAACATGAATTTGACCTTAAAAAGTCAGGAGTTGACTTTTTCTCTACACAATTGACTTTTTCCCCAAATCTCCTGATTTGCAATTGATTGACCAATTGAAGCTCTTCTGGTTGAAATTGATGATCAATCTTCTACCTCTAAACACCTTGGGACATATGAAGGATCATGGAAACAAGTTTTGCTCCAAGGAATAAGTCTAGACTTATCATATGTGAAACCCTAATTTCATGCCTTTTTGTCTAGGCCCTTTTGCAAATGAATTGAATGACCATTCCAACTCCACAATAGCCTTTAGGGTACTCAACAAACCTCTATCCCATGCTTACACCAATGATAGAGCCTTATAAACTCTTGACAAAAACCCTCTGATGGTTCTCAGACAAGGAGTCACAACCCACCTCTCCTCTCAAGGAGCTTTCACAACTTCATAATGATATCACACACTTAATGACCTCTATGAATGCCTTTGCTTGAACTTGAAGCCAATAAGACTCTCTTCTTGGATGACGCGCACACACAATCACTTGATCCCCTGTAAGAACAACGCTATGCAAATGAAAGATGCTAAAAATGAAAATGAAACATAAGCCAAGTATAAGAAATGGTTGGTCAAATTTCGGGGTACAACAGCTGCCCCTATTCAAACAACTTAGACCTGAAGGGATGAAAAGCGGACGACTTTCAAACATTCAAGGTAAAAGATGGTTAAATACAAAAGGACCCAGAAATTTGCCAACCGCAGCAATAGCAAACTGTAGAACTGATCCACCAAAGTGGAAGTAGAATCACTGGAGAAAACTATATCTGGTGATTGCAGGGACAATGAGTTGACCCGTTGTCACACCCTAATTTTTGACCTTAAGATCTTACCTCCCTGAGTGTTTTCTTACGTTTTATCCTTTTAAAATTTGTATGTGCGACTAACGAGTGTGTGTAGGTTTATTTTGCTATAAGGACCTCTCTAGCACATTTTTATGATCAGATCCCCTTAAATCAAGATCTTGGTCCCTTCCGAGTTTTCTCTTTAGCAAAGAAGGTTTGTCGAGACAAAATTCGTACAAGAATTGAAATCTGGGCCCAATCATGATTGAATTTGTTAAATTAGTTTGCAAGGATGTTACTTGTTCTAAGAGTCTCTTTTAAGCTCCAAACTCAAGCTATAATTAAGTCGAAGTTCAAACTCAAGCCTTTGTTCCAAGATTTTATTGTTCAGTTTTAACTTTGAATAGATTTTCATTGGAGACAAGCCTTCGTTCAACATATTACTTGATCCACTGAAGCTAATGCCAGGCATTGCGTATACGACTGTATTCAAAAACATTTGGCATGTGGAACATTATTATATTTTAAAGACTCCTTCAGTCAACTTTTGGAATTTACTTACACAACGTGTATCAATTCAAAGACCCTGATTTCTTAAAACCTCATTACACAAGGAGCAAAATCACAAGTTCTGGAAAACAACAAAGACATAGCAGTCATCTCTATTATGCTACTAGAAAATGTTAAACAGGACTGTTCTCGCCAGTAATGCGCCTAAAATCATCATAAGCTTGTGTTTTATAACAAGGGTGCCCTGATGTCAACCTTCCTATATCTGACTATGCAATAGAATCGCTGCATAAGCCGGGAGATTGCTAGACCCCCTTTTCCACGCCATGAGCACAAAGTTACGGTTGTATGACTTCACGGAAACTTAATCGTACCAGGTCGGTTCCCGAAGTAGAACGCGAATACCAGTTTGAGGGACATTCTCCATTGACAGCTCCCTTTTCTTCAAATCTGTCAATACCATTTAAATCCCATGAAAGTGTTATAACAAGGCCTATAATGAGAAAAAACAACAGAGCCAATAGTATGCTTCATGGCATTTCTTTCGGGATCACAACAACACTTACAAGTAACTTTGGTAGTGAAATCCAAATCTCTAAGTTCACTCCACTTTACAGCAGCAATGTGATTGTGCTTACCAAAGCGCACAGACTTTGAGCTAAACCTACGACAAAAAGAGCTGTCGGTTTAGAACCTTTCACTAAGTCAAGGAAAAACAAATAGTGTGCCCAAGAAGCATCCAACCTGTTGTTTTGAAGCGGCAACAGTTGTTTGCTTTTAGCAGCGGTGGCATTTATTTTTGACTTCAACCTCAAAATCAGTGGTAGCGCCGTAACCTACGAGCGTCGTCTGTTACCAACATCTGCAGATCCATTAATAACTCAGGGGTAAATTTCCTCCCCAAATTTCAGTAGGAGGGGAACCAACAGAGAAGACTTTGAACTTTTTCTCGCCGCCTGCATTGTTAAAACACTATTAGCACATGTGAGGAAAGAAGTTGAGAGGCATCCACACATCTTCAAACGACAGTAAAGGACTTACTTGAAGGTTCATCTGGCTGTTGCAAAACAGGATGACCATGTTAGAAGGTTGCAAATTCTCCAAACCAAGAACCTGTGTGCTGCAAATGGAGAGAATACCTCATACAGATGCTTGAAGGATCTGGTCGATCGTACCATGTTCTTTACATTCAGGATCTCTAGCATATTCTGCTAAACCAAAAAGCCATATGTGCTCACTGAACAAGAAGAGAAATTTGTAACTCAGTCAACAACGAGGCTAAATTAAGACCAAAACTGAAATGAATAAGGAAGAACGGGGATACACATTGAAGTTTTATCTTACCATCAGTAGTTGTGTTGTGCCTCACTATATGGATAACATGAAAGCTTGGTTGAACTTGCAATTTCAAGAGGCTTAGAGACGGAACCGCTCGTACAGATTCAGAATAGAATGGAGGACAAAAGCAATAATTTTGAAGTTCTCGCAGCTGATTCTAATGAGTTAGCCTGAAAAAGAATATGTACAATGGACTTAAATATTAAACACACGAAACTCACACTTTATAAAAGGATAACCGTGAGTCCCGCCTCCTATCTCCCACATTGATGGATATTTAAAGGTAACATAGCAGTCAACACAAAACCTCACAGCAGGAGCTCACATTGTGTACTTCCACATACACCAGAGGAAATCGGCTGGCAGCCATAAACCTTAAACCACCTGCAACAATGGGGATTACTCAGAATGCTTCAACAATACTTAGCAAATCAATTTAGTTTTAGAGGAAATTAAGAAGTATACCTTACGGGATGTTGGTAGTCGTTATGAGAAGAAATCAATCCAAAAGCTCTATGGAAGCAGATCTGTAGTTTCTCAGATTTTCACAATTCCATAACGTCTTCCATGCTACAACAGGGTATTATCCATGAAGTGTTAAAACAAAACCAACAAACTCCATTGCAACAGGACGGTGAGAAGGAAGTGATTTGAATTTTGCTTCAAGGATTTGTCCCGTTCTTTCCAAATAGGTTCAACAGCCATTAACTCTTAAATCTTTAAACCTGCTCCAAGAATATCCTGCATAGGAGGAATCAACATCAATAACCCATTTAACAGTGATTCAATACCAACAACTCTTCAAATCAAGGCATTCAAAGAAACGGACTCGAAACGGAAAGTACCGAAGACAACAAAATAAGTTTTCAAAACCTCCCATACATATCACGATCCTAAGAAGGGAAATTCGTAAACCAGCATTCATGAATTTTGTGACAACCCTGAGACATGCTTAAGGCAAATCCAATTTATTTCCAAAACCGGTTAAAACATGTCCAGACAAAATTGGTAGTATTTTTAAAACAAAGGATCATGATTTTAACTATCAGAGTTTATAAGAAGGGAAGTCGCAGCAACAGAAGAAGCAGGCAGAAAAACCTAACATATCCCACACAGAAAATCTAAACAAAAAATACACATAGAAAAAACCAAAATTAATAAAAAAGGGAAAGAACACTTATCCTTTAGGCTCCGCCGTCGTGAATCCTTCATTGGAAACATCGCCAGAACTCTTTCTGTTGCGAACCTCAACCACTGACTGTCGAGATCCTCACGCCCCCGCCATCGCGAATCCATCGCCGGAACTCCACCGGAAATCGCCATTTCCGCCGCCAGACGTCATTCGTCGGAAACACCACTCTCCACCCTAAAAAAAACGCGAAACCCCTTTGCTATCTCGATCCACCATCAAGAAACCTGCAAAAAAATCCATTTTAACAGTAAGTTTTGTTTGCTAACATTATTTGTTATTGTTGTTTGTAGAGAGAAGAACGAAGATGAGAGCTCGGAGAAGAAATAAGAATAGCGAGCGAGAGGAGACGAAGAATAATTGACGGAAGCAGTGGAGAACGGCGGAAACGAGAGATGGAAAGGAAATCGAAGGAGAAGACGGAACCGCACGCGGGGAGAGAAAGGAGAAATCGGGGGGGGGGGAGAATTAGGGATTTAGGGTAGAAACTAGGTTTACGCAATTGTGTTATAATCCTGTGTATACATGCCCTCCATATTACCATGCACCTCACGCACACACCCACTGATCTCCAACGGCTCCATATCCCACGATCCATATTGCGAGTCCACGGTAAGCCCCTTTGCGCCTACACCCATGCAATCACGCGCAACCCCTTACTTAAGCCCTTAATCTCACCGTTTAACTGTTAATTAACTAATAAACCTATTAATTCACCATTTAATAATCATTAAACTAATATTATCCTTTTAATCAGCCTTTTATAATAAAACCACTAATGAACTATTTATTTAATTAACATTTTCCTCTAAATTTAATCAATCTTAATTTAATTAACTAACCTTCATCACCTTTTTAATATTAACAAATCCTTTTATAATTAACTAAACCAACTTTTTTTATTTTAAGATAATGACATCCATTAATTGATTTAGTATTACCTTTCTATTAATCTTGTAATATATTTGTCATTTCCAATTAATCAATTTAATAATTCTAGGTGGCCCTTTTATTTATAAATAAAAAAACTAAATAAATCCTTTAAATTGAAAACCCTTTTTTCTCAATTTAAATAACTTATATAATAACTAAAAACTTTTTTTAATAAGAAAACATTTCTCATAATTTAATTGGTATTTATAATAATAAACTTTTTTTCTTTAATAAGTTACTATTTATCATTTCCAATTAGCAATTTAATGAATGTATCGTCTAAACCCTTTAATAAAAATTAACGTTTTTTTCTTAAAATCAATCTCACCAAAATAATATAATATATCTTCCTCACAGATCAAATAACTTTTATCAATCCGTCTAAAATCAATCTCACATCGTAACTCAATCGTACGCTTATACCTCACATTCACGATTCACACTCACAGCTCACACTTGCACTTAGCGCTTTCATGCGTGTGTATGCTTTACTTTACCCGCAATTTATCTTCCGTAATTTACATTATCGCATTGCATTCCATCCAAAGGAAGAATCCGCGTGTAACGTGAAACTTGCATCCCATTTGCATCATTTCCCCATGATCCTTGATCCCATTCAAGTCGATCTTCTAAGTTTAGATCCTACCTCATAGGAAAGACCTTTACAACTTAGAAACAAACTCAATCAACTCAATACAATTATTCAAACATTAGAGAAAGATGTTAATCATCTTAAGCGAGATAGAATCTCCACCCCACAACAATACAATCTCTTACACTTGTGGCGGTTAAATCTCCCTTAAAATGACAACTCATCTTTTCTCCTAAACTCAATCAATCAACTACCCTAAACCCGTAGGAACTTTGACCACAGTCAAAGAACTCCTCAAACCCTTTAGGGGAACTACGGATACTCTGATTCCATTCCCATAAGGATATGTAGGCATAAGATGCGATATCTTATCGAGTATACTTAGAAATAAACCCCCTAGGTCTTTCAACCATTAAGCAGATAAACTTTAGCAATAAAACAAACATAAAACAAGAGGTTCCTGTAGAGTACTACAGAAACTTAGGATGCTAGCACCTTCCCTAAGTTTAACCAACCCCTGAACCTATAACTCTCTAGCTTGCATTTGCATTGCATTGTGGGAATTTCGATATTTATCCCTTCCTTTGGGCAAATCAAAGTTCGGTTGTAAAATGAATTAAAGATTCAAACTAATCAATAGTTTGGTATCCGATTTTCACCGCGACAGAAATGGCAACTTCACTGGAGAGGCTCAGTGGGTTTCCCTAACTTGTTTTGTTTTATATATTTGTTTATACTTGCTTAATTGTTTACTTGTATACTTGTTTATTATTGCCTTTGGGTTGATACTCTTGAGTGGTGAGACAAAGTCCTACACCAGGACTTGAGTGAACTTAAGCTAGGATAATGATATGTTCGACGAGGCTTATAGGGGGTGGAATCCCGACCGAGCTGACTTGAAAATCACGCTCAATTGAGGCCCTCTCGAAAGTTGTATTGTTGAACGAGTTCTTAATCGTGAAAACATGCACTATATTAGATGTTGGAGCCTATGATATTGAGGACCGTAGTTACCTTAACCCCACTTTGGCCTTTATTAGGATGTAGTGCAGGGCTATGAGGGGGTACCCCCTGAAATAGTGCTACGGGATGCTGTTGGATTATTTAATTCAGCGTCTCCCTGAGGGATCGATGGGCTTAACATCCCACCCATGGGCGCCTACACAGGTGTGTTAGGTGGGCTAGGTAGGCCCCTTGGGGTTGACTTTAAGAAAGATAGTTGCGCCCTGACTAACAGCAATTGCTTTTGGCCTAGTGGTAAGCGCTTGATCCTACAGATGCTACACTCAAAAGAGGTTCTCTTGAGAATATTATTAACCACCGAGCACTTGGGAAGTTGATAATATCCGAAAGATGGGCTAATGACTTTGGAAACCTTCTTAGAACCGTGTTCTGCAGGTATAGTCAACCTCTAGTCCATGTCCTTTGGGAATGGGTATACCCTTTGGCTCCATGCTCGTTGCAAACCTAGGGTCCCCCTTTGTTTGTTTATCTTTATGCATCTATGTGCTTACCTGTGTTTGTTGCATCCATAAAGCATCATATTGCATTGGGTTTCATGGAATTCAGTTTTATTTATAAACATTATAGAACCAATATGGATTACAAAAGAAAAACATTTTGAAATATTCTTTTAAGAGTCCTAACTTGGATGACCTAAGGAAGTTTAAGGGCATTGATTCAAGAATCAAGAAAACTCAAAAGGCAAATATGAGAGGCTTCCTTTATTATTGAGGATCAAATGAAGTTTCAAAAGGCTTTCGTCAATATTGAAGATCCAAGGATTTCTTCCTTCCTTATTCTCCAACAAGAGATAGAGGATTTATTTTCCTCTATCACATTACTCCTTAGAAGTTGATCGTGAACAAAAAGATTCAGTTAGAAGAGCAAATCAACAAGCATGATGAAGGACTTCCTTAGGGCTTTATTAGCTTTTATTTAGCTATTATGTCAGGACTCTTATAAGAATGTTTCCTTGTAATCCATTATAAAAAAATAATAAATAAATAATAACAATAAACGAATTCTGTAACGTTTATAAATACTTGAGTTCCATGAAACCTTTCGTTTTGAATTCTAGCATTTGCATTTCGCATTTTGCATCAGCATATCATCCTTTGCATTCCGGGGGGGGGGGGGGTCTCACTCTTGCTTCATCTTCACAGACAAGCTGAATCACCAATACAACACTTGAGCCAGTCGACGCCAAAAGATGGAACAATTGGAACAAGAGAACAAGGTACTCCATGATGAAGTTGCAATTCTAAAAGAAAATTTGGAAAGGTTGAATGGTTTAGTTGAAGCTCTGTCCAACCAGTTTGTACTCAACAATCAAGACATTCAGAGGACCGTTATCTCCGAAGTAGCATCAACACTGATCCCAGTGGTGTCTACTATCACCGAAGTGACCTACAGCATGCCGCCAGGTTTCCCGTGGGGAATGCCTCCTTATTTCACTCCGGCCGGTTATCGTCCACCTGTTCCTGAGGTCTCTGCCAGGACCACTGTTCAAGCCATTCCTGCAACTATTGTTGTAATAGCTGCGGCACCTCCGTGTGTGAATGCTACTCCGTATGTGCTAGACAAACCAATTCTCCATAGGACACCCAGCGAAACTGTGGGTTTTGAAGAAAGGATGGATGGATTTCAAGACCAGTTTTCCGAGACCCAAAAAGAATTGAATGCCCTTCGTGGGAAGGAATTGTTCGATAAAAGTGCGCCTGACTTATGTTTGGTCCTAAATGTCAAGGTCCCGCCGAAATTTAAGGTCCCTGATTTTGAGAAGTACAAAGGAAATACTTGTCCGCAGATTCATCTTATTATGTATGCCAGAAAGATGTCTGCGCAAACTAACAATGATCAATTGCTCATTCATTATTTCCAAGACAGTCTAACAGGCGCTGTGCTCAGGTGGTATATGGGATTGGATAGCGCGAAGATTCAAACTTTCAACGATCTAGGTGGAGCCTTCATCAAGCAGTACAAATATAACATGGACATGGCTCCTGACCGTGATCAATTGAGGGCCATGGCCCAGAGAGACAAAGAGAATTTCAAGGAATATGCTCAACGTTGGCGCGAGTTGGCCGCGCAAGTCATACCGCCATTAGAAGAAAAGGAAATGACCAAGATCTTTCTGAAGACTCTGGGTCCTTTCTTTTATGAGAAAATGGTAGCAAGTGCACCCAGTGACTTCACCGAAATGGTAAACATGGGAATGCGCTTGGAAGAGGGGGTCCGAGAAGGAAGATTAGTCAAGGAAGGGAGTGCTCCCAATAATGCTCAAAAGTATGGGAGTGGTTTTGTGAAAAAGAGAGAACACGAAGTAAGTGTTATGCAGCAGGGACGATCCAAGAGAGGGTATCTGCCATCACATCAGGTTGCTGCGGTTTATCAGCCACAACATCAACAAAATCAACAAAATCAGCCATTCAACGATCAGAGTCGTGTACACAAAAGAATAGACTTTGATCCCATCCCGATGACATACACTGACTTGTTCCCAACTTTGATTCAAAAAGGTCACGTCCAGACGAGAGCTCCACCTAAGGTACCCAAGAAACTTCCGTATTGGTACAAAGCTGACAAATTTTTCCCATACCATCAAGGTGCTCCAGGCCACGATATTGAGACTTGTTACGGTTTGAAAGCAGACGTTCAAAGGTTGGTCAAGTGCAGAATTTTATCCTTTAAGGGCTCCATTCCTAATGTGCAAGATAACCCACCACCTCAGCATGGTTCGTCCTCCACGAACATGATCCAAGGTTATTCGGGAAGCTCATATCAATATAGTGCCTAAAGATGAATCTAAAGGCGACATAGCAGACGATTCTGCAAGCTTCTCCATTCCATACAAAGACTGAATAAAATCCTGAGAAGGGCTCGTCAGGGTGTTTTCTTATGTGTATTTCATTTCTTTGATTAAAAGCATGTTTGGCTTGTCTGGCTTGTTTATTTTGAATAATTAATGCAATAAAATGTTTGTCTTGAAGAAATCCATTCGTTTCACTCGTAAAATATTTTTCATAATTTATAGCGCCTATTATACCCAATTCTCTCACTTTGGTGGATAATTGGAGGGAGGATGACGAAGTAAAACGCCAGGATCTCTCGCTGTATGCTTTTGAATAAAAACTTACTAATAATGTAAGGCATATGTTTCGAACCTCCTAAAACACCAGAAATAGTCAACCCTTCTTTTAAGCCTTGAGAAAGGATCTGTTTTTTTCTCTCCCAAACCAAAACCTCGTTTTAACCTGGGGCAGGGTATCATCAAAAATGAGCATCTCTCAAAAAATTTTGGGTGGGCACAAATATACTTTGACCCTTTATTCCTCTGCTTTACAAATCATAAACTAAACCCATATATATAACCCATAAAGTCCTAATTGAAGTAAGGTTTAGTTTGAAAGCATACTCGGTGAGATATCGTGTCCTGACTCCTATGAGCTATGCTCAAATTTAGTATCGGCCTTATAAATAAATTTAATTTATATCCTAACTAGTGATTTCGGTCACCAGTCATTGTGATATCTTTTTTTTTTTAAAAAAGACTTCTTCGAGACAAACATACGTGTTGCATTAACAGTTTCGAAATTAACATTTCTGGCTCGCTAATTTTGCTTGATATCTTAGAAAGATTACATGAAGACATTACCGATTAAATTTGAAGACTTTGCTGACCTGGGGCAAGTCATTTTCCAAGAGGTTTGATCAATACAAGTTTGATATCTTAGAACACAAGTTTGAAGACTCAGTTATACCGTCAATCTGAGGCAGTTACGTCGAGATTCGACGAATCTCTCCAAAAGTTTGAAAACAGTGGAGCATTTGGACGTCATGTTTTATGTAAAATCCTCTCGAGAGGACTTTTTTGTTCTCGTGAACCATGTGACTTGGGGCATTTTAAAATCTAAGGTGTTTGTGACAATTCTGCAACGAACAAGAAAACTCCAGTTGGTAACCTGAGAATTCCCGGTGAGCTGATAAGCTTCACCTCTCCAGCGAAGCGGATGTTTATTTCATCCCCACGAAGTTTCGAATCCAACATATTCAACAGCTTTGTTAACCCAGGTTTCCCCTTTGAAGTGGATATTTATTTTATCCATGAAGGTTCTTCAAATTATGAGTCCTAGTAGACCTTTATTCTCATCTTCAATACGATCATTGAGATTACTTTGGCAAGATCAAGATGGCAGAATACTTTCTATTCCCCTGAGTAGTTTTAAAACCCTGAAGCAGGACTGTGATCCCATATATGGTTCTCCACCTATCCACAAGTGATGCTTCTATCTTTGAAGATTGATCCGATATTTGTTCCCTAGAGGGAATTCTAGAAGCAAGTGTACACTCTTCAAGCAATGTTTGATCTGTGAAGATTTGGTTTGAGTGCCCGAAATGTTTTTCATCTCTGTTGTTAGCATACGCATAGCATATAAGTAGACAGCATGGCATATGCATTTTTTTGTATCCCTGTGTTTGTTTGTTCTGTCACTTTGGTCGTGTTTATCACCAAGTGACTGGGTTTGTCTTATCCTTCCAATTAGAGTCGTTAGCTTTAGGCAGAAAAAGCGTAATATTTCTAACTCCCTATGAAGTTTGATCCTCGTGGAAGGTGGTTGTTTTAGTACATCTCATTCGAGTTCATACCTCAATGGTCGAGTCTTGATTGACAGTTTATCTTCGGTCCTTGGCAATCATATTGTGGACATCTCCAACTCTTGAATAAGGATTAAGTGTGCATTTATTTTGCACTCAGCTCCCCAAGAAGTCCTTTCTTAAGATCATTATCCGAAGACATATACTTCTCCAACAATATTAGAAGGTTCTTTCAACAATTTACATCTGAACCACAAGCGCCCTCTTTATTTGAGCAACTAGTTTTGACCAGAATCTTATTCAAAACGACAAATGGCAATCTCTGTGAGACCGTTCCCCCGTCCCCAGTAGGTTTATCAAGATTACCAACTCGTCAAATGGCATTTCTACGAAAATCCATCAGAGAAGTTCGTCGAAGACTTTACAGATACTTCTCTTTATTTGAGAATTCATAGAATATTTTACAGCTACAACAAAGATACTCCTCAGGAATGCATTCCCCAGTGAGTCTATCACACAAGCTTTAACTCCATCAAATGGCATCTCTTCTGAGAAAGTCGATAAAGTTTATTACAATTGGTCTCTCTTTATGTGAGAAGACATTTTTTTCTAATCAACCGGTCTACATCTCTTCCGAAGATCACCGTTGAAGCTTTACAACCTCCAGTACATTACCGGTCGGACACCTTGACTTAGGCTACCATATGTTTGGTATTAGGTGATCTCTCCGTCTTTTGGTTATTACCTTTTCTTAGGCTATCATACATTTGATAGTAGGTAATACACTTTGTTTTGGCTATTACCTTTGCTTAGGCTATCATACATTTGATAGTAGGTAATATACCATATCTTTTGGGTCAGACACCTTTTCTTAGGCTGCCATATGTTTGGTAGTAGGTGATCTCTCTTTTTGGGCTATTACCTTTTCTTAGGCTATCATATGTTTGATAGTAGGTAATATACCGTGTTTTGGTTGTTGCCTTTTCTTAGGCTATCATATGTTTGATAGTAGGTAACACATCTTATTGTGGTCAGATACCTTTTCTTAGGCTGCCATATGTTTGGTAGTAGGTGATCTCTCCTTTTGGTTATTACCTTTTCTTAGGCTATCATACATTTGATAGTAGGTAATACACTTTGTTTTGGCTATTACCTTGTCTTAGGGTACCATACGTTTGGTAGTAGATAATATAGCATCCTCTTTTGTCAGATGCCTGGGCTTAGGCTATCGTGTTCAGTAGTAGGTCATTTTTCCTCTTCATGTTGCCTTTGCTTAGGCTATCATATGTTTGATAGTAGGTAACATGCGTTTCTTGTTTTCAACCGAATATCTTTGTTTAGGCTGCCACACGTTGGTAGCGGGCTACCCTTAACTTTCAAGATCTTGTTTCACTGTCCAAGCTACTGTACTCCTGGTGGTACTATTATATCTTATCTTCATTTTGGAAAATCCACAATGCTGATTGTTATCTCTCCCGTGGAGTCTTGCTTTGTTGGGCCCGTTGTCCTTCGTTACTCCTGCGTTTCCCTTGGGCTGTGTCCGGTTTCCTCCTCTGTGACGCCATTTCGTCACAGGCCCCCTGTCTCGCATTCTCATATCCTTGCATATCATATACATTCGGTGATATCTTAGGGCTAAAAATTCGTGCAATGTTTGTATTTAAGTCCCTCCTATCTCGTCGAGACGAAGATTTCAATCTCCATATCTCCGGATAGAAGAAACTTAAATAGGGGCATCTGTCACACCCTAATTTTTGACTTTAAGATCTCACCTCCCTGAGTGTTTTCTTACATTTTATCCTTTTAAAATTTTTATGTACAGCTAACGAGTGTGTGTAGGTTTATTTTGCTATAAGGACGTCTCTAGTGCATTTTTATGATCAGATCCCCTTAAATCAAGATCTTGGTCCCTTCCGAGTTTTCTCTTTAGCAAAGAAGGTTTGTCAAGACAGAATTCGTACAAGAATTGAAATCTGGGCCTAATCATGATTTAATTTGTTAAATCAGTTTGCAAGGACGTTACTTGTTCTAAGAGTCTCTTTTAAGCTCCAAACTCAAGCTATAATTAAGTCGAAGTTCAAACTCAAGCCTTTGTTCCAAGATTTTATTGTTCAGTTTTAACTTTGAATAGATTTTCATTAGAGACAAGCCTTCGTTCAACTATTGCTTGATCCACTGAAGCTAATTCCAGGCATTGCGTATACGACTGTATTCAAAAACATTTGGCATGTGGAACATTATTATATTTTAAAGACTCCTTCAGTCAACTTTTGGAATTTACTTACACAACGTGTATCAATTCAAAGACCCTGATTTCTTAAAACCTCATTACACAAGGAGCAAAATCACAAGTTCTGGAAAACAACAAGACATAGCAGTCATCTCTATTATGCTACTAGAAAACGTTAAACAGGACTATTCTCACCGGTAATGCGCCTAAAATCATCATAAGCTTGTGTTTTATAACAAGGGTGCCCTGATGTCAACCTTCCTATATCTGACTACGCAATAGAATTGCCGCATAAGCCGAGAGATTGCTAGATCCCCTTTTCCACGCCATGAGCACAAGGTTACGGTTGTATGACTTCACTGAAACTTAATCGCACCAGGTCGGTTCCCGAAGTAGAACGCGAATACTTGTTTGAGGGACATTCTCCGCTGGCATCTCCCTTTTCTTCAAGTCTGTCAATACAATTTAAATCCCATGAAAGTGTTATAACAAGGCCTATAATGAGAAAAAAACAACAGAGCCAATAGTATGCTTCATGGCATTTCTTTCGGGATCACAACAACACTTACAAGTAACTTTGGTAGTGAAATCCAAATCTCTAAGTTCACTCCACTTTACAGCAGCAATGTGATTGTGCTTACCAAAGCGTGCACAGACTTTGAGCTAAACCTGCGACAAAAAAAGCTGTCGGTTTAGAACCTTTCACTAAGTCAAGGAAAAACAAATAACGTGCCCAAGAAGCATCCAACCTGTTGTTGCACCCCAAAAATTGACCAACTACTTATCGCAATTTGGCTCATGTTTCGACTCATTTCATTTTGCATTTGCATATTGTGTACATTGCGTTTTTTTAGTCAGATTGACTTTATCGGGATTACAACCCTCTGATCACGTTTCAGGCAGTTTCATACAATTTCGAATACAAGGATTTATTTTGAGAATTGGTGCTCGTCCCGGTGTTTTCAGCTCTCGCTGTTATTTTGAGGACATTTCGGTGTCCGAGTTTGTACTGTTATTTCGCTATAATCGCGCATCTGTTTTCTAATCAATTTAATCGGGTTTCTTGCATTTTTATAATTTTCCCTTTATTTTCTAGATTTTTTAAATATATTTTTATAGATTTAATTTTTTTTTCTAGAATTTTAAATAGATAGATTTTTAATGAATTTTTAATAGTTTTAATAGGATATTTCTTTTTCTAGAAATTTTTAAATAGATTTAATTTGGTTTGATAGATTTTTTTTCTATTGTTAATTGATCTAGAATTTAGTGGATTTAATAATTTTAGATATTAATTGGTTTAATAGAGTTTAAGTCATTTCTTTTCTAGGTTAATTTCTTTTTAGAGTTAATTAGATATTAGTTAGAATGCTAATCATTTTAATTAGGGGAAGTAATTGGAGTCATAATTAATAATTAGATTTTAATCAAGTTTTAATTCATTTTAATTGGCAGTTACCCATTTAATTTTCGTTTTACAGTTAAGTTTAGTATTAATGGAGTTTTAATGATCATTAGCTCTTAATTGTGGTATTAATGGAGTCTCAGCTTTTAATCAAAGTCCTTAATCAGAGTTATTCCCTTTTCGGTGGGCCATGTGTCAGTTTTGGAGGCCCACAAACCCCAGTCCACACTGCCACTTGGCAGTATAAGAGGCCATCCACGAGTGTGTATCTGGGGCCGCCACTTCATTCCCCAGAATTCACCACATGAGGCCACCTCATTCTCCACCTATCTCTCTCTCTCCCAACACATGCCAACACACTCTGCATGCACCCACGTGTCCTCCTCTCCCTTTGCATGCAGGGCCACTTGTCGCATCCTCCTTCACCGTTTCCCCTCACCGGCCGGCCATGCATCCGCCACCATAGCTGCCGCAACTGTCGTCGGAGACACCGCAACGGTCCCAGGTAACTAAAACCGTCGCCGGAAACTGCGTAATTCACCAGAAGATCCACCATCTTCATCAACTCTTCACCGGATCTTCAACAATCTTCATCACCAAATCAACAATGAAATTTCATCCGATTCATCATCTTCATCCTGCATTCATCATTCTCCGATCAACTTCCACAGATCCTCAAGAATATCATCGAGTTCCTCGCAAGTTCTCCAGATCTTTCTCTTCTCCGCCATGAACATTCAACGTGTTCATCATGTTCTTCATCAATATCCTTCATCTTTTCCCCATATCGCGCATGAACTTCATCATCTTCCTCCAGTTTCTCATCAGAAACTCCCAGAAACACTCATGAATCTTCATCTTTAACCTTAATCGATCCCAGAAATTCCCATAAATCCCTCAAACCTCAAGAACACTCAATCTTCTCATGATTCCTTCATGTTGCACCCTAAAATTTGCTCAACCTTATTCACTTGGTTTATGTGTCAATATCATTAGCATTTGCATATAGAGTCATGTACATAGACTAATCATCTGCATATCATAGTATAGCAAATCACCCAACAAGGGACCAAGCACTATTTTCATTTTTAGAAGCCTATCAAGAGGTTATTATCCCAGTTCAATCTCATTCAAGTCATCAGAAAAGGATTTGAAAGTAAAGAGTTCAGCAGATCAAGCCTTGAGTCCATCTCCTAGCTGAGGGTATCTGAGGGTCAACAAGAGGGTGGTGAGCTGTGAGTTGAAGGCATGGAGAGTATCTAGACATCATGAGAGGCTTAGAAAGTCATTTGGGGGAAGAAAACAAGTTGTTGAGGTGACCACAAGAATTGCAGTTGAAGACAGTCAACTAGGGTTTCATCTGGGCCAACCCTAGGTCAACCCTAGGTCAATTGGTTGATTTAAAAGCATTAAGGACTATTGGGAGAAAGGTGGGGTTCATCATTTGACATGGAGAACAAAGGATGTTGTTATGCTAAGAAGAATTCAAGAGAAATCAAGGAGAAGAGGAGTTTCTAAATTAGGGTTTCTCTGTAAAATCCCCTAGTTTAGGTCAAACTTCCAAGCAAAATAAGTCAAAATGCAAGATTCAAATGGCTTCTTGGCCAACATGGAACTTGTATAGGATCTCAATACCTTTAATTTGAGTGGTGGAAGACATCAAGGAGATTTATAGAACTCAAGTTATGGTCCTTACAAGTTACAGGTCATCTGGGGTATCTGAAATTTTGTCTGTGAAAGTGACTTGACTTCCAAGCAATTTTTACCCCTCAAGGAGATTTCAAATGAATTTCTGGTAAATATAAGAATTGTTCCTCATTGTCTTAGCTTTCTATAATGGTATGGTATGCCTTCATATGATGTGTGTAACTCAACTTATGGTCTTGGCAAGCAAGGGGTACTTTGGTCATTTGTCAGTTATAGGTCATTTTTAAGCAAAGGCCATATCTCCTATTTCCAAGCCTCAAATGGAAAAACTCAAAACATGAAAGTTGTTCAAAATGTGATTTTAAGTCAAGAAAGAAGGTCATGAATGATTGGAAAAGCTCATAGCATGGAGTTGCATGATTGGTCAAAAGATGAACTAAAAAGGGCTTATAAGTTGAAAAAGTTGAATTTGGAAATTGGTTTGGAGGATCTAGAAATCCAAAATAGGTCATCCAATATATCATTTTGATTGGAAACCTCATTTTAAAGACATTGGTTCATCCACATTTTTAAGTTTAAGCTTAAAAATGGGACTTCCTTTGTAAATTTGCTTCTTGCCTCATAAGGTCACATGGCAAAACCTAAAATAAACAAGGAATCAATGGGCAAGCTTGCAAGGTTTTTTCAGTTCAATCAAAATACCATCTAAGGAGAATTTCAAAGGAGAAATGAGGAGTGTGCAAGCTTGAACAAGAAATGGCATATACTTAGCATGGAATCAAAAATCTCATGAAGTGAGATATCCAATTTCTCATTGGATTGTTCCAGTCCCTTCTAGATGATTCTAACATCATCTATATATGGATTGGAGTGTGCTCAGATGCAGAGGTTAGAGGAAATTGCTGCAGAAAGAGAGATTGAAATCAAATTTCTTCCATAGCAAGTCATTTTCCAATTCTTCATTTCTTCCCCATTCTGTTCAATTTCTTGATCTGATTCAGTTCTATCATCATCATTGAGTGTGTAACAATCAAAATCAGAGGAAATTCAGGTCCAAATCGTGTTCTGTACATTGAGTTTGGCAGCTTGCAGCTTCAGATCCATTTCCAAGATTCAAGCACAATCAACCCTAACTAGTGCAAACAGAAGCAAGTTCTTGTGTCACTGAATGTTTCTGCACGAGTACAAGCATTGATTTGAAGGATTCCTCTATCTGGTTCACTCATTTTTCCAGGTTTTCATCTTGACCTCTACACTCTAATTTATGCATAATTCATCAAGGTTAATAGGATAGAATAATTGGGAATAAGTAGTAGATCGTTTCTGGAAAGTATGGATCAATTTGGTGATGTTTTTTAGGTTGGCATAATTTCTGTTAGAAGCAAGAACTCTTCGAATTAGGAGTGTTAGGCTTAGTTCTTTAGGGGGAAATGATCTAGGTGAAGAGAGGAACACGCTTGTGACATCAATTTTGAAGATTGTGAGAATCAGTTCTTGATCTTTTCTTGGAGGTAGCTATCGGGTTTAGGGTTAGAGGAGATTTCAGTTAATTTTGACACCATGGTTGGATTCCTTGTAAGATTTGGAGTGGATTTGGTTTTTATATGTTGGCATTCCATGGAGAATCGAGGAAGTTAGGGTATGGACCAGTTGGTGTGTTCATCCATGGAGTTCTTTCCAAGCCCTGAACCAAGGAGGAAGACGATCTCGTCACCCTCAGATCACCTTTTGACCGGTTGACTAGCATTTGATCCAACGAATGATATTCAAACTTCGTTTATGAGGGAAAGGCTGAGCTAAGACCAAACGCTGCGTTTCATTAAGTTAGCAGCTTTGGGCTTGGATCCAGTATTGCTATTCGCACCCCACATTCCTCAGCCCAAATGAATATGAACTGCGCGCCTTTAATAGTTACACCCCTCTGGTTATTTCTTTCCATTTTCTTTTTTATTTTCTTTATATTTTTTATGCATCTTATAAAATTCATAATAAATAGAAAAATCATCATTTTTAACTCATTCTTTTTGCATATTTTTCTTTAGGATGTCTAGAAAATTATAAAAAATAAAAATTGCATTTTATTTTTTATTTGATATTTTTCCCATATTTTCTAAATAAATGACATTTTAAATAGTTTCATTTCATGCATGATTTTATTAATTTTTGTTCTATTAGATACTTTCATATTTTTTGTTCATTCTTTTTAGGTTGTTTAGATTAGACATTGAACCTGTAGATTCAATTTAGTTCCCATTTTTAGAAATTAAATTTAGATGCTTAGTGTAAGTGTGAATAACATGGATAAAACTAGGGTTTTAGGTGATGACTTAGGAGACTTAATTCTTTCCCCTTAGGACTTAGGGTTTGATTAGTTTAGTTATGGGACTATAGGGGCTATGGATAGTTATTAGATCCCTTAGAAAAAGTCAGGATTCCCCTACTGCTATTAATGTTCTGTATATATCTGATTGACTGGTGTGGTGTGCCCTCTGGGGATTATTGCTTGCTTGCTTGGGTATTGGGATTGTCTGGGGACTTGGGAGAGCTGAAGACCTGAGGAGATGAAGACCATTGGAGAGCCAGGGATTGAAGGTCAACTGCCAGAGTTGGAAAGGAGTTTCCTGCTAGCAGCTGCTGAGGAGACTAGGGTTTAGGAGCTAGGCAGAGCTCTAGATTAGAAAGCTTGTTTCTCAAACATAGATGGCTTTGTTTGCCTCCATCCTTTCTCTATGATTCAAAGTCTCTTTCAAATATCCACCTCCTTCCTTTGGAAGGATCAGTGAATATATTTGAAAGATAGAACTTTTGAGAGGAAACTTTCTGTTTAATGTTAACAGTTGATGAGCCACCCTTGGTAGGCAATTTACTGTTTAACATTCCTCTCCTCTTGTTGATTGATGTTCATTCCTGAAGATTGGAGACATGAAGAAAAGCCATTGCAGAGGGAAGACAGATGATCAAAGCCCTTGCCTGAAGGTCATGAAGATGGAGATTGATGCTTGTTGAAGCTCATGAATGATTGGAAATTACTTGAAGCCAGATGTTGATTCAGAGCTGCTGATGCTGTTTCTTTTGCTGATGTATTTCATTGTTGATGTATTGATTGGTTTTCCGGACTGTATTGTTTGCTGTCTACCCTGCTGGGTTGAAAGTGAAGCCTGTTCACTTTTGCCTATTGTTTTCCAGGTTCGAGGTTGAGTGGGACTCCCTTGCCTCGCTTGTATTGTTGCATCCATGCATTTTACTGCTTTATTGTATATATATCTGCTATTGTTTCTGTTTCTGCCTATCCCGTAGGATCTCTGTTTCTCTCTGTGCAAGAGAGGAGCATGATAGACACTAGGTCTTAACCCATGCATAATAACATTAGGTTAGTTTGTTTCCCTTCGCAACCGTAGGTTAGAGTTCTGTCTCTTCTTTCTCAAAACAAACAGAAAAACACATAAAGATTTCAAACACAATAAAAGACACTTCTTCCGTAAAAGAATGTGAACTCATCAAAGCGTCATTTTTGTCCGCCGGGACTGTTAATCAAGAAAACCTTTTTCAGAAGGAATAAAATCAACCAAGACAAACTTGTGTCGTACGTGGCCCGAACTACGTTTGCTCTGATCTTTCATGCTGTATGAAAGTACGTAGGCATAGGATGCGATATCCTAGCGAGCAACCTTCCCCTCCTTTCCCGTAGGTAGGCGAACTACGTTGACTCTGATTTCTCGTTCCAGGCGGGAATACGTAGGCATAAAGTGCGATACTTTGCCGAGTCATTTTTATTTTCATTTTATTTTCTTTTTAACCCTTGACCTATAGTTTAGATAGAATAACAATCCATACCCGAAAACAAGCGTGGATCCCGTCGAGTACGACGGACGTGAGGGGTGCTAATACCTTCCCCTTGCGTAACCGACTCCCGAATCCAGGTTTTGGTTGCGATGACCATACCTTTCCCGTGTTGTGCGAGGTTTACTCTGAGCGTTTCCTTTCCCTCCCGTGGGATAAATAACGCACGGTGGCGACTCTTCTGTTCAGCCGGCGCCGATTTTCGCAGTAGCGACAGCTGGCGACTCTGCTGGGGATCCAACGTCCCCTGGCTGCTAAGGACTGCGATAGTGCTTATGCATTTGGGATCCAACGTCCCTTAAGAGAGTTAATCCTAACGCTTGTTTTCCCGTTGAGGATTTTGTATGGATTTATATTTCTGACCTTTATTTTCAGCATTATGTATATTGTTTATTATTGCTGTATTGGGGGGTGACGGGTGTTCTGATATTGAGTGAGAAGCCGGACCTGGGCTTGAGTGCACCTAGAATTAGAGTAGAAAGTAGTGGGCGCGTGCCGGCTTTGCTTGCATTAGTGTCTCATGAAATCTACACTCGGACGAGGTTCTTCTGGTTGGCTTCTTTTTCTACCCTTTGGGTCGAAGGGGTTGTTGGTCAGCTGAATTGTCGACTCCGGGAACCGATCATTTGGAAGTTGGCTGAGTGAGGCCTCTTCAGGATTTGATGATGCCACTCCTTCTGGGAATCGTATCATCAACCCTGAAAGTCTGTGACGCCGACGACCGCATAGGATGCCGTACCTTTGTCAGTTACTAGGACCTCCACCTGTGAGAGGGTTTGGGGTTACGCAGGTAACTAGACCTTCAGATACCGGTTTGTTTTCGATCAGAGATCCTGGGTATTTATGGAGAGTTATGAGGTCTGTCAGAGACCATTTGGAGATGTGTTCTGAGGTCTGTCAGAGACCAATTGGAGATGTGATTTGAGGTCTACCAGAGACCAGTGGGAGTTATGGTTTGAGGTCCATCAGAGACCAGTAATGGAGCTTTGTTTTAGGTCTATCTGAGACCAGGGTTTGAGGACTTCTGGAGGGTCTATCTGAGATCTCTTGATATGGTTCAGGATATTCAGCTACAGCTTTGGTCCCTGCTGCATGTTACTTGCATTGCATTGCCTGCATATCCATTACCATTTGCATTTCACTAACGTGTGTCTGTGCTGCAGGTGCATTTGCATTTCCCTAGTTCTAGTGCCCGGACTTCTGAGTATTGATTATGGCTGGTTTGAGGAAAAGAGTTGCGTATAAGCTGCCTGCACCTGACATTACCCCTTTACTCGGTCTGATATCTCTTGCTGATGAAGAGGTTAGAAGAAGCTTCCGAATGAGTCATGGAAGATTATTGAGATTAGTCTGCAAGCCCACTGCTGATGAGATGAACGGGCTATACACCTTGATGCAGTTCTATGACCCTGCATTGAGATGCTTTACGTTTGCTGACTTTATTCTAGGGCCTACCATTGAGGAGTATGTGGAGTTTACTGAGCTTCCCGTGCAGAACAAGGTTCCCTTTATTCACTCTGCTGCTGAGCCCAAGTTGGAGGACTTAGCCAAAGCCTTGCATATGAATGCTGCTGAGTTGTTAGTGACTTCTTGGCTCGGGGTTCCCGGTTTCTCTCTAGATTTTCTGGTCGGCAAGGCTCAAGAATACGCCAAGAACGGTTGTTGGGTGGTTTTCAATGCTATTTTGGCTTTATGCATTTATGGAATTGTGCTGTTTCCTAACTTGCCCAACTTTGTGGACCTGGACGCTTTCCATCTGTTTGCTGCAGTCAACCCAGTGCCAACGTTGATCGGAGACTTCTACCACTCATTGCACTACAAGAACGAAAACCGAAGGGGAAAAGTTGTTTACTGTTGTACTCCTCTATTGAATATGTGGTTCAAAAGTCATCTCCCCACGAAGGGACCATTTGTAGACAGTCCAACCTCAGCCAGTTGGTCAGAGCGCCTGATGAGGTTATATTCCGAAGATGTTGTATGGTTTGATCGAGACCTGTTGGGATCTGAGCTCATCTTCAGTTGTTCTGGGTACCCTAATGTGCCGCTGATAGGAAGAAAAGGGTGTATCAATTACAACCCTTCTCTATTCATTCGTCAGTTTGGATATGCGCTGAAGAATCCACCGCAGGAGGAAGAAGTACAGGAATCTCTGTACTTCACAGGTGATGTGAAGGGAGAGTTATTAGCCAAGTTGCAACATGCCTGGACGCGTATTAACCGCAGAGGGAAGCCGTTGTTAGGAAAGAATGACTGTCAGGCCTATGCACCTTATAGAGTTTGGATTCAGGAGAGAGCAAGTCGGTTGCGGATGCCATTTCCAGATGCACCAGTTCTTGATCCTATTCCGGTAGCGGAGCCAACTACTGTTTCTAGGGAAGTCTATGAGCAAATTGTGAGAGAAAAAGAAGCCTTGATGAAGATCAACGAAGGGTTAGAGCAAGAGCTAGCTCAAGTACGCAGTGAGAAAAACAAGGCCGTATATGCTTTCCAACAACAGATCGAGCTGTTAAACAGGTTAGGGGCTGAGTTGACCGAGGAAAAGAAAAAGCGCGAACGTCTGGGGCAAGAGTTCAGAAGCTCCCATGACATGCTGGAAGCCAAAAAGAAGGCGCTCGACGCAGCACACCGAGAAATCTCCTCTTGCAATAAAACTTGGAATGCTACACTCACCAACAATAAGAAGAGGGAAGATAAGTTGAAGCAGCAAATCTCCGACCTCGAAGAGAAGTTGAAGTCTAGCATCAAGAAGTGTGAGGAAGAAGTGATGACCCGGTATAGTGTCCAGCATGCACTGAACAAGGCAATCAAATCCAGAGATGAAGCGGTGTCTCAGAAGCGAAAGCTAGAAGATTGCTTCGGGGAAGCAACATGGGAAGAAACTGCTGAAGACGTGCGCCGTGTTCTTAAGAAGAGAAACCAACTGGTTGAAGGGCTGCTTACCCAACCAAGTCATCCGGAGACCAAGAAGTTGCTAGAAGAGTACCAGACTTATGGGAGTGTTTGATCATTTCATGTAGTAACTTGTATGCTTTATTTGCATAGTGCTGACCATCACCAGGATTGTTGGTTGAGGTCATGCCTTCTTATTGTACTCTCAGTGATATTGTACTCTCGGCTTATTGATTTTCCCTGCAATATATGAGGCTTTCTATGATTCAGCTCCGATATTCCTGTTGTCAACACTGTCACTGCACTGGCACCTTCACACTAGAACTGGGGGAATGAACTTCCCTAATGCACAGACACATTGCATTGCATTCATATTGCATTACAGGTAATCTTTGAATAGTGTCTTATTTCCTGCTTTTTCCAGGTACTTAACAGGATTGCAGATCAACATCCGCACCGCTATTCTACCCGCACCAATTGTCGAAGAATCATGGATCAAATGCAGAACGAGATGCAAGATGTGCGCGAGAAGCTCGCTCTCTTCATGCAGACCATGGAAGCTATAGCAAAAGGGCAGGAGAATTTGCAGGCCATGGTCCAGCCTCTGTTGGCCCGAAACGCTGGTCATGGTAATGAAGATCATCAGTCTGTACGGGTCGATACTGTTCATGGAGACGGTACTCCCACGCCAGTGGCTCCGCATGTGATCAACACACCTGCTGCTAATGTTAACAACGCTACCGCTGCTGTAAATGGTAACGTCGGAGTTGGAAATGAGACTGCTGTCCATAACGTTGGGCTGGGGGATGTCAATTTGGGTGACAATATAGGCGGCAACGGCTTTGTCAATGCTGGATTCGGATTCAACGATCAGGGATTCGATAACACTGGGAAGTATGGCTTTAATGCTCAAGGCTTTGGGCAAGACGGTTATGGCACGACCAATCAGGGTTACGGAGGCTTTGGAAACGGAAACGGTACTGGATTTATGGCTTTTGGTCCTGCTGGAGGTGTTCAAGGGTACGGCAACAGAGGCCGAGGTCCGGGGATGAATCAGATCAGAGCTGGGCGTAATAATGGATATGATGGATATGGGGCTGGAAACGGTATGTGGCAAGAAGATCAGCAGGAAGACGCCTTCTCCGGAGGAGGTTTTGAAGGGCTGATGGATGATTCCCAGAAGATCAGAATGCTGGAAGAGCAGATGAGGGGAGTCTTAAACCAAAGTGCTGTGGGTTTGGACATGGCAACAATGGGCTTGGTACCTGGCTTAAGGGTGCCAATTAAATTCAAAGCTCCTGCGTTTGACAAGTATAAAGGAGATACGTGTCCAAAAGTACATGTACGAGCTTATTACAGAAAGATGTCTGCATACTCAACTGATGAAAGAATGCTGATGCATTTCTTTCAGGATAGTCTGTCGGGCCCTTCCCTAGAGTGGTACATGGGATTGGAGCCAACTGATATCAAGACGTGGAAGCAATTAGCAGAGGCATTTGTAGCCCACTACAAGTATAACAGCGACTTGGCACCCAATCGGGTCCAGTTGGCCGGGCTGTCGCAAAAGAAGGGGGAGAGCTTTAAAAAGTACGCGCAAAGGTGGCGCGATATGGCTGCCAGGGTCCGTCCTCCGGTAGAAGATAAGGAAATGAATGACATGTTTGTCGGCACATTCACAGGTCTGTTTCATGATATGCTGTTTCACACGTCTCTGGCCAGTTTTTCAGACCTAATTCTGATGGGGGAAAAGATTGAACGTAACATCAAGCAAGGAAAGTTCCAAGTCGAGGAATCAACTGCATCTGGCAGTAATAGGAAAGCTTATGGTGGGCGCCGTCAGGGCGAGGCAAGCGCAGTATTTGGAGGCCGAGGCCGAGGCCGAGGCAGGGGACGAAACCAATATCGTCAGCCGCAGCAGGTGGCGAGTGTTACTATCCCATACCAACAAACATCGGTCCAGCAACAACAACCGGTTCAGCAGCAGCCAATGCAACAGCAGCAGCAGCCTCAGCAGGGGGCGCAACAGGCTCAGCGAAGATTCCAGGGTAATAAACCAAGGAGAGTGTTCGAAAAGCCTCCCTTAACCTACGCCGATTTGTTGCAAACATTGTTGGGATTGAATCTAGTAGAGAAAAGAACTCTGGCACCAATAACGGGAGCTCCCCCGTTTGGCTACGATGCAAGCAGACACTGCGAGTTTCATTCTGGAGCCCCGGGTCACGATATAGAAGGTTGCCATGCTTTTAAGCACGTTGTGCAGGATCTTTTAGACAACAAGACTATCAATTTCGGAACGGCAGGTCCGAATATAGTACAGAAGCCCATGCCTGATCACGGGGCAAACGCCGTTCTGACTGAGGAAGGGTTGAATCTGGTTATGAATGTTGAAGATTTAAAGACGCCTCTGAGCGAGATAAAGAGCCGACTGTTGCAAGGGGGTGTTTACCCAGGATGTAACGAGTATTGCTTAGACTGTTGGACCCTAGCTGGAGGGTGTGAGGAGTTGAAGAAAGGCATTCAGGCTTTAATTGATGAGGGCATATTGCAGTTTGACCGAGCAGCAACTGATGAGCCTGCAGGGGCAGTAGTGGATAATCGGAGTGATGTGGCCACGATAACGATTCCTCGGAAGACGATCACTATTGCAGCACCAGCTCAGCGACCACCGATCACCATAACTAAGGCCGGGCCGATCCCGTACGAGAACACAAAAGCAGTCCCATGGTCATATGGGTTGGAAGTATATTGTGACGGAATAAAAATTGATGTCAATAAACAGCCAGCCGAGACGGTGGATAATGTTGTTGGCTCAGGAGGCATGACAAGGAGTGGCAGGATCTTTATATCTCCTGAAGTGGAGGCTGAAAGACTAGCGAAAGGAAAAGGGAGAGTAGTTGAGAATGTCCCAGCGCAGGCAAGTGACAAAGAATCGGCATCGAAAGACGTAGAAGAGTTCATGCGTTTGATTCGAAAAAGTGATTACAAGATTGTGGAGCATCTGCAGCAGACGCCGTCCAAGATATCTATCCTGTCATTGTTATTGTGTTCGGAAGCTCACAGAAATGCTTTGCTGAAAGTCCTGGATACTTCGTTTGTACCCCAAGACGTCTCCGTGAACCAGCTAGAAGGAGTATTGGCACATGTGAACGCGGGTCATAGCTTGGGCTTTACCGATTTTGACTTGACTCCGAAAGGGAGAGATCATAATATGGCACTACACGTATCTGTTGAGTGTAGAGGATCAGTAATGTCGCACGTATTGGTTGACACCGGATCATCTTTGAATGTACTGCCCAAGAAGGCGATGATGAAGTTGGATGTTAGAGGAATCTTGTGCACACCCAGTGATTTGGTAGTCAGAGCGTTTGACGGCACGCGGAGAACAGTCTTTGGATCGATTACTTTGCCTCTGCAAGTGGGGCCGGAAGTGTTTGCAACGGAGTTTTATATCATGGATATACAGCCTGCGTACAGCTGCTTGCTTGGAAGACCTTGGATTCATGGAGCAGGGGCAGTCACGTCCACCCTGCATCAGAAGTTAAAATATATGGTCGAAGACAGCGTAGTCACCGTGTGCGGAGAAGAGGACATCCTGGTCAGCCATCTGTCGTCATTTAAATATGTGGAAGTCGACGAGGAGATCCACGAAACACCATGCCAGGCATTCGAAGGTTTGCGCATCAAGGACAAAGGTCCCGGGCCGAGCAAAGTGCCAGAGATAGCTGTCTCATCGTATAAGGAAGCTCAAGCTCTAGTGGAAGCAGGAGAAGCCAAGGGCTGGGGCAAAGTGCTGGACATTCCTGTGAAGATGGACCGGTTCGGGCTGGGATACCAACCGTCGTCATCAACTCCTTCCGCGGGGGCACCCCGTTTCAGAAAGCCAATCACCATCTCTGCCAGTGGAGTATGTCACGAAACTGTCAATGCTGCTTCAGAGTCTGATGAAGGAGACAGCGACTGTGATATGGATGCCTGGATTCAGCCAAGCACGCCAGGACAAGGACTGTGCAACTGGTCTATTCAGGAGCTTGTTCCTGTGACTTTTAAACAGTAATGCTTTGCTTTATTAATTGTTGAATAATCTGATGTCTTGCCCGGGGCATCAGGATTTGCTTAGGGCTGTGTTGTTATGAACATTGCGTGTTAATCATTAAATAAATGGCGTTTTTCATGTGCAAATACTGTAATCCCTGTCTTTCTTGTTTTATATTTTTCAATAAAATGGCAACGTGGTTATTCGCTTTATACGCATTTTGAAGCACTTAACCATTCCTTTTGCAGGATCACATCTTCAGATGACATCCTCGAACCGCCTATGACTCGTCCCGACTTTGAACACCCGGTATTTCAGGCCGAAGAAGAGGTTGTCGAAGATAGCGACGTTCCTGAAGAACTGTCTTGGTTGGTGAAGCAAGAGGAAAGAGCCATTCTGCCTCACGACGAGGTCATCGAAATTATCAACTTGGGGTCGGAAGGGGTTGAGAAAAACATTCGTATCGGAGCCGTGCTGCAGGATGATATCAAGCGGAGACTGGTTGAAATGCTCCAAGAGTATAGTGATGTATTCGCTTGGTCGTATGAAGATATGCCAGGGCTCGATACAGATATGGTTGTGCATCGCCTGCCACTGAAAGAAGATTGCCCGCCAGTCAAACAAAAACTTCGCAGAACTCGACCAGATATGGCAATGAAGATCAAAGAGGAAGTTCAGAAACAGTGGGACGCCGGTTTCCTGGCTGTGACGAAGTATCCTTCATGGGTTGCCAACATAGTACCAGTGCCCAAGAAAGATGGCAAGGTTCGAATGTGCGTGGATTATCGAGATTTGAATAAAGCAAGCTCAAAAGACGATTTTCCACTTCCTCACATTGACGTGTTAGTTGATAATACTGCTCAGTACTCCGTATTCTCCTTCATGGATGGCTTTTCAGGCTATAACCAGATTAAAATGGCGCCAGAGGATATGGAGAAGACTACTTCCATAACGCCTTGGGGAACATTTTGCTACAAAGTGATGCCCTTCGGTTTGAAAAATGCTGGGGCAACATATCAGCGCGCGATGACGACTCTTTTCCATGACATGATGCATAAAGAGATCGAAGTTTATGTTGACGATATGATTGCCAAATCCCAGATGGAGGAAGAGCATCTGGTGAATTTGCTGAAGTTGTTTAAAAGGCTTAGGAAGTTCAGGCTGAGGCTGAATCCTAATAAATGCACCTTCGGGGTGAGATCGGGTAAGCTGCTGGGGTTTATCGTAAGCGAAAGAGGAATAGAGGTTGATCCTGCTAAAATAAAAGCAATTCAAGAAATGCCGACGCCTAAAACAGAGAAAGAGGTGCGCGGGTTTTTAGGGAGGTTGAACTACATTGCCCGGTTCATATCTCACCTAACGGCCACGTGTGAACCATTATTCAAGCTGTTGAAGAAAGATCAAGCTGTGACGTGGAACGAAAATTGTCAAAAGGCGTTCGATAAAATAAAGCAATATCTGCAGGAGCCTCCTATTCTAATACCCCCAGTGGCAGGTAGACCCTTGATAATGTATTTGACGGTTCTTGAGGGAAGCATGGGTTGTGTTCTCGGTCAACACGACGAGACGGGGAGGAAAGAGCATGCGATCTATTACCTGAGTAAGAAATTTACAGATTGTGAATCTCGATACTCAATGCTTGAGAAAACTTGTTGCGCGCTAGCCTGGGCCGCCAAGCGTTTGCGGCAGTACATGCTGAATCATACAACCATGCTCATCTCGAAGATGGATCCTATCAAATATGTGTTTGAAAAGCAGGCGTTGTCAGGTAGAATTGCCCGTTGGCAGATGGTCTTGACTGAATATGATATTCAATACGTCTCGCAAAAGGCTATAAAGGGGAGTGTGCTGTCTGAGTATCTGGCGGAGCAGCCTATTGAAGAGTACCAATCGATGAGGTTTGATTTTCCTGACGAGGATATCATGTACCTAAAGATGAAAGATTGTGAAGAGCCGTTGCCAGACGAGGGACCAGAGTTGGGGTCCAAATGGAAGATGATATTTGACGGAGCCGTGAATGCTTACGGTAGCGGAATAGGGGCAATCATCACCACGCCACACGGGTCGCATATCCCGTTTACTGCCCGGTTGACCTTTGCTGTTACCAATAATGAGGCCGAATACGAAGCTTGCATAATGGGGCTTGAAGAAGCCATTGATTTGCGAATCAAACATCTAGACGTATACGGAGACTCAGCTCTGGTGGTGAATCAGATAAAAGGGGAATGGGAGACCCGGCAGCCCAATTTGATACATTACATGAATTATGCAAGGAGATTGTTGCCATTCTTCGACAAAGTTGAATTGCATCACGTACCGCGGGCAGAAAATCAAATGGCTGATGCCCTTGCCACTTTGTCTTCCATGTACAAGGTCAACTTCTGGAACGAAGCTCCCCAAATCACTATCTCTCGGTTGGACAGGCCAGCTTATGTATTTGCTATTGATGAAGCATCTGATGACAAACCGTGGTATTTTGATATCCTCAATTTCCTGAAGAATAAAGAGTATCCGGCTGGGGCATCCAGTCAAGATCAGAAGACTCTCAGGAGATTAGCGGGTAATTTCTACTTGAATCCGGATGGCGTCTTATACAGAAGGAACCACGATTTGGTGCTGTTACGTTGTGTAGACGAGAAAGAGGCAAAGCTTCTCATGGAGGAAATACACGAAGGTACCTTTGGTACGCATGCTGGAGGACATGCTATGACGAGAAAACTGCTGCGGGCAGGTTATTTTTGGCTGACTATGGAAACTGACTGTTTCAAGTTTGCGAGGAAGTGCCACAAGTGCCAAATCTATGCTGATAAGATCCATGTGCCTCCAAGTCCTTTAAATGTGATGTCATCTCCATGGCCATTCTCGATGTGGGGAATCGACATGATTGGAAAGATCGAGCCGACAGCTTCTAACGGGCATCGGTTCATCCTAGTAGCAATCGATTATTTCACCAAGTGGGTGGAAGCGGCGTCTTACGCGAATGTAACGAAGCAAGTGGTGGCCAGATTCATCAAAAGAGATATCATTTGCCGATATGGGATCCCCGAGCGGATAATCACGGACAACGGTTCAAACCTGAACAACAAAATGATGAAGGAACTCTGTCAGAACTTCAAGATTGAACATCACAACTCCTCCCCTTACCGACCCAAGATGAATGGCGCCGTTGAGGCGGCCAATAAGAATATCAAGAAGATCGTTCAGAAAATGGTGGTGACCTATAAGGATTGGCATGAGATGCTACCTTTTGCTTTGCACGGTTATCGTACGACGGTACGCACATCAACCGGGGCAACTCCGTTCTTGTTGGTATACGGAATGGAAGCGGTATTACCATTGGAAGTTGAGATCCCTTCTCTGAGGGTATTGCGAGACGTTCAGCTAGACGAGGCGGAATGGGTAACAAACAGATTGAACCAACTGAGCTTAATGGATGAGAAGAGGCTAGCTTCTCTAGCATACGGTCGTTTGTACCAGAGCCGAATGAAGAAAGCGTACGACAAGAAGATACATCCGCGAAGCTTTCAGACGGGCGACCTTGTGCTGAAAAGGATTCTCCCGCCGCAAGCAGATCACAGGGGCAAGTGGACCCCCAACTACGAAGGGCCATACGTTGTCAGTAAAGTCTTCTCAGGAGGAGCGTTGTTGTTGTCCACCATGGACGGAGAAGACTTCACGTCACCTGTGAATTCGGACGCAGTTAAAAAATACTTTGCTTAAAATAGACCCGCTGGACAGAAAAAGAGAGTCCAGGCAAAAATGGGGCATCCTGGCGAACCAAAAACAGAATGAAAGGTTCGGGCAAAAGTTAGGGATAAAATTGAAAAATGTACACCCGCGAAGTTGAAAACCTACACTGGGCGGCTTCGGCAAAAAAGGGTATCCCGGTGAACTGAAAACCCGTAAAGGGCGGTTCACGCAAAAGTTAGGGATTTGAAAAGCAAATGACTGCGGTCCGAATTTGATAATCGCAATAAGCATCAATGCGGGAGAATACATTTGAGGAGTCAGTTATCTGATATAATCGCTTCAAAAGTGGGGATACCGGGAAAGCATTAGGGTCGGACGAGTCATGGGAGGATCAGTTTGTGGTGTTCATCTGCATCCCGTTGCCGACATGTGCACAAATTTAAGTTGTCAATATTTATGCTTCTTGTGCATACTTGTATACTTGTATATTTGCTTTGTGTAGCTTCCTCATTTCAGGAGTTACATCCCGTGTACAAAAAACTCCGCCTATTCAGGGGCCCAATCAATAAAATACGTTATTCAGTACTTGACACTGTTCTTTACGGTTTTGTGCATGATTAACGCCTAAGTTTGACGAAACTAATATGTGCATAACGTCACTGGCCCTTGCCAACAGTTGCTAAAGCTTTGAATTAACTGAAAATAACGTCACTAACCTGAGATGATTTGGTTGCATAGGCTTGTCTTGTCTTGTTTGTGTTGTTGCAGGTTTCATAACCATACGAGGAAGATGATTGAAAGATTGCAATAACGGAAGACTCAACCTTCACGCAGGTCATGCAGGTTCTGCCTGGAGAAGGATCGAACTCTCTAGCTAGTCGTAGCTTGTGCAAAGAAAGCAAGGATCGACGATTATAAGATCGTAAGGCTGTATTCAGACAAGTTCATCTTTCCCCGCAGGATCAAGACTCTCCCCAGCAGCGTTGGTGGTGGGTCCTGTCATCTATTCTGTCAGGGATACTGTGTAATATCAGTTCACTCTCCAGCAGAAATCCAATCGTACTGTGCACATCTGCTATTCCCCAACAGAGTTATATTCCCCAGCAGGATGTTACTTAAACAAGGTGTAAGTTCCTAATTTCCCAGCTGAGTCGACTTCACTCTTACAGCATTTATTTTGCTGGAATAACTCTGTAGCACCTGGCTATCCCCAGCAGAGTTGGCATTATCTTCAGCATTTATTTTGCTGAAGCGGTTCCTGTATCCCAGCAGGTGGGGAGAGCACTTGCTCAAATGAACTACCGAACACTCAAGATCTCGGCATGAGATATTCAATGATGATGTCAGTTTCGGCAGTATTCCCCACAGAGTTACCAGGATAAGTCTCTCTTTATTCCCAAGCAGAGTTATTTGTCATCAAAAGGACTTCATGAATCAGAATTTCAGAAGTTACCCCCCGGTTGCCAGAGCAGGCATCCAGTAGTTTGGTTCCCAGATATTCCCAATAGAGTCCGCCCCAAAGTCGCTGTCACGTTGGTGCTAAGAAGTTTGTGGGTGGGAAACAATAGAGAGCTAAGCCCTGACGTGGATAACTTATTCCTATTTTGATGGGATTTCTTCAGAAGTGGGCGTCCTAACGTGGACAAATTTATTTCCTCGGATTGATGAGATGTGTTAGTCCTAACGTGGACAGATTCGGGTTCTCGGAGTTGGTGAAATGGGAAGTCATGACGTTGACAAAAGTGAGTGCTCTTTGTGTTGGTGTCCTGACGCGGACCAGTTACTCTCAGCAGTTATCTTTTTTTTTTTTTTCGTGTTGGCAAAGCAGGGGTCCTTACGTGGACAGATCAGACAAAGGTGTGAGTCCTGACGTGGACAAGTCTTCTTTCCTCAGCAGGTCGAAGGTGCCTGAGTCCTGACGTGGACAAATTAAGACGAAAGATGGGTCCTGACGTGGACGAGTCAGTTCCTAACGTGGAAGAGTTTATTCCTAACATGGAAAGACGAGATTCCTTACGTGGAAAAGAAGTTGATTCCTTACGCGGAAAAATGGAAGTCCTTACGTGGACAAATCAGAAAAATGGTTCCTTACGAGGAAAGGAGATCGTGTTCCTTACGTGGAAAAGATTGAGTCCTTACGCGGACACATAGGAGGAGGATTCCTTACGTGGAAAGAGCGGAGTCCTTACGTGGACAGATTAAGATGGCATTCCTTACGTGGAAAAATGTAGTCATGACGCGGACAAATCGGAAAGATTTATTCCTTACGTGGAAAAATTGGGGTCCTTGCGCGGACAGATTCAAGAAAAGATGAGTCCTGACGTGGACAGGTTCAGAACCAAAGTTGTATTCCTTACGTGGAAAAATTGGAGTCCTGACGCGGACATGTCAAGTGGTACTGGAGTCCTTACATGGACAGATTGATATAGTTCTCCTTATGGGGAAAGAGGATGGCTTCCTGACGTGGAAAGATGAAGAGTTTAGTCCTGACGTGGACAGATGCAGAAGGGAGGATTCCTAACGTGGACAGGTGTTACTCCTAACGTGGAAACGTTTTATTCCTAACGTGGACGATTCAGTTTATGGAAATGCAGACGAATTATCCCCAACGGAGTTGCCGAGATTTTTCTGGGTTAGCAGCAAGTGGAGTCCTAACGTGGACAGGTTTTAGTTGAGATTTCTTCGTATTGATGACAGACAGAGTCCTAACGTGGACAAGAAAGCAATCTGTTATGACAGAATCCTTTTCAGAACGATGAAGACAATCCCCAGCGTGGTCGTTACAAGATCAGTGAGCAGCTGCAAACAGTCAGATCCAAGCAGTGGATGTCGTTACCCAGACAGTGGTGCAGTTTATTTCTGCGGTTGGCAAATTTCCGGGTTCTTAGTATTCAATCGTCTCGTACCTCGAATGTTTGAAGGCCGTTCGCTCTTCACCCAATCGGGTCCAAGTCGCTTGAATAGGGGCAGCTGTTGCACCCTAAAATTTGCTCAACCTTATTCACTTGGTTTATGTGTCAATATCATTAGCATTTGCATATAGAGTCATGTACATAGACTAATCATCTGCATATCATAGTATAGAAAATCACCCAACAAGGGACCAAGCACTATTTTCATTTTTAGAAGCCTATCAAGAGGTTATTATCCCAGTTCAATCTCATTCAAGTCATCAGAAAAGGATTTGAAAGTAAAGAGTTCAGCAGATCAAGCCTTGAGTCCATCTCCTAGCTGAGGGTATCTGAGGGTCAACAAGAGGGTGGTGAGCTGTGAGTTGAAGGCATGGAGAGTATCTAGACATCATGAGAGGCTTAGAAAGTCATTTGGGGGAATAAAACAAGTTGTTGAGGTGACCACAAGAATTGCAGTTGAAGACAGTCAACTAGGGTTTCATCTGGGCCAACCCTAGGTCAATTGGTTGATTTAAAAGCATTAAGGACTATTGGGAGAAAGGTGGGGTTCATCATTTGACATGTAGAACAAAGGATGTTGTTATGCTAAGAAGAATTCAAGAGAAATCAAGGAGAAGAGGAGTTTCTAAATTAGGGTTTCTCTGTAAAATCCCCTAGTTTAGGTCAAACTTCCAAGCAAAATAAGTCAAAATGCAAGCTTCAAATGGCTTCTTGGCCAACATGGAACTTGTAGAGGATCTCAAGACCTTTAATTTGAGTGGTGGAAGACATCAAGGAGATTTATAGAACTCAAGTTATGGTCCTTACAAGTTACAGGTCATCTGGGGTATCTGAAATTTTGTCTGTGAAAGTGACTTGACTTCCAAGCAATTTTTACCCCTCAAGGAGATTTCAAATGAATTTCTGGTCAATATAAGAATTGTTCCTAATTGTCTTAGCTTTCTATAATGGTATGGTATGCCTTCATATGATGTGTGGAACTCAACTTATGGTCTTGGCAAGCAAGGGGTACTTTGGTCATTTGTCAGTTATAGGTCATTTTTAAGCAAAGGCCATATCTCCTATTTCCAAGCCTCAAATGGAAAAACTCAAAACATGAAAGTTGTTCAAAATGTGATTTTAAGTCAAGAAAGAAGGTCATGAATGATTGGAAAAGCTCATAGCATGGAGTTGCATGATTGGTCAAAAGATGAACTAAAAAGGGCTTATAAGTTGAAAAAGTTGAATTTGGAAATTGGTTTGGAGGATCTAGAAATCCAAAATAGGTCATCCAATATATCATTTTGATTGGAAACCTCATTTTAAAGACATTGGTTCATCCACATTTTTAAGTTTAAGCTTAAAAATGGGACTTCCTTTGTAAATTTGCTTCTTGCCTCATAAGGTCACATGGCAAAACCTAAAATAAACAAGGAATCAATGGGCAAGCTTGCAAGGTTTTTTCAGTTCAATCAAAATACCATCTAAGGAGAATTTCAAAGGAGAAATGAGGAGTGTGCAAGCTTGAACAAGAAATGGCATATACTTAGCATGGAATCAAAAATCTCATGAAGTGAGATATCCAATTTCTCATTGGATTGTTCCAGTCCCTTCTAGATGATTCTAACATCATCTATATATGGATTGGAGTGTGCTCAGATGCAGAGGTTAGAGGAAATTGCTGCAGAAAGAGAGATTGAAATCAAATTTCTTCCATAGCAAGTCATTTTCCAATTCTTCATTTCTTCCCCATTCTGTTCAATTTCTTGATCTGATTCAGTTCTATCATCATCATTGAGTGTGTAACAATCAAAATCAGAGGAAATTCAGGTCCAAATCGTGTTCTGTACATTGAGTTTGGCAGCTTGCAGCTTCAGATCCATTTCCAAGATTCAAGCACAATCAACCCTAACTAGTGCAAACAGAAGCAAGTTCTTGTGTCACTGAATGTTTCTGCACGAGTACAAGCATTGATTTGAAGGATTCCTCTATCTGGTTCACTCATTTTTCCAGGTTTTCATCTTGACCTCTACACTCTAATTTATGCATAATTCATCAAGGTTAATAGGATAGAATAATTGGGAATAAGTAGTAGATCGTTTCTGGAAAGTATGGATCGATTTGGTGATGTTTTTTAGGTTGGCATAATTTCTGTTAGAAGCAAGAACTCTTCGAATTAGGAGTGTTAGGATTAGTTCTTTAGGGGGAAATGATCTAGGTGAAGAGAGGAACACGCTTGTGCCATCAATTTTGAAGATTGTGAGAATCAGTTCTTGATCTTTTCTTGGAGGTAGCTATCGGGTTTAGGGTTAGAGGAGATTTCAGTTAATTTTGACACCATGGTTGGATTCCTGGTAAGATTTGGAGTGGATTTGGTTTTTATATGTTGGCATTCCATGGAGAATCGAGGAAGTTAGGGTATGGACCAGTTGGTGTGTTCATCCATGGAGTTCTTTCCAAGCCCTGAACCAAGGAGGAAGACGATCTCGTCACCCTCAGATCACCTTTTGACCGGTTGACTAGCATTTGATCCAACGAATGATATTCAAACTTCGTTTATGAGGGAAAGGCTGAGCTAAGACCAAACGTTGCGTTTCATTAAGTTAGCAGCTTTGGGCTTGGATCCAGTATTGCTATTCGCACCCCACATTCCTCAGCCCAAATGAATATGAACTGCGCGCCTTTAATAGTTACACCCCTCTGGTTATTTCTTTCCATTTTCTTTTTTATTTTCTTTATATTTTTTATGCATCTTATAAAATTCATAATAAATAGAAAAATCATCATTTTTAACTCATTCTTCTTGCATATTTTTCTTTAGGATGTCTAGAAAATTATAAAAAATAAAAATTGCATTTTATTTTTTATTTGATATTTTTCCCATATTTTCTAAATAAATGACATTTTAAATAGTTTCATTTCATGCATGATTTTATTAATTTTTGTTCTATTAGATACTTTCATATTTTTTGTTCATTCTTTTTAGGTTGTTTAGATTAGACATTGAACTTGTAGATTCAATTTATTTCCCATTTTTAGAAATTAAATTTAGATGCTTAGTGTAAGTGTGAATAACATGGATAAAACTAGGGTTTTAGGTGATGACTTAGGAGACTTAATTCTTTCCCCTTAGGACTTAGGGTTTGATTAGTTTAGTTATGGGACTATAGGGGCTATGGATAGTTATTAGATCCCTTAGAAAAAGTCAGGATTCCCCTACTGCTATTAATGTTCTGTATATATCTGATTGACTGGTGTGGTGTGCCCTCTGGGGATTATTGCTTGCTTGCTTGGGTATTGGGATTGTCTGGGGACTTGGGAGAGCTGAAGACCTGAGGAGATGAAGACCATTGGAGAGCCAGGGATTGAAGGTCAACTGCCAGAGTTGGAAAGGAGTTTCCTGCTAGCAGCTGCTGAGGAGACTAGGGTTTAGGAGCTAGGCAGAGCTCTAGATTAGAAAGCTTGTTTCTCAAACATAGATGGCTTTGTTTGCCTCCATCCTTTCTCTATGATTCAAAGTCTCTTTCAAATATCCACCTCCTTCCTTTGGAAGGATCAGTGAATATATTTGAAAGATAGAACTTTTGAGAGGAAACTTTCTGTTTAATGTTAACAGTTGATGAGCCACCCTTGGTAGGCAATTTACTGTTTAACATTCCTCTCCTCTTGTTGATTGATGTTCATTCCTGAAGATTGGAGACATGAAGAAAAGCCATTGCAGAGGGAAGACAGATGATCAAAGCCCTTGCCTGAAGGTCATGAAGATGGAGATTGATGCTTGTTGAAGCTCATGAATGATTGGAAATTACTTGAAGCCAGATGTTGATTCAGAGCTGCTGATGCTGTTTCTTTTGCTGATGTATTTCATTGTTGATGTATTGATTGGTTTTCCGGACTGTATTGTTTGCTGTCTACCCTGCTGGGTTGAAAGTGAAGCCTGTTCACTTTTGCCTATTGTTTTCCAGGTTCGAGGTTGAGTGGGACTCCCTTGCCTCGCTTGTATTGTTGCATCCATGCATTTTACTGCTTTATTGTATATATATCTGCTATTGTTTCTGTTTCTGCCTATCCCGTAGGATCTCTGTTTCTCTCTGTGCAAGAGAGGAGCATGATAGACACTAGGTCTTAACCCATGCATGATAACATTAGGTTAGTTTGTTTCCCTTCGCAACCGTAGGTTAGAGTTCTGTCTCTTCTTTCTCAAAACAAACAGAAAAACACATAAAGATTTCAAACACAATAAAAGACACTTCTTCCGTAAAAGAATGTGAACTCATCAAAGCGTCATTTTTGTCCGCCGGGACTGTTAATCAAGAAAACCTTTTTCAGAAGGAATAAAATCAACCAAGACAAACTTGTGTCGTACGTGGCCCGAACTACGTTTGCTCTGATCTTTCATGCTGTATGAAAGTACGTAGGCATAGGATGCGATATCCTAGCGAGCAACCTTCCCCTCCTTTCCCGTAGGTAGGCGAACTACGTTGACTCTGATTTCTCGTTCCAGGCGGGAATACGTAGGCATAAAGTGCGATACTTTGCCGAGTCATTTTTATTTTCATTTTATTTTCTTTTTAACCCTTGACCTATAGTTTAGATAGAATAACAATCCATACCCGAAAACAAGCGTGGATCCCGTCGAGTACGACGGACGTGAGGGGTGCTAATACCTTCCCCTTGCGTAACCGACTCCCGAATCCAGGTTTTGGTTGCGATGACCATACCTTTCCCGTGTTGTGCGAGGTTTACTCTGAGCGTTTCCTTTCCCTCCCGTGGGATAAATAACGCACGGTGGCGACTCTTCTGTTCAGCCGGCGCCGATTTTCGCAGTAGCGACACTTCAAGATATCCATTCAAGATCCACCGTAATCTTCATCAAACTCCACCATGTTCTTCATTCTAGAACCTTCCAAGATTCTTCATCTTCATTTTTTTTTACGAACAAGCTTCTCCAGGTCTCGAATCTAACTCTTTCATCAATAACCGCAAACGAACTTCTCTCCATATCAACAAAACCTCACAGATCTTCATTCCAGATCCGTTTCCAGTCTCCAATAACGTCAAACAATTTAGAGGATTGATGTGAAGCGGAATGGAAGAGTTATTTGGTGAAGCGTGTTTTCGGTTTCGTTTTTGAGGTGAAGCTAAGTTGGGGAAGAAGGGAGTTTTTCATGAGGAATACGATAGCGGAATTGGTTTTTCAAGATGAGGCTCCCATTTTAAAACCCGATAGGGTATGAATTATGAGTGTGTGTTGTGCATTTTGAGTTGTAGATCAAGTACCATCTAGTTTCAAATCCAAACAATCATACAAGCATACTACATATGAATTAAGGAATGAGTCAAAACACATGGTAGCATTCAAGACAAACTCTAACTCAGATTGATGTTCAAGTTGCAACATCTAACAGAAAAAAGCATGATGAAATGAGAATCTAATTTTAATCACTTTCAAATCAAACTAAACATATGTACACATCACATACATGATATTAAATGAAATTAAGCAAAAAACAAGGTTCAAAACAGACTGCAATGGAAAGTGACATAGGAGTTGCAATCATGGTCATGAGTGATATGCAGGCTGTAATGCAATTCAGTTTTCATGCACATGTTGATCAAATTAATCACTCATGCACATTGGATATATGTTAATGAATGAACTTAAACCACAGTTATGGATCACGACAGTCTAAAACAAAAAATGATGTGCAAGTTGCAAAATGTGAACAAAATGCATCTTTGAAGCTAGTGATCAGTTCAAGTATGTTATAATCAAGAAAATGGTTCAAGCGCAATCCAAACATCATACATATCATGTTCATGTATTCAAATCAACTGCTTATGAGGTGCCTGTCCAACTGTTATGTGAGAATGAGGTGAAAATTAAGATTTTTCAAGTGAGATGGTGAGTTTGTGAAACATGCCAAATTGGAATGAATAAACCATATACACATGCTCAAAACAAAATATAGAATGTGTCCACACCATAAAGAAGTTTACAAACAACATGGATTTTAAAAAGCTAAGACAGCTTCCCTGTTGGTGAATTTGACATGCATTTTCAAAGTCACAGTTCAAGTTGCTCATGCTTAAATCAAATTGAATGTCCTCACACACTCTAAATACAACATATATGAAGTTTCAAAACAAATGAAGTCCAAAATCCAACCTAAATACAAAGTGACTCATGATTTGCAATTTGTGACATAAGTTGTAAAAAGAAAAGTTTCAAAACAGTTGGACAGTTAATGGTATGCAAGCATAGTTCAAATGCAAGAAAAAGAGCTCTCATGGACAAACAAACTCAAACACACATCACAAATATAGGGACAAATGAGTTACCACTCTGAGATTGATCATTGTGTAAGTGAACATGGTTTTGGTATGTGTTCTTGGCAGTTTTGGTTCAAAATGAAGTTGAGTGGTGAAATGCAAATATAGGCAAGCTCAGACCAAACCAAACTTGTGTACATCTTAGAACCAAGCATATGGATGAGTTACAACTCATAGATTAGGCATGTGCAAACAGAATAACAATTTGGTAATGTTGTGGCACATTTGGTGAGAAAAACTGTTTTAGCAAGAATGTGGCAGCAGGGGGTATTTTTCAAATTGATGAGTTTGAAACCAAAATAAACATCCACACACATTATAAATATGATTATAGACATGTCTATGCTTATACACCAATTCAAATCAACATCACACAAAAGGAAGCACATTGAGGCTCAAAAAATGCACAAACATCAACATGTTAGGGCAGCTGGCCAGTTCATGACAGATGGGAGTTTTTGGCATCACACACACATTTCAAATAAGTAAGGGAATGATATTAGGCACATAGATCAATTAGAAATTGATTGAAATAGAAAGTGGTATGTGAATTGGTGTGTTGGTGCAAAAAAATGAAAATCTGCCTAGGCAAGGTATTCAACTCAACAGGGCATTCTAAAGGCCAAGATGTATTTCATGCAACAGAGGACATGTACACATGATGATGATGCTAACAGATGAGGTTTAACTCAGAAAATGAATGAAACTTTTATCAAAACAGAACTTGGCATTTGGAAACTTATGTTATGCAAGAATAACAATTTGAACATACAATAAGCAAAACCATGACAGTTGGGAAAAATGAGATTGTGCACAAGTTTTAAATAGATATGATGAAGATTTAATGCACACAAATCATATAAACAATGCTTGAAATAGAAAATGATGTATTGACCTCATGGTATTTGAAAAATGCAAAAGTTTGAGGCATGACATAGCAAATTGGACTCTAGACAGATTTTGAGCATAACAACAACATACACACTCTTGAAATGGATAAACAAATGAGTTCACAACCTCAAGTTATGAAAAAACTCATTAAATCAAAGAATGACATATTGAATCAAATTGGACAGCAAAAGCACACATGTCTTACAAGACAGCCCTAAAGTTCAAAACTTCATGCTTCTCACATTTCCACCAAAACAAACATTATGAGCCTGATCAAGTAAGTATTAAACAAATTACTTAGAACAATTGAGATACAAAGTAGTAATCACAACAGCCCAACATACAATTCTTAGTATCAAAATAACATAAGAGCACAAACAATAGCCACATTTATTCAAACATGATCAAGGGCAGGGGGGATCTATGAGTAACTTACAAGTCATCTACCTATCCTAATAGTGAGCCAAGTTCATAGTTATAGGGCAAACACACTACTTTCTCAAGGTTGGATCCTAAAGCTACCAAATGACCAAAATATCACTAACAAGCCTAAGCATGGAATCAAGACACAAACTTACAATCTAACATCCACATATCATTTACAAATGATAAAATATTTGACAAAACAAGCATTATGAACATAAAAATAGGATTCTTGACAAAGAAACATAATAGGACAGCCATGGTACATTTTTACACAAATCACCATAAAATGACAATACATGACAATGTATGACTTAGAGATAGTTAAAATGTAACACCCCCTTCTATACCCCCAAATAAAACAATAATGTATATATATAGGCACATATAAAATTTATCAGAGTATGATTTAAAATACGGCATAGAAGAAGTATGTCACATTATTACCAATAAAACACTCAACACCTGCTCTATAAAAATATGCAACAGTGGGATAGTTTTCAAGTAGAGGAACTTAGTCCTTAAACCCACGTCTCAATATTTAAAATTAAAGCAGAAGAATAAAACATTTGAATCACTTCAAAACGTTTGATCACATAAATACAGGTTATCTAGTTGTTCATCAATCATTCATGTTACAAAACATCATCAACTGATACATCGCAAATGTATCACAAAAGAATGCTATACAAGCCTAACTACCCGGTGTTACATAATCAGAGCAGTCCGACTCAAAAGAATGAATCTATACTTCACAAAAGAAACCTCTAGCAACCTAATCTGCAATGCCTCATAGAGCATTATAAAACAGCAGAAGGGTGAGAAATATTACCATAATAATCAATGCATAAGATTATATATATATATATATATATATATATATATATATATATATATATATATATATATATATATATATATATATATATATATATATATATATATATATATATATATATATATATATATATATATATATATATATATATATATATACAAGCAACAATTACATATAATCCACATTTCTCACCACAATTCATTTCCATAATCGTATTCATCACGTTACATATAAACAAATATGAACGCGCATCAAGCATATCCCTTCATGCATATTTCACAATTATCCAAAGACATCCCATTCACAAGCATGCTTCATATATCAATGACATTTATGCTATGTGACTCAATCACAACTCAATGCTATGTGGTACCAACACTTGTTATCATTTTTCGGTTTTTACATTTAAACCGGGTCCACCCTTCTAGACCGATAACAACAAAGCCCGTACCCTAGGCTTCAAACCCACCCTTCTAGGTTTGGGACAAGCCACTAGTCTCCACGAAACTAGCAAACATTGCCTCTTGACTAAATGATGCATATGCAATCAACCAACAAAAATGCACTTAAGATCGTTCCCGCATCTTAATCCCATGCATTCAAATAATTCATCCCTTCAAGAATTACAACATGATTGCACACACAACATATTCATAACAATTTAAGGCATTCACATTCAATACTGTCATCCCATTCATCAAAACAATGCACACATATCCACGATATGTTCCCATGCATTACATACATTAGCATACAGCAATATGCATTCACATACTTATTAGACAATACACACATATTCACTAATATGTTCTCATGTATTCCTAATCAATATAACTAATATACATATCACAATCTAGGATTCACACCCAAAGGCTACCCACAGCTCATCACAATAGTACACAAACTATTCATATCACATAGGGTTAACATAATTGAACCAAGCAATTAATCATTGGATGGATAAAACAGAAAAGAAACAATGATGTCTTGCTCGCCACCCTTCGCCTGGCGAAGCCATTGGCGAATGCTCGCTGGGACCTTTGCCCGTCAAACTCGCCAGCGAACAAAAGTCAGTAGCTACTTACTTGATTCGCTACCCTTCGCTGATGTACTCGCCTGGCGAACCTTCACCACTCACCTTCGCTTGGCGAACTTGCCAGCGAAGACCACTGGGAGTTTTCTTAAATTATTCGCCAACCATTCACTGGGCTTCGCCCGGCGAAGCTTCGCCTTCACTCGCCTGGCGAGAGCCAGCGAACCTGCGATATCAGAACCCTCATTCTGTCCAAAACCTCCAAGGCAACAAAAACCGACCGATTCTCACCGAACCAGTTCCAGTAATCTTAATCCCACATCACCCGACTATTCTACGGTATTATTCCTAGTTTCTAACCGATTAAACTACGATTCTACCGATTAATTCCATTTTGCCCTAACTCGAAAAATGGGGGAAACTCACAACAAAACCCAGCACACACATACATAACCACATACATTGATAAAATAATAATGTTTCTCACCCTTACCTTGATTGGATTGAAGCTTGAAGTTGATCCTTGATGATTTCTCCAAGTTTTCCTCTTCTCTTCTCTTTTCTCCTCTTTCTCTATTCTTTCTCTTCTATTTTATTTCTATCCAATTCTTCCCACTTATCCCTTATATACTTCTATTATTTTCTTTCCTTCCCATTTCTCTCTTCAATTATCTACCAAATAAATCCAATTAATCCAAATCATTAAGATTAATTCCAATAAATCAATTAATTAACATAATTAATTAATTAATGAAATTTGGGCAGTTACAATCCTCCCCCACTTTAGGAATTTTCGTCCTCGAAAATGTTACTTGGTTCAAACAGTTCTGGATAAGACTCCCTCATTTGGCTCTCCAGTTCCCAAGTCACATTTCCACCAGCCAGTCCTCCCCAAGCGACCTTCACCAAAGAAATATCTTTGCCTCGAAGTTGCTTCAATTTCCGATCCTCTATCCGCATAGGTGATGCCTCCATAGTTAGGTTATCTTTCACCTGCACATCATCTGCTTGGACTACATGAGACGGATCCGCAATGTATTTCGTCAACTGAGATACATGGAACACATCATGGAGATTAGCAAGCGACGGCGGTAAAGCCACACGATAGGCCACTTCGCCTATCCTCTGCAAAATCTGATAAGGACCAATGAAACGCGGCGTCAACTTACGCGACTTCAATGCCCTACCAACACTATTCATTGGAGTAACCCGAAGAAACACATGATCTCCCTCTTGAAATTCAAGTGCCTTCCTCCTCTTGTCATGATAACTCTTCTGACGACTTTGAGAAATCCTCATCTTTTCTTGAATCATCTTAATCTTGTCCGTAGTCTGCTGAACTATCTCGGGTCCAACTACAAAACTCTCTCCGTACTCATACCAACACAATGGCATCCTACACCACCTACCATACAATGCTTCGAACGGTGCCATACCAATGCTCGAATGAAAACTGTTGTTGTAAGTAAATTCAATCAAAGGAAAGTAGCTATCCCAAGCTCCTCCTTTCTCCAATACACAAGCTCTCAAAAGATCCTCGAGTGATTGAATAGTTCTCTCAGTCTGACCATTTGTCTGAGGATGATAAGCTGAACTCAAACGCAACTTCGTACCCAAAGCACTTTGCAAGCTCTCCCAAAATCTCGAAGTAAACCTCGGATCCCTATCCGACACAATACTCGACGGAATACCATGCAAATTGACAATCCTCTCGATGTATAGCTTTGCCAATTTCTCCAACGGATAATCCATTCGCATAGAGATAAAGTGAGCAGATTTAGTCAATCTATCCACAATAACCCAAATAGCTTCGAAATTACCCGACGTCCTAGGTAATCTAGACACAAAGTCCATAGAAATGCTATCCCATTTCCACTCAGGAATAAACAATGGTTGCATCAAACCCGACGGTTTCTGATGCTCAATCTTCGACTTCTGGCAAGTCAAACAAGAATACACAAATTCGGCAATATCCTTCTTCATACGAGGCCACCAAAATATTTTCCTCAAATCTTGATACATCTTAGTAGCACCCGGATGAATACTCAATCCGCTACGATGTCCTTCCTCAAGAATACTCTTTTTCAGTTCATCAAGATCCGGGACACAAACTCTATCCCGACACCTCATAATACCATTCTCATCAATCCGAAAATCACCACCTTGGCCTTGGTTGATCAAAGTCAACCGATGATCTAAACTCAAATCAGATTTCTGTCCTTCTCGAATTTCGTCCAGAATACCACTCGTAAGCTTCAACATTCCAAGCTTAACCCCATACGAAGTCTCCTCACACACCAAACTCAAATCATGAAATTGCTCAATCAATTCTAACTCTTTCATCATCATCATCGACACGTGCAACGATTTCCGACTCAACGCATCTGCTACCACATTCGCTTTACCCGGGTGGTAATTCAACCCAAAATCATAATCCTTCAAAAGCTCTAACCACCTTTTTTGCCTAGCATTCAATTCCTTTTGATCAAATAGATACTTCAAACTCTTGTGATCACTAAACACTTCAAATCTCGCACTAAACAAATAATGCCTCCAAAGTTTAAGCACAAACACGACGGCGACCAACTCTAAGTCATGCGTCAGATAATTCTTCTCATGCACTTTGAGTTGCCTCGAAGCATAGGCTACAACTTGATTATTCTGCATCAACACGCCTCCCAAGCCCATCAAAGAAGCATCACAATACACAACAAACGGCTCTTCCAGATTTGGCAAAATCAGAACAGGGGTTGTCGTCAATCTTCTCTTAAGTTCCTGAAAACTCTCTTCACACTTGGCATCCCAAACAAAGGCTTGACCCTTCCTAGTCAATTGCGTCAACGGTAACGAAAACTTAGCAAATCCTTCAATGAACTTACGATAATAACCCGCTAAACCAAGAAAACTTCTAATCTCAAAAACTGATTTCGGAGTCTCCCATTGCGATACCGCTTCAACCTTCGATGGATCAACCGCAATACCTTCACTTGAAATTACATGACCAAGGAAACTCACTTCTTTCAACCAAAATTCACACTTAGAAAGTTTCGCATACAATTGCTTCTCTTTCAACACAGCTAACACAATCTTCAAATGTTCGGCATGCTCCTTTTCATTCTTCGAGTAGACCAAAATGTCATCAATAAACACCACAACAAACTTGTCCAAATAAGGATGGAAAATCCTATTCATGTACTCCATAAATACACCTGGTGCATTAGTCACACCAAATGGCATTACAGAATACTCATAGTGTCCATACCTCGTTCTAAAAGCAGTCTTTTGAATATCCTCAGCCTTCACACGAATCTGATGATACCCAAACCTCAAATCTATTTTACTGAACACACTTGCACCAACCAACTGATCCATCAGATCATCAATCCTCGAAAGTGGATACTTGTTCTTGATAGTCACCTTGTTCAACTGTCTGTAATCCATACAGAGTCTCATAGAACCTTTTTTCTTCTTAACCAGCAACATCGGTGCACCCCACGGCGACACACTCGGACGAATAAACCTCTTCTCAAGAAAATCTTCAAGTTGACTCTTTAACTCTTTCAATTCCGATGCGGACATACGATATGGAGCCATCGATATCAGACTGGTTCTAGGAATCAGGTCAATCAAAAACTCCACTTCTCGTTCCGGCGGTAAATCCCTTATCTCATCAGGAAAAACTTCCGGAAAATCAAGGACAACTGGTAAGGCATCAATTGCCTCACTTCTACCAATACTCGAAGTTTCCATCAACATAAATACCCTTGCACCATCTCGTACTGATTCTTTCACTTGCTTAGCGGTCATAAACAAATTCCCTTCATCACCCGGTTCAGGAAAAATAACCGTTTTATCAAAACAGTTAATATGAACACGATTGAATTTTAACCAATTCATTCCCAGAATGACATCAAGTTGGTCTAAGTGAAGACACACTAAATCAACCCCAAAGTCTCTACCGAAAATATTCAAAGGACAATTCAAACACACATACGGTGTAGTTACCGAACCCATAGCAGGAGTATCAATAACCATACCACCACCAATAACAGACATCTCAAGATTCAACCTTCTAACACACTCCAGAGAAATAAAAGAATGCGTAGCTCCAGTATCAATTATAGCGATCAAAGGTATACCATTAATAAAAACACGTACCTCTGATCAAGCGATCATCGCTAGCAGTCGCAGATCCAGATAGAGCGAACACCTTTCCGCTCCCTTGATTCTTCTTCGGCTTATCACATTGGGTACTAATGTGCCCTTGCTCACCACAATTGTAGCAAGTCACACCCGTACCGCTTCTGCACTCAAGAGCCTTGTGGCCTGGCTTGCCACACTTGAAACACGTCTTCTTAACACTTTTGCATTCCGGAGCATGGTGTCCCTCTTCACCGCACCTATAACATCTCACCGGAGTAGAAACTCCCCCACTTGGTTTCTTACCGAAACTAATCCTTTGTTTCCCCTTTTCAGCAGGAGTCACGTAAGCTTTTCCTCTGAATTGACCCTTTCCTTTCTTATCACTTAGGCTCTTGTAGTGGCTAGACCGAGCCCTACTATCCTCATCATAAATCCTACTCTTGTTTACCAACTCAAAAAATCGCTGGATTTCCTGATAACTAATAGCTTGCTTGATCTCAGGCCTCAAGCCATTCACAAATTTGAGACACTTAGATCTCTCAGCATTAACAGTGTTGTAGTAAGGACAAAACTTGATCAACTCCTCAAATCTCGCCGCATACTCAGCTACCTTCGAATTGCCTTGCTTCAGCTCAAGGAATTCAATCTCTTTCTTTCCGCGCACATCTTCTGGAAAATACTTCTCCAGAAATGTCTTTCTAAAAAGATTCCAAGTAATCACAATTTCATCCTCTTCAAATCTTAGGCGAGTATTACCCCACCAGTCCTCAGCTTCCTCTTCGAGCATATAAGTTCCGAACTGCACCTTCTGTGCATCCGAACAATTCATAACCCGAAAAATCTTCTCAATAACTTTCAACCAAATTTGTGCTTTGTCAGGCTCGTGGGTTCCCTTGAACGTCGGTGGATTATTCCTTTGGAACCTTCCCAAAGCACGGAATTCATCGTCAGCATTATTCCCCCCATTCACGTTGGCCTGAGGATTCTGTCCAATTGCCCCAGCCAATATCGTCAAAGCCTCCGCAATTGCTTCGTCATTCCTACCTGCAACCATCTTACTGAATTCCAACAACAGAACCACGTAAGAACACCAATATCGATAGTGTAACACACATACATATCAATATACACAGAGAACGACACACTAACAACATGGCCGGACGAACCGACCTGCTCTGATACCCCTTAATGTAACACCCCCTTTTATACCCCCAAGTAAAACAATAATGTATATATATAGGCACATATAAAATTTATCAAAGTATGATTTAAAATAAGGCATAGAAGAAGTATGTCACATTATTACCAATAAAACACTCAACACCTGCTCTATAAAAATATGCAACAGTGGGATAGTTTTCAAGTAGAGGAACTTAGTCCTTAAACCCACGTCTCAATATTTAAAATTAAAACAGAAGAATAAAACATTTGAATTACTTCAAAACGTTTGATCACATAAATACAGGTTATCTAGTTGTTCATCAATCATTCATGTTACAAAACATCATCAACTGATACATCGCAAATGTATCACAAAAGAATGCTATACAAGCCTAACTACCCGGTGTTACATAATCAGAGCAGTCCGACTCAAAAGAATGAAGCTATACTTCACAAAAGAAACCTCCAGCAACCTAATCTGCAATGCCTCATAGAGCATTATAAAATAGCAGAAGGGTGAGAAATATTAACATAATAATCAATGCATAAGATTATATATATATATATATATATATATATATATATATATATATATATATATATATATATATATATATATATATATATATATATATATATATATATATATATATATATATATATATATATATATATATATATATATATATATATATATATATATATATATATATATATATATATATATATATATATATATATATATATATATATATATATATATATATATATATATATATATATATATATATATATATATATATATATATATATATATATATATATATATATATATATATATATATATAAACAACAATTACATATAATCCACATTTTTCACCACAATTCATTTCCATAGTCGTATTCATCACGTCATACATATAAACAAATATGAACGCGCATCAAGCATATCCCTTCATGCATATTTCACAATTATCCAAAGACATCCCATTCACAAGCATGCTTCATATATCAATGACATTTATGCTATGTGACTCAATCACAACTCAATGCAACTCAATGCTATGTGGTACCAACACTTGTTATCATTTTTCGGTTTTTACATTTAAACCGGGTCCACCCTTCTAGACCGATAACAACAAAGCCCATCCCCTAGGCTTCAAACCCACCCTTCTAGGTTTGGGACAAGCCACTAGTCTCCACGAAACTAGCAAACATTGCCTCTTGACTAAATGATGCATATGCAATCAACCAACAAAAATGCATTTAAGACCGTTCCCGCATCTTAATCCCATGCATTCAAATAATTCATCCCTTCAAGAATTACAACATGATTGCACACACAACATATTCATAACAATTCAAGGCATTCACATTCAATATCGTTATCCCATTCATCAAAATAATGCACACATATCCACAATATGTTCCCATGCATTACATACATTAGCATACAGCAATATGCATTCACATACTTATTAGACAATACACACATATTCACTAATATGTTCTCATGTATTCCTAATCAATATAAATAATATACATATCACAATCTAGGATTCACGCCCAAAGGCTACCCACAGCTCATCACAATAGTACACAAACTATTCATATCACATAGGGTTAACATAATTGAACCAAGCAATTAATCATTGGATGGATAAAACAGAAAATAAACAATGATGTCCTGCTCGCCACCCTTCGCCTGGCGAAGCCATTGGCGAATGCTCGCTGGGACCTTTGCCCGTCAAACTCGCCAGCGAACAAAAGTCAGTAGCTACTTACTTGATTCGCTACCCTTCGCTGATGTACTCGCCTGGTGAACCTTCGCCACTCACCTTCGCTTGGCGAACTTGCCAGGGAAGACCACTGGGAGTTTTCTTAAATTATTCTCCAACCATTCACTGGGCTTCGCCCGGCGAAGCTTCGCCTTCACTCGCCTGGCGAGAGCCAGCGAACCTGCGATATCAGAACCCTCATTCTGTCCAAAACCTCCAAGGCTCCAAAAACCGACCGATTCTCACCGAACCAGTTCCAGTAATCTTAATCCCACATCACCCGACTATTCTACGGTATTATTCCCAGTTTATAACCGATTAAACTATGATTCTACCGATTAATTCCATTTTGCCCTAACTCGAAAAATGGGGGAAACTCACAACAAAACCCAGCCCACACATACATAACCATATACATTGATCAAATAATAATGTTTCTCACCCTTACCTTGATTGGATTGAAGCTTGAAGTTGATCCTTGATGATTTCTCCAAGTTTTCCTCTTCTCTTCTCTTTTCTCCTCTTTCTCTATTCTTTCTCTTCTATTTTCTTTCTATCCAATTCTTCCCACTTATCCCTTATATACTTCTATTATTTTCTTTCCTTCCCATTTCTCTCTTCAATTATCTACCAAATAAATCCAATTAATCCAAATCATTAAGATTAATTCCAATAAATCAATTAATTAACATAATTAATTAATTAATGAAATTTGGGCTGTTACATAGAACATTACATACCTCTTGTTGACCAGCCTTGAACAAGCTAAAAAGCTTAGAAACCCAGAGATGTTCCTTCCTTTGCAATGATATGAAGCTTACTTCCTCTTGAAGCAACAAGACCAAACTTCAAGAAAGTTGAAGTTAGGGGATTTCCAGTTGGTTTTCAATGCTTTATATAGTTGTAATATGTCATATGTGAGGCGTATGGATGTTTGGGATAGCAAGAATCGGCTTGTGCAAGGATTTGGCAAGTTTTGAGGGTGGTGGTCAAACTTTCTTAGTGTGAAAGTTGACTTTTGGCAAAATGGTATTTTTAAGAGGTTGGAAGGTATAGACACCTTCTATATCATATTTAGGGTTTGTGTGGATGCTTTTTAGAGGTTTGGAAGTGATGGAACTGGTCTTGAGCAGAGTTTTGCTCAAGACAGTTTTTTAGTGAAAATGGAGGATTTTGGAGGTTTTTTGAAGTTCTTGAGGAATGAGAGGAGAGCGAGAGCTATGTTTTCTCTGGTTTTCTGAGATTGCTCTGGTGTGTTTGAACTCATAGAGGAGGCCTCTATTTATAGCCAAACAAGAATGAGGGCAGCCTTGGTCATTTACCACTTTTGGAGGGAATTTTCATGAGATTTTTGAAATATCTTGCCAAGATCTCTATACATCAGTTCCATGGACCAAAGAAGATCAAAAAATTGAGTGGAGAGGTGTAATATGACATAAGGAACATTTTTGATTCACATCTTGAAGTCAAATTCCTTATTGTTGAAGAGTTGACTTTTCAGTCAACCGTTCGAACGATCGGTGCCTACCGAGTCGCCCGTTGATGATCCGGACATCCTGAGGACTTGAAACTCTTTGGATGGACTTTTCTAAGCCATAGGAGCTTAATGGACCTTGATCCCACCATTGAAATACTCTTTGAATCGAAAGTCAAACTATAGTTGACTTTTTCTGATTGAAAACCCTAATCGGGTATCTCAAATTGCACTGTTCTCAATCCCCGGGTGACCACCTCAAATTGAATTTATACTTGATCCAATGTATTATCCTTGATCTTGTTTGAAGTTGGATCAATCCAAAACATTGATTGATCAAACCACTGGAGCCTCGATTTTGACGGTACGGAACCCTAATTCATCTGCATCTTAACAAAGATAAACTGAAAATGGGTTAAGGTTAGTTAATCAAGCAAATATGATCCTACAATGATGATGAGGATCTAAAGGGTCAAAATTTGGGGTGCAAAAAATGACCTTATTTAAATATCTTCACTAGATGGTGATGAGAGATGACAATCCTCATAGAATCGCAGTGAAAGGTATTTAAATATAGCAAATCAGAAATTTTGTCCCTTAGATTCGATGATATGCAAAAGGACGAATGCCAATATGCCATGAATCTAAATGATGTTATATGATGCTTGAATGCAGGACAGATGCAGACACGCAAGCAAATATAAAAGGACGGCAACACAACGAGTAACCACTCACGAGGACCCAACACACTGAGGAAAGATTCCAAGCGAAGTAAACAAGATAGTTCAAACATGACTAAAGATTCTGTTCAAGGAAATATTTCACACAGGGAACACAAATTCCACCAAGGAAGACACCTCTTAAATGGGGAAAGGAGATACGAACCTCACTGGGGATAACCAGATGAGGAAGCCCACCGGGGAAGATGACAATTCTTCACTGGGGAAACGAAAGAAAATAAGCGCAAACCACACTAGGGAAGGAACCCACTGGGGATAACTTTGCTGGGGAACAATTCCACTGGGGAAGCAGAACTTTACCAGGGAAAAGACGGAACGAAGACACGAATCTCACTGGGGATGACCAGGTGAGAGATTTCCTATAACAAAGAGTTCAAACGGGATCTTCAGGAAAAGGTTAGAAACAAGACCGGACGTGCCGGGGAAACTAGTATCCACTAGTTCTCCTAGACTAGACTCGGAAAATCAAAAGTTTCAACTGGGGAGACTGGTGATGACCAGAACAACAAATAGCTTCAAGCAGTGCTAGTTTCCATTAGACTTACTGGGGATATGGTGGCGACCAATCCAGAGTTTGGTTTCCAAAAAGGGCTAAATACCGTTAGACTTCTTGGGGATATGGTGACAACCAAGTCGAAGTTCCAATTTCAATTGAGAATTTCCAAACGATATTGATAAAACACAGGACTTCAAACTGGGGAATTTGGTAATGACCGACTAATAACGATTAGTTTTCAAGCAATGCCAGTGATCAGTGGATTTAGAAAGAACTGGATTTTCAAAGAGTTTGGTGACGACCAGGTCTGCAAACAGGAAGCATAAATATATCCCTCAATACTTTAGGAACAAAAGCTAAAATCCTCAAAGCGTTAGGATACAGCAGAGACACAACCCTCAACACGTTAGGATTGTACCCAAGCTCTCAAAACATTAGGAACAAAAACTGAACATCCTCAATACATTAGGATATAGAAGAGACACAACCCTCAACACATTAGGATTGGACGAAGACCCTCAAAACCTTAGGATCAAAAACTAATATCCTCAAAACATTAGGATATAGAACACTTCATGCAAATGCAACCACTTTAGTCTCTGGGAATTTCTGAACTCGGGATTCAAAGTATACATCTCCAAAGGTACACAACCTGTGCTCGGGATGGTAACAAACATCTTCCAAAGGTACAAAACCTGTGCTTGGAATTAAACAGTACATCTTCCAAATGTACGAAACCTGTGCTTGGAATCAAACAATACATCTCCAAAGGTACGATACCTGAGCTTGGAATCAAACAATTCATCTATCTCCAAAGGTACTCAACCTGTGCTTGGGATAGCAATACATCTTCCAAAGGTACAAAACTTGTGCTTGGAATCAAACAATACATCTATCTCCAAAGGTACACAACCTGTGCTTGGGATAGAAATAAACCTCTTCCAAAGGTACGAAACCTGTGCTTGGAATCAAACAATACATCTTCCCAAGGCACAAAACCTGAGCTTGGGATGGCAACCATCGTGTCTTAGTTTAGAATGATACACAACCAAATTGTCAGTATTTGTTGTCCATGGATTTTCATGATGTCAGTTACCAACGAGCCTTAAATATGATTGGTCACCACCAAATTACTTATATCAGTATCCACTGGATTTTCAAATAATGCTGGTCACAACCGTGCGTCGACATCCTTAAGATAAACTTCTCAAATGTGACTGCCATTTATCACTAGTGCAGGTTAAGCTTCTCCCAAGAGACTGCCACTTACCACTGAAGACGATTAAACTTCTCCGAAGAGACTGCCATTTATCGCTGAAGACGATTAAACTTCTCCGAAGAGACTGCCATTTATCGTTGATGAAGGTTAAGCTTCTCCCAAGAGATTTCCGCTCACCACTGAAGACGATTACACTTCTCCGAAGAGACTGCCATTTATCGTTGATGAAGGTTAAGCTTCTCCCAAGAGACTGCCACTCACCTGTTGATGACGATTAAACTTCTCCGAAGAGACTGCCATTTTATCGCTGAGGACGATTAAACTTCTCCGAAGAGACTGCCTTTTATCGCTGAGGACGATTAAACTTCTCCGAAGAGACTGTCATTTATCGTTGATGAAGGTTAAGCTTCTCCCAAGAGACTTCCACTCACCTGTTGATGACGATTAAACTTCTCTGAAGAGACTGCCATTTATCGTTGAGGACGATAAAACTTCTCCGAAGAGACTGCCATTTATCGTTGATGAAGGTTAAACTTCTCCCAAGAGACTGCCACTCACCTGTTGATGACGATAAAACTTCTCCGAAGATACTGCCATTTATCGTTGAGGACGATTAAACTTCTCCGAAGAGACTGCCATTTATCGTTGATGAAGGTTAAGCTTCTCCCAAGAGACTGCCACTCACCTGTTGATGACGATTAAACTTCTCCGAAGAGACTGCCATTTATCGCTGAGGACGATTAAATTTCTCCGAAGAGACTGCCATTTATCGTTGATGAAGGTTAAGCTTCTCCCAAGAGACTGCCACTCACTTGTTGATGACGATTAAACTTCTCCGAAGAGACTGCCATTTATCGCTGAGGACGATTAAACTTCTCCGAAGAGACTTCCATTTATCGTTGATGAAGGTTAAGCTTCTCCTAAGAGACTGCCACTCACCTGTTGATGACGATTAAAATTCTCCGAAGAGACTGCCATTTATCGCTGAGGACGATTAAACTTCTCCGAAGAGACTGCCATTTATCGTTGATGAAGGTTAAGCTTCTCCCAAGAGACTGCCACTCACCTGTTGATGACGATTAAACTTCTCCGAAGAGACTTCCATTTATCACTGAGGACGATTAAACTTCTCCGAAGAGACTGCCATTTATCGTTGATGAAGGTTAGGCTTCTCCTAAGAGACTGCCATTTATCGCTGATGAAGGTTAGGCTTCTCCCAAGAGACTGCCACTCACCTGTTCATGACGATTAAACTTCTCCAAAGAGACTGCCATTTATCGCTGAGGACGATTAAACTTCTCCGAAGAGACTGCCATTTATCGTTGATGAAGGTTAAGCTTCTCCCAAGAGACTGCCACTTACCTCTATTGTAATGTAAGATGTTCTTCTTGATAGATAGTGCAAAATAAATGCACGTCCAGGTAGGTTCGGCGACCGACAGGGACCAAAGTTCAATCCAGAACCAAGCTAGAAAAAAATTGTCAAACAAGACTCCAACCATTGAGAAATGAACTCGAATGGTGACTTACCTTATCCAATCATGGAAAAAGATAATTGAAGCAACCATCATCCATGAGGATTTAAACTCTGTGAGGAATTGATAAAGGACAGACATTTTATGCTTAAGGGATGACAACTCTATTAGAGAGAGACAACACACCCAATCACTGAGGAGGGAACCAAAGTGAAACAGGAACAGGTAACAACCAGAGATAGCAACGATGCATGGATGCTATGCTTTATGCCATGCTTATGTAAATAAACATCTCGACACGGAGACCCAACCAAACTTTACCAAGATTGGACATTAAAGGGATGATCATGAAGAACAACAATTTCCACTTCAAGGTTACCACCTTCTTTGGGAGAGAGTAATCTTCTTAGGCCAAAACCTCCGGATTTCACTTGGATTGCCATCATGAGTTTGAATTCTTTGTTGAAGGAAAATTACATCGAGAGATTCCCGGATCAACTAAGGTAACAACTTAACTATAGAGCTGAAAAAGGACATCATGAAAACAAAACATTTATGCCCCATTATGACAATAGTCATTTTTCAAGTGAGCAACGGCTCTTGCGACAAATAGTCTTCAACTTTTTCTGCCCCAGATTGCACAGTCTGTGAGAAGAATTCATAAGGATGCTTTTAAAAGAAACGACATAAAGATGCTTCAATGTCTTCAAACACTTAGAGAGATTTCAAATCTTGACGTGATTGCCCCAGTTTAATGGTGCTTGCACAACAAAGTCTTCAGACTGTGGAAGTAACGACTGGGTAACAAACTTGCCCTGCTAGTTGGTAACTGCAAAAGTATTGCCCCAGACTAAACTGTTCATCGAGAGTTTCATCTGATCTTGACCTGGTTGGCTCTGATTAGCTGAACGTTATAACAAATGATTAACAAATCCTTCAAATTGGTTGCCCCAGGCTGAGCTTCCTTTATCAAGTTAAATTCCCTAGCTGACAGCACTTGTTGGGATTCCTTTGATATTGGATTGTTTTGCACGCAATGTTGTTCATTAAAAATTGGCAATTTTCAATGTAAAATTCATGCAATCTTTTGAAAACATTTTTTGATGAAACACACACGGCGAAGTGATTAAGTGATCAAAGTGAAAGTGGTCCAATCATTTTACAAATGATGGATAAAGTGATGAACACACACAATTAACAAAGATCATTAGGAGTCAGGTTATCCAACCTTGCTGTAATTTGCTTTCAAAACAACCTTACCTCAATTAAGTCTTTTAAGGGTTGTAACGTGGCTTGGTTTACGGTTCATGAAACAAAGAATGAGGGCTCAAAGTTATTTGGTCCCACCCACTCTCCATGATGAACTCCAATCCTACGCTCAGTTAACTCAAACTAATCATTCAAGTTCTTACAGGCTTAAGAATTGAACTGGTGATAGTTGGTGATGGTTTACAAACCTAAGGTAGTCACAACTCCCTTATAGTATTTGATAGCTTTTCGCTATTTGAGGATTTAAGAGTGATAACTCTTACAGAATTCCTCTCTTTTGTTATCCCTGACCTTTGTCTGAACTGTTTTGTTCGAAGATATAGTCAATGGGATGCCCCATTTTTGCCTAAGTCTCCTTCATAGGTTTTGACTTAGCGGGCTCTTCAATTTTCTTCTCTTCTTCTTCTCTCTTTTTTTGAGAAAGGAGGTGACTACCTAGTTTAATGGATACGGCGAACCATCATCGTATTTTATGCTGAAAAGCATCTTCGACACTTACTTGTTGTGTACGAAGGAAAACCTGAGTGCACCACATTTATATGAAAAGTGTCTTGTATGCACATATCTTCAAGTTAACCGAGAACTACCTGTCCCAGGTTTGAGATTTAAGGTTTTGTTTTTGTAAAGAAAGAAAAAACTCCTACTTCTAGGCTCGAAGGGGTTAACGAAGGATTATCTTCCTTATTTCTCCAGTATTTAGGGATTGAAACAATGCCTTACATCATCGGCAAAGTTAAATTTGAAAGCATATCGACAGCAGTTATGGATATAATTTGCATCATCCTCCCCAATCTTTGCTTTAAACAACATTTTAGTAAAGAAAAGATATTTTTGCATTTTTTCGTATTTCATAACAATGAAAGGAAAAAGAAAGAGTGAAACGAATGGACTTAATCAAAAGATGCACAAACATTTCATTAATATTGCCAAATTCAAATAAACAACAGCTTACAAGCAATTCAAATGCAAAGAAAACACAACAAAATGCTGAAACAGTCTACAGCTGCCAGTCTTAGGGAACAAAATTCAAAATTTAGGCCCATGTGGGGAAACAACTTCAACCACCACTTTCTCCTTGTGATATAGAATTATGAGGGGTCTCACGGGTCCTTTGCCTTTGGATTTAGGAATCACAACACTGTCATTTGATTTATCCTCCTGAGGTTTCAGCAACTCTTGTAGTCTCAGTTTAAAACCTTCACACTCTTCAACTAGGTGCCTTGTTGTCCCAGTATGATATCCATATTCTACTTCTGGGTGCTCTTCCTCGAGGATCAAGTGTTTGTCAATGATTAGCTCTTGTACAAGATAACCCAATGCTATACATGCATCTAGGTTGTGTCTTTCAGCTCCTTTGTGAAATTCACAGTTCAGGTTCGCATTATGCCATGGTCCTGACACAAGATTGGATAATCGTGGAGTCACTAGTGAGTTCTGAATCAGTAGCGGGTAAAGTTTGCTTAACGGTACTGGAGTTGGTCTACCGCAAGTCTTATTTTTCCTGACATGATTTTTCTTGTTCAATCTCCGGCTTTGAGAACCTTGAGGAGGAACAAACACCGACTGGTGAGAGACTTCAGTTGAACGCCCTAGTTCCCCAGTATGATAGTCCCATTTAGCGTTGGTACCACAGTTCAGAGGGTAAGGAGGAATTACTGGTTTCAGCTCCTTTGGTATTATCAATTCGCCTTGGATCACGTATGGCAATATCTGACCGTATGACATTGGAAACGAACTCTCTGTTTTCCTTGGTCTTTGTTGGGCATGCTGACGCGATTGACGGTTATCTGGTGGTTGATACCGAGAATGTCCTTGAGTTGGAGGAATCATCGAAGATAATGCATCCCTAGTTTCTCTGGACATCACATGGTCAAGGTGACCTTCCTTTTTCATCATGTTCTACAATGTCTCTAGAACCCAATTCATCGGACACTTGAGAATTCTGATGTCCTCTTTCAGCATTTCCTAAGCTTTCAAAAGTCCCTCCATTGTTGCCATTTGTCTCGGATATGTGCTAGGTATCCCTTCTCTACCTCTGATCAAAAGCGACGCAAGGCTGAGAAATGCAAATGCATAATGTAAATGCAATGTAAAAGCAAACTGGTTTTACAAAACTCAGAAGATTTACTAGGTCAAAACCCTCATTTCATCAATCGTTGGAAAAGTTACAACTTTTAAAAATACCAGAGGTCGACTGAGTTTTACAAAACTAGTTGCGACATGATATGCTTATGGTGATATGATGAGATGATGCACACATAACATGATGGCATGTATTCACAAATACAATGCATACACAAAGACCTCCTAGGCTCAAGAACAAATCAAGGAGTCAAAGGTACACCCATCCCTTAAGGATCTGTACTATGGGTTGATTTGTACCTGCCGAACGGGTTCTACAGAGTTCCCAGAGTCATCAACCCATCTTTCGGATATCATCAACTTCCCAAATCACTTGGTAATCGATAATATTCTCAAGAGAATCTCGTCTGAGTGTAGTATCGTGTATCAACTATTTCGGAAGTACTTCCTTATAGCCATTGCACTACGTCTTAATAAGGCCAAAGTGGGGTAAAATGTATTCTAAAAGTCCACAGTGTCATGGGCTCCTTCATTGAAAGTAGCATTGTTTTCACGAATACTCGATCAACAATACTAAACTTTCAAGAGGGCCTACACTGAGCGGTGGTTTCTCAAGTTAGCTTGGTCGGGAATCAACTCCCTATAAGCCTTCTTGGATATACCACCATCCTATCATAATTGCACTCAAGTCCGGGTATAGGACCGTCTTACCACTCAAGTCACCCAACATCCAACAATCAAACAAATATATTGACAAATTTACATGTTAAGCAAATATTTACAAATATAGCATGCAATTAAACAAAATAGGCTAAACCCTCAAGTTAAGTATAGCATCCCCAGTGAAGTCGCCATTTCTATTGCAGTGAGAATCGTGATACCAAGCTATTGATTTAAATTGAATCTTAATTCTTAAATTCACAACCGGACTTTAATTTATCCAAAGGAAAGGTCTAAAGAAAGAAAAACTCTTTTTCGCGATGTAACAACAACGCTAAGAGATTCGGGGATCGGGGGTTGGTTATGCCTAGGGTAGGTATTTCACATCCTAAACATCTGTAGTACTCTACAAGAACATTTTGTTTGTTTGCATGCTAAGTTGGTAAATGTTTGCTAAGGTTTGGGATTGGGTAAAGGGTGAAGGTTAAAACATAAAGATAGTTTCTAAGTTTGCTCACAAAGACATTGCGTCTGTTGCACCCCAAAATTTGCTCAACATCTTTTGCCTAGTTTAGGTTTCATTGCATTATCATTTGCATAGTTCTATCATTTGCATATCATGGCAGATCATTCATCCAACATGGGATCAAGTGTGATTATTATCAAGAGAATCCTAGCAAGAAATCTTATCCAAACTTGAGAAGTCATCCAAGTCATCAGGAGGTGGTGGGAGGTCTTGAGAAGTTTGAATGCATACATATGGATTTTCTACTATCTTGAGGATCAGCTGAGGACCATCAATGGGATGTGAAGCATGAAGTGTGAATATGAGATGTGTATAGAGCTCATGGGGTGCCTAGAGAGCCATGTTAGAGTTAAATCAAGCCATTGTGTCAAATGCAAGAGCCACAGTTGAAGTGCAGACAATTGGGGCTTCATCTGGATCAACCCTAGGTCAATTATGCAATTGAGAAGCATTCAAGCCTACTTTGAGGTTATGGAGTTCATGGATTGATGTGTTGAGACACTTGTGGGGTTGTGCCAAGATCAAGTCAAGAAAAGTCAAGAGTGTGGGAAGTTACTAAATTAGAGTTTCAGTGCAATTTACCCTGTTTAGTGCCTAACTTCAAGGCCACATAAGTCAAGATACAAGTTTCAAATGGATCTTTGGCCAGAATGGAACTTGTAGAGATTCTCAATACATTTAATTGGAGTACTAGAACTCCTCAAGGGTATTTATAGAACTCAAGTTATGGTCCAGACAAGTTACAGGTCCTTAGATGCTTCTGAAATTTGTCTGTGAAAATCATCTGACTTCAAGGCTATTTTTGACCTAGAAGGAGGTTTCACCTGAACTTTTGGTTAACATGAAAGTTGTTCCTCATGATCTTATATTTCTAAATTGTACTAGAAGTCCTCCATCTGATTTGTAGAACTCAAGTTATGAGGTTTACAAGTCAAGGGTATTTTGGGAAAGCGAGATTATAGGTCATTTTCAATCATAGGTCTATATCTCCAACTTGCAAGCTTCAAATGGAGATTTGTTCAACATGGAACTTGCTTAAAATGATGTTATGATTGCAACCAAGTGGTCATGAGAGTTTGGTTTGCCCCATATCAAAAAGTCACTTGAAATGGCTTGAAAATGAAGGAAATTCAAATATGGAAAGGAGGGAAAATGTGATTTTGTGCTAGATGCCTCAAACCAAGCAAGTGGGTACATTTTCTGATTAGAAATCACATTTCAAACACTTTGGTTTTAACAGAATTTTGAGTTCAGTTCAAGTTTTGGAAGTTTCCATGTGCTTGCTTCACTTGTAAGTAACATTGCAAAATCAATGCACAAGGCAATTCAGACCAATCTTTCCATTCAAACTCATTCTAAATGACATGTGCAAGGTGTGAGAACCTTCTAGAACAAGGAGAAGCTTGCAAAGCACGACTGATACATTGCCTTTGAATCAAAAAACCAGAAAATGTGAGTGACTGTTTTGGGCTTCAATTTGGATCCAAAAGCCCATGAAATGATTCTATATATTCATTAGAGCAAGTTCAGATCAAGGTTGAGCATTATTTCGCACCAGAGCAAGAAAGAGCAAGCAAAATTTCACAACTGCAATTGCAAATCGTATTTTGAGTTTGGAGCCAATTCAAGCAAAGTTGAAGAGTGCAATCTCTTCCTTGTGGATCATTGAAAGTTTCTAGAGCTTTTTGAAGCAAGCCACGAGTTCTAACTGCATCTGTTTCAAGATCTATACCAGGTATGTATCTCTCAAAATTCAGCGTGGTTTAGCATGATTTGTTTAGCTTTAGATATGTGGTTAGGATCTAGACATGACATAGATCGTTTTAGGCTTGATCTGGAAGCATTTGATGATGATTGAAGATGACATGCCATAACTGTTTGGACTTGAATCTCTTGATTCATAAGGTTTTAATGCTAGTTGTTTAGATCAGGTTGATGTACGCAACGAGATGAAGAGATCTATACCATTAGTTTTGAGTTTAGTGAGAGTTGTTGATGATGCTATTTCTGAAACTTGGATCGTGTTTGATTATGTGTTGAGAATTAGAATGTTTGGATGATAGATTTGGATTCCTCGTGAAATTCTGGTTAGAAATGGTATATAGTTTGTTATTTCTAGTAATCTGAACCTGGACCCTCGCCGGAGAAGACGACCAGAGTCTTCTCCGGCCACCACCAACCACTACGCTCAATCTCACTCAGGCGAACTGGAAATGTGAAGAAGATGATGTCTGAACCTTTAGATCTAGGTTGGACCATTGACTGACCTAAAGATCCAACGCATATGACCTAAAGTTGGTTTGGAAATTCTGAGATCAAAACACTGCCGTTTCACTAAATTGTGTGGCATCATGAGGCGCGTTGGATAGCATTGACCGGTTGACTCATCCAAAGGCCACGTTTAGTTCTTAGCTTTTAATTGATTTTTATTCTATTTTCTTTATTTTAATTGCTTTGTTTGTTCCAAAAATCATATAAATTCCAATTTTGATCCAAAAATTGTTTTTAAAATATCCTCATGATCCTGATGGAATTTATGATTTTCTGAAATTAACAAAATGCAATTCCATGCATTTTTCAATTTAATATAATTTTTCACATTTTATTTTGTTCTTTATTTTTGCATAATTCTTCATCTGCCTTGTCTATTTTTGTTCTTCCATCTGGTAATCTTTCTGGCTTAGATCTTTTAGTATGTTTTAGGGTAGATATTCATGTTCCCCAAGCATTTTTATTAGAATTTTAGAACAACATTAAGGTCTGTTTTAGGTATTGAGATTAGGACCCTCCCAAACTTGTGGATTCCTTTGACCTATCTCAATGTAGGAATTGCTTAGATAACTTAGAAGTTGATTTAGGCTTCAATATTTTTACACTAGTTAGTTCAAGTATTCAGGTTCCCCTAGGAAATTAATTAGAATTTTACAACTTGGTTTTGTATTTTAGTTGTATTTTGCAAGTGGCTTGTATTTGTGGATTCCTCTCTTGAGTGCTTTGGATTGTTTGATTTGGTTGGCTACTTTGGAGTGGGTTTAGGCTTGAGTTATTTTTGTTGGAGCTTCTGGATTCATTGAAGATGCTTGGGATTGAAGATTGGAGCTTGGAGTTGAAGGCTTTTCCTCTTGTGGAGCTTTTTTTAGGAGCTTAGGAAATTAGGGTTTTAGGAAGTGCCTTAGACCTAGTTTTGATTCTTTCTTCAAACATGGAGTGCATTGTTCGCCTCTATTCTATCCAATGACATAAAGTCCTCCTTGGGAAGCTCCATCTCCCCTTAGGAGGGATGAGTGGCATGCCTAAGTGAGTAGAACTTTGAGGATACCTTTCATTTGCAATGTTGAGTTCTTAGTGATTTCCTTTGGTTGTCATTAAGTTTCTTAACATTATAACTTGACCTTGATGATTAATCCTCTTCTTGGAGTGTGCTTGTTGGAGCTTGAAGATAGAAGCTTGCTTGAAGATGAAGCCTTTGCTGTCAACTTTGCTGTCTATCCAACTTTGCTGTTTAGAGCTGCTGTTGCTGTTTGCTGTAGGAGTTTGGTACTGTTGCTTGGGCTCCCTCCTCTGTATCTTTTGTTTTTCTCTGTATTGTTTGTTGGCTTGTGTTGCTTGCCCTATAGGTTTGAAGTGAAGTTGATTCACTTTTCCTGTTGTTTTCCCAGGTTCGAGGTAAAGCAGGACTCCCTTGCCTCGCTTGTACTGTTGCATTGCATGCATTTTACTGTTTATTGTTAATTGCTTGCTTTCTTTTGCTGTTTATCCCCTAGGATCTCTGGTTTCCTCTGTGCAAGAGGGAATTATGACAGACATTAGGTTTTGACCCATGCATGATAACATTAGGTTAGTTTCCCTTTCAACCATAGGCTTTTTAGAGCGTCTTGAAGGTGAGATAATACTTAGAAGGGGGGTTGAATAAGTATGAAAGATTAAAACTTAGAATTAAAACTCAAGTATTTTTATCCTGGTTCGTTGAACTCAACTACTCCAGTCCACCCTTCCTAGAGTGATTTTCCTTTCTCAATCAAGGACGTAATCCACTATTTAATCAAACAGATTACAATAGTAACACCTAAGAACAACTGTTCTTAGTCTTCTCAAGAGCTACTGATCCCAACTGGATCCTCTTAAGGAAACCTTTTACAATCAATGTAAAACTATTACAAGAGTAAGAATGCTTCTAAAAAGCTATTATCACAACTGTGATATTTCTCTTAAGTTTAAGAACAATGAAATAAATTCTTAGAATGAATATGAAAGTATGAGAGCTTGAATGCTAATTTCTTTTCAATGCCAACGTCAACTGAAGAATTTTGTGGAGTCTTGCTTTTATAGGCAGCTTATCCAAGGTGAGCTTCACGTTGAGAAGAGTGTCCAAAAGGTCTGAGCCTTTTTGTCTTCACATCAAGTGACCTTTCCTAGAAGAAGAAAGCACAGAAAAATCCTTTTTGTCTGAGTTCTTGTGTCTAGCATAAATAAGGAAAGAGACGTTTGGTTCATTCCAACGGATATATTCCTTGAATATTTCTTCTTCAGTTTTCAGCAAATTCATCAGAGTCTAATTGGGTCAGAGTCTTCTACTGATGATAAGAGTTTTGCTGAAATAGAGTCTTCTGCAGCAGGTGTATTTTCAGCGTGTTTAAGATCAGAGCATATTTGAGACAGAACTTCAGTTCTGACAGCTTTAGTACTTTCAGAATCTTCTGTAGAAACTATGCTTTGAAAAACTCTTCATACAAAATTCTTCTTTGCTTCAGATGCTTCTGACTTGCTTCAGATCCTTCTAGAGCTTCTGCTTCAGATTCTTCTGGAGCTTCTGCTTCAGAATCTTCTGGAGGCTACGCTCAGAATCTTCTGTTGGCAGCAATCAGAATCTTCTAATGAGTGCATCTGGCGCTTTAGAGTCTAGCTAATTTCTTGTGTTCAATTCTGATTTGCTTCTGGAGTGTTAATTTCTTTACTATCTGCAGTAAAAACTCTCAAGTAAATTTTAGAGTATATAATTCTTAAATACAAAATTTCATATTAGTTATCATCAAAACATAGAGATATTATTAAGAACCAATCTGTGTTCTAACAATCTCCCCCTTTTTGATGATGACAAAAACATCAGAAATTTTGTTTAATTGAAAATATTAAAATTATAACTCCCCCTGAGATGATGAATCTCCCCCTGAGTTAAGTACAGATAAGGAATAGAAACTTTCCTTTTGTCTTGAGTAATTTTCAGAGTTAGATCTTGATTGTTCTTTTAGCATTTGAGAGTCAGAATGTCTTGCAAATTTCAGATTCAGAGTTTGATAATAGTCAAATGATCTGAGAGACTCAGAGTTTCTTTTATAGAGTGTACTTATCAAATGTTCTGAAATGCTTAGATTAAATGTTAGATAGAATAGATATGTTTGAAGTTTCATTCTGGTGAAGTTAAATTAAACAGTTCAGATCTATATTTTCTCCCCCTTTTTTGTCATAAGCAAAAAGTAAAAACTTTGAAAAGACAAATAAAAGGAAACAGTAAATAAGATAATTTAGTGGAGAAAAACTTTGATTCATTCAGAGTTCAGATCAATAGTACATGCATCAGAAGATATATTAAAAAGTACATAAGCAAACATCAGATGCAAAAACATCAGAATGAAAAAAAATGAAAATCTAAGAGTGTTTTGACAAAAGCATCTTCAACAGATATGTGATCTCAGAGGAGGTATGCTTTTGCTTTGACATTCAGTTAGCCATTGTTTCATTCTTCTGATCCTGTTTTGACATCCACTCAGTCATGTCTTCAGATTTCTTATCCTGTTTGGCCATCCAAGACTTGATCTCTGATTGACCAACTTCCAGAGCAGCAATTTTATCCTCAAAATCTGGATGTTCTTTCTTAATCTCAGATGATGAAGGTTGAACATTTTCTGGAGCTTGAACAGAGTCAATTTCCATAGGGTCTATAAAGTCTGGAGCATTAGAGCCAGAAGGAAGTTCTACCAGAGTCATGGCCAAAGGATTATCTTCAGATGCAGGTTCAGTAGTTTCTTTTGAAGGTGGAGGAGCATCTGTAAGGAGCAAAGGTGCAGATCTCTTGACAGTCCAGAACAAATTTCTTGCAGCTTCAGCAAATCTGAGCTTCGCATCATCAGAACATATGTTCTTCAGATTTGAGGCCACAGAGTTGAATCTGTTGATGAATCCATTCCAGATGACATCAAATTCTTGTGCATCCATTGTTGCTGAGCACTTCCTCTGTACAGTACCTAAATACAACTGTATTTCTTGCAAAAAGGATTGAAATAAATGGTTAACATTAAGTCTAGGCTTAGGATGTAACAGAGTCTCCAGTGTTATTGGTTTTGGTTGAGGAGTAGGTGGAAAAATGGATTTCTGAATGGAGATCAGAGGAGGAGGATAGTATGGAATGAAAGGAATTTCAGGGGTTTTTTCTGGTTTGGATCTGTTTAAAGCATTTAACAGATTTGGTTTTGCTCTGGTGTGATAGGAAACCACATCAAAGGGTTTATTTGAGTAAGGTTGGAATGCAGATTTTGGAGGTTCATCAGAAGCAACAGTTTTATCAGATGAAATTGGTATAGCTGAAGCAACAGCTTTGTCAGATTTAGCAGAATATGATATAGTTGCTAATGAACCTACATCTGACATGGATTGTATATAGGTGAGAAGCACAGATGGTAGGGTGATTGTGAGTTTGGGTTTCAGAGGGGTGATAGGGTCAGATGGTTCAACTCTGTCATAAAAATCTTTGAGTTTGAAACCATAGGCAAGATTATGAAATAGTGATGAGACTTGTGCACAGGAAATAGATGTTCTTGGGTTAGATGTTGGATTAGAATTGGGAATCAGGATTTCAGATGATGGTGCAGGTGTGGGAATAGGATCTGAAATAGGAACTTTTGATGATACATGAGGTTCTGGTTGGTTTACTTCAGAATCTCTGTGAGAAGGAGAGATTAAAAAATCTGGGTGAATGTCAGATTCTGAAGAGTTTGATGAGGTGGTTGGTGTGCAGGAGGTAGAAGATACTTGAAACACAGTTTTTAGTGGTGTGACATCAAGAACTTCTGTCTCAGGAATGTTGGGTTCAGAAGTATTGGTTGGTTCTGAAGGAATTTTAGAAGGTTTTGATGGGTGTTCTGAGGTAGGTGGATCTGATGAAATTGTTATTGGTTCAGATGAAACTGGAACAGATGTTATTTTTGTAGGTTCAGAAATAACAGGTACAGATACAGTGGGTTCAGATGATTTGGATGGTGGATTATCTGATGGTGGTTGATGTTTAGAGGCTTTTTCTGGTAGGGTTTCAGATGATTTTTCTGGTTGTTTTTCTTGTGGGTGCTTTTGTTGTTCAGATGGCTTTTGTTTAAATGGTTCAGAGAGTTTTTGTTGAGCAGATGGTTTTGTTGTTTGTTGTTGTTCTGTGGGTTGTTTTTCTGATGGTTGTTTCTGTGGTACAGATTGTTTGATTTGAATTTTTGGTTGAGTTGTTTGTGGTACAGAGACTTTTGGAGTTTGAATTGTTTTTGTTGTTATTGGTGTTAGAACAGATGATTGTTTTTATGGTGAAATGGAAATTGGATTAGAAGATTTTTATGGTGATGGTGTAGAAACATGAGATGGAGCAGTAACAGATGTATTTTGTGTAGAGGGAGGTTTTGGAATAGACTTAACATTAGAATCATTTAAAACAATAGGATTTGCAGAAGATACAGAAGTTTTAGTACCTTTAATCTTGATTCTTTTAGCTGGTACAGAAGGAGTGTCTCCAGATTCTTTCCTCTTTAGAAGCTTCTGTGGCTTCTCAGCAATCTTGATCTTCTTCTGAACAGATGCAGCTTCTGCTTCTGGCTGAGTCCTCTTTCTTTGTGGTTCTTCTTCTTCTTCTACAACAGGCAGTGGTTGTCTTGCTTGCTTTATAATGTCGCAGGAATAGGCTTTCCTTCTTTCTTGCAATCATCAATATACATTACAACAATGTGCCTTGGTTCTTCAGCATAGAACAAAGGGTAATCATCTATATGAGTTCTCTTCTTACTCAGTTCAGAAATATTCAGCTTCTTGGGAGCTGTTGTGAGTTCATCCACTATTTTAAGTCTCTGAAGACTTTTGGCATTTAGAGGCTTTCCCAAAATGAATTCCAATTCCTCTGTAACTCCAGTAGCGTACAGAGCAGTAACCAGTCCATTCTCAGTTAGAAGATCTGAGATTAACCTTCCAAAAGGAATCCAGGTTCTGATCTTCTGTCCTTTTTCTTTCACATATTCTCTAGAGGCATTTATATGATTCCAAAGATGCATAAAGAGAATATATGGAATATCTACCTTGGTGCTCTGACTGAGGCAGTACATAAAATAAAGTTGTTCATTATTGACATAGTCTGGAGAGTTTGTTGACTTCCTATGGTGAATGCATCCCATGAAGATCTTAGCCCAGATCTTGTAGTCAGGCTTCAGATCCTTGAACTTGTTAGAAGCTTGTCCAGCAGTCATCACTTCTTCATACACTTCATCCATATCCATACGCCCAGCTGGCAAGTGTGAAACTCCATCTGTTTCCTCATAGCCAATAAGTTTTCTGATCAGATCTTCTGTTATTATTATTTCTTTGCCCGGAATAGAAGATAAGATAAACTTAGGGTAAACTGAAGCATGGATCCAGAACTCTTTCACAAGAAGGGGGTAAACTGGTCCAAACAGTCTATCAAAATATTTCACCCATCCTTGAGCACCTATAATTGAACGAAACTCAAAACCATTCTCAACAAGTGAATCAAATTCCACCATTGATTCACACAGAACTTCCAGCTTTTCAACAGGGGTGAGTAAAGTTCTTTTTGGTGGAGAATAAGGAGTAACACCCATGTTAGCAGAGGTAACTGCAGCCATTGTAGATTGAAATTGTGCAGCAGTTGATGATGAAGTTGCCATTGAAGATGGTTTTGTCACACGCTTAGGGTTTTTATGCAGAGAGAAGAGAAGATGAAAATGCATAAATTTTCTGAGATGTGAAAAGTGTGAATGTGAAGAGAAGAGATGTATTTATACTAAAACAAGTAGGCATACAAACAGTCAGATTTTGCACGTTTGAACTAAGCATTAAATGAAAAGAATAAAAATCATTTCAAGCATTTATTGCTTCTGACAAATTGGGGGGAAAATCAAGATTTTCACTATTCAAACTTCACCTCAAACGTCTCTTCAGTAGTGTACACGCCACCTTTGCAGAATTGGAGTGACACGTGTTTGCTTGCATGTGTTCTGAATTTTCTTGAGAAATGAAACGTTAACCAACGTTCCGATCCTCTAAGGATTGTTAGTTCAGAGTTTCACAAAAATTAATTAAGAAGAATAAATAAGCAATCAGAAGAAATACTTCAGAGCATTAGGCATTTTTGCATCTGTAAAAATTTGCTTCTGACATATATCATTCTGGACAAAAATCCATACCAATATTTTTCAGAATAAATTTGAATCTATCTTCAACAAGGGGTTTTGTAAAAATATCTGCCCATTGATGATCTGTATCAACAAAGGCTAAATTTAGGATTCCCTTCTGAACATAGTCTCTGATGAAATGATGCTTAATTTCTATATGTTTTGCCTTAGAGTGTAAAATGGGGTTTTTATACAAACATATAGCAGAAGTATTATCACAGAAGATAGAAATGTTACTTTCAAATATTTGATAATCTTCTAGCTGACTTTTCATCCAGAGCATCTGCGTGCTACATCCAGCAGCAGCAATATATTCTGCCTCTGTGGTTGAAAGTGCAATTGTGGGTTGCTTCTTGCTGTACCAAGAGATTAGATTTCTTCCTAGAAATTGACAACTTCCAGAAGTACTTTTCCTTTCCACTCTGTCTCCAGCATAGTCAGCATCACAGAATTCAACTAATTTGAAATCATCAGATTTTCTGTAACACAAACCCACATTAGAAGTACCTTTCAGATACCTTAGAATCCTCTTGACAGCTGTCAAGTGTGATTCTCTAGGATCTGATTGGAATCTAGCACACAAGAATACACTGAACAATATGTCAGGTCTAGAAGCAGTTAAATAAAGAAGAGAACCAATCATACCTCTGTAGAGCTTCTGGTCTACTTTCTTACTTACCTCTTCCTTGCCAAGTGAGCTAGTTGGATGCATGGGAGTCTTTGCCAGCTTACTATCAGTCATGTTAAATTTCTTCAGAAGTTCTTTAACATATTTGGTCTGATGTATGTAAGTGCACTCTGGAGTTTGATTGACTTGGATTCCTAGAAAGAATCTGAGTTCTCCCATCATGCTCATTTCAAATTCTGCCTGCATACATGTAGCAAACTCCTTTCCCAGCATAGTATTGGTAGATCTAAATATTATATCATCCACATAAATTTGGTAAATTAGAAGATCTTTCTTAATTGATTTACAAAAGAGTGTTGTGTCCACTTTGCCTCTGATGAAATTTTTCTTCAGAAGAAAATTGCTCAATCTCTCATACCAAGCTCTGGGAGCTTGTTTTAAACCATACATAGATTTCTTTAATTTGAAAACATGATCTGGAAATTTTTCATTTTCAAAACCAGGGGGTTGGTGGACATAAACTTCTTCTTCTATAATACCATTTAGAAAGGCACTTTTAACATCCATCTGATACAAAGTGATGTTATTTTATGCAGCAAATGAAATAAGAAGGCGTATAGATTCTAACCTTGCCACTGGAGCATAAGTTTCAGTGTAATCAATACCTTCTTGTTGACTGTACCCTTGAGCAACGAGCCTTGCCTTATTTCTTTCAACTTCTCCTTTCTCATTCAGCTTATTTCTAAAAACCCATTTTGTTCCAATTATATTGAATCCTTGTGGTCTTTGAACTAAATCCCATACATCATTTCTGGTAAATTGATTTAACTCTTCTTGCATGGCAATAATCCAATCATTGTCTTGCAGAGCTTCATCTACAGAAGATGGTTCAATTTCTGACACCAGTCCAAATAATGATGCTTCAGATGATCTTAGAAAGGATCTTGTTCTGATGGGATCATCCTTCTTTCCAATAATGACATTCTCTGGATGAAAAGCTTTAATTATGGATGATGATCCTCTAACAATTGATTCTTCAGAAATGTTTAGATTGTTCATCTGAGAAGTTAAAGGAATAGCATCTGGCGTTACTTCTGGTTCCTTCACTTGAGCTTTGTCTGCTTCTGGGACTTCAGAGTTAGTGAAGACTACTTCTCTATCTGCAGAGTTTTCAGACTGTTTTGGCTTTTTATTGCCAAGCTTATCATCAAATATGACATGAATAGATTCTTCCATAATCTGTGTCTCAGTGTTGTATACTCTGTAGCCTTTAGAGCGTTCAGAATATCCAAGCATGAAACACTTATGTGCTTTGGAATCAAACTTGTTCAGATTTTCTTTAGTATTTAACATATAGCAAATACATCCAAAAGGATGAAAATATGAAATGTTGGGCTTTCTGTTCTTCCACAGTTCATATGGAGTCTTCTCCAGAAGAGGTCTTAAAGACACTCTGTTCTGAATGTAACAGGCTGTGTTGATTGCTTCTGCCCAAAAGTGTTTTGCCAGATTTGTCTCATTGATCATGGTTCTGGCCATTTCTTGCAGAGTTCTGTTTTTCCTCTCTACAACCCCATTTTGTTGTGGAGTTCTAGGACAGGAAAAATCATGAGCAATGCTATTTTCATTAAAATATTTTTCAAAAAATTTATTTTCAAATTCACCACCACGATCACTTCTTACTTTTATAATTTTGAAATCTTTTTCATTCTAGACTTGCTTGCAGAAGTCAAAGAACACAGAATGTGACTCATCCTTGTGTTTTAAGAACTTTACCCATGTCCATATACTATAGTCATCAACAATGACTAATCCATACTTCTTGCCTCTGATGGATGCAGTTTTCACTGGTCCAAACAGATCAATATGAAGTAATTCTAGTGGTCTGGAAGTAGAAAAAACATTTTTTGATTTGAAAGATGATTTTGAAAACTTCCCTTTTTGGCATGCTTTACAAAGAGCATCTGAGGTGAACTTCAGATTAGGAAGTCCTCTGACAAGATTAAGTTTATTAATCTGAGATATACGTCTCATATTAATATGGCCCAATCTTCTGTGCCAGACCCATTGCTCTTCATTAACAGACAAGAGGCATTTAACATTCTGAACTTTAAGTTCTGAAAGATTTATTTTATAAATGTTGTTTTTCCTCTTACCACTAAATAGGATAGAGCCATCCTTTTGACTAATAGCTTTACAACATTTTTGATTAAAGGTAATATCATAACCATTGTCACTTAATTGACTTATGGACAATAGGTTATGCTTTAACCCTTCAACAAGTAAAACATTAGTAATAGAGGGAAGTTTACCATTTCCAATGGTGCCAGATCCAATGATCTTGCCCTTCTGGTTCCCACCAAAATTCACATCACCTCCAGATCTAAGTTCCAGGCTTTGGAACATAGACTTTTCTCCTATCATGTGTCGTGAGCATCCAGAGTCCAGGTACCATGATTGGCGTCCTGACCTTGCTGCTAAGAACATTTGCAACAGGAATTATTTTACTTTTAGGTACCCAGATCTTCTTGGGTCCTTTAGGGTTAGTGGTTCTGGAGGTTTGTCTAAACTTCTGTTTTTCAACATAAGGTTTATTCTGACTTGCCTTGGGTTTAAACACATAAGTATTCTTCTCAGAGCTTGTGTGTTTAATGTCATTTAAGTGACCAAACTTAAATTGAGAGTACAGAGGTGTCTTCTTGATTAAGAGTTTGTCAACATATTTTGGATTACTTCCAGAGGAAGATTCATATCCAATACCTCTTCTGTTGTTCCCACTAACACCATAGATCATAGAAGCCATCTTGCTTCTGTCTATGCTCTTAGTAAGGAATCTCTGAAAGCTAGAGTCATATTTTTCTAAAATGTTTTCACATGACTTAGTCTCAGATTCAGATTCTTGTTGAGCTATTTCAAAGTTATTTTTGATTTTCAGATTAATTTCGTTTTGCTTAACAAGTTCTGTCTTCAGAAGATTAATCTCAGATTCAAGACTGCTTTTCAGCTTCTTGTATTTGAGCTTAATATTGTTATAACTTTTTAGAACTTCTGATAACACTTTGATAAGCTCTTCTTTAGTAAGTTTAGCCATTACCTCTTCAGCGTCATCGTCAGATTCAGAATCAGATTCAGATCCTGAAGTTCCTTCCTCCTGATCTTCTATACTGGCCATCAGTGCAACATTAACACATTCTTCTTCTGACTCAGATTCAGATTCAGATGTATCTGAATCATCCCAGGTGGCCATCAGAACCTTTTTCTTCTTATCAAATTTTCTTTTAGGCTTTTCTTTCAACACCTTTGGACATTCATTTTTGTAATGTCCAGGTTCTTTACACTCATAACAGACAACCTCCTTTTTGCCAGATCTTCTGTGTCCAGAAGATTCTTTTCTTTGGTCAGGCTTTCTGAAGTTTCTGAACTTCTTTCCTTTATGCTTCCAGAGTTTGTTTATTCTTCTGGACAGCATGGAAAATTCATCTTCATCTTCAGATGAGGATTCTTTAGAGCTTTCCTCTATTACCTGCAAAGCTTTAGCAGATTTATTAGATTTTAAAGCTACAGATTTACCTTTCTTTTGAGGTTCATCTTCCTCAAGTTCTATTTCATGGCTTCTTAGTGAACTGATCAATTCCTCCAAGGAGATCTTGTTCAGATCTTTAGCCATCTTCAGCGCTGTCACCATAGGTCTCCATCTGGTGGGTAAACTTTTGATGATCTTTTTCACATGATCAGCAGTATAGTATCCTTTGTCCAGAACCTTTAGTCCAGCTGTAAGCATTTGAAATCTGGAGAACATAGCTTCAACAGATTCAGAGTCTTCCATCTTGAAGGCTTCATACTTCTGGATCAGAGCCAGAGCCTTTGTTTCCTTGACTTGAGAGTTTCCCTCATGAGTCATCTTTAAGGATTCAAACATGTCAAATGCAGTTTCCCTGTTTGTAATTTTTTCATACTCAGTATGAGATATTGCATTCAACAATATTGTTCTGGCCTTGTGATGATTTCTAAATTCTTTCTTCTGAGCATCTGTCATAGATTTTCTGTCTATCTTCTTGCCATTCCCATCTGTGGGATGAACATATCCATCTATGACCAGATCCCATAAATCAGCATCATATCCAAGGAAAAAACTTTCAATTCTGTCTTTCCAATAATCAAATTTCTCACCATCAAACATAGGGGGTTTGGTGTTGATTCTATCCCTTTCTTCATATTTGTTATTAATGTTAGATATTGTATTATCAACCATAGTAACAACCAAATATATATCAAAGTATTTCTCTCTGGATCTTTACTGTCACTGTTAAGTGGTAGCACACACAAAACCGGAGCTCTGATGCCAACTGAAGGTGAGATAATACTTAGAAGGGGGTTGAATAAGTATGAAAGATTAAAACTTAGAATTAAAACTCAAGTATTTTTATCCTAGTTCGTTGAACTCAACTACTCAAACCCACCCTTCCTAGAGTGATTTGCCTTTCTCAATCAAGGACTTAATCCATAATTTAATCAAACAGATTACAATAGTAACACCTAAGAACAACTGTTCTTAGTCTTCTCAAGAGCTACTGATCCCAACTGGATCCTCTTAAGGAAACCTTTTACAATCAATGTAAAACTATTACAAGAGTAATAATGCTTCTAAAAAGCTATTATCACAACTGTGATATTTCTCTTAAGTTTAAGAACAATGAAATAAATTCTTAGAATGAATATGAAAGTATGAGAGCTTGAATGTTAATTTCTTTTCAATGCCAACGTCAACTGAAGAATTTTGTGGAGTCTTGCTTTTATAGGCAGCTTATCCAAGGTGAGCTTCACGTTGAGAAGAGTGTCCAAAAGGTCTGAGCCTTTTTGTCTTCACATCAAGTGACCTTTCCTAGAAGAAGAAAGCACAGAAAAATCCTTTTTGTCTGTGTTCTTGTGTCTAGCATAAATAAGGAAAGAGGCGTTTGGTTCACTCCAACGGATATATTCTTTGAATATTTCTTCTTCAGTTTTCAGCAAATTTATCAGATTCTAATTGGGTCAGAGTCTTCTATTGATGATCAGAGTTTTGCTGAAACAGAGTCTTCTGAAGCAGGTGTGCTTTCAGCGTGTTTAAGATCAGAGCATATTTGAGACAGAACTTCAGTACTGGCAGCTTTAGTACTTTTAGAATCTTCTGTAGAAACTATGCTTTGAAAAACTCTTCATACAAAATTCTTCTTTGCTTCAGATGCTTCTGACTTGCTTCAGATCCTTCTAGAGCTTCTACTTCAGATTCTTCTGGAGCTTCTGCTTCAGAATCTTCTGGAGGCTACGCTCAGAATCTTCTGTTGGCAGCAATCAGAATCTTCTAATGAGTGCATCTGGCACTTCAGAGTCTAGCTAATTTCTTGTGTTCAATTCTGATTTGCTTCTGGAGTGTTAATTTCTTTACTATCTGCAGTAAAAACTCTCAAGCAAATTTTAGAGTATATAACTCTTAAATACAAAATTTCATATTAGTTATCATCAAAACATAGAGATATTATTAAGAACCAATCTGTGTTCTAACACGTCTTTCTTTTCTCATCTCAAAACAATTCAAAAACACAGTAATAAGGATAACGTGTGCTGTACGTTACAAGCCTTAAGCTATTTGAGAAAGGGTTGCTGGAGGGTCACTCTTCAGTAATTTGGCTGCTTAGTGTGGTGCCCTTAGGGTGACATGCGACGTAGTCACTCTCAGATCACAGGTCTTTAGTGCAGTACAAGTTGCAAACAGACTAAAAAACAGTTCTTTCGTAAAAAAACTGAAAATAAACTTCAAATGTCTTTTTTTTTGTCCGCTTGGACCCTTAATCAGGAAAACCCTTTCATAAGGGGATAAAAAACAGTCAGACAAGCTTGTGTCCTCCGTAGCCCGAACTACGTTTGCTCTGATCTTTCATGCTGTATGAAAGTACGTAGGCATAGGATGCGATATCCTAGCGAGCAACCTTCCCCTCCTTTCCCGTAGGTAGGCGAACTACGTTGACTCTGATTTCTCGTTTCAGACGGGAATACGTAGGCATAAAGTGTGATACTTTGCCGAGTCATTTTCTTTTCTTTTTAACCCAGACCTGTAAAATAGATAGAATAACACACCTTTAGATAGAAAACAAGTGTGGATCCCGTTGAGTACGATGGACGTGAGGGGTGCTAATACCTTCCCCTTGCGTAACCGAATCCCGAATCCAGGATTTGGTTGCGATGACCATTCATTTCCCTCTTTGCGTTAGGTTTACTCTGAGCGTTTCCTTTCCCTCTTGTGGGATAAATAACGCACGGTGGCGACTCTTCTGTCATAGCCGGCGCCAATTTTCACAGTAGCGACAGCTGGCGACTCTGCTGGGGACTCCAACGGTTCCATATGCGAGTCGATCCTAGCGCTTGTTTTCCCGTATGGGGTTTTGTATGTATTTACCTTTCTGACTTTACTTTCAGTATTATATTATTGTTGTTGTGCTGGGTAGAGGGTTAGATTGAGAGATAAGCCAGACCTGGGCTTGAGTTTGCACATAGACTTAGAAGTAGAGATTAGTGGTTAGCCTGCTTTCTTAGCTCGCACCAGCTAGCCGCGAAATCTGCGCTCGGACGAGATTCTCTTTGATGCTTCTTGCCTGGCCTTTAGGGCTCGACAAGTTGTCTGACCCGAGGATTGTCGACTCTGGGGACCTATCAATTGGGATTCAGCTAAGTGAGGCCGCTTCAAGGGATGATGATGCCACACCTTCTGGGTATCGTATCATTGCTCTTGAAAGTCTGTAACATTGAACTCGCATAGGATATCGTACCTCGTCTGTGAGTTAAGTACATACCTGTGAGGGGTAGGTAGGTCTGTTTGCAAGAAACCTTTGACCTCAGAATACCTGGTTTATCTCCGTTAGTGAGATGTGGTTACAGGGTTCTTTTGAGTGGTTGGTTTGGTTTGAGGCGAAGATTTGATGGTTCTCAGGCTTCAGTACAGAGTAGCACAGTTCATCAGCACAACACTTGATCCCCTGTTTGTATATGCATGTGCATTTTCATGTTTGCATTTCATTAACGTGTATTTATGTTGCAGGTGTGATCATTCCCCTCTGATTCTAGTGTATTTTCTGGCCAGACATGGAGTCCATGAAGAGGACAGTGGCTTACCGGTTGCATTCGCCAGATATCAGTTCCTTGCTGGGATTAGTTGCTCTAGCAGATGAGAGAGTGAGGGCTGAGTTCAGAGTATCTTATGGGAGATTGTTTAGTTTGTTGTACAGGCCTTCAGCATTTGAGACGACTGGGGTGTATACTTTGATGCAGTTTTATGAGCCTCAGCTGAGATGCTTCCTGTTCCCCGATTATATTCTGGCACCCACTTTGGAGGAGTATTCTGCTATGTTGGGAGTTCCTGTGTTAGACCAGATGCCCTTTATACATGATGATGTTGAGCCTGAGTTGGCTACACTTGCTGAGATTGTCAGTTTAGACGCTTCTGAGTTCCCTGGAGGTTTGATCAAGCTGAACGGAGCTTATGGTTTTCACCTGTCTGTCCTGGTTGAGAAGGCTACACAGTGCGCGAAGAGTGGATGTTGGGTTGCCTTCAGTGCCATTCTAGTTGTCTGCATCTATGGGATTGTCTTGTTTCCCAATGTGCCAGATTTTGTTGACTCAGATGCCTTCTTGATTCTTGCCTCGAAGAATCCAGTTCCTACTCTCTTGGGCGATGTTTATCATTCTATTCACTATAAGAATGAGAAACATCGTGGCAAGAATGTTTCTTGCTGTCTTCCTCTCTTGTACAGGTGGTTCCAAGGGCATCTTCCAAAGACAGGACCTTTTGTTGATGCTGTTGATACTTTGGATTGGTCTTCCCGGTTGATGGGGCTGTCTGCTGAGAACATCATTTGGTTTAATCGGAGTATGCTTGGCACTGATATTATATATAGTTGCAGTGGCTTTCCGAATGTCCCTTTGATTGGACGGAAAAGTTGTATCAACTATAACCCTTCTCTGCTGGTGAGACAGTTTGGTTATGCCTTGAGAGATGCTCCTATTGAGGTTGAGATACAGGAATCTCTGTATCTCACGGGCTTATTAGACGAGGCTGTTTTGATCAGGTTGAGACATGCATGGGCTAACATCCATAGGAGAGGGAAAGCTTTGCTTGGTAAGAGCAACAGCAAAGCTTATGATCCTTATTTGGCTTGGATCCACGAGAGAGCTAGTATTTTCTTGATGCCATATCCTGATGTGGAACCTTTGTATCTTCCAGTGATTGAGACACCTACTTCGGTAGAGATTGAGAAGTATAACAAATTGTTGGCTGAAAACGAAGAATTGAAGAAAGCCAATGATGAGTTAGAGAAAGAGATCTTCCAGTTGCGTCATGAGAAGAATGAAGCTACCTTCACTGTGAAGGAACAGACTGAGTTGATTAATAGGTTGGGTTCAGATTTGACTGAAGAGACCAACAAGAGGGAAAAAGTGGGAGTAGCCTTGAATGGTGTTAGCAAGGTGCTTGCTTCCAAGAAGGAACTCTTAAACAAAGCTTATTCCCGACTCGGCAAGTGGGAAACATTGTGGAATACCACGCTTACCAAGCGAAAGGAGCGTGAAGATGAGCTGAAGCTGCAGATTGCCACGCTAGAGGCGCAGATTAGAGCCCAGGATGCGAAGATTGTTGAAGAGACGTCACTTAGGAGCGCTGTTGAGCTTAGAGTGAGTGACCTTGGCAAGGAGCTGAGAGGTTGTGAATTGAAGGCCGACTTCAAGAGATGCAGACTCGACGAGTGTTTTGGCGAAGGAACCTGCAAGGACGACGCCAAGAGGTTAAGGTCCACTGTTAGACGACAGACATCATTGATACGGGGACTATTGTCCAGACTAGGTCATCCGGAGACACTAAGACTGTTGGAGGACTTTCGGGCGCGCCATCCGTCCTGATATTTCTTTGTATTTCCCTTATATTTTTGCTACGATGATTGTATTTTGACCATCGCCAGGATTGTTGGCCGAGGTCTTTTCAGTGTATTCAGTTGTATTCTTGTACTTTTCCTCTTGACATTTGTTTATGTATGAGGGTTTTTCTGATTCCTTGCTTGCTTGATTGGGACTCCATTTTCGTGATGGCCTTCTCTCTGAAACTAGAATCGTGGGGGGGAATATAACCTGTAGCATATTTATACATTTGCATCTGCATACTCATATTACCTGACCGGTATTTTTTGAATCTGTATCTTATTTCCTGCATCTCACAGGTTTCAGGATTGACAACCAGAGAACGCATCGTTATTCTACCCCAGGAACAACTGCAAGAGAATCATGGATCAAGTTCAAGCCGAGATGCAGGAAATTTGTGAGAAGTTGTCACTTTTTATGCAAGCAATGGAAACTGTGGCCAAGGGCCAGGAGAATCTCTAGACTCTGGTGCAACCGTTGCTGGTGCGGGCGAATGGAAATACTGATTATCACTCTGTTGGAACTCCTCGCAGGGAGGATGGGATACCTACAGTGGTCGTTCCCACAAGTGGTGGAGTTGGTGCCGGTGATGGCAATGGCAATCGAAATACTGGCACTAGTGCTGGTAATTGTAACACTGGTATTGGTAACACTGGTACTAGAAACGTTGGAAATGGTTATGGGAATGTTGTTAATAATACTGGCAATGCTGGAGATGCTAATCAAGGGTTCGGTGACAACACTGGTTTTGGAAACAATAACCAAGGGTTTGGCATTGGTAATCATGATGGTAATTTTTGTTTCAACAATCAAGGCTTTGGCTACGATGGCTAATGGTAACAACAAGCAAGGGTATGGATACGGTGATGTTGGCTTTGGTAACATGAACAACAACGGTGCTGGGATGGTGCCTTTCAACACCAGTTATGGACTAGGTGGGGTCAACCAAGGATTCGGTAACAGAGGACGGGGTCCTATTTTCAATCAACAGGGATATGGCCGTAACGCTGGTTACGAGGGATATGGCAATGAGAATCTGAACTGGGGCGACGATCGCCAGGAAGATGCCTTCTCCGGGCAAGGCGTGGGATTTGAAAGGCCTAATGACAATGATAGGAGGTTCAAAATGCTAGAAGAGCAGATCAAAGGGATAGCCAATCAGAACTCTGCTGGGTTAGATATGACTACCATGGGACTAGTGCATGGGCTGAGGGTGCCATTGAAATTCAAAGCTCCAACATTTGACAAGTATAAGGGGGATACATGCCCTAGAGTTCATGTACGTTCTTATTACAGAAGAATGTCTGCATACTCTGACGATGAGAAGTTGCTTATGCATTTTTTTCAAGACAGTTTATCAGGACCATCGCTGGAATGGTACATGGGGCTGGAGCCCACTCAAATTAGAAGTTGGAAAGAACTGGCTGATGCTTTTGTTAAACATTACCAATATAATAGTGACTTGGCGCCAAACAGGGTCCAACTGTAGAGTTTGTCTCAGAAGAATGGTGAGAGCTTCAAGGAGTATGCACAACGCTTGCGTGATATTGCGGCTAGGGTGCATCCCCCTTTGGTTGAAAGAGAGTTGATTGATATGTTTATTGGAACATTTTCTGGAATGTATTACGACAAATTGCTCAATGTCTCGATGGGTAGTTTCTCCGACATGATTCTCATGGGAGAACGGAATGAAAACAGAATTAAGATTAGGAAGATTCAGGCAGGTGAATCCACCTCAGCTGGAGGTGCAAGGAAAGCCTTTGGTGGAAGGAGACAAGGCGACGCCAGTGCGGTATATGGTGGTCGAGGTCGTGGAAGAGGTAGGAATCAATATCAGCCACAGCAAGTTGCTAGTGTTACTATCCCGATACCTCAGCAAAAACAACAACAACAACAACAACAACGGCAACAACAGCTGCAGCAACAGAGAATGCACCCTGCTCAGCGTAGAATTCAAGAGGGTAGGCCGAAGAGAGTATTTGAAGCACCTCCTTCAACTTATGTTGAACTTCTTCAAACGCTGTTGGGTTTGAATCTGGTTGAAAAGAGAATGATGGCCCCATTGACGGGCACTCCTCCATTTGGTTTTGACGCTGGTAAACATTGTGAGTTTCATTCCAGGGCTCCCGGACATGATATTGAGAGTTGCCACGCATTCAAACACAAAGTCCAAGATTTGCTTGATAGTAAGGCCATTAATTTTGGTCGAGATGGTCCCAATATTGTACAACAACCCATGCCGAATCATGGAGTGAATGCTATCCTAACGGAAGAGAATTTGAACTTGGTTATGGATGTGAATGAAGTGAAGACACCGTTGAGTTGTGTTAAAAGCAGATTGTTGAAAGGGGGTGTATTCCCCGGATGTGACGAATATTGTCTGGATTGCTGGACCCAACCAGAGGGTTGCGCTGATTTGAAAAGAGGCATCCAAGCCATGATGGATGAGGGGATTTTGCAATTTGATCGGACTGCTATTGAGAAGCCTGTTGAGGCGTTGTTTGAAAAGCAGGATGAGATTGCAACTGTTACGATCCTAAAGAAGACTATTACGATATCGGCGCCCGCCAAGCGGCCGACTATCACAATAACAAAAGCAGGGCCCGTTCCTTTTGAGAGTACAAAAGCTGTTCCATGGACATATGGGTTAGAAGCGTATTGTAACGGAGAAAAGATTGAGGTGAATAGCCAGCCGGCAGGGGCAGTTGACAATGTTGTTGGAACGGGAGGCATGACCCGTAGTGGAAGAATTTTCACCGCACCGGAAGGTGAAGCGGAGAGGATTGTTAAAGGCAAGGCCAAGGTGAATGAAAGTGGACCATCCCAGTTGAAAGAGAAAGACACATCGCTCAAGGACGTAGAGGAGTTCATGAGGCTAATTCGCAAGAGCGATTATAAGATTGTTGAGCACTTACAACAGACACCCTCAAAAATTTCAATCCTATCTTTGTTGCTTTGTTCTAAGGCTCATCAAAATGCTTTGTTGAAGATATTGGACACGTCATTTCTACCTCAGGAGGTTTCTGTCAACCAGCTAGAGGGGGTACTGGCGCATGTCAATGCTGGACATAATTTGGGTTTCACTGATTTTGATCTAACACCCAGAGGCCGAGAGCATAATATGGCTTTGCACATATCGGTGGAATGTCGGGGCACCGTAATGTCGCACGTTCTTGTGGATACCGGATCATCTCTGAATGTATTGCCTAAGAAGGCTATGATGAAGTTAGATATCCGGGGAATTATTTGCACGCCAAGTGACTTGGTTGTGAGGGTGTTTGATGGAACGAGAAGGTCGGTGTTTGGATCGATAACATTGCCGTTGCAGGTCGGGCCGGAAATATTTGACACTGAATTTTATATCATGGATATTCATCCAACTTATAGCTGTTTACTTGGGCGTCCGTGGATACACTCTGCAGGGGCTGTGACGTCCACGCTGCATCAGAAGCTTAAGTTTGAAGCCGGTGGTGGCATCGTTACTATTTGTGGGGAAGAGGACATCTTGGTCAGTCATCTCTCATCATTCAAGTACGTTGAAGTGGATGGAGAAATCCATGAAACACCCTGCCAAGCCTTCAAAGGGTTGCAAATCAAAGACAAGTTTAGTGTTCCCAGCAAAGTGCCAGAGGTTGCTGTGGCTTCGTACAAAGACGCTCAAGTTCAAAGAAAGCACCCAAGTTCAAAGGACCGGTGGTGATCACTCTAAAGGGAGTCTGCTTTGAGATGGTTAATGTTGTTTCCGACTCTGAAGATGGAGATAATGATTGCGATATGGATGCGTGGATCAAGCCTAGCATGCCAGGACAAAGTCTATGCAACTGGTTCATCCGGGAAATTGTCCCAGTGACTACAAAACAATAATGATTTGTTTTCTTGATTATTGTATAATCCTGTGTCCTACCCGGGGCATAGTGATTTTGTTTTAGGGCCACCTGCTTATGTGTATGCACTGTTTAATCATTGAATAAAGGCGTTTTTCTCATGCATATTTTGTGTTCCCTGTTTTTCCTGTTTTTATTTTAACAATAAATGGCAACATGGTTATGAGCTTTGTTTGCACTCATTTGAAGCATTTAACCATTTCCTTTGCAGGATTCATATTTCAGATGACATCGAACACGAACTTCCTATGACTCGCTTTGACTTCGAGCACCCGGTATTTCAAGCTGAGGAAGAGATTGTTGAGGATAACGACTTGCCAGAGGAGCTGACTCGACTGTTGAAACAGGAAGAAAGAATCATTCTGCCTCATCAGGAAGAGATTGAGATTATCAACATGGGGTCCGAGGGAGTTGTCAGGAACATCCGGATAGGGGCTGCGCTGCAAAGCGACATAAAGCAAGGTCTGATTAAGATGTTGCAAGAGTACAGTGATATCTTTGCTTGGTCGTACGAGGATATGCCTGGGTTGGATACAAATATGGTTGTTCATTATTTGCCGTTGCGAGAAGAACGTCCGCCTATTAAGCAGAAACTCAGAAGAACCAGACCAGATATGTTTGTGAAGATTAAGGAGGAAGTTCAAAAACAGTGGGATGTTGGGTTCCTTGCTGTTATAACTTATCCATCATGGGTCGCCAATATAGTACCGATACCAAAGAAAGACGGGAAGGTGCGGATGTGCGTAGACTATCGTGATTTGAATAGGGCGAGCCCAAAGGACGACTTTCCGCTTCCTCATATCGATGTGTTGGTCAATAACACTGCTCAATTCTCCGTGTTCTCCTTCATGGATGGCTTCTCGGGTTACAATTAGATAAAAATGGCGCCAGAAGACATGGAGAAAAAAACCTTCATTACTCCCTGGGGAACATTTTGCTAAAAAGTGATGCCCTTTGGTTTGAAGAATGTTGGGGCAACATATCAACGTGCTATGACGACGCTCTTTCATGACATGATGCATAAAGAGATCGAGGTTTATGTTGATGATATGATTGCCAAATCCCAGACGGAGGAAGAGCATTTGGTTAATCTGCTGAAATTGTTCAAGAGGCTTAGGAAATTCAGGCTAAGGCTGAATCCTAACAAGTGCACCTTCGGGGTGAGATCTGGTAAACTACTGGGGTTTATTGTGAGTGAAAAAGGAATTGAGGTTGATCCTGCTAAGATAAAAGCAATACAAGAAATGCCAACGCCTAAAACAGAAAAAGAAGTGCGTGGGTTTTTAGGGAGGTTGAACTACATTGCTCGATTCATGTCTCACCTAACCGCTACATGCGAGCCATTATTCAAATTGTTGAAAAAGAATCAGGCTGTGACCTGGAATGAAGATTGTCAAAGGGCGTTTGAAAAAATAAAAGAATATTTGCAGGAACCTCCAATATTGATACCCCCAGTAGCCGGGAGACCATTGATTATGTATTTGACGGTTCTTGAGGAAAGTATGGGTTGTGTTCTCGGTCAACATGACGAGACTGGACGTAAAGAGCATGCGATTTACTACTTGAGTAAAAAGTTCACAGATTGTGAATCCCGTTACTCAATGCTCGAAAAGACGTGTTGTGCGCTAGCCTGAGCTGCCAAACGTTTGAGATAGTACATGTTAAACCATACAACCATGCTAATTTCAAAGATGGATCCGATTAAATACGTATTTGAAAAGCAAGCACTCTCCGGGAGGATCGCCCGATGGCAGATGGTGCTGACAGAATACGATATTCAATATGTTTCTCAAAAGGCTATCAAAGGTAGTGTTCTGTCAGAGTACCTAGCTGAGCAGCCAATTGAAGATTACCAACCAATGAGGTTTGATTTTCCTGACGAGGATATCATGTACTTGAAAATGAAAGATTGTGATGAGCCTTTGTCAGATGAAGGTCCAGAGTTGGGTTCCAAATGGCAGTTGATATTTGATGGCGCCGTTAATTCCTACGGTAGTGGAATAGGGGCAATTATCACTACTCCTCAAGGGACGCACATTCCCTTTACTGCCAGATTGACCTTTCCAGTTACCAATAATGAGGCTGAATATGAGGCGTGCATCATGGGTCTTGAGGAGGCTATTGATTTGAGAATCAAATATCTTGATGTATACGGGGACTCTGCTCTAGTGGTCAACCAGATTAAAGGAGAATGGGAGACGCGTCAGCCCAATCTGATACCCTATATGAATTATGCAAGGAGATTGTTGCCTTTCTTTGACAAAGTAGAATTGCATCACGTGCCACGAGCAGAAAATCAGATGGCCGACGCTCTTGCGACGTTGTCTTCAATGTATAAAGTTAACTTCTGGAATGAGGCTCCCAGGGTTGTTATCTCTTGCCTTGATAGGCCCGCCTTCATATTCGCCATTGAGGAAGCATCTGATGGCAAGCCGTGGTATTTTGATATCCAGAATTTCCTGAAGAACCAAGAGTATCTGGCTGGGGCGTCCAGTCGAGATCAGAAGACTCTTAGGAGATTGGCTGGCAATTTCTATTTGAATCCGGATGGCGTCCTGTACAAGAGAAACCACGACTTGGTGTTGTTGCGATGTGTGGACGAGAAAGAGGCTAAGTTGCTCATGGAAGAGATCCATGAAGGTACATTTGGTACGCATACTGGTGGACATGCAATGACGAGAAAACTGTTGCGGGCAGGTTACTATTGGCTAACGATGGAAACATATTGTTTCAAGTTTGCGAAGCGGTGCCATAAATGTCAAATTTATGCGGACAAAATTCATGTGCCTCTGAGCCCTCTGAATGTTATGTCATCACGGTGGCCTTTCTCGATGTGGGGAATTGATATGATTGGCAAGATTGAGCCCACGGCATCAAACGGACACTGGTTCATTTTGGTAGCTATTGATTACTTCACCAAATGGGTGGAAGCAACGTCATATGCTAATGTCACCAAACAAGTGGTAGCCAGATTTATCAAAAGAGATATTATCTGCAGATATGGAATCCCAGAGCGGATTATCACCGACAATGGCTCAAACTTGAATAACAAGATGATGAAAGAGCTGTGTCAGAATTTCAAGATCGAGCATCACAACTCTTCTCCTTATCGGCCCAAGATGAATGGCGCTATCGAAGCGGCCAATAAGAACATAAAGAAGATTGTTCAGAAGACGGTTGTGACTTACAAGGACTGGCATGAGATGTTGCCTTTCTCATTGGTGTATGGCATGGAGGCAGTGTTACCATTGGAGGTTGAGATTCCTTCTTTGAGGGTTTTACGCGATGTCCAACTTGATGAGGCAGAATGGGTAAAAGATAGACTGAACCAGCTCAATTTAATGGATGAGAAGAGACTGGCTTCTCTCGCATATGGTCGGTTGTATCAGAGCCGGATGAAGAAAGCTTACGATAAGAAGGTATGCCCTCGAAGCTTTCAGACGGGCGATCTTGTGTTGAAAAAGATTCTCCCACCACAATCGGATCACAGGGGCAAATGGACTCCCAATTACGAGGGTCCATATGTCGTCAGAAAGGTTTTCTCTAGAGGAGCCTTGTTGTTATCCACCATGGATGGTAAGGACTTTACGTCTCCTGTGAATTCGGACGCAGTTAAAAAATACTTTGCTTAAAGTGACCCGCTGTGTAACACCCCCTTTCTATACCCCCAAATAAACAAATAAATCACTTAATCACTTATTGAAATTTCGTCATAGTAAATTTAAAATATGGTATAAAAGGAGCATGTCACACATACATGAAAATAAATCATACAACACCTGCTCAAAATGACATGTAACAGTGGGGTAGTTTTGAAATAAAGGACTTGGTCCTTACACCCACATTTCAATTTTCGAAATATTAGCGGAAGATTAAAACATTAAACCATTTGAAAACATAATATCATAAATATACATATCAAATTAGTTTGTTCATCACATCATCATGGTTTTACAAAACACATTTGCCAACAGATACATATACAATGTATCTCAAAAGAATTCTATACAGCCTATCTACCCGGTGCTACATATCAGAGCGACCCGACAAAAGAATGAAGATAAAACTTCACAAAAAGAACCTCCAGCAACCTAATCTGCAATGTCTCATAGAGCATTATAAAACAGCAGAATGGGTGAGAAATATTATCATAATAATCAATGCATATAAATATATACACATATACGAAAATAAAGATACAAATATTTCACAATTCTCACCACAAATCATTCATAACTCATTATACATTTCATGACATGTATAAACACATATGAATAATCATAAAACATCTTTCACCAACACACCAATCCATTATTCACAATTCACCAAATCACCAATTCACATACAAGCATAATTCATATAACAATGACATCAATGCTATGTGACTCAACACAACTCAATGCAACTCAATGTCATGTGGTACCAACACTTGTGATCATTTTTCGGTTTTTACATTTAAACCGGGTCCACCCTTCTAGACCGATAACAACAAAGCTCGTTCCCTAAGCTTTCAAACCCACCCTTCTAGGTTTGGGACAAACCACTAGTCTCCACGAAACTAGCAAACATTGCCTCTTGAATAAATGATGCATATGCAATCAACCACAAATGCACGTAAGACCGATCTCACGTCTTAATCCCATGCATTCAAATAATTCCTCCCTTCAAGAATTAAAACAAGATTGCACACACAACATATCATAAAATCACGTATTTTTCATACTTTACATCATCATGTTTATCAAACAATGCACGCATATCTTACAATATGCTCCCATGCATTAATTCACAATAATCGGATACAACAAATATGCATTCATAATTCAACCTCATTACCTTTTCAAACAATGCACACATATTCACAATATGTTCTCATGCATTCACAATATCGTATACAATCAATATGCATTTACACTTCAATATCATTACCACATTTATCAAGCAATGCACACATATTCACAATATATTCTCATGCATTCTTCACATACAAACAATATGCATATATTTGTCAAAAGACTATATTTCATAATCGATTCCACCATCTAGGATTCACGCCATACAGCTACCCACAGCATATCATATCACAACATGCACAAGCTATACGTTATATAACAAAAGTATTCTGCACAATAACACATCAATCACACACATTCGCGACGGTAAAAATCAACACAACAATAGGTTTTCAATTTTCTGCTATAATTGATCCAGGTACAGGACTCAAAGCAATTATTTATAGAAAGATAATCTCGTTAACTTACCAACGCTTCGAACAGGGGTCAAAACCGACTTACGGTTCAAGAGTTATGAATTTTCGAAGTTTTCCGAAAAACCAGAATTTTGCCTAAACACGGCTACGGGATTTTGCATTTTCGCCCGAAAATCCGACCATTCAATTTTTTTTTGAAACAAACACATACTCATACTCACCTAACATATAGCAGTGAATTAGAACCATTAAACATGATTTCTACGACGTCCGATTTCCACTCAAATCTCAAACCCTCAATTATCCAAAAATGTCAAAAACTCAAAAACTCAACCAAATTCAATCAAACAAAATCCAATAATCACGGCTAAACATTACCCGACTAAACTACACAATTTATTTTGAGTTCTAACCATTCAAAACTCGATTCTACCGATTAAACCATTTATGCCCTAGAATGGAAAATGGAGAAAAACACCCAAACAATCCATACATAATCACATACATTGATAAGATAATGATATTTCACACCCTTACCTTGCTCAAATCGATGCTTGAGAGTTGTTCTTGATGAAAATCCAAATTTCTCCTTCTTATGTTTCTAACTTTCTATTTGTTTTCCAAATTTCCTTTATATCAATTTCTATCCAATTTCCTTCCAATTTATTTTCCTCTCAAACATCTACCAATTTAATAAATAATCACTCAATTAATTAAATAAACCCCATAATTCATTTAATTAATTAAAATAATCACTTAATTAAAATTGGACTGTTACACGTTAGACAGAAAAAAGAGAGTCCAGGCAAAAATGGGACATCCCGGTGAACCATAAAAAAGGAATAAAAGGTTCGGGCAAAAGTTAGGGATAAAATTGAAAAGATGTACACCCGCGAAGTCGAAAACCTGAAAAGGGCGACTTCGGCAAAAAAGGGTATCCCGGTGAATTGAAAACCCGCAAAGGGCGATTCACGCAAAAGTTAGGGATTGAAAAAGCAAATGACTGCGGTCCGAGTTTGATACTGCATTGCTTGGTGGTTTGGGAATACCTGAGGGTCGTTCATTTAAAACAATCTCTTCCGAAGATCGAGTACCGGGAAAGCGCCAGAGTTGGGCGAGTCATAGGAGAATCAGCTCATAGTGTTTGTCTGTACCACGTTGCCGACATGAATATCAAATTTGTTTTGTATCTTTCTTTGTGCTTCTTGTGCATATATTGTATTTTGCTTGTACGTAACTTCCTCTTTTCAGGAGTTACATCCAGTATACAAAGCTTTTCCTATTTACATGCTTATTCAATAAAGCATGTTGTTCAGTACTTGATGCTTGTTCTTAATTTACTGTTTTATTTGTGAAAAACGCCGATGTTTTTGATGAACTTGCACTTGCATAAACTTGCTGGCCCTTGCCAATAATTGCTAAAACTTCGAATTGACTGAATGAATGTCACGGATATTAACTCGGATAGATTTTGTTGTGTAGATTTGTTTTGTCTCATTTGTGTTTTGCAGGGTCCTTACCTTTGAAGCAAACAGTCAGGAATTTGTATTCCCCAGCCAAAGTCTCTTGACGTAGGACCTGACTTCAGTTGATGTCGTTCCTTAGCAAGTCGTATCTTATTCCCAGAGAGTGGAGACGGCGCTTATTCCTACCAGATGAGGAATTGTCCTCCCCAAGAGAGTATCACCAGGAATGTCGCCTGAAGAGTATCCTCATGGAAGTTGTCCATAGGATATCCCCAGAAGGGTCGCATCTCTCCCCAGCAGAGTTGGCTGTTGTTTCCGGCATTTATTTTGCCGGAATACTTTGTGATACCCGTTCATCCCCAGCGGAGTTGGTTTTGTTCTCAGCCATTTCATACCAGAGTGTCTCTCAGCAGCTTAAGCCTGCATTAGCATTTGCATATATCATCATATTTGCATCTACCCAAACGCGTAGCATTTCCATGTCGAATGGAGCATTACGCCATTGTCGAACATATGCATTTTGAAACATAAGCCAGGTTCGTTAACCTTTTGTTTTCAAGTGTTGTTTTCCCTGCAGGTGGAGGGAGCTCTTGCTCAGATTAATTACCAGATAAGCAAGGTCTCGGCGTGAGACGTGTAATGATAATGTTTGTATTATTCACCACAGAGTTGCTTGGTTAAGTTTCTCTTACCCCTCCAGCGGAGTATTTCTTCAAAAAATTTGTTATGTCAGTATCAAAAGATTTCGTGAATCAATTTTTGGAAGTTGCCGCCTATGTCGAAGTAGGTGTCTGGCAGTTTGGGTTCAGAAAATCCCCAGTAGAGTCCTTCTCAGATTTGCTGCCATGTCCACGCTAAAAGTTTGAAGAGCAGACCAGTATTTTGTTACCCATTTGATTGATAGAGTTAGCTACTACAAAGATAGGCTGAGAAGTTGTATTCGGAGTATTGCCCGTAGTGGTGGTGGAGTTATTTTCCTGTATTTGACAGAGTTATTTCCCCAGTGGAAGTCGCCAAAGTTATTTTCCTGTATTATTGGCAGAGTTATTTTCCCGTAGTGGTGACGGAGTTATTTTCCTGTATTACTGGCAGAGTTATTTTCCTGTATTATTGGCAGAGTTATTTTCCCGTAGTGGTGACAGAGTTATTTTCCTGTATTATTGGCAGAGTTATTTTCCTGTATTATTGGCAGAGTTATTTTCCCGTATTATTGACGGAGTTATTTTCCTATATTATTGGCGGAGTTAGTTCTTGTGTTGTTGGCAGAGTTATTTCTTATTTGTTGATAAAACTATTTCCCCAGTAAAAGCGTCAGAAAAGATTGTATTCTGTTAACAGAGTTATTCATACCCATTTGAGTGATGGAGTCATGTGATTAGAAAAAGATATTGTGATTAGACAGAGAAGTTGTGTTTGCATTGAAGGATAAGCTGCTGTAAATAGACAGAGACGCTATATATAGTGTGTTGCCAGAATCAAGTACTGCTACGATAGGCAGAGAAGTTGTATTTTCGTATTGACAAAATTAGTCCCCATAGCAAGGATGGAGTATAATTTGGTGGATTTTGTTCTCCAAGTAGTTTGTGCAGTTCGTGTCTGCAGTTGGCAAATTTTCGGGTTTCTTGGTATTCAACCGTCTTTTACCTCGATTGTTTGAAGGTCGTTCGCTCTTCACCCAGTCGGGTCCAAGCCGTTTGAATAGGGGCAGCTGTTGCACCCTAAAATTTGCTCAACATCTTTTGCCTGGTTTAGGTTTCATTGCATTATCATTTGCATAGTTCTATCATTTGCATATCATGGCATATCATTCATCTAACAGGGGATCAAGTGTGATTATTATCAAGAGAAGCCTAGCAAGAAATCTTATCCAAACTTGAGAAGTCATCCAAGTCATCAGGAGGTGGTGGGAGGTCTTGAGAAGTTTGAATGCATACATATGGATTTTCTACTATCTTGAGGATCAAATGAGGACCATCAATGGGATGTGAAGTATGAAGTGTGAATATGATATGTGTATAGAGCTCATAGGGTGCCTAGAGAGCCATGTTGGAGTTAAATCAAGCCATTGTGTCAAATGCAAGAGCCACAGTTGAAGTGCAGACAATTAGGGCTTCATCTGGATCAACCCTAGGTCAATTATGCAATTGAAAAGCATTCAAGCCTACTTTGAGGTCATGGAGTTCATGGATTGATGTGTTGAGACACTTGTGGGGTTGTGCCAAGATCAAGTCAAGAAAAGTCAAGAGTGTGGGAAGTTACTAAATTAGGGTTTCAGTGCAAATTACCCTGTTTAGTGCCTAACTTCAAGGCGACATAAGTCAAGTTATAAGTTTCAAATGGATCTTTGGAAAACATGGAACTTGTAGAGCTTCTCAATACCTTTAATTGGAGTACTAGAAGTCCTCAAGGGTATTTATAGAACTCAAGTTATGGTCCAGACAAGTTACAGGTCCTCAGATGCTTCTAAAATTTGTCTGTGAAAATCATCTGACTTCAAGGCTATTTTTGACCTAGAAGGAGGTTTCAACTGAACTTTTGGTTAACATGAAAGTTGTTCCTCAGGATCTTAGCTTTCTAAATTATACTAGAAGTCCTACATCTAATTTGTATAACTCAAGTTATGAGGTTTACAAGTCAAGGGTATTTTGGGAAAGTGAGATTATAGGTCATTTTCAATCATAGGTCTATATCTCCAACTTGCAAGCTTCAAATGGAGATTTGTTCAACATGGAACTTGCTTAAAATGATGTTTTGAGTGCAACCAAGTGGTCATGAGAGTTTGGTTTGGCTCATATCAAAAAGTCACTTGAAATGGCTTGAAAATGAAGGAAATTCAAATATGGAAAGGAGGGGAAAATGTGATTTTGTGCTAGATGCCTCAAACCAAGCAAGTGGGTACATTTTCTGATTGGAAATCACATTTCAAACACTTTGGTTTTAACAGAATTTTGAGTTCAGTTCAAGTTTTGGAAGTTGCCATGTGCTTGCTTCACTTGTAAGTAACATTGCAAAATCAATGCACAAGGCAATTCAGACCAATCTTTCCATTCAAACTCATTCTAAATGACATGTGCAAGGTGTGAGAACCTTCTGGAACAAGGAGAAGCTTGCAAAGCACGATTGATACATTGCCTTTGAATCAAAAAACCAGAAAATGTGAGTGACTATTTTGGGCTTCAATTTGGATCCAAAAGCCCATGAAATGATTCTATATATTCATTAGAGCAAGTTCAGATCAAGGTTGAGCATTATTTCGCACCAGAGCAAGAAAGAGCAAGAAAAATTTCACAACTGCAATTGCAAATCGAATTCTGAGTTTGGAGCCAATTCAAGCAAAATTGAAGAGTGCAATCTCTTCCTTGTGGATCATTGAAAGTTTCTGGAGCTTTTTGAAGCAAGCCACGAGTTCTAACTGCATCTGTTTCAAGATCTATACCAGGTATGTATCTCTCAAAATTCAGCATGGTTTAGCATGATTTGTTTAGCTTTAGATATGTGGTTAGGATCTAGACATGACATAGATCGTTTTAGGCTTGATCTGGAAGCATTTGATGATGATTGAAGATGACATGCCATAACTGTTTGGACTTGAATCTCTTGATTCATAAGGTTTTAATGCTAGTTGTTTAGATCAGGTTGATCTACGCAACGAGATGAAGAGATTTATACCATTAGTTTTGAGTTTAGTGAGAGTTGTTGATGATGCTATTTCTGAAACTTGGATCGTGTTTGATTATGTGTTGAGAATTAGAATGTTTGGATGATAGATTTTGATTCCTCGTGAAATTCTGGTTAGAAATGGTATATAGTTTGTTATTTATGGTAATCTGAACCTGGACCCTCGCCGGAGAAGACGACCAGAGTCTTCTTCGGCCACCACCAACCACCACGCTCAATCTCACTCAGGCGAACTGGAAATGTGAAGAAGATGATGTCTGAACCTTTAGATCTAGGTTGGACCATTGACTGACCTGAAGATCCAACGCATGTGACTTAAAGTTGGTTTGGAAATTCTGAGATCAAAACACTGTCGTTTCACTAAATTGCATGGAATCATGAGGCGCGTTGGATAGCATTGACCGGTTGACTCATCCAAAGGTCACGTTTAATTCTCAGCTTTTAATTGATTTTTATTCTATTTTCTTTATTTTAATTACTTTGTTTGTTCCAAAAATCATATAAATTCCAATTTTGATCCAAAAATTATTTTTAAAATATCCTCATGATCCTGATGGAATTTATGATTTTCTGAAATTAACAAAATGTAATTCCATGCATTTTTCAATTTAATATGATTTTTCACATTTTATTTTGTTCTTTATTTTTGCATAATTCTTCATCTGCCTTGTCTATTTTTGTTCTTCCATTTGGTAATCTTTCTGGCTTAGATCTTTTAGTATGTTTTAGGGTAGATATTCATGTTCCCCTAGCATTTTTATTAGAATTTTAGAACAACATTAAGGTCTGTTTTAGGTATTGAGATTAGGACCCTCCCAAACTTGTGGATTCCTTTGACCTATCTCAATGTAGGAATTGTTTAGATAACTTAGAAGTTGATTTAGGCTTCAATCTTTTTACACTAGTTAGTTAATGTATTCAGGTTCCCCTAGGAAATTAATTAGAATTTTACAACTTGGTGTTGTATTTTAGTTGTATTTTGCAAGTGGCTTGTATTTATGGATTCCTCTCTTGAGTGCTTTGGATTGTTTGATTTGGTTGGCTGCTTTGGAGTGGGTTTAGGCTTGAGTTCTTTTTGTTGGAGCTTCTGGATTCATTGAAGATGCTTGGGATTGAATATTGGAGCTTGGAGTTGAAGGATTTTCCTCTTGTGGATCTTTTTTTAGGAGCTTAGGAAATTAGGGTTTTAGGAAGTGCCTTAGACCTAGTTTTGATTCTTTCTTCAAACATGGAGTGCATTGTTCGCCTCTATTCTATCCAATGACATAAAGTCCTCCTTGGGAAGCTCCATATCTCCTTAGGAGGGATGAGTGGTATGCCCAAGTGAGTAGAACTTTGAGGATACCTTTCATTTGCAATGTTGAGTTCTTAGTGATTTCCTTTGGTTGTCATTAAGTTTCTTAACATTATAACTTGATCTTGATGATTAATCCTCTTCTTGGAGTGTGCTTGTTGGAGCTTGAAGATTGATGAAGCTTGAAGATATAAGCTTGCTTGAAGATGAAGCCTTTGCTGTCAACTTTGTTGTCTATCCAACTTTGCTGTTTAGAGCTGTTGTTGTTGTTTGCTGTAGGAGTTTGGTACTGCTGCTTGGGCTGCCTCCTCTGTATCTTTTGTTTTTCTCTGTATTGTTTGTTGGCATGTGTTGCTTACCCTATAGGTTTGAAGTGAAGTTGATTCACTCTTCCTGTTGTTTTCCCAGGTTCGAGGTAGAGCAGGACTCCCTTGCCTCGCTTGTACTGTTGCATTGCATGCATTTTACTGTTTACTGTTAATTGCTTGCTTTCTTTTGCTGTTTATCCCCTAGGATCTATGATTTCCTCTGTGCAAGAGGGAATTATGATAGACATTAGGTTTTGACCCATGCATGATAACATTAGGTTAGTTTCCCTTTCAACCATAGGCTTTTTAGAGCGTCTTTCTTTTCTCATCTAAAAACAATTCAGAAACACAGTAATAAGGATAACATGTGTTGTACGTTATGAGCCTTAAGCTATTTGAGAAAGGGTTGCTGGAGGGTCACTCTTCAGTAATTTGGCTGCTTAGTGTGGGGCCCTTAGGGTGACATGCGACGTAGTCACTCTCAGATCACAAGTCTTTAGTGCAGTACAAGTTGCAAACAGACTAAAAAACAATTCTTTTGTAAAAAACTGAAAACAAACTTCAAATGTCTTTTTTTTTGTCCGCTTGGACCCTTAATCAGGAAAACCCTTTCATAAGGGGATAAAAAACAGTCAGACAAGCTTGTGTCCTCCGTAGCCCGAACTACGTTTGCTCTGATCTTTCATGTTGTATGAAAGTACGTAGGCATAGGATGCGATATCCTAGCGAGCAACCTTCCCCTCCTTTCCCGTAGGTAGGCGAACTACGTTGACTCTGATTTCTCGTTTTAGACGGGAATACGTAGGCATAAAGTGCGATACTTTGCCGAGTCATTTTCTTTTCTTTTTAACCCAGACCTGTAGAATAGATAGAATAACACACCTTTAGATAGAAAACAAGCGTGGATCCCGTCGAGTACGACGGACGTGACGGGTGCTAATACCTTCCCCTTACGTAACCGACTCCCGAATCCAGGATTTGGTTGCGATGACCATTCCTTTCCCTCTTTGCGTTAGGTTTACTCTGAGCGTTTCCTTTCCCTCTTGTGGGATAAATAACGCACGGTGGCGACTCTTCTTTCATAGTCAGTGTCGATTTTCGCAGTAGCGACAGCGTCCTCTGCCTACGTATCCTAACTAGGATAGAATCAGAGCAATCGTAGTTCACCTCACTAGGGTTAAAGAACACTTGATTATGATCAAGGTTCAACGGGGAACAAACATCACAATGCTTGTATAGAGTTTAATAAAACTCTCTAGATCTATGTTATAACACTCAAGAGGGGAGTAAGTAATCATTACTATGATTCTTACATAGAGCTTACAAACTATATCCTAGGGTTCTAGTTGAAGAACACTCCTAGTGTAGGTAAGGCTTTCTAGACTTTAAGGAAAGTCTAATGGCTTGCATGTTCAAGATGACTTCACAAAGTCACAGAAGGGTAATGAGCTATCCAATGACACAAGGGTCAAGGGAGCAACTTTTTCTTTGGAAGGAGAGAGAGAGAGAGAGAGAGAGAGAGAGAGAGAGAGAGAGAGAGAGAGAGAGAGAGAGAGAGAGAGAGAGAGAGAGAGAGAGAGAGAGAGAGAGAGAGAGAGAGAGAGAACTTGGATGAGAACTAAAAAGTTCCATCACTTGGGGAATAAATACTTAACAAGGTAAATAAGCAAGATAAAATAAGACAAGTAAGTATGCAAATTACAATAAGCATATACTTCAAATGATATCAATGGTTACAGTCAATAAATCATCTTAACAAAGATTGAGGACCTATCTTGACAAAGATGATGAAAATAATTACCACATAAACAAATCACAATTTGAAGATAGGCAAGTCACAAATTCAAAACATAGCAAATGTAACAATGCATAGATGGTAATCAAACACCGTTAAATCAGTTTAAACCTCATAATTTAGGAGGGATGAATGAGACAAGATTATGGTGACAACCAAAGAGGGTACCCTAACATGTTAACTAACAAGGGGAATAAACATCTCACAAGAAATTCAATCATGCTCAGAGGAATTCAACTGTAAGTCGGATCACTAATCACAATAAATGAAAAATTTTCCATATGGGCAAAGTATATCACAATTTATGACAACAAGTAATATTTTCACATCATACAAAAGTAGACATTATAACAAACACAATGCAAAAAGAATGGGCAAAAAAAGATGAAAAATGAGAGAGTTGTGATTTTTTAAAGTTTCATGAATTTTAATGCACAAAACAATAATCAATGAGTGAAAAATAGAAGAAAATGCAAGGGGTGGGAGTTGAACCCACGCCCTCCAACCCAATGCATGCTTGCAAGGAAAAATAAAAAAGGCCAAAAGGGTTGATCCTCCTCAGGGATCGAACCCAGGTCTAGGCGTTGCAAGGCGTGTTTATGGGCAAGGTTTCTACCACTGGGGTGGCTATACATCTGTTGATATAGCCACCCCCATAAATATATAAGGGGAAAAAATATGACAAGCTGGGCAAACCAACACATAAAATCAGCAATTACGTTTTGTGTCATAACTCAGTCATTTTTTCATGGAATCAAACAAACCTTAAGTGCAAATTGAAGGATTTTTCATGAGGAATACGATAGCGGAATTGGTTTTTCAAGATGAGGTTCCCATTTTAAAACCCGATAGGGTATGCATTATGAGTGTGTGTTGTGCATTTTGAGTTGTAGATCAAGTACCATCTAGTTTCAAATCCAAACAATCATACAAGCATACTACATATGAATTAAGGAATGAGTCAAAACACATGGTAGCATTCAAGACAAACTCTAACTCAGATTGATGTTCAAGTTGCAACATCTAACAGAAAAAAGCATGATGAAATGAGAATCTAATTTTAATCACTTTCAGATCAAACTAAACATATGTACACATCACATACATGATATTGAATGAAATTAAGCAAAAAACAAGGTTCAAAACAGACTGCAATGGAAAGTGACATAGGAGTTGCAATCATGGTCATGAGTGATATGCAGGCTGTAATGCAATTCAGTTTTCATGCACATGTTGATCAAATTAATCACTCATTCACATTGGATATATGTTAATGAATGAACTTAAACCACAGTTATGGATCAAGACAGTCTAAAACAAAAAATGATGTGTAAGTTGCAAAATGTGAACAAAATGCATCTTTGAAGCTAGTGATCAGTTCAGGTATGTTATAATCAAGAAAATGGTCCAAGCACAATCCAAACATCACACATATCATGTTCATGTATTCAAATCAACTGCTTATGAGGTGCCTGTCCAACTGTTATGTGAGAATGAGGTGAAAATTAAGATTTTGCAAGTGAGATGGTGAGTTTGTGAAACAGGCCAAATTGGAATGAAGAAACCATACACACATGCTCAAAACAACATATAGAATGTGTCCACACCATAAAGAAGTTTACAAACAACATGGATTTTAAAAAGCTAAGACAGCTGCCCTGTTGGTGAATTTGACATGCATTTTCAAAGCCACAGTTCAAATTGCTCATGCTTAAATCAAATTGAATATCCTCACACACTCTAAATACAACATATATGAAGTTTCAAAACAGATGAAGTCCAAAATCCAACCTAAATACAAAGTGACTCATGATTTGCAATTTGTGACATAAGTTGTAAAAAGAAAAGTTTCAAAACAATTGGATAGTTAATGGTATGCAAGCATAGTTCAAATGCAAGAAGAAGAGCTCTCATGGACAAACAAACTCAAACACACATCACAAATATAGGGCCAAATAAGTTACCACTCTGAGATTGATCATTGTGTAAGTGAACATGGTTTTGGTATGTGTTCTTGGCAGTTTTGGTTTAAAATGAAGTTGAGTGGTGAAATGCAAATATAGGCAAGCTCAGACCAAACCAAACATGTGTACATCTTAGAACCAAGCATATGGATGAGTTACAACTCATAGATTAGGCATGTGCAAACAGAATAACAATTTGGTAATGTTGTGGCACATTTGGTGAGAAAAACTGTTTTAGCAAGAATGTGGCAGCAGGGGGTATTTTTCAAATTGATGAGTTTCAAACCAAAATAAACATCCATACACATTATAAATATGATGATAGACATGTATATGCTTACACACCAATTTAAATCAACATCACACAAAAGGAAGCACATTGTGGCTCAAAAAATGCACAAACATCAACATGTTAGGGCAGTTGGCCAGTTCATGACAGATGGGAGTTTTTGGCATCACACACACATTTCAAATAAGTAAGGGAATGATATTAGGCACATAGATCAATTAGAAATTGATTGAACTAGAAAGTAGTATATGAATTGGTGTGTTGGTGCAAAAAAATGAAAATCTGCCTAGGCAAGGTATTCAACTCAACAGGGAATTCTAAAGGCCAAGATGTATTTCATGCAACAGAGGACATGTACACATGATGATGATGTTAACAGATGAGGTTTAACTCAGAAAATGAATGAAACTTTGATCAAAACAGAACTTGGCATTTGGAAACTTATGTTATGCAAGAATAACAATTTGAACATACAATAAGCAAAACCATGACAGTTGGAAAAAATGAGATTGTGCACAAGTTTTAAATGGATATGATGAAGATTTAATGCACACAAATCATATAAACAATGCTTGAAACAGAAAATGATGTATTGACCTCATGGTATTTGAAAAATGCAAAAGTTTGAGGCATGACATAGCAAATTGGACTCTAGAAAGATTTTGAGCATAACAACAACATACACACTCTTGAAATGGATAAACAAATGAGTTCACAACCTAAAGTTATGCAAAACTCATTAAATCAAATAATGACATATTGAATCAAATTGGACAACAAAAGCACACATGTCTTACAAGACAGCCCTAAAGTTCAAAACCCCATGCTTCTCACATTTCCACCAAAACAAACATTATGAGCTTGATCAAGTAAGTATTAAACAAATGACTTAGAACAATTGAGATACAAAGTAGTAATCACAACAGCCCAACATACAATTCTTAGTATCACAACAACATAAGAGCACAAACAATAGCCACATTGATTCAAACATGATCAAGGGCAGGGGGGATCTATGAGTAACTTACAAGTCATCTACCTATCCTAATAGTGAGCCAAGTTCATAGTTATAGGGCAAGCACACTACTTTCTCAAGGTTGGATTCTAAAGCTACCAAATGACCAAAATATCACTAACAAGCCTAAACATGGTATCAAGACACAAACTTACAATCTAACATCCACATATCATTTATAAATGATAAAATATTTGACAAAACAAGCAATATGAACATAAAACTAGGATTCTTGACAAAGAAACATAATAGAGCAGCCATGGTACATTTTTACATAAATCACCATAAAATAACAATACATGACAATGTATGACTTAGAGATAGTTAGAACATCACATACCTCTTGTTGACCAGCCTTGGACAAGCTAAAAAGCTTAGAAACCCAGAGATGCTCCTTCCTTTGCAATGATATGAAGTTTACTTCCTCTTGAAGCAACAAGACCAAACTTCAAGACAGTTGGAGTTAGAGGATTTCCAGTTGGTTTTCAATGCTTTATACAGTTGTAATATGTCATATGTGAGGTGTGTGGATGTTTGGGATAGCAAGAATCAGCTTGTGCAAGGATTTGGCAAGTTTTGAGGGTGGTGGTCAAACTTTCTTAGTGTGTAAGTTGATTTTTGGCAAAATGGTATTTTTAAGAGGTTGGAAGGTATAGACACCTTCTATATCATATTTAGGGTTTGTGTGGATGCTTTTTAGAGGTTTGGAAGTGATGGAACTGGTCTTGAGCAGAGTTTTGCTCAAGACAGTTTTTTAGTGAAAATGGAGGGTTTTGGAGTTTTTTTGAAGTTCTTGAGGAATGAGAGGAGAGTGAGAGCTATGTTTTCTCTGGTTTTCTGAGATTTCTCTGGTGTGTTTGAACTCATAGAGGAGGCCTCTATTTATAGCCAAACAAGAATGAGGGCAGCCTTGGTCATTTACCACTTTTAGAGGGAGTTTTCATGAGATTTTTGAAATATCTTGCCAAGATCTCTATACATCAGTTCCATGGACCAAAGAAGATCAGAAAATTAAGTGGAGAGGTGTAATATAACATAAGTAACATTTTTGATTCACATCTTGAAGTCAAATTCCTTATTGTTGAAGAGTTGACTTTTCGGTCAACCGTTCGAACGATCGGTGCCTACCGAGTCGCCCGTTGATGATCCGGACATCCTGAGGACTTGAAACTCTTTGGATGGACTTTTCTAAGCCATGGGAGATTAATGGAACTTGATCCCACCATTGAAATACTCTTTGAATCAAAATTCAAACTATAGTTGACTTTTTCTAATCGAAAACCCTAATCGGGTATCTCAAATCGCACTGTTCTCAATCCCCGGGTGACCACCTCAAATTGAATTTATACTTGATCCAATGTATTATCCTTGATCTTGTTTGAAGTTGGATCAATCCAAAACATTGATTGATCAAACCACTAGAGCCTCGATTTTAACGGTACAGAACCCTAATTCATCTGCATCTTAACAAAGATAAACTGAAAATGGGTTAAGGTTAGTTAATCAAGCAAATATGATCCTACAATGATGATGAGGATCTAAAGGGTCAAAATTTGGGGTGCAACAGATGCCCCTGGCGGATATTCTTGGTTCTTGAGAAAATTCCGGATGTCATAATACCAAGGCTTCCCATCTGTGGCTTCCTCTATTGCAAATACAAACGCAGGCCTGTCAAGGCGTGAGATGACAATTCTCGAAGCATCATTCCAAAAATTCACCTTATACATTGAGGATAGTGTAGCCAAAGCATCTGCCATCTGATTCTCCGCTCTTGGCACATGATGAAACTCTACCTTATCAAAGAAGGTCAACAACCTCTTGGCATAGTTCATATAAGGGACCAGATTAGGCTGGCGAGTCTCCCAATCTCCTTTGATCTGATTAACCACCAAAGTTGAATCACCATAAATATCAAGGTTTTTGATTCTCAAATCAATCGCTTCTTCGATACCCATGATACATGCCTCATATTCAGCTTCGTTTTGGTGCAAGGAAATGTCAACCTGGCAGTAAATAGTATGTGTGAACCATGGAGAGTGTAATGATTTCCCCAATTCCACTGCCGTAGGCGTTAACAGCACCGTCAAAAATCATTTGCCATTGAGAGCTCTTCTCGGGACCTTCATCGGGTAACGAATCATCATAATCCTTCATCTTTAAGTACATGATATCCTCATCAAGAAACTCAAACTTCATTGGCTGATAGTCGTCGATTGGTTGCTCTGCGAGATATTTTGACAGAACACTCCCTTTAATGGCCTTCTGGGAGACGTATTGAATGTCGTACTCTGTCAAAACCATCTGCCATCTAGCAATCCTTCCTAAAAGTGCTTGCTTCTCAAACACGTACTTAATCAGATCCATCTTCAAAATTAGCATGGTTGTGTGGTTTAGCATGTACTGCCTTAGGCGTTTGGTGGCCCAAGCAAGTGCGCAACAAGTCTTTTCCAACATTGAGTATCTGGACTCACAATCTGTGAACTTTTTACTCAAGTTGTAAATGGCATGCTCTTTTCTTCCAGTCTCGTCGTTTTGTCCGAGAACATAACCCATGGAATTCTCAAGAACCATTAAGTATATTATCAACAGTCTTCCAGCCACTGGGGGCTTCAGTATTAGAGGTTCCTGCAAATACTCCTTTATTTTCTCGAATGCCCTTTGGCAATTTTCGTTCCAAACAACCGCCTGATCTTTCTTCAACAGTTTAAACATCGGTTCACAAGTGGCTTGAGGTGAGATATGAATCTCGCAATGTAGTTCAATCTACCCAGGAAACCATGAACCTCTCTCTTCGTCTTCGGTGCTGGCATTCTTGAATTGCTTTTATTTTCGCAGGATCAACCTCAATACCTTTCTCACTGACAATGAACCCCAACAGCTTTCCTGACCGTACACCAAAAGTGCACTTGTTCGGATTCAACCTTAGTTTGAACTTCCTTAACCTCTCAAACAGCTTTAACAGATTCACCAGGTGTCCTTCCTCTGTTTTCGACTTTGCGATCATGTCATCAACATAGACTTCAATCTCATGATGAATCATATCATGAAACAAAGTGACCATCGCCCGCTGGTAGGTTGCCCCTGCGTTCTTCAACCCAAAAGGCATTACCTTATAGCAAAACATTCCTCACGGTGTGATAAACGTTGTTTTCTCCATGTCCTCCGGGGCCATCTTGATCTGATTATATCTGGAGAAACCATCCATGAAAGAGAATACTGAATATTGTGTGTTATTATCAACAAGCACGTCGATGTGGGGGAGCGGGAAGTCATCCTTCGGGCTCGCTCTGTTTAGATCATGGTAATCTACGCAGATCCTTACCTTACCATCCTTCTTAGGAAAATGTATGATGTTAGCGACCCACGGAGCGTAATTTGTCACGGCAAGAAATCTGGTGTCCAATTGCTTCTGGACTTCTTCTTTGATCTTTACCGCCATATCCGACCTAGTTCTTCTTAGCTTCTGCTTGACAGGCGGACACTCTTCTCGAAGGGGTATGCGATGAACCACAATATCGGTATCGAGTCCGGGCATATCCTCGTAGGACCAAGCAAAGACATCCTTATATTCTCGGAGAAACTCTGCCAGTCTTTGTTTGACATCATCCTCTAAGGCAGCCCCTATTCTGACCTCCTTTTTAGCCTCTTCTGTAACTAGGTTGACGACTTCAATTTCTTCTTGATGAGGCAGAATGACCTTATCATCTTGTCTTAATAACCTGGCGAGCTCTTCAGGCAGGTCTTCGTCTTCTTCGACCTCTTCTTCTGCTTGAAAGATCAGATTATCAAAGTCATACCGAGTCATAGACGAGTCTGAGTCGGTGGCATCTGCAATGTGAAACCTACAATGATGATGATTTAATGCTTAAATGATATGCAAACAAACAAACATAAACCATATCGCCATTTTATTGTTAGAGTAAAAACAAGAAAAACAAGGATCACAAAAATTTGGATGCAAAAACGCCTTTTTGATTAATGATAAAATGATTGTTCAAACATAAACGATAAGGCCCTACAAATAAAGACCCCTATGCTCCGGGCAGAACATAGGACAGTACATAATCAAAACAAAGGTAGTTACTCTTCATAAGTCATTGGGATAACTTCTTTTATGGTCCAATTATTCAAACTCTGGCCAGGAACACATGGCCGGATCCATGCATCCATATCGCAGTCACTGTCCCCTTCCTCATCAGACACGACATTGATTCGCTCAAATATCACCCCACCACTGGTGAATTGGACTGGTCCCTTGTAGCACGAAGCGCTCTGTGAAGAAGATGAAAATGGGTTGTCCCCAACCCAAACTTGTCTTGTTTATTGGGGACGCTCACAACTTGCCCCCACCCCTGGGATGATCCCGACTTCACCATGTCTTGTGCTTCCTTGAAAGATGACATAACAACCTCTGGCACTCTGCCTTCAAACAACGTCTTTTCCTTGATCTGGACGGTTTCAAAAGCTTGGCATAACGTTTCATGAATCTCCCTGTCTACCTCCACATACTTAAACGAGGAAAGATGGCTCACCATGATATCCTCCTCACCGCAAACGGTGACAATGTTACCATCCACCATGTACTTCAGTTTCTGGTGTAGAGTTGACGTCACGACTGTCGCTACTGCGAAAATCGGCGCCGGCTAAACAGAAGAGTCGCCAGCGTGCATTATTTATCCCAACAGAGGGAAAGGAAACGCTCGAAGTAAACCTACCGCAAAGACGGGAAAGGAATGGTCATCGCAACCAAATCCTGGATTCGGGAGTCGGTTACGCAAGGGGAAGGTATTAGCACCCCTCACGTCCGTCGTACTCGACGGGATCCACGCTTGCTTGGTTTGTCTAAAGGATGCAAAACAATCTATCTACGGCTGCTAAATCTAAATGGAGGGAAACTGACTCGATAGAGCATCGCACTCTATGCCTACGTATTCTCAAGAGAGAAAGTCAGAGTCATCGTAGTTCGGGAAACTACAGGGAATTGGCTCGCCTAGACTTCACGTCTAGTGCCTACGTACTTCCACACAGCGTGAAAGATCAGAGATTACGTAGTTCAGGCTAACTACGGCTAGACGGGGTGTTCTCGATCACACAGGGGTGAGAGATCAAATTGATTTGAAAGGTACGGGAACCTACGGGAACTAGAACTACGGTCTGGTCTCAAATGCGCAAGGGCAAGAGAAAGGGAAACATCAGTCGTCAGCGGGAAAGTCTCGATTGCGCAGCAGCGGGAGAACAGAGAGGTTAGTTGTTAGTGTGCTCGCTAGGATATCGCATCCTATGCCTACATATTCTCATTCGGTATGAGAAATCAGAGCAACTGTAGTTCAGCCTACTACAGCTAAAACGGGGAACGGGGAAAAGGGAAAAAGGGAGCTCGCTAGGATACGACATCCTATGCCTACGTACCCTCGTCTGGCACGAGAGATCAGAGCTAACGTAGTTCGACGGGAAAACGAGTCTCGATTGCCCGGGGGCAAGAGGAAGGGTCTCGATCGCCTGAACGCGAGAGAAAAGGGGTTTCGATCGCACGGGGCGAGAACAAAGAGGAAGCAGGCCTACGCCTAAACGGGAAGGAACTCGGGACACACACGCAAGAACCTAAGACGTAGGAGCGAATGCATCGCATGGCATCCTAAGGGTACCATACTAGACATCCTAGACGATTAAGAAGTAACTCCTCAACTGTCATTTCCTTCGTATCTAACGATGCGACTCACAACACTCGACGGTTGCCTGAAGACTTGAATACGACGATGATGATGAACGAAGCAGCTCTGTTGGCTCCTGACATGCGCGCAAGCTCCATTCCAATCTTCTCCTCTCTGGATCCTTGATGAGGACGCTCGAATCAGGAACCATGTAATGCTTAGACCGTCATGGTTCGACTTATGCGAGAAATCGAACTCTCAGAGGTAGCGTATTGATCTTCGTGTCAAAGACAAGATGGAGAAATGATATCGAAAATCATTCTCCAATTAAATCGTGTCACACGGCCAGCCAGAAATAAAATCGAAGATAAAATCGGATAGAAAATAAGATAGGAGAGAAAATAGGAGGCAAATCCACTAATAAATGGAAATAAAAGTCTGCTTCTAAAATACGACAATTAAAGTCCTAAGGGAACTATATCCTAAAAAAATTAAATATATGAATCTCCTAAAAATTACTCTTAAAACCTATGCTAAGCATTATAATATTCTAGGAAAATAAACTCCATAATTCCTATGCAAAAATATGCTTTAATGCTCTTAAAGGGAAATAACCTATAATTTCTTATGCTGAGAATTAATAAAATTCTAGGAAATATTAAACTATCCCTAAAAACATTACAATTAAAATTGTAATAAAATGTTAACACTAAAAAATGCACAGGGGGGGTTAGTAATTGCTACAGGGGTACAACCAGCACAAATGAAACTGCAGTTGGCCCAGCCCAACAGCACACACACACACACAAATGGGGAGGGGGCGAATAGTGACAATGGGGGTGTGTTAGAAAAAAAATAGGGCTTGGCCCATCAAAAACAAATACCAAACGGGGAGGGGGAAGAAAAAATGGGAGTTGTGCCAAAATGCAAGTGGGCCTAGAGCCCAATCCACCACACAGCCACGTACCTCACCTCTCAAACTTCAGAAAACAAAAAAACAAGAAAAACCTATTTGCCCTCAACTCTCCAAACACTGTTCACTATCACCTCCGCCGTTCTCACCCTTGCTTCCTCACAAACTTCGCCCCAACCTTTCTTTCAGTCTCAAATCTCTCTCCCTCACGATACTTCTTTCATCACAATCAAACTCCATCTCGTTTCCAATTTGATGAATCTTGAAGAGAATCCACGAAGGTTCTTGATCTACGAAGGTTTTCTAGAAACGGCTGAATGGCTTGATGAAGATATGGTAATGATTCCTGACGTTCTTAGAATCCGAAGGACCTGAAGACGATGTTGAAGGTTTGGCAAGTGTAGTGAAGGTTGACGTTAACCTTGAAGATCCAGTTTGATGAGGATCTTACGAAATTCTGGAAAGCTTGGACGAAGATCTTGAAGATTTTGAAGAGTTCTTGAGAATCTGGAGAGGAGATTTGATGAGCGAAGGCTCTTGAAGATTTGTTGAAGGACCTTGAAGAAGATATTAAAGGATCTGGACGGGGGAAGAGTGTTCTGAGGAGAGTTTGAAGATTATTGATTCTCAGGAAGCCGTTTGAAGAACATTTTGAAGGATCTTGAATCTGCATGCGATTTGATGGAAGACATTGCTACTTGGTGAAGACTCTTTGTTTTCTGGTGATTTCTGGAACGGATGGAGATGAAAGGTGTTGATGAATCTGGAGAATCTGGACGGAGCTTTGAAGTTTCCAGCGAGTAGTTGGTGAGATGGAGGTTTGTTCTGGAAAAAAAAAAGATGAACAAGGTGGAGGAGATGATGAAGATCGGTGGTCGTTTCTGGAAATAGTATGAAGATTCCGGTGAGAAGTTGATTTTCCGGCGACAGTTAGAAAGTAGTTGTGGCGGCTTCGGTGGTGGTCACCGGCAATTGCATGCCGGACGGTGAGGAGGGAGGTAGTGGAATCCACGCGTAAGCCACGCGGAGTGGGAGAGTAAGGGAAGGAGACGCGTGGAGAGAGGGAGCAGAGGAGTGAGACGCGTGTGGAGGAGTAGACTGCATGGGTGACGCGTGGTGGTGGAGTGGAAGAGAGAGAGAGAGCCACGTGTGGGGAGAGAGCGAGTGAATTGGTGAGGTGGAAGCAGAAAGTGAGGTGGCTTTTTTGAAATTACACGCGTGGCAGGCTTATATAGATGACACATGGCATCTGGACTTGGGCCCACGAATTGGACACCTGGCCCACTATGGCCTAATGACTCTGAATTGATTAAACTGGACTTAATGGAAACGAAATTTGAATTAATGGAAATGATAATGAGGATTAGTGGACTAATTAAATAAAAAAATCTAATAAAAAACGAAAATGGTTAATGACATTAACAAAAATGATTAAAACTGATTAATACTATTTTAAAAACTCTAATAAACCTATTAAATCTAATAACTAAAAATCTATTATATCCTATATTATCTATTAAAACTATTTACTTTATAAAATCTATTACAAAACCTATTTAAATTCTATAAAAAGAAAATCTATTAAATCTAAGAAAAAAATCTATTTATTAAGGAACTAATAAGTTATTTATTCTAAAATTCTATTTAAACTATTAAAATATATTAAAAAAACTATTTTCTATTATCTCTATTAAAACTAATAGATCTAAAAATCTATTAAATTCTATAGTATCTATTAAATTCTATTATATCTATTCCAAGAAAAAAAACTATATTAGCCTAATATCTATGAATACTCTACTTAAAACTATTTAAAAAAAAATCTATTATATCTAAAAAATTATTCTAGGAATCATCTATTTAAAATTCTAGAAAAAGAATTAAATTCATTTAAAATTCTGTAAAAAGGCTATTAAATCCTAAAAATGCAAACAAAGGCAATCAACCAAAATAAAAGAGAGCGCGAGACCAGATCGAAACAAGCAGTAAACCCAGACACCAAAATCCTCAAAAACAACTGCGTAAGCTAAAACACCCGGGAAGCGCGTGACTTCTCAAAAATAACCTCCGATTATCCGAACCGGTCTGAAACGCCCGAAATGTGAAAACAGGGTTGTAATCCCGATAAAGTCAATATGATTGGAGAAATGCACTGTATGCGGTATGCGAATGTGAATGCGAAAATGCGTCGAACCATAAACCAAATATGGGAACCGGTTGGTCAAATTTTAGGGTGCAACAGCTGCCCCTATTCAAACGGCTTGGACCGGAATGGTTGAAGAGCGCACAGCTTTCAAACATTCAAAGGTAGAAGACGGTTGAATACTAAATAAACCCGAAAATTTGCCAACCGCAGAAATAAACTGCAAAACTGCTCAAGGAATAGCTTCCAATGAACTGAAGTCTGGTTGTTACGGCAACGACCGGTCAATTATCTAATAAAATTTTTGATTTCAACATCAATCACCTGTGTGACGCCACAGGTACTGAATCTTCGAAATAATGCTTCAGAAAGCAAACACTTCAACTCCCATCTGTTATGGGATCAAATCTTGTCGACTCACAGTTCACAGCGAACCTGAGGAAAACTCTCCTGGGGAAATTCTGAAATCAACTGCTAGACACCCATTTCGACACAGGCGGCAGCTTCAGAAGTTTGATATATGCCAATCTTTCTTTTTTTTCAGTGCCAACGTAACAACCAAATATGAAGAAACACTTCGTTGTGGGTGAAGAGAAGCTTAACCAAACAACTCTGCAGGGGAACATACTCGAAAGCCAAGAGGTAACTAACCTGGTCTATGCTTCGACATGCGTATGTTTGATAATGATGCAATGCCCATATGGCGTGGAAATGATATGCACATGTTTTGATAGATGCAATGCCCCATACGTCATGGATATGCTATGCGTTCTGGATAGGTGCAAATATGACGGTATATGCAAATGCAAATGTAAATGCAAGCTCGAGCTTCCAGAGAACACCGGGTTTGAAACCGCTTGGCAAAATAAATGTCGAAGGCAAAACCAACTCCACCGAAGGTAGCCGGTTATCACAGAATCATCTCAGCAGAATAAATGCTGGAAAAGGGAAGGACGGCCCTGCACGGCGATATTCTTTCTAAACCACTGGCAACCTGATTGTACTCTGTGGGGATTAACCAAACCGGGGTCGATTGTGCACAGCGTCCTGCTGGGAATGCCCCTTCTATCACGGATATCAATCTTAATCTGCTGAGAATACTCCTGATCCTACTCCGATGCGGGATAAAATACAATCTCAACTCTTCCGGGGATAATACGTGACTTCCGATTTGCTGAGGAAAAGTACTCCTGATTTAACAAAATCCATAAGGAATGCAGAACATTAATCCGGGAACTAGTATCAATCGAGCTTCGTATCGGGGAATGTGACAACATGCGAGTCACTGGGAATTACCGTGTCGGATATTTTTTAGGCTTTTTCTGGTTTAGGGATGAGAATTGGTTATCTACAAAATGGAAGATAGGGAAAATACTAGACGAGAACTAGCATTCAAGGGTAGACTACCAGACGAGAACTGATAGCAAAATAGATTAGGTTATCAGACGAGAATGAATTTTATGGTTTGATCATCAGACGGGGCTGATTGAATCAATAGATTAAGGAAAGGATAACCAGACGAGAACTGGTTGAAAGCTACCATGCACCAGACGGGAACTGGTACAACAAATAGGTTAAAGAAACGATGACCAGACGAGAACTGGTTAAAAGACGACATGCACCAGACGAGAACTGATACAACAATAGGTTAAAAAAATGATGACCAGACGAGAACTGGTTAAAAGACGACATGCATCAGACGAGAACTGATGTCACAATAACATACACCAAACGAGAACTGATGTTTACAGAAAGGTTGACCAGACGACCACTGGTTGAAAGACACCATGTACCAGGCGAGAACTGGTATTTACGGAAACATGGACCAGACGAGCACTGGTTAAACGAAGACAGGTACCAGGCGAGAACTGGTATTTACAGAAAGGTGGACCAGACGAGAACTGGTTACCGGTTGGTCAAGCGAGACCTGGACTTTGGAAACTTCTTGATTACAAGGTCCTGACAAGTAACAGGTTTTAACTGTAGGATAACGATCCAACGACGGTAAGGCCTTTTTCGGAAGGTCAAGGTTTTTGATGAGGGTAATGACACGATTCCCCGATACTCAACTCTGGCTGGGGATAAACAGACTTGCTTGAATAGCTTGCCCCCAGTGCAACTCAACTTGCCCCAATCTAGCTCTTGGGAATATCACTCTGAACAGCTTGCTATGAGACGACCTCGAGACTACTTGCCCCGGTATCTGTACAACAAAAGGATTCACCCTTAATTAAACAACTATCAACATAGTTGGTTTCACTATCTCTGAAATAACTTGCCCCTGAATGAGCGTCGAGCGACTTAACCTGATATGATCACATACTGGAAGGATCTATCCTCAAATCATAGCGTTTTGGATAATTGCCCCTGATTGGCTCTCGAGAAGATTCACTTCTGATTGACTGCTTCTCAGACAAACTGCCCCTGATCAACTGATACTTCGGGACTTGTCCTCAGACCAACTGATTCTGAACTTACTGAAAGTCAGTGCCCCAGATTCACAAGGTTTCACAATATACACCATTCTGATACAAACTGTTGAATTATTCAGTCTTGTTTGATTATTCCCTGTTGGAATTTCCTTCATGTCAACTACTGACCTGCAAGTAAAATTGTTCGATCCCAAATGGTAATTTTAATGCAGTGTTCATGCAGATTTTGAAAAAATTGTGCTGTCACTCATTTATGTGTCATGATTGTGAGTGACGAATGAACCAGAGTTCAAACGTAGTGTTGTTTTGATCATTGAAAATGCAACGAGGATATGATTAGCAAATCATGAAAGAGTCAGGTTACTCAACCTTATCGTAATGCGTTTTCAGAATACACCCTACCTCAATTAGGCCTTTTAAGGGTTGTATCGTGGTCAGGTTCACGGTTCGTGAAACAAAGGATATTTGGGCACAAATTTGATTTATACCCACCCCTTCTGCGTGATGATCTCCGATCCTAATGTTCAGTTAACCTAGCACAAGCGTTCGCCTTTGCGAGAGGTATGTTGAATGGTAAGAACCATAATTAGGAAACTCACAAGGTTTTTCGGAGTGACAGTTACTCCTTTTTTTGTTTTTGGTGTCTATATACACGACTTTGGCGACTTCACTGGGGATTTTTTTCTATTGATATCCTTTCTTTTTCATTCTTTTGACTCCCTAATTTTTGCCTGGACTGACTCCTTTTGAGTTCTTTTCAATTTTTTCTTTTTAGTCCAGCGAGATGCCCTGATTTTTTGCCTAAGTATTAGCTTTCCAGCTATTCATTTCTTTTTACTTAGTGGGCTTTCTTATTATTTCTTTTCTTTTTGGAACGAAGTCGTGTGACACCGGTTGTCTTGATTGCTCCGAAAGGATTATAACTGTTTCACTCCTGATTGGTGAGGTTTAACCATTGTGGTGGACAAGGTATGACCTCTGGGGAAAAATAAGATATGATTGGTCCTCGAAAGGCAACACTCCTCTATAAGACTTGAACGCTCGATCAAGCTAACTGACAACTACCCTGCCCTGGGTTAAGATGTGAGGGTTTAAAAGTCCGAAAACTTCTACTTCCTGGCTCGAAGTGGTTAACAAGGGACTAACTCCTTATATCTCCAGTGTTTGGGGATTTGAAACAATGCCTTGTACGTCATCGGCAAGGTTTTATCTGAAAGCATACGATCATCAGTTATGAGTATTCAGTTTCGTCATCCTCCCTCCAATCTTTGCTAATCAAATGACAAAGGGGAGTAAATAAAATGCAAGTGTCAGTGTAATGCAGTAAATGAGCGACAGCGACATGATTAATTCAGAAAAATGCATAGTCACTTTATCAATATTACCATTCGAAACATACAATGTTTACAACAAGTAGTAACTAACAGAAAAGAAACTACAAATGCAAATGATATAAAAGTCTGAGAACTGCCAACGCTGAGGACGTCCGCTTGTCTGAACCACTGGCTTCTTGAAAACGAACTCCGAATCTACGAGCTTAGACAGCTGAGAAGTTGGTATGAACAAACAGAAATCCTTCTCGAAAGGAAATGCAATCTTGGTCGATCAACTGTTGTACTTTCTCCTGAAAATCTTTACAATCTTCAGTTGAATGCCCTGGGGATCCGCCATGGTAACCACAGTGAGCGTGGGGATTGTACCCAGGAGGGTAAGGCTCTGGCATAGGCTTAAGAGCTTTAGGTTCCACCAAAGAACTTTGGATCAAAGATGGCAGTAGCTGGCTATACGGCATAGGCACTGGGTGGGAAGGAGCATTCCTTCGTTCCAAGCTGTTACGAGGCCTGTTCTGATTCTGGCGCCGATTCTGATAACCTCGGCCATGAGTTTGCTGATTTGCAAGAGAAGCGACATAAGGTTCCTGATATGGTGCCCTAGGCACAATTGTCTGTCCAGCATAACAAGCCACAGGAGGTACTGATCTCTGAGAAGATGAAGAACCAACAGGTTTCAATGACTCATCTCGAGGATATTCAACATCTGGCATGATTGCATTGATCACGACTCCTTCTTCATTCTGATAGTCATAAAGAGATTCAGCTTCACTAGCCTGACCGTTTGAAATAATCTGAATTTTCCCGATTTTTATGGCATGCTCAAGGCACTCCCCAAATTCTACCAAGTCAGAAAAATTTGACGTAACTCCAAGCATTCTTTCATAGTACGGACTCTTCAGGGAGTTTACAAACATGCTTGTTAGCTCTCGGTCTAAAAGTGGTGGTTGTACTCTGGCAGCAAATTCTCTCCATCTCTGAACATACTTCCTGATAGGTTCATCTTTCTCTTGAGACAATTCTTGCAACTGCATGCGATGAGGAGCCACGTCTAGGTTGTAATCATACTGCTTCAGAAAATCTCTGGCTAAATCCACCCATGATCGAATCGGATTACTCTCTAGCTGCATATACCAACGCAAGGATGCCCCAGTCAGACTATCCTGAAAGCAATGAATCATCAACTTGTCGTTTTGCACAAACGAAGTCATTCTTCGACAGAACATCACTAAATGTTGCTTCGGACAGCTATCTCCTTTGTACTTTTCAAATCTCGGCGCTTTGAACTTATAAGGCAACACTAGGCCAGGAACCAAACACATGTCTGCGGCGTTCAGGTTAACAGCATCTTTGACTTTCAAGGCTTTAACTTGTTCTTCCAACACTTGGAGCCTGCTAGCACACTCAAGAGCTCTTGGGTCTACAGTCCTTGATACTGGGATCTCTCTTCGGATACTCGACACAGGGAAAACAACACCTTGACTGTTGATAAGAGGAGGTCGTTCATTGCAGACAACAAACTGCTCATGTCGATCTCGGTCCATAACAGGAGGTTGCACAAACTGGTCTGCAGTAAGGTTGTTCACTTGCGGAAAGTCTGCCTCGGAAGTAGAACCATACAGAGGGTTGGTCGTCATAGTGAACCCTGCCAAGGTGTGAGCAGACTGGAAGTTGCTCTCAGACATAGCTACCAATAACCTTCAACTGACTTCACTGCTCGATTCGGCTCAAATCTGTTTCAACCCTTTGGTCGTCTTCTAACAATCAACAGTCGCTCAGGCCAAACACCGGATAATCACCTTCAGAATTGAAACAACGGCTGGATCAGACTTTGGCTAGCTGGAGACTGGTATGCAGTATAATGCAAACAATGGTTATGCAATGCAATGCAGCAAATACGGGATCACAGTCCCCACAAAATCTCTGAATACTGCTGCGCTGCTGACGGAGTATGTTCGCTCTGAAGAGAATACCAAGATAACGGGTAGGCTGGAAGTCAAGTTTCCTGCAAAGACCCTCCCACTCACGGGTATGGACCTAATCTGACAAGGTACGGCATCCTATGCGGGTATCAACATCACAGACTTTCAAGAGCGATGATATGATACCCAGAAGGTGTGGCATCATCATCCCTTGAAGAGACCTCACTTAGTCGAATTCCCAATTATTCGGTTCCCAGAGTCGACAATCCTCGGGTCAGACAACTTGTCGAGCCCTAAGGGCTAGGCAAGAAGCATCAAAGAGAATCTCATCCGAGTGAGATTTCGCGGCTAGCTGGTGCGAGCTAAGCAAGCAGGCTAACCACCACTCTCTCTCTAAATCTATGTGCGTACTCAAGCCTGGGTTTTGGCTTCTCTCTCAAAGGAACAACCACCCAACAGCACAACAGCAACAGATAATAACAAAATTCGGAAATTATAAATACAGTAAAATACAACACGCAAAAGGTAAACATCCAAAGACGAGCAAACAAGCGCTAGGATTGACTCGCATAGGGGATATTCCTGTCGCCAGCAGAGTTGCCAGCTGTTGGGGACAGGCCCAGACAGCTAGGAAGAAAACCCAAGGCGAGACTCGCATAGGGAACCATCAAAATCCCCAGCAGAGTCGCCAGCTGTCGCTACTGCGAAAATCGGCGCTGGCTAAACAGAAGAGTCGCCACCGTGCATTATTTATCCCAACAGAGGGAAAGGAAACGCTCAAAGTAAACCTACCGCAAATACGGGAAAGGAATGGTCATCGCAACCAAATCCTGGATTCGGGAGTCGGTTACGCAAGGGGAAGGTATTAGCACCCCTCACGTCCGTCGTACTCGACGGGATCCACGCTTGCTTGGTTTGTCTAAAGGATGCAAAACAATCTATCTACGGCTGCTAAATCTAAACGGAGGGAAACTGACTCGATAGAGCATCGCACTCTATGCCTACGTATTCTCAAGAGAGAAAGTCAGAGTCATCGTAGTTCGGGAAACTACAGGGAATTGGCTCGCCTAGACTTCACGTCTAGTGCCTACGTACTTCCACACAGCGTGAAAGATCAGAGCTTACGTAGTTCAGGCTAACTACAGCTAGACGGGGTGTTCTCGATCATACAGGGGTGAGAGATCAAATTGATTTGAAAGGTACGGGAACCTACGGGAACTAGAACTACGGTCTGGTCTCAAATGCGCAAGGGCAAGAGAAAGGGAAACATCAGTCGTCAGCGGGAAAGTCTCGATCGCGCAGCAGCGGGAGAACAGAGAGGTTAGTTGTTAGTGTGCTCGCTAGGATATCGCATCCTATGCCTACATATTCTCATTCGGTATGAGAAATCAGAGCAACTGTAGTTCAGCCTACTACAGCTAAAACGGGGAACAGGGAAAAGGGAAAAAGGGAGCTCGCTAGGATACGACATCCTATGCCTACGTACCCTCGTCTGGCACGAGAGATCAGAGCTAACGTAGTTCGACGGGAAAACGAGTCTCGATTGCCCAGGGGCAAGAGGAAGGGTCTCGATCGCCTGAACGCGAGAGAAAAGGGGTTTCGATCGCACGGGGCGAGAACAAAGAGGAAGCAGGCCTACGCCTAAACGGGAAGGAACTCGGGACACACACGCAAGAACCTAAGACGTAGGAGCGAATGCGTCGCATGGCATCCTAAGGGTACCATACTAGACATCCTAGACGATTAAGAAGTAACTCCTCAACTGTCATTTCCTTCGTATCTAACGATGCGACTCACAACACTCGACGGTTGCCTGAAGACTTGAATACGACGATGATGATGAACGAAGCAGCTCTGTTGGCTCCTGACATGCGCGCAAGCTCCATTCCAATCTTCTCCTCTCTGGATCCTTGATGAGGACGCTCGAATCAGGAACCATGTAATGCTTAGACCGTCATGGTTCGACTTATGCGAGAAATCGAACTCTCAGAGGTAGCGTATTGATCTTCGTGTCAAAGACAAGATGGAGAAATGATATCGAAAATCATTCTCCAATTAAATCGTGTCACACGGCCAGCCAGAAATAAAATCGAAGATAAAATCGGATAGAAAATAAGATAGGAGAGAAAATAGGAGGCAAATCCACTAATAAATGGAAATAAAAGTCTGCTTCTAAAATACGACAATTAAAGTCCTAAGGGAACTATATCCTAAAAAAATTAAATATATGAATCTCCTAAAAATTACTCTTAAAACCTATGCTAAGCATTATAATATTCTAGGAAAATAAACTCCATAATTCCTATGCAAAAATATGCTTTAATGCTCTTAAAGGGAAATAACTTATAATTTCTTATGCTGAGAATTAATAAAATTCTAGGAAATATTAAACTATCCCTAAAAACATTACAATTAAAATTGTAATAAAATGTTAACACTAAAAAATGCACAGGGGGGTTAGTAATTGCTACAGGGGTACAACCAGCACAAATGAAACTGCAGTTGGCCCAGCCCAACAGCACACACACACACACAAATGGGGAGGGGGCGAATAGTGACAATGGGGGTGTGTTAGAAAAAAAATAGGGCTTGGCCCATCAAAAACAAATACCAAACGGGGAGGGGGAAGAAAAAATGGGAGTTGTGCCAAAATGCAAGTGGGCCTAGAGCCCAATCCACCACACAGCCACGTACCTCACCTCTCAAACTTCAGAAAACAAAAAAACAAGAAAAACCTATTTGCCCTCAACTCTCCAAACACTGTTCACTATCACCTCCGCCGTTCTCACCCTTGCTTCCTCACAAACTTCGCCCCAACCTTTCTTTCAGTCTCAAATCTCTCTCCCTCACGATACTTCTTTCATCACAATCAAACTCCATCTCGTTTCCAATTTGATGAATCTTGAAGAGAATCCACGAAGGTTCTTGATCTACGAAGGTTTTCTGGAAACGGCTGAATGGCTTGATGAAGATATGGTAACGATTCCTGACGTTCTTAGAATCCGAAGGACCTGAAGACGATGTTGAAGGTTTGGCAAGTGTAGTGAAGGTTGACGTTAACCTTGAAGATCCAGTTTGATGAGGATCTTACGAAATTTTGGAAAGCTTGGACGAAGATCTTGAAGATTTTGAAGAGTTCTTGAGAATCTGGAGAGGAGATTTGATGAGCGAAGGCTCTTGAAGATTTGTTGAAGGACCTTGAAGAAGATATTAAAGGATCTGGACGGAGGAAGAGTGTTCTGAGGAGCGTTTGAAGATTATTGATTCTCAGGAAGCCGTTTGAAGAACATTTTGAAGGATCTTGAATCTGCATGCGATTTGATGGAAGACATTGCTACTTGGTGAAGACTCTTTGTTTTCTGGTGATTTCTGGAACGGATGGAGATGAAAGGTGTTGATGAATCTGGCGAATCTGGACGGAGCTTTGAAGTTTCCGGCGAGTAGTTGGTGAGATGGAGGTTTGTTCTAGAAAAAAAAAGATGAACAAGGTGGAGGAGATGATGAAGATCGGTGGTGGTTTTTGGAAATAGTATGAAGATTCCGGTGAGAAGTTGATTTTCCGGCGACAGTTAGAAAGTAGTTGTGGCGGCTTCGGTGGTGGTCGCCGGCAATTACATGCCAGCCGGTGAGGAGGGAGGTAGTGGAATCCACGTGTAAGCCACGCGGAGTGGGAGAGTGAGGGAAGGAGACGCGTGGAGAGAGGGAGCAGAGGAGTGAGACGCGTGTGGAGGAGTAGACTGCATGGGTGACGCATGGTGGTGGAGTTGAAGAGAGAGAGAGAGAGAGAGAGAGAGAGACGTGTGGGGAGAGAGTGAGTGAATTGGTGAGGTGGAAGCAGAAAGTGAGGTGGCTTTTTTGAAATTACACGCGTGGCAGGCTTATATAGATGACACATGGCATCTGGACTTGGGCCCACGAATTGGACACCTGGCCCACTATGGCCTAATGACTCTGAATTGATTAAACTGGACTTAATGGAAACGAAATTTGAATTAATGGAAATGATAATGAGGATTAGTGGACTAATTAAATAAAAAAATCTAATAAAAAACGAAAATGGTTAATGACATTAACAAAAATGATTAAAACTGATTAATACTATTTTAAAAACTCTAATAAACCTATTAAATCTAATAACTAAAAATCTATTATATCCTATATTATCTATTAAAACTATTTACTTTATAAAATCTATTACAAAACCTATTTAAATTCTATAAAAAGAAAATCTATTAAATCTAAGAAAAAAAATCTATTTATTCAGGAACTAATATATTTATTCTAAAATTCTATTTAAACTATTAAAATCTATTAAAAAACTATTTTATATTATCTCTATTAAAACTAATAGATCTAAAAATCTATTAAATTCTATAGTATCTATTAAATTCTATTATATCTATTTATTCCAAGAAAAAAAACTATATTAGCCTAATATCTATGAATATTCTACTTAAAACTATTTTTAAAAAATCTATTATATCTAAAAAAATATTTTAGGAATCATCTATTTAAAATTCTAGAAAAAGAATTAAATTCATTTAAAATTCTGTAAAAAGGTTATTAAATCCTAAAAATGCAAACAAAGGCAATCAACCAAAATAAAAGAGAGCGCGAGACCAGATCGAAACAAGCAGTAAACCCAGACACCAAAATCCTCAAAAACAACTGCGTAAGCTGAAAACACCCGGGAAGCGCGTGACTTCTCAAAAATAACCTCTGATTATCCAAACCGGTCTGAAACGCCCGAAATGTGAAAACAGGGCTGTAATCCCGATAAAGTCAATATGATTGGAGAAATGCACTGTATGCGGTATGCGAATGTGAATGCGAAAATGCGTCGAACCATAAACCAAATATGGGAACCGGTTGGTCAAATTTTAGGGTGCAACAACGACCCCCGCTAATTGATCCAAGGTCGTCCCAACAAACAGTTGTACACCGGCTGGATGTCCATTATGTAGAAAACAGCACTGAAAGCTTCTGGACCAACCTGGATTGGAAGAGTCACTTCTCCAAAACGAACCTTCTTGTCCCATCAAATGCTCGTATGACCAAATCAATCGGGGTACAGATTACTCCCTGTATGTCTAACTTCATCAGAGCTTTCTTAGGCAACACGTTAAGTGAAGATCCAGTGACCACTAGCACATGCGACAGTACAGCCCCTCTGCATTCTATGGAGATATGTAGTGCGTGATTATGGTCTCTTTCTTTGGGAGTCAGATCAAGATCTATGAATCCTAGCCCATTCCCAGTGTTGACGTGGGCCACTACCCCTTCAAGTTGATTCACGGAGATCTTCTGCGGTACATAAGCATTATTCAGAATCCTGGGCAAGGCATTCCGATGTGCCTCGGAGCACAATAACAATGATAAGATGAAAATCTTCAACGGAGTTTGTTGCAGATGGTCTACAATATTATAGTCACTTTTCCTGATCAAGTGCATAAATTCTTTCGTGTCTTTTAAAAAAGTTTCTTTCTCAACATGCTGAGAACCCTCTTTGACTACAACCTTCCCTTTACCCTTATCGGATCTTTCAACGTTCGCTTCTGGTGGTACGAATACCCTCCCACTTCTGGTTACTCCACCGATTCCTACCAAATTATCAATAGAATCAAACAGCAAACTCTTCAGCTCCTGCTTTTGACCATTGTAGAAGACCTCAGCCCCGTAGTTCCATGGGATCGCCTTGGTGCTTTCATAAGGTATTGGTCCCACCTTAGTAATTATGATAGTGGATGGCCTCGGAGGCGCAGAAATGTTGATTGTTTTGTAAGAAATGGAGATGGTGGCCACCTCATCCTTCTCTCCACTGATTACCCTTTCGTCGTTCTTCCCACCAATCCTATCAAACTGTAGTATACCTTCATCCATCATATGCTGCACATGACTTTTCAGACTTTTACATCCCTCGGGATACACTACACAATCTTCACAATCTCTTCCACAACCAGGAAACACTCCACCCTTTATCAACTTGCTCTTCACAAAACTCAAAGGAGTTTTTAGCTCTTCCACATCAGACACCAGATTCAAACCTTCTTCCTCAACAATAGCGTTCACCCCAACCGATCCATGATTAGGCATGGGATTCTTGACAATATTGGGCACATCATGCGTGGAATTGATAGCTTTACTATCGATAAGGTCTTGTACCTTGTGCTTGAAAGCTTTACAATTATCAATGTGATGACTGGGCGCACCTGAGTGGAAGTCGCACCGGGCATTAGCATTATATCCTGGAGGCGGTGGGCCAGTCAAAGGTGCTAACGTCCTTTTCTGGACCAACTGCAACTGCGTCAAATGTTGTAACAACTGTGTGTAAGGCATCGGCGGTGCGTCATATTTCCTATTCATCATCCGCCCACGGTCTTGGAACCGTTGTGGTGCATAGTTTTGTTGTTGTTGCTGCTATGAACGTGGTTGCTATTGCTGAGGTTGTACTACTGGGATAGCAATACTTGCCACCTGAGGTTGTTGTTGATGGTATTATTGATGTTGACACTGATTTTGGTTCTTATTCCGGCTCTTGAAACTCGACATTGCATTTGTTTCATTTTCTCTTTTCTTGGTACCAAAGTTTTTCTTACCTCCTCCAGATGAGGTCCCTTCTCCTGCCTGTATCTTCCCCAACTTTATGCCATTTTCAACTCTTTCGCCTGTAATGATCAAATTCGAGAAACTACCAGGCATGTTGCATACTAATTTCTAGTAGTAAATTCCGAGCAGCGTAGCCACAAACAAGTCAATAAGTTCTCTCTCCACCATGGTAGGTTGAACCCTTGCGGCAAGTTCAATCCATATCTAGGCGTACTCCTTAAAACATTCATTACTCCTATGAGATAAGTTCTGCAGCTGTATTCGGTTTGGTGCCAGGTCACTATTATACTAATAGTGCTTGACAAAAGCCTCTGCCAAATCCCTCCAACTTCTGATGTTTACCAGCTCTAAGCCCATATACCATTCTAAAGACGGACCTGATAGGTTGTCTTGGAAGAAATGCATTAGTAACTTCTCATCATTAGAGTATGCTGACATTTTTTTGTAATAAGAACGAAGATGCACCCTAGGACACGTCTTCCCCTTATACTTATAAAAATCCAGAACCTTAAACTTCTGAGGGATCCTCAGTCCCGGAATCAATCCCAAATTTGACATGTCTAGACCCATAGAATTTTGTTTCTCAAGGCTTTTCATCTTTTCCTCTATCGCCCTGAACCTTCTGTCTGCATCAGATTGTAGACCTCCACCAAGGTCTCCCATAGAGAAGACGTCATCCTGCTCATCTTGTTCCCACTGGGGACCATCATTACCGTGCACTGCACATGTCGCTCCTAGAAGGTGAACTCCATTCTGGTTTCTTCTGCCCGGAGGGACAACCACTGTCGGGATAACATCTGCGCGTGGAGTACCCACATCCGTTGGAGGAGGAACAACAGAAGTTCCACCGTGAAGAACCCCACTTCTGTCAACCCTTGTGATCAGAGGTTGGACCAACATTCTCAATTGTTCTTGTCCATTGGCGACCCCTTGCATCAGGTCCATAAACTGTGCCATACGATCACAGAACTCCTGTAGCTTGTTCTGAATCTGATCTGTAGCTTTTCGATTTCCCTGCGTAGAATAGAGATGGATTGCTTGGTCTTCAATCCTGAAACAAACTAGTGGAGAAAACCACAGGAAGAAGTAAGGTCAATGGAATCGGGACACCTGCAATGCAATATGAAAAATGATGCAAAATACAGACATGCAAATATGTTTCAGGGAAATTATCCCCTTGATTCTAGTTCCACAGGCATGATAGGAGGATGAAAAACCAATAGAGATATCCGAAAAAATCCTCTCATAAATAAAATGAGGCGCAGAGTATCAATACACATCACAGAGGATATACAACAGAGTCAACACGACCTCATCCAACAATCCTGGTGATGGTCGGGATACAACATAACAACAAATAAGAGAAACTACATCAGGTACGGCATCGAGTCTGGAACTCTTCTAATAAATCTTTCGTGTCCGGATGATCATGCCTGGCAATCAATCCTTGGATGAGCAAATCCCTCTTGCTGATGGTAGCTTGCAAACTCTGAACGTAGTCTTCCCAAGCATCCTCCCCAAAGACATCTTCAAGTCTAGGTTTCTTCAAGTCTACTCTCAACTTGTATTCTTCCAACGTTGCAAGAGCTTCATAGAGCTTGCAGTCGCTTTCATATTGGCGCATGGATTCACCTGGAGTTTTCTCAATTCTGACTCGAAGCTGAGTTTTCAAATTGTCAATCTGCTGACAAAGTTTATCTTCTCTCTCTTTGTTTTTAGTTAGGATAGCATTCCATTGGGTGTTGAACTTGGATATCTCTAAATGTGCTTTCTCCAGTTCCTTCTTCTTACCCTTGAGGATATTATTGACACTCTTCAAGTCTCGACCCACTCGTTGTCGGGCACTAATCTCTTCTGTCAATTCCCTACCCATCTTGTTCACTACCTCTGTCTGCTTCTTAGATAAGAAGATGGCTTCACTTTTCTCGCTCTTAAGCTGGATGATTTCCTTCTCCAATTCTTCATTCACCCTGCGTAATTTTTCCTTCTCGAGCCATAGTTGATTGTATTTATGCACATCAACTGCCGTTGGTTCTTCAACTACCATGGGATACAAAGGTTCTCTGATTGGAAAGGGTAGCAATAGTATGTCAACTCTTTCCTGAATCCATTCCACGTATGGTCCATAGGCTCTAGAGTCACTCTTGCCTAGTAAAGGCTTTCCTTTGCGATGGATCTTACCCCAAGCCCTGTCAAGTTTGATTAAGGTCTCGTCGTTAATCGAACTGGTGAAATACAGAGACTCCTGTACTTCTTTTTCCTTTGGGGGTTCTCTTAGGGCATAACCAAACTTCCCGATGGCGAGAACGAGGTTATAATTAATGCCACCCTTTCTCCCTATCAAAGGAACGTTGGGGAAATCTCCACAACTGTGAACAACATCCATGCCCAAAAGGTTTCTGTCAAACCACACAATATTCTCCGACCTTAACCCCATAAGCCTTTTTGGGCAGCCCACAGTCTTTGCAAGGTCAACAAAAGGCCCAGACTTTGGCAGATGTGAGATGAACCATCTGTGCAGCAGTGCAGGGAAGCAGGAAATGTTCTTACCTCGTCTATTTTCGTTCTTATAGTGAATCGAATGATAAACATCGCCTAAGAGAGTTGGCACCGGATTCCTTGAGGCGAAGATATAGCAAGCATCCAAGTCTACAAAGTCAGGTAAATTAGGGAACAAGACTATCCCATAGATGCATAAAGCCAGGATGGCGTTGAAGACTAACCAACATCCCTCTTTGGCAAAATGCTGAGCTTTTCCCACCAAAAACGGAAGTAGAAAACCAGGAGTTCCAACTTTCCGTACCAGATTACCTTCCAATTCAGAGACGTCCAAATGCAGAGCGCCAGCCAACTTGACTAACTCGGGCTCTTTTTCATAATGCACAAAAGGCATCTCCTCCAACACTGGAATCCCCAACAACTGAGCAAATTCTTCCAAAGTTGGCAGTAAAACAAAACCCGGGAACACAAAGCAGCGTAATTGAGGATCATAAAATTGCAGCAGTGCATAAATGCCATCTAACTCAAACTTGGAAGCCTTACAGACAAAACTCAGGATCCTCCCATACTCTCTTCTAAAATCCTCCATTACTACGATCAGCCATGGAGATTATCTTAAGCAGAGGTCCTATCTCAGGGGTCGGGAACTTGTATAACACACTTTTCTTCAAATCAGGCTCCATAATAGCAGTGGATTGGATAACTAGAATCAAGGAGAAAGTATACACATGAAACACATATACATGTCAATGTAAAAATGCAAATGAATATGCAAATGCAACAAAGGATCAAGATTGATGTGCTGTTGACGAAGATGAACCAGCGCTTTGCTTTGGCGAGAATACAATACTAGTATAAGGATCCCACTGTAACTGTTCCTACTGACAAGACAAACGGGTAGGTTGAAGAACAAGGTTTCCTACAAAACCCTTCCACTCACAGTTTGAACTTATCTCCGATAAGGTCTAGCATCCTATGCGGTCGTCAGTGTCATAGAATTTCGAGAAACAATGATATGTTCACCATTTCTGGTTTGGCATCATTGTCTCACGAAGAGGCCTCACTTAGCTGACTCCCAAGTGATCGGTCTCCAGAGTCGACAGTTTCTTAATCCAACACCCCCTCTCGACTAATGTACAAGATAGGATGTCTTCAAAAGAAAACCTCGTCTGAACGCAAATTTCGTGGGGACTAATGCATGATAAAACATACATGTCCGTCACTACTTTCCGCTCTAATGCTATGGTTATTCTTAAGCCTGGGTTTTGGCTTATCTCGTAATGGAACACCCCCCTCACATCACAGCAATAATGATATACAACAATGCTGGAAATAAAATGCAAAATGCGATAGAAATACAAATGCAACACATACTACACATATATACACACCCAAAGATAAAACACACAAGCTCTAGGATTGACTCGCATAGGGGATGGGAAGTAGTCCCCGGCAAAGTCGTCAGCTGTCGCATCGCTGCAAAAGAGGGGTCGGCAAGAACAGAAGATTCGCCACCGTTCATTATTTATCCCAAAGGGAAGGGAATGAAACGATCAGAGAAAACCTACGAAAAGGGGAAAAGGCAGGTCATCGCAACCAAATCTCGGGTTCGAGAGTCGATTACGTAAGGGGAAGGTATGAACACCCCTCACGTCCATTGTACTCAACGGGATCCATGCTTGTTGTCTAAGTCTATGGGTGAAAACAAAACTATCTAAGGTTGCTGCTAAAACAGAAAGAACTGACTCGATAGGACATTGCCGCCCTATGCCTACGTATTCCCTCGTGCAATGGGAAAGTCAGAGTCAACGTAGTTCGGAAAACTAAGAGGAGAGGTTGCTCACCAAAACATCGTGTCTTGTGCCTACGTATTCTCATCTGGTATGAGAAATCAGAGCAAACGTAGTTCGGGTAAACTAGACCACTGGTTGGTTCAAGTGTTTTAACTAAGTCGGGTTAAACCTTCATTCTAGCAATTATATGTATTGTCGCTCGACCATTGGAGACTTAGGCGTTACTTGTTTGCGGTAGAACCAAGAGTTAACGCACTCTTTCTGAAAATGGTTTTCAATTAATCCTAAGGGATAAAACAGTTTGATGTTTTTGTTTTTGTGTTTTTTAACAAGAAGTGAATTGAGTTAGGTTTGTAACTCATGCTGCACTAAAGATTATGACTTGAGAGTGAATGCGCCGTATATCAGCCAAAGGGCATACGCTAAACACTCTAGACAGTTGAAAGGAGGCCCCCAACCATCATTCCTCAAGTACTTAAGGCTCGTAGCGTACAACACATGTTATCCTTTATTAGGTGTTTTGAAATGTTTAGGAGATGAGAAGAGAAAGACACGGACTAAGGGGAAACTGGACCCTAATATTGTCATACACAATGCTCCTAAAGTTAGGATAAAAGGGAAGAAACTATCCTAATGTTATCATGCAAAGGATTGAACACCTAATGTCTCTCCTACTCCCATCTTAAACAAAGGGACTAGGAATCCTATGGGGATCATGGCAAGAAGCCAAGTAAACAACAAATAATTCACTCACAGATGAAATGAAAATGAAAAGAAATTGACTTAAATAAGTCAAAGAATAATGCAAAGAAGAAATGCAAGGATGCAAAGAAGAAATGCAAATACAAATGATGTAACAAAGATGAAGCAAAAAGTTTAAACAAAAGGACTTAAACAAGTCCAAAAAGATGAGATGAAATGGGAGCTACAACCATGTGCCATCAATCATCAAGAGGGAATGATGCTATCTTAAGATGCATACACAAAGAAAGGAGGGAGGAAAAAGTATGGGGCAGCCACCACCACAAGCACATCTCAACCATACAATTCTTTGAAACTCAAGTAGAACAAGGCAAACAAACAATGCAAAACCAACACCAATGTTCATGACAAACTCAAAATGCAAACATAAGCATCAAATTATCATGAACAAGTGTCTAAACCCCATGGGGCAGAAGTGAATCACAATGGAAATGATCCAATTTCAAACACAAAACAAGAGGCAAAGCACAAGTACAATCATATGAAGTGAAGGAACCAAAGTCCTAACACAATCTCAACACTTAAGACAAGTGGAGAAGTATGATTCAAAGGTGACTTGTGATGCAAGTTACACACTCAAATGACCTATGACAAGATGAAACAGCACCTCAAGTATGTTAAAATGAATCAACAAATCTCAAAAGGTGCATGTGGGATCACTCATGATCATATCCCAAAGTTTTAGGTCAAACTAGTCTGTGAAAGCATGTCAAAAGAAGACTTGAACTTGAAGCAACTATGAAAAATAGAAGACATGACCAATAAATCTCAAATAAAATTTAAAAGCAAGTTTGATCCATCTAAAGGCTTTTCAAAGTTGACACTTCCATTAACTCAGTTGACTCGAGAGGGTTAAGCTTATGTGTGGGATGTGTCTTGTGAGAAGAGTTTCGTAAAACTCAAGAAGAAGTTGGCGACTGCTCCAGTGTTGATTTTGCCAAACCCGAGTGAGTCTTTTGTAGTGTATTGTGATGCATCGAAGATGGGTCTTGGAGGTGTATTGATGCAGAATGGTCAGGTCGTTGCTTATGCTTCCAGACAACTGAAGGTTCGTGAAAGGAATTATCCTACGCATGAATTAGAGTTGGTCGTTGTGGTGTTTGTGTTGAAAGCTTGGAGACATTATCTTTTCGGGTCTATGCTCGAAATGTTCAGCGGTCACAAGATCCTGAAGTACTTGTTTAATCAGAAAGAGTTGAACATGAGACAAAGAAGATGGCTTGAACTTCTGAATGATTATGATTTTGAATTGAGTTACCATCCTGGTAAGGCTAATGTTGTGGCTGATGCGTTAAGTAGGAAGTCCTTACATATGTTGATGCTTATGGTTCGAGAGTTAGGACTGAGCAATTCAGAGATATGAGTTTGGTTTGTGAAGAGACTCCTAACAGTGTGAAGTTGGGTATGCTGAAGTTGGGTATGCTGAAGTTGACTAGTGGTATTCTCCAACAAATCAGATAAGGTCAAAAATCTAATTTGAGACTGGTGAATCGTCTCACGTTAATCAATCAAGGTAACGGGGTTAATTTTCGAATCGATGAGAATGGTGTGATGAGGTTCAGAGATAGAGTGTGTATTCTCGATGTGCCAGAAATCAAGAAGAGAATTCTCGAGGAAGGTCACAGAAGCGGGTTGAGTATTCATCCTGGTGCCACAAAGATGTATCAAGATTTGAAGAAGTTGTTTTTGTGGCCGAGTATGAAGAAGAAAATTGTAGAGTTTGTGTATGCTTGTTTGACTTGTCAGAAGTCGAAGATTGAACATCAGAGACCATCGGGTCTGATGTAACTGTTGAATATTCCAGAATGGAAATGGGATAGCATTTCTATGGATTTTGTGACAGGTTTACCGAAGACTTTGAAGGGGTGTAATTTGATTTGGGTGATTGTTGATAGATTAACCAAATCGGCTCATTTTATACTGATGAGGATCAATTATTTGTTGTAGAAGCTTGCCGAATTATATATTGTTCAGATTGTGAAACTGTATGGTATTCCTCCGAGTATTGTGTCGGATAGAGATCCGAGATTTACATCGAGGTTCTGGGAGAGTTTGCAGACAACTTTGGATACTAAGTTAAGATTGAGTTCTGCCTATCATCCGCAGACGGATGGACAGACAGAGAGAACTATCCAGTATTTACAAGATTTGCTGTGAGCTTGTGTGTTGGATCAAGGTGGATCATGGGATAGTCATTTTTTGTTGATTGAGTTTACCTACAATAACAGTTATCATTCTAGTATTGGAATTGCACCGTATGAGGCTTTGTATGGTAGGAGATGTAAGACTTCTTTGTGTTGGTATGAGTCAGACGAGAGTGCTGTACTCGGACCTAAAATTATGCAAGAGACGACTGAAAAGATCAATATGATCTAAGAAAAGATGAAAGGATTGTAGAGTCGTCAGAAAAGTTACCATGATAAGAGGAGGAAAGCACTTGAATTCCAAGAGGGAGATCACGTGTTTTTGAGAGTTACATCAGTAACTGGTGTTGGCCGAGCTTTGAAGTCTTGAAAGGTCACATCGCATTTTGTTGGTCCGTATCAGATTTCACAGAGGGTGGGGGAAGTAGCATATCGGATTGCTTTACCACCGTCGCTTGCGAATTTTTATGATGTGTTTCACGTGTCTCAGTTGAGGAAGTACATTCTAGATCCGTCGCATGTGATTCAGATGGATGATGTACAAGTGAGAGATGACTTGACTGTTGAGGCATTTCCAATTCGGATTGATGAACGAGAAGTGAAGCAACTGCGAGGTAAAGAGATTGTCTTGGTAAAGGTAGTTTGGGGAGGACCAGCTGGAGGAAGTTGGACTTGGGAGTGTGAAGATCTGATGAGGAAGTCGTATCCGACTCTGTTTTCTTGAGGTAATTTTCGAGGGAGAAAATTCTTTTAAGTGGGGGAGAGTTGTAACACCCCAAATTTTATTGGAATATTTATTTAATTTATTTAAATAAGAATGTTCGCATTTTGGTAATTTTCAGTGGTTGTTATGAAATATTGAGAATTATGGATTTTGGGTTATTTATTTAAATAATAGTATATAATATGAATATATTAGTATTATTATTAATTTAAATAAATATAAGTTAACTAAGGACAAATTGGACAATTGAGGAGGAGTTAGTGAGGGTAATATTGAAAAGCTCAATTTTAAGGCCCAAGGTTAGGTTTAACTAAAAGGAATTGTGATAGGATTCATTTTGTTAGACCGTGAAAAGAATTGAGGCCAGAGCTCTGAGGAGGAGGTTTGAGGCAAAAGCTTCGAAAGGTTTTCTGAAAGATTAAAGAAGGCTTAGAGTTGGCAATTAAGGTATGAGGAGTATTGCCTTCATTGTTTTTAATGTATAATTTCAATGTATTTAAAGCCGATTTAAGGGTTTAAAGAGTTTAAGGTTGATTTTGAGATAAAGGGAATTAGGCCTTCGTGGCCAAATCCTATTTGTGAGGTTTTAACCATATAGGTATTTATTTGGGTTAAAGGAAATTAGGCCTTCGTGGCCAAAGCTCTGATTTGCCACTTGTCTAACCCTGCAGGGAAATTTGATAGTGAGAATCTCTGATGATTGTGGTGTGGTTGTAAGGATTTATGGGAATTAGAGCGTGAATATGATACGGGATTGGCCTAATAAGTCGTAGGTTTTGTGCCTTTATCGCCGCAAGACCTTAGGGGTGATTTAGGGATGTTTTGGGGAAGTGAATCGTGGGGCTTTTGGGTTGATTTTAGGTTCTGGTGTGTAACAGTGTTTTGCTATAATCGCGTGTTCGCACAACGAAGAATCCTTCACACAGCGAACGAAGCTCGTCCCAGACTCACACTGCGAAGAATCCTTCGCACAGCGAAGAAACTCGCCCCTGACTCGGACAACGAACTTGCTAGCGAACGTAGCAGAGTTTTGCGAATTCTGACTTTGTGCAGCGATGCCTTGATGTTTTGATGTTGTGATTTCCTTAACGAATTAATATGAGTATGACTGTGAGTTCTATGTGATTTGTACATGATTATATGATGATTCCTATGATGTAATGATTGATGAACTATGATGATATTTCCATGAGTTTTGATGAATCTATGATGACATGATTTTTGATGATGATGATTATGATGAATGATGATGCACCTATAATGTTATTATAAGGATGATTATTGACGCATGCATCATGCATTCATGTGCATCCGGACTTCGGTTCAGGACCTTGATTTCTTTGGCTTCAATCCCATTGTGTGGATGTGAGATATTTTGATGTGCTCCGATTTCGAGTAGAATCAATCCTATTGATGGGGATCTATGGAGGGTTGTTGGCCCAGTGTCCATCGAGCTGTGATGATTGGTACCACATGCATTGAGTCTTGTTACATTTGCAGTTATGAGATGATCTTGAGTAATTTATGATGTTGTTGCCTTTGATATCCATTGATGAATATGATGATGTTGAATATGAAAATGACGCCATTTTATATATTGATTTCCTACATTGATTATTATGAATCGTTTTACTCACCCTGCCTGTTTGAATGTTGCCTCCACGTGGGTAACGTGTAGATGACCAGGTTTAGCCGTGGACGCCGTCGAGGATCTTTTTTGAAGTTTTGAATTGTTGGCCTTTTGGTTAACTTAGAGGGTCTTGCTCTGATAGTGTAACATCGGGTTGGGGTCTTTGAGTTAAACCATGATTTATTTGATTTGTTTATTTTGATTATGTTCCCGTATAAAGAAAACTTTGAATTATGCCTTTTTGAGTTCCACTGCAATTTGTGATATCTTTTGGGAAACCCCGTTGTTTACGGAGCCTTGACCTATTTTTAATTTATTGGGAAGTGTACGCCCTTTGAGGTGATTTTTATTGAGTTTAATATTTTACTCTGATATATGTGAATATTTTTCCATTTAATTGTGGGGTAGAAAAGGGTGTTACAGCATGTCCCCGATCTCACGTCGGACGACTTTGTTCACATCCGTTGGTATGTAGCACTGATGTTTTTCAGTCCGACGGGAATTACATTGTAGTAATAGTTGCCCGACTTGATCATGAAAGTCGTGTATTGCTTGTCGTTTTTTCCATGGGGATTTGGTTGTACCTTGAGTATGCGTCCATGAACGACAATGCTTGAAACCTGCAGAATTGTCGACCAACTTGTCGATGTTAGAAAAATGATATGCATCTTCGGGGAAGGACCTATTGAGATCGGTATAATCAACACACATACGCCACTTTCCATTAGATTTCTTAACAAGTACAACATTAGACAACCAGGTTGTGTATTGGGCTTCAGAAATGAAATTTTCCTATAGGAGGTCTTTTACAGCTATTTCAACAGCCTCCGCTTTCTCGGGAGACTGCCTACGCCTACTTTGTACTACGACCCTAGTGGGCGAATATATGGCCAGTTGATGGCAAGCGATATGGGGGTTCAACCCGAACATCTCTGTAGCGCTCCATGCGAATAAGTCATCATTCTCTTCGAGGAAAGCCTTTAGTTGCTTCCTCTCCAAGTCGGGGAGTCCCGTGCCGATCTTTACCCGTCTGTTCGGGTCATCACCGAGAAGGATGAGCTCGAAGTCGCCATCTGGAATGAGGCGAATGGGGTGGAAAGGCTCCATGTTATTTCCAGCTGTTGGAGATACGTCTGATGCTACTCCATTCTGCTTTTGCTTGTTACTGAAGCGGCTGTCGAGGTCGAATGAATTGACACGAGGCAAAGGATTATGTTCCTCAGACCAGGCTGACTTGCTGGAAGTCTTAGGCATTATGTTGATTGAGTTTAACCCCTTTGTCGCTGCTTCGAATCATATTCTTGCGGCCTCAATGTCCCCATGAAGAGTGACGACTCGTCCCTTGGCCGTGTAGTATTTCATCTTTAAGTAGATCATTGAGGACATGACGGTCAGCTTGGCCATAGTTAGTCTTCCTAGAATGCACTAGTATAGAGATGGGCAATTTATGACCAGGAAGTGAACCTTGACCTGTATGGCGGTTTCCTCGGTGCCGAAAGTGACAAGTAGCTCAACATAGCCCTGTGGCTTAATAGTTGTGCCATTGAAGCCCTGTAGGCCGGAGCCTATGTACACTGTCAGATGACTCTCGTTGAGCTGGAGAGTGGTGAACATGTGAACGTACATTATGTCGACAGAGCTCCCTTGGTCGACCAGGATGTGGCGGTCGTCAAAGTTCGCCATCTATGCTCTAATGAGCAAAGGGATGCTGAAGTTAGGAGCACCACCCGACAGTTCCTTGAGGTAAAAGTTGATGGGATTTGATTTCCCATGAAACCTATCGAGGGTCGTGTTCAAGTTGGAGCTCTCGTCGATCAGCTCGTCGAATTTTCTTTTCACCGACCCCACGGTGAGCTTTTTGAATCCTCCGGTGAATATGACCATAACGGAGGGGACGCTCTCTCAGGTGCTGCGAGCAGATAGGGGTGTATCGACCTTGTCGGGGATGTAAAATTCCTCGGGCCGAGAGATACAGAGGGCGACCTATAGGCTGATGTTGTCAAAGAGAGGTGTCTCCTCCTCAACCTACTTTTCCTCGTGGACATCTTGTCGAAGAGCCTTGCTCCTCTTGGTGTACTGCTTTAGGTGTCTCTTCTTGATGAGGATTTCAATCGCCTCCTTGAGGTGGACACAGTCCTTGATCACGTGCCCGTGGCTCATGTGGAACTGGCAGTACTTGGACTTGTTGACATTGGGCTTAGGGGGCGTTGGCCTGGGAAAGCGAACTCCACCTTGTTGGAGTTTTGAGTTTATACACTCGGCTAGGATGCGCTCGTGAGGAGCGGTCAGCAGCGTGTACTCGGAGAAATGGTCTGCCGGTCCCCTGTGTTCGCAGGAGTCTCGGGGCTTATCCTCTCTTCTTTTCTCCCCGCCGCGTCGGGGAGCCACGAGGTCGTCATACTTCGCGACTTTGGTACCCTGTTGGTTCTGTGAGTCATGGGCATTGTTGGTGGCCTCTCTCTCCTCGTACTGGATGTACGCCTGAGCTTTAAGGAGAAGGCGTCCAGGGAGTGAGACGTCTCAATGCCAATCACTTTGGCGAAGTCGTTGTAGGGATACAACCATCACTCGATCATGTATCTCTTCATCCGGTCAGTCACAGAGATCTAGACGACTTCCTGGTTGAACCTTTCGATGTAGGCCCGAAGAGACTTCCCCTGAATGATGGCCTCGAGCGAAGCCTCAGATTTTAGGTATCATCGAGAGGCGGCAAAGTTCTTGGTGAACTGCGTCTTTAAGTCCTTCCAGGAGGTGATAAACTCTAAGGCGAGACTTTTGTACCATGCCATGATACCTTTCCTCAGAGTCGTGGGGAAGAGTGCACTTGATGGTGCCCCAAACGTTGTGGTAGTTGAGCATCACATCGATGTTCTCGATGTGATCGTTCGGGTCCGTCGTGCCATCGTAAGTCTCCAAACTTGGTGACTTTTCCATCCCGACGGGGATATGGGTCTCCATGATTGCCCGAGACAATGAATCGCAGGGGTTGTTAGAATACAGATTGGTTCTTAGTAATATCTCTATGTTTTGATGATAACTATTATGAAATTTTGTAATTAAGAATTATATACTCTAAAATTTGCTTGAGAGTTTTTACTGCAGATAGTAAATGAATTAACACTCCAGAAGCAAATCAGAATTGAACATAAGAAATTTGCTAGACTCTGAAGCGCCAGATGCATCCATTAGAAGATTCTGAATGCTGCCAAAAGAAGATCCTGAGCGTAGCCTCCAGAAGGATCTGAAGCAGAAGCTCCAGAAGGATCTGAAGCAGAAGCTCCAGAAGAATCTGAAGCAAATCAGAAGCATTTGAACCAAAGAAGAATTCTGTATGAAGAGTTTTCAAAGCATAGTTACTATAGAGGATTCTGAAAGTACTAAAGCTGCCAGTACTGAGGATCTGACTCAAATATGCATTGAACTTGAACACGCTAAAAGCACACCTGCTGCAGAAGACTCTGATTCAGCAAAATTCTGATCAACATCAGAAGGCTCTGATCAAAGTAGACTCTGATGAATCTTGCTGAAATTTGAAGAATAAGAATTCAAAGATTATGTCCGTTGGAATAATTCAAACGACTCTTTCCTTATTTATGCTAGACACAAGAACACAGACAAAAAGGATTTCTCTGTGCTTTCTTCTTCTAGGAACGGTCACTTGATGTGAAGACAAAAAAGGCTCATACCTTTTGGACACTCTTCTCAACGTGAAGCTCTCCTTGGATCAGCTGCATATAAAAGCAAGTCTTCACCCATCTTCTTCACTTGACGTTTTATCAAAAAAAGAAATCAACATTCAAAGCTCTCATACTATTCATATTCTTTCTAAGAATTAATTTCTTTGTTCTTAATATTTAAGTGAAAAATCACAGTTGTGATAAAGCTTTTTAGAAGCAATTTAAACACTTGTATTTGTATTACATTTGATTGTAAACCTTAAGAAGATCCAGTTAGGATCAATAGTTCTTGAGAAGACTTTGAACAGTTGTTCTAAGTGTTAACTATTGTAATCAGTTGATTAAATAGTGGATTAAGTCCTTGATTGAGAAAGGCAAATCACTCTAGGAAGGGTGGACTGGAGTAGTTGAGTTCAACGAACCAGGATAAAAATACTTGAGTTTTTATTTCTAAGTTTTAATCTTCATACTTATTCAACCCCCCCCCCCTTCTAAGTATTTTCTCACCTTCAGTTGGCATCAGAGCTCCGATTCTGTGTGTGCTACCACTTCACAGTGACAGTAAAGATCCAGTGAGAAAAACTTTGATATATATTTGGTTGTTACTATGGCTGATAATACAATGTCTAACACTAACAACAAATATGAAGAAAGGGACAGAATCAGCACCAAACCCCCTATGTTTGATAGGGAGAAATTTGATTATTGGAAAGACAGAATTGAAAATTTTTTCCTTGGATATGATGCTAATTTATGGGATCTGGTCATAGATGGTTATGTTCATCCCATTGATGAGAATGGCAAGAAAATAGACAGAAAATCTATGACAGATGCTCAGAAGAAGGAATTTAGAAATCACCACAAGGCCAGAACAATATTGTTGAATGCAATATCTCACACTGAGTATGAAAAAATTACAAATAGGGAAACTACATTAGACATGTTTGAATCCTTAAAGATGACTCATGAGAGAAACTCTCAAGTCAAGGAAACAAAGGCTCTGGCTTTGATCCAGAAGTATGAAGCCTTCAAGATGGAAGACTCTGAATCTGTTGAAGCTATGTTCTCTAGATTTCAAATACTTACAGCTGGACTAAAGGTTCTGGATAAAGGATACTCTACTGCTGATCATGTGAAAAAGATCATCAAAAGCTTACCTACTAGATGGAGACCTATGGTGACTGCGCTGAAAATGGCTAAAGATCTGAACAAGATCTCCTTGGAGGAACTGATCAGTTCACTAAGAAGTCATGAAATTGAACTTGAGGAAGATGAACCTCAAAAGAAAGGTAAATCTATTGCTTTAAAATCTAATAAATCTGCTAAATCATTGCAGGTAATAAAGGAAAGCTCTGAAGAATCCTCATCTGAAGATGAAGATGAACTATCCATGCTGTCCAGAAGAATAAATAAACTCTGGAAGCATAAAGGAAAGAAGTTCAAAAACTTCAGGAAGTCTGACCAAAGAAAAGAATCTTCTGGACAAAGAAGGTTTGGCAAAAAGGAGGTTGTCTGTTATGAATGTAAAGAACCTGGACATTACAAAAATGAATGTCCAAAGGTGCTGAAAGAAAAGCCTAAAAGAAAATTTGATAAGAAGAAAAAGGTTCTGATGGCCACCTGGGATGATTCAGATACATTTGAGTCTGAATCTGAGTCAGAAGAAGAATGTGTCAATGTAGCTTTGATGGCAGACATAGAAGATCAGGAGGAAGGAACTTTAGGATCTGAATTTGACTCTGACGCTGAAGAGGTAATGGCTAAACTCATTAAAGAAGAACTTATCAAAGTGTTATCAGAAGTTCTGAAAAGCTATAACAATATTAAGCTCAAATACAAGAAGCGTCAAAGCAATCTTGTATATGAGAATAATATTCTCAAATCAGAAGTAGCTGAGCTAAATGAAAAGAACTTAAAATTGAAAAGTGATTCTGAATTAGCTCAACAAAACTCTGACTCTGAAACTGAATCTGAATGCAAAAATATTTTGGAAAAATATGATTATAGCTTTCAGAAGTTTCTTGCTAAAAGCATAGACAGAAGCAAAATGGCTTCTATGATCTATGGAGTTAGCAGAAATAACAGAAAAGGAATTGGATATGAATCCTCCTCTGGAAAGGATTTAAATCCAAAACTTGTTGATAAAATTATCATCAAGAAAACTCTTTTATACTCCCACTTTAAATTTGGTCACTTGAATGATATTGAACAAACACGCTCTGAAAAGAATATTCATGTGTTTAAATCTAAGGCTAGTCAGAATAAACCTTATGTTGAAAAACAGAAGTTTAGACAAACCTTCAGAACAACTAACCCTAAAGGACCCAAGAAGATCTGGGTACCTAAAAGTAAAATAATTCCTGTTGCAGATGTTCTTAGCAGCAAGGTCAGGACGCCAATCATGGTACCTGGACTCTGGATGCTCACGACACATGACAGGAGAAAGGTCTATGTTCCAAATCCTGGAGCTTAGATCTGGAGGTGATGTGAAATTTGGAGGGAACCAGAAGGGCAAGATCATTGGATCTGGCACCATTGGAAATGGTAAACTTCCCTATATTACTAATGTTTTACTTGTTGAAGGGTTAAAACATAACTTATTGTCCATAAGTCAATTAAGTGACAATGGTTATGATATTACCTTTAATCAAAAATGTTGTAAAGCTATTAGTTAAAAGGATGGCTCTATCCTATTTAGTGGAAAGAGGAAAAACAACATTTATAAAATAAATCTTTCAGAACTTAAGATTCAGAATGTTAAATGTCTTTTGTCTGTTAATGAAGAGCAATGAGTCTGGCACAGAAGATTGAAGCATATTAATATGAGACGTATATCTCAGATTAATAAACTTAATCTTGTCAGAGGACTTCCTAATCTGAAGTTCACCTCAGATGCTCTTTGTGAAGCATGCCAAAAAGGGAAGTTTTCAAAATCATCTTTTAAATTAAAAAATGTTGTTTCTACTTCCAGACCACTAGAATTACTTCATATTGATCTGTTTGGACCAGTGAAAACTGCATCCATCAGAGGCAAGAAGTATGGATTAGTCATTGTTGATGACTATAGTAGATGGACATGGGTAAAGTTCTTAAAACACAAGGATGGGTCACATTCTGTGTTCTTTGACTTCTGTAAACAAGTCCAGAATGAAAAAGATTTCAAAATTATAAAAGTCAGAAGTGATCATGGTGGTGAATTTGGAAATAAATATTTTGAAAAATATTTTAATGAAAATGGCATTGCTCATGATTTTTCCTGTCCTAGAACTCCACAACAAAATGGAGTTGTAGAGAGGAAAAACAGAACTCTGCAAGAAATGGCCAGAACCATGATCAATGAGACTAATCTGGCAAAACACTTTTGGGCAGAAGCAATTAACACAGTCTGTTACATTCAGAACAGAGTGTCTGTAAGACCTCTTCTGGAGAAGACTCCATATGAACTGTGGAAGAACAGAAAGCCCAACATTTCATATTTTCATCCTTTTGGATGTATTTGCTATATGTTAAATACTAAAGAAAATCTGAACAAGTTTGATTCCAAAGCACAGAAGTGTTTCATGCTTGGATATTCTGAACGCTCTAAAGGCTACAGAGTATACAACACTAAGACACAGATTGTGGAAGAATCTATTCATGTTAGATTTGATGATAAGCTTGGCAGTAAAAAGCCAAAGCAGTCTGAAAACTCTGCAGATAGAGAAGTAGTCTTCACAGACTCTGAAGGTCCAGAGGCAGACAAAGCTAAAGTGAAGGAACCAGAAGCAACGCCAGATGCTATTCCTTTAACTTCTTAGGTGAACAATTTAAACATTTCAGAAGAATCAACTATTAGAGGATCATCTTCCAGAATCAAAGCTTCTCATCCAGAGAATGTTATTATTGGAAAGAAGGATGATCCCATCAGAACAAGATCCTTTCTAAGATCATCTGAAGCATCATTATTTGGACTGATGTCAGTAATTGAACCAACTTCTGTAGATGAAGCTCTGCAAGACAATGATTGGATTATTGTCATGCAAGAAGAGTTAAATCAATTCACCAGAAATGATGTGTGGGATTTAGTTCAAAGACCAAAAGGATTCAATATAATTGGAACTAAATGGGTCTTCAGAAATAAGCTAAATGAGAAAGGAGAAGTTGAAAGAAATAAGGCAAGGCTTGTTGCTCAAGGGTACAGTCAACAAGAAGGTATTGATTATACTGAAACTTATGCTCCAGTGGCAAGGTTAGAATTTATACGCCTTCTTATTTCATTTCCTGCACAAAATAACATCACTCTGTATCAGATGGACGTTAAAAGTGACTTTCTAAATGGTATTATAGAAGAAGAAGTTTATGTCCACCAGCCTCCTGGTTTTGAGAGTGAAAAATTTCTAGATCATGTTTTCAAACTAAAGAAATCTCTGTATGGTTTAAAACAAGCTCTCAGAGCTTGGTATGAGAGATTGAGCAATTTTCTTCTGGAGAAAAATTTCATCAGAGGCAAGTGGACACAACACTCTTTTGTAAATCATTTAAGAAAGATCTTCTAATTTGTCAAATTTATGTGGATGATATAATATTTGGATCTACCAATACTATGCTGGGAAAGGGGTTTGCTCAATGTATGCAGGCAGAATTTGAACTGAGCATGATGGGAGAACTGAGATTCTTTCTAGGAATTCAAGTCAACCAAACTCCAGAGTGCACTTACATACATCAGACCAAATATGTTAAAGAACTTCTGAAGAAATTTAACATGACTGATAGTAAGCTGGCAAAGACTCCCATGCATCCAACCAGTTCACTAGGCAAGGAAGAGGTAAGTAAGAAAGTAGATCAGAAACTCTACAGAGGTATGATAGGATCTCTTCTTTACTTAATTGCTTCTAGACCTGACATATTGTTCAGTGTATGCTTGTCTGCTAGATTCCAATTAGATCCTAGAGAATCACACTTGACAGCTGTCAAGAGGATTCTAAGGTATCTGAAAGGTACTTCTAATGTGGGTTTGTGTTACAGAAAATCTGATGATTTCAAATTAGTTGGATTTTGTGATGTTGACTACGCTGGAGACAGAGTGGAAAGAAAAAGTACTTCTGGAAGTTGTCAATTTCTAGGAAGAAATCTAATCTCTTGGTACTGCAAGAAGCAACCCACAATTGCATTATCAACCACAGAGGCAGAATATATTGCTGCTGCTGGATGTAGCACGCAGATGCTCTGGATGAAAAGTCAGCTAGAAGATTATCAGATATTTGAAAGTAACATTTCTATTTTCTGTGATAATACTTCTGCTATATGTTTGTCTAAAAACCCCATTTTACACTCTAAGGCAAAACATATAGAAATTAAGCATCATTTCATCAGAGACTATGTTCAGAAGGGAATCATAAATTTAGCCTTTGTTGATACAGATCATCAATGGGCTGATATTTTCACAAAACCCCTTGTTGAAGATAGATTCAAATTTATTCTGAAAAATATTGGTATGGATTTTTGTCCAGAATGATATTTGTCAGAAGCAAATTTTACAGATGCAAAAATGCCTAATGCTCTGAAGTATTTCTTTTGATTGCTTATTCATGTTCTTTAATTATTTTCTTGTGAAACTCTAAACTAACAATCCTTAGAGGATCTGAACGTTGGTTAACGTTTCATTTCTCAAGAAAATTCAGAAGCACGTGTGTAATACCCCAAATTTTGCCCTAAGATTTGTCGTCGCATTTCATTGCATTTTTATTGCATTTAATCAATTACTAACAAATTTGTGTAGTCATTTGACTTTTTGCAGGTAAATATCATATGACATGCATTTTTTTCCTAAAAAGTAAAAATGGCACAATTGGCAAGAGGACATGTGTAAGGAGTTGTGAGTGTGAGAGGTTGAGAGTTCGAATCTCACCTTTGTCACTTTTTGTTTTTTATTATTTTTACTCTAAATTTTTCTATCTTTCATTAAAAAATAACAAAAATAGTTTTTTATTATTATTTAATTATTATTTTCGTATTTTAATTAAATCATTTTTTAAAATATTATTTTTTTTCTCACTTTTTTCTAAATTATTCATAAAAATATCCAAAAAATCATAAAATAAAAAATATTAGAAAAAATTTTGTTCCTTTTATAATATTTTTGATTTTAGGAATCAATAGGATTATTAGTTTTTATTTTAAGTTTATTTTAATTATTTTAAATTATTTAAATTTTATTTTTTTCTTAACTAATTATTTAGTTTGGGCTTTAAAATGGGCTTTAGGGACATTATTGACAATTTGGTGTTAACCCTAATTTGTTCCCTATATATACATGTGTTGCCTTGTTGAAAAGGGGGTCAGAAGGTTTTCTTCAGAAAAGAGGAGAGAGAAAGGGAGAAACAAAGGGGATCCCCAGAGAAGAAAGGCGGTCGTTCCCACAACTCGTCAGAAGGATTGGAGCTCTCCAGTGTTCCCTTATTCAAACCTTTTTCACATTTACCGAAGCAAACCTCCGCTTCGTAGGTTAAATTACTAAACCTTTTGCCTTTTCATGTTTATGTGCATATTTTGCCATGTTAATGTGTTTAGGTCCGTTAAATTACTAAACCTTTTGCTTTTTCATATTTATATGCATATTTTGCCATGTTAATCTCCATGTGTATTTAGGTCCGTAGATTTTAATATCAAAACCCTTTTTTAACAAAACCTTTTTTTAAAATCAAAACCCTTTTTTATTTATTATTAAAACCCTTTTTTAGTAAGACCTTTTTTTAAAAACTGAAAAGCCTTTTTGTTCCGAAGAAAAAAAAAACCTTTTTGTTCCCAAAAACCTTTTTCCAAAAAAACTGAAAAGTCTTTTCCCAAAAAACTGAAAAGCCCTTTTTTTGGGATGAAAAACCTTTTTTGTTCTAAAAAAAACTGAAAAGACTTTTCCCCCCAAAACTTTTTTTTTTATAATTTAAACTTAATTTTTTTTATATAATTTTAACTTAAATATTTTTTATTAAAAAATTAAAACCTTTTTTTTATAATTAAAATATTAAAAAATTAAAACCTTTTCGTAAGGAACTCCTGATGTTTGATGTTTGTCGTGTCATTTTATGTACCCTTTTATTACTTTTCTTTTTTTTGGCATTTCATGTGCATGCTCGAGGTTGAGATGTGCTTGTGGTGGTCACAGCCCCACACTATTTTCCTCCTTCACTTCATTCTAAGTGTCATTACATATTTTCATATTCTTCATGTTTTCAGAAATGTTTCTTTGTTTCTTTATACCCTCTGCCTTTATTACTTTTCTTATTTCTGTACCTTAATTATTTCTCCATATAATGATTTGTCATATTTTCACATTTTTTACAGTTTTATCCTTCCGAAGGATTAGGTCCAGCCTTTTGGCCGCCGAGTCAATAGCCTTACCCCTTTAATGGATCAAACCCTGTGTAGCCTAGGTGTCCCGCCGTGGGCAAAATTGTTTTTATCCTAGTGTTAGGCCAAAAGAGTCGTCGTACTCTGTTTTAAGGTTTTCCGCCGTGGAATCCCTAATTTAACCCTATTTTAATTCTAATTAACATTTTTTTAACATAGAGATTGGAGTCTCTGAACAAACCTTGGCCACAGTCAAGACGTTTCTAACCTCCCTTTTGAGGGGAACTACAGTTACTCTGATTCCATTCCCGTAAGGATATGTAGGCACAAGATGCGATGTCTTGCCGAGTAAACTTAGAATTAACCCTAGGTCTTTTTTAATTTTCAATCCTTTGTATATACCCTTAAGCAAAATAATTAATGAAATAAATAAAAAAAATAAACAAAAGGTTCTCGTAGAGTACTACGGAAGTTTAGGGTGCTAATACTTTCCCTAAATTTAACCAACCCCCGAACCTTAGATCTCTCCCTTTTAGGTTTTTCCTTTCTTTAACCTTTCCTTCGGATAAATCAAAGACCAGTTGTAAATGAATTAAGATTCAAGTTAATCAATAGCTTGACATCCAAATTTCACCGCAACAGAAAATGGCGACTTCACTGGGGACTCCTAACTATTGAGGGTTATCCCTATTTTGTTTATTTTTCATTATATATTTGTTTCATTAATATTTTTGCTCATTTGTATATATATTGTTCAGGGGTACCTTGCTTGGGAATTACTGTGTTGTGAGATAAGTCCTACACCCGGACTTGAGCGACCTTATGATAGGATGGCTGATATATTCGATGAGGCTTATAGGGAGTGAGTCCCGACTAAGCTAAATCGAGAATCACCGCTCAGTTGAGACACTTTCGAAAATGGTTCGGTTGATCGAGTGTAGTCGTGAAAACTTTTACCGTTATCGATTGGAGTCTGTGATACTGGAAACCGTAGTACCTTTACACCATCTTGGCCTTATATAGGACGTAGTGCGGGAACTATGTGGGAGTAGTCCTACAATGGTTGCTACGCGATGCTACACTCAAAAGAGGCTCTCTTGAGAATATTATCGGCCCCGAGTCAGTCGAGAAGTTGATAATATCCGAAAGATGGGTTGATGACTTTGGGCACTGATTTAGAACCCTTGTTCTGCAGGTACAATTAACCTATAGTACACACCACTTTGGGAAGGGTAGACCTTGACTCCATTCATTGTTCCTCTAACTTAGGACCTTTTGTTTGCTTATGTGTATTTGTGCTTCGCATCCATAAAGCATCATATCATTTCTAGTTTCAAGGAATTCAGCAGTCCTTTGCAAATTCGAAAAGCCTTACATTTTAAAGTCTAAAATTTTTTCCAACTTTCTTAAAAAGCAATATTCGCAATCGACCGTTGAAATTCTTGAAACCATTGCATGGCATTAGCATCACATTTTTGCATTGCATTTATCCCCCAGTTTCTCTTTCTTGGTCCTATCGTCTTCTAGTGTACCTTTGAGTCGTCAAGCTGATTCCTCGACACAGATATCAGACCAGAAACGGAACAGGAGTCACTTTGATCCTATTCTCATGACTTACACAGAGCTATATCCTGACTTAGTCCGGCAAGGACTGATTACTACAAAGGCTTTACCACCTCCTCTTAATCCTCCGGCTGGATTTAGGGCTGATCTCCATTGTGCTTCCCATGAGGGTGCCCCAGGCCATGACTTGGAGCATTGTTTTGCATTGAAGGCTAGAGTATGTGAATTGGTTAGAACTGGAATACTTGATTTTACAGACAATCATCCGGATGTTCAGAAAAATCCCTTGCCAGTACATCAGAAATGAAGTTTTGTCACTAGGCCTTTTTTTTCTCGTTGTTTGCATTTTCCTTATTTTGTTTAAGTTGTTTGCTTTCAATTATGTTTGTACTTTCATTAATGAAATAAGCATTGCGACTTTTGATTCAATTCATTTCTGTCCATTTATTTGCATCTTTATGCTTTATTTTTCAAATGTTTACTTCTTGTCCAAAATTTTGATATGCTAAGATTGGAGGGAGGATGATGAAAATGTTATACCCATAACTGCTGTCAGTATGCTTTCAATTAAACCTTGTTGACGATGTAAGGCATTGTTTCAATTCCCAAACACTGGAGAAATAAGGAAGTTAATCCCTCGTCACCCCCTTCGGGCCTAGAAGTTGGAGTTTCTTTCGTTACAAAAAAACCCACAATTTTAACCTTGGGATGGGTAGTTCTCAGTTAACTTGGTTGTGTGTTCATACGATACACCTTTCATTAACAAATTTTCCTTCGCACACGTCAAACAAGTGTCGAAGATGTTTTCTAATCAAAAGGTCGATGATGGTTCACCGTAATCATTAAAATCAAACAGTCACTTTCCTTCACACAAAAAAATAATATAAAAAAATCAAAAGAAGCCCGCTAAGTCAAAACCTATGAAGGAGACTTAGGCAAAACTGGGGCATCCCGCTGACTGTAAACTCTAAAATAAACAGTTTAGGCAAAATTTAGGGATAATACAAAGAGATTTTTAAATCCTTATCTTGAAAATCCTCAATGTCAAAACAATCAAATGTTATAGGGGAGTAGTGGCTGCCTTTTCATAGGTCCCTTTGACTTCTGAGTCATCATTGCTACGATCAATGAAATCCCTAACTTATGGGAACCTGAATGCATAGTATGAGTTAACTGAGCATAGGACTGAAGATCATCACGTAGATTGGGTGGGTACAAATAAATTTTGAGCCTTTATCTTTTGTTTCATAAACCATGAACCAGGCCACATTACAACCCTCAAAAGACCTAATTGAAGCAAGGTTATTTTGAAAGTATACTACAGCAAGGTTGCGTAACCTGACTCCAAAATATCCTTGCGAATCATTTATTTTGGCAATACACTTTTATTTTAAACTTTGAGTGTCTTGAACCGCCTTGTTCTGACTAACGACTCATGTATTTTCCATCTTTCAATAATAATTTTTCAAAAATCGCATGAACTTTGCATTACCATGTTTGTATGAATATTTTTGTTTGCAAACTGGCTTTCCTCTAAGGAATTTTCAAACAATGAGAAACTTGGTCAAGTGATCTTATCAGGGGCAAGTTCCTTTTACATCCTGTCAAAGAATTAGTTCAAGATTTGTTCAAGGCAATATCTTCTCAGATTTGGTTTATCCAGAGAATTGTTCAAGACCCAGACTGGGACAAGCCCTCCGAGGATACAGCAAAACAGTCGATTCCATGAATTAGACAGCTGAAGCAATTATCAGTTCATTTGACCTGGGGAAGTTTACTTGCATAATCCCTAAGCAGTTATTCATCATTCCTACAGTGACTATCAACTTGATACAGTTTAACAGAATGACAGTGATCTCCGTGTTGAAGAATCAGTCCTCCAGTTTTGTCATCTCACCGAAAGAGTCGAGCCTTGTCGTCGATGTCTGCATTTGCATTTGATCATATGTCATAGCATAATTCCTATACATGTGCATATCTTGGGTGCTTTATTCCCCATTTACATTTCTATCTTGGGTGCTTTACTCCCCATTTACATTTCTATCTTGTGTGCTTTACTCTCCATTTACATTTTTATCTTGGGTGCTTTACTCCCCATTTACATTTTTATCTTGGGTGCTTTACTCCCCATTTACATTTTTATCTTGGGTGCTTTACTCCCCATTTACATTTTTATCTTGGGTGCTTTACTCCCCATTTACATTTTTATCTTGGGTGCTTTACTCCCCATTTACATTTCTATCCTGGGTGCTTTACTCCCCATTTACATGTCTATCTTGGGTGCTTTACTCCCCACTTACCTTCTATCCTTGGGTGTTTTATCCCCCATGTACCTTCATCCCGGGTGTTTTATTCCCCGTTTACCAGATATTCCTGGGTTTACCTGGCATCATGGGTGTTTTATCCCCATTTGCGTTTTTCTCCTGAGCTCGTGTTTTACCCGCGTCTTACCTTGCGGACAATTTCTAATTTACTTGGCACCTATCAACAGTTCTGTGTCGTGTCTACCCGACGTTCTTCCAGATATGACATGTCTTCTTCCCTAGTGCAATTCCTCGGTGGGTCGTCCCCTGTGACGTTGTTTCGTCTGTATCCGTGCATTTGTCATTTTCATCATACGCATTATATCAGATTCATATCATATTTAGCATTATAGTTCGTTTAGTTTTGTCCATATCATTGCATAACACTGCGTCTAAAGGCAAAATTTTCGGTTATCTGTATTTAAATCCCTCCACCACGATTTCTCGAGTCTCCGTTGCTCGAATCACCCGGTGAAGTTATTTAAATAGGGGCAACTGTAATACCCCAAATTTTGCCCTAAGATTTGTCGTCGCATTTCATTGCATTTTTATTGCATTTAATCAATTACTAACAAATTTGTGTAGTCATTTGACTTTTTGCAGGTAAATATCATATGACATGCATTTTTTTTCTAAAAAGTAAAAATGGCACAATTGGCAAGAGGACATGTGTAAGGAGTTGTGAGTGTGAGAGGTTGAGAGTTTGAATCTCACCTTTGTCACTTTTTGTTTTTTATTATTTTTACTCTAAATTTTTCTATCTTTCATTATAAAATAACAAAAATAGTTTTTTATTATTATTTAATTATTACTTTCGTATTTTAATTAAATCATTTTTTAAAATATTATTTTTTTTCACTTTTTTCTAAATTATTCATAAAAATATCCAAAAAATCATAAAATAAAAAATATTAGAAAAAATTTTGTTCCTTTTATAATATTTTTGATTTTAGGAATCAATAGGATTATTAGTTTTTATTTTAAGTTTATTTTAATTATTTTAAATTATTTAAATTTTATTTTTTCTTAACTAATTATTTAGTTTGGGCTTTAAAATGGGCTTTAGGGACATTATTGACAATTTGGTGTTAACCCTAATTTGTTCCCTATATATACATGTGTTGCCTTGTTGAAAAGGGGGTCAGAAGGTTTTCTTCAGAAAAGAGGAGAGAGAAAGGGAGAAACAAAGGAGATCCCCAGAGAAGAAAGGCGGTCGTTCCCACAACTCGTCAGAAGGATTGGAGCTCTCTAGTGTTCCCTTATTCAAACCTTTTTCACATTTACCGAAGCAAACCTCCGCTTCGTAGGTTAAATTACTAAACCTTTTGCCTTTTCATGTTTATGTGCATATTTTGCCATGTTAATGTGTTTAGGTCCGTTAAATTACTAAACCTTTTGCTTTTTCATATTTATGTGCATATTTTGCCATGTTAATCTCCATGTGTATTTAGGTCCATAGATTTTAATATCAAAACCCTTTTTTAACAAAACCTTTTTTTAAAATCAAAACCCTTTTTTATTTATTATTAAAACCCTTTTTTAGTAAGACCTTTTTTTAAAAACTGAAAAGCCTTTTTGTTCCGAAGAAAAAAAAAACCTTTTTGTTCCCAAAAACCTTTTTCCAAAAAAACTGAAAAGCCTTTTCCCAAAAAACTGAAAAGCCCTTTTTTGGGATGAAAAACCTTTTTTGTTCTAAAAAAAACTGAAAAGACTTTTCCCCCCAAAACTTTTTTTTTTTATAATTTAAACTTAATTTTTTTTTATATAATTTTAACTTAAATATTTTTTATTAAAAAATTAAAACCTTTTTTTTATAATTAAAATATTAAAAAATTAAAACCTTTTCGTAAGGAACTCCTGATGTTTGATGTTTGTCGTGTCATTTTATGTACCCTTTTATTACTTTTCTTTCTTTTGGCATTTCATGTGCATGCTCGAGGTTGAGATGTGCTTGTGGTGGCCACAGCCCCACACTATTTTCCTCCCTCACTTCATTTTAAGTGTCATTACATATTTTCATATTCTTCATGTTTTCAGAAATGTTTCTTTGTTTCTTTATACCCTCTGCCTTTATTACTTTTCTTATTTCTGTACCTTAATTATTCCTCCATATAATGATTTGTCATATTTTCACATTTTTTACAGTTTTATCCTTCCGAAGGATTAGGTCCAGCCTTTTGGCCGCCGAGTCAATAGCCTTACCCCTTTAATGGATCAAACCCTGTTTAGCCTAGGTGTCCCGCCGTGGGCAAAATTGCTTTTATCCTAGTGTTAGGCCAAAAGAGTCGTCGTACTCTGTTTTAAGGTTTTCCGCCGTGGAATCCCTAATTTAACCCTATTTTAATTCTAATTAACATTTTTTTAACATAGAGATTGGAGTCTCTGAACAAACCTTGGCCACAGTCAAGACGTTTCTAACCTCCCTTTTGAGGGGAACTACAGTTACTCTGATTCCATTCCCGTAAGGATATGTAGGCACAAGATGCGATGTCTTGCCGAGTAAACTTAGAATTAACCCCTAGGTCTTTTTTAATTTTCAATCCTTTGTATATACCCTTAAGCAAAATAATTAATGAAATAAATAAAAATAAATAAACAAAAGGTTCCCGTAGAGTACTACGGAAGTTTAGGGTGCTAATACCTTCCCTAAATTTAACCAACCCCCGAACCTTAGATCTCTCCCTTTTAGGTTTTTCCTTTCTTTAACCTTTCCTTCGGATAAATCAAAGACCGGTTGTAAATGAATTAAGATTCAAGTTAATCAATAGCTTGACATCCAAATTTCACCGCAACAACGTGCAAGCAAACACGTGTTACTCCAAATCTGCAAAGGTGGCGTGTACACTACTGAAGAGACGTTTGAGATGAAGTTTGAATAGTGAAAATCTTGATTTTCCCCCCAAATTGTCAGAATCAATAAATGCTTGAAATGATTTTTATTCTTTTCATTAAATGCTTTGTGTAAACGTGCTCTCTTCTGACTGTTTGTATGCCTATGTGTTTAGTATAAATACATCACTTCTCACCATTTTCACACTTTTCACATCTCAAACCTTTTATGCATTTCTGTCTTCTCTTCTCTCTTCACAAAAACCCTAAGCGTGTGACAAACTCATCTTCAATGGCAACTTCATCATCAACTGCTGCACAATTTCAATCAACCATGGCTGCAGCCACTTCTGCTAATATGGGTGTAACTCCTTATACACCACCAAAGAGAACATTGCTAACACCTGTTGAAAAACTGGAGGTTCTCTGTGAATCAATGGTGGAATTTGATTCACTGGCTGAGAATGGGTTTGAGTTTCGCACCATTATAGATGCTCAAGGATGGGTGAAGTATTTTGACAGACTTTTTGGACCAGTCTACCCCCTTCTGGTAAAAGAATTCTGGATACATGCTTCTGTATACCCTAAGTTCATTTTATCTTCTGTTCTGGGTAAAGAGATAATCATCACAGAAGATCTAATTAGAAAACTCATTGGATATGAGGAAACAAATGGAGTATCACACTTGCCAGCTGGGCGTGTAGATATGGATGAAGTATATGAGGAAGTGATGACTGCTGGACAGGCTTCTAATAAGTTCAAAGATCTGAAGCCTGACTACAAGATCTGGGCTAAGATTTTCATGGGATGCATTCATCACAGAAAGTCTACAAACTCTCCAGACTATGTCAACAATGAACAACTCTACTTTATGTATTGCTTAAGTCAGAGCACCAAGGTAGATCTTCCATATATTCTGTTTATGCACTTATGGAATCATATAAATGCCTCTAGAGAATATGTGAAAGAAAAAGGTCAGAAGATCAGAACCTAGATTCCTTTTGGAAGGTTAATCTCAAATCTTCTAACAGAAAATGGACTTGTAACTGCTCTGTATACTGCTGGAGTTACAGAAGAACTGGAATTCATTCTTGGAAAGCCTCTGAATGCCAAAAGTCTTTAGAGACTGAAAATAGTAGAAGAACTCACAACAGCACCCAAGAAGCTGAACATTACTGAACTCAGTCAAAAGAGAATCCCAGTAGATGACTACCCTCTGTTCTATGCTGAAGAACCAAGGGAAATTGTATTTAGATATATCGATGATTGCAAGGCAGAAGGAAAGCCTATTCCTGAAGATATTATAAAGAGAGCAAGGGAACCATTGCCTGTTGTAATAGAAGAGACACCAAGAAAGAGAAGTCAATCAGAAGCAGAAGCTGCACCTGTTCAAAAGAAGCCCAAGGTTGCTGAGAAGTCTCAGAAGTTGCTAAAGAGGAAAGAATCTGGAGACACTCCTTCTGTTCCTGCTAAACGCATCAAGATTAAAGGTACAAAATCTTTTGTATCTTCTGCAAATACTATTGTTATAAATGATTCAACTTTTAAGTCTATTCCAAAACCACCTCTTACACAAAAACAATCTGTTACTGCTCCACCTCATGTTTCTGTTCCATCTCCTCAAAAATCATCTAATCCTATTTCAATCTCACCTGTAAAACAATCCTTTGTACCAAAACCAACAACAACAAAACCACAAATTCAGACTCCACAAATACCAACAAAACCATCTGCACCACAAAAACCATAATCAGAACAACAACCAGAAAAACCATCTGCACAACAAAAACCATCTGAACAACTCAAAGAAAAGCCATCTGAACAACAACAACAACCACAAGAAAAACAACCAGAAAAACAATCTGAATCTCTACAAGAAAAAGACTCTGAACATCAACAACAAAAACCATCTGAACCTCAAACACAACAACAAGAGAAACAACCACAGTCAGAAAACCCACCATCCAAAACATCTGAACCCAATGCATATGTACCAGTTACTTTTGAACCTATAAAAGTAACATCTGATCCACCCACATCAGACCTACCTGAAGTTGAGATAATACTTAGAAGGGGGGTTGAATAAGTATGAAAGATTAAAACTTAGAATAAAAACTCAAGTATTTTTATCCTGGTTCGTTGAACTCAACTACTCCAGTCCACCCTTCCTAGAGTGATTTGCCTTTCTCAATCAAGGACTTAATCCACTATTTAATCAAACAGATTACAATAGTAACACCTAAGAACAACTGTTCTTAGTCTTCTCAAGAGCTACTGATTCCAACTGAATCCTCTTAAGGAAATCTTTTACAATCAAGGTAAAACTATTACAAGAGTAAGAATGCTTCTAAAAAGCTTTTATCACAACTGTGATATTTCTCTTAAGTTTAAGTACAATGAAATAAATTCTTAGAAAGAATATGAAAGTATGAGAGCTTGAATGTTTTTGATTTCTTTTCAACAAAACGTCAACTGAAGAATTTGGTGGAGTCTTGCTTTTATAGGCAGCTGATCCAATGTGAGTTGTACGTTGAGAAGAGTGTCCAAAAGGTCTGAGCCTTTTTGTCTTCACATCAAGTGAACTTTCCTAGAAGAAGAAAGCACAGAAAAATCCTTTTTGTCTGTGTTCTTGTGTCTAGCATAAATAAGGAAAGAGACGTTTGATTTACTCCAATGGATATAATCTTTGAATATTTCTTCTTCAGTTTTCAGCAAGTTCATCAAAGTCTGATTGGGTCAAAGTCTTCTAATGATGATCAGAGTCTTGCTAAATCAGAGTCTTCTGCAGCAGGTGTGCTTTCAGCGTGTTAAATATCAGAGCATATTTGAGACAGAACTTCAGTACTGGCAGCTTTAGTACTTTCAGAATCTTCTGTAGAAACTATGCTTTGAAAAGCTCTTCATACAAAATTCTTCTTCACTACAGATGCTTCTGACTTGCTTCAGATTCTTCTTGAGCTTCTGCTTCAGATCCTTCTGGAGCTTCTGCTTCAGATCCTTCTGGAGCTTCTACTTCAGAATCTTCTAGAGGCTACGCTCAGAGTCTTCTGGAGGCAGCAATCAGAATCTTCTAATGTATGCATCTGGCGCTACAGAGTCTAGCTAATTTGTTGAGTTCAATTCTGATTTGCTTCTGGAGTGTTAATTTCTTTACTATCTGCAGTAAAAACTCTCAAGCAAATTTTAGAGTATATAATTCTTAAATACAAAATTTCATAATAGTTATCATTAAAACATAGAGATATTATTAAGAACCAATATGTGTTCTAACAATCTCCCCCTTTTTGATGATGACAAAAACATCAGAAATTTTGTTTAATTGAGAATAATAAAATTATAACTCCCCCTGAGATGATGAATCTCCCCCTGAGTTAAATACAGATAAGGAATAAAAACTTCCCTTTTGTCTTGAGTAATTTTCAGAGTTAGATCTTGATTGTCCTTTTATCATTTGAAGGTCAGAATGTCTTGCAAATATCATATTCAGAGTTTGATAATGGTCAAATGATCTGAGAGACTCAGAGTTTCTTTTATAGAGTGTACTTATCAAATGTTCTGAAATACTCAGATTAAATGTTAGATTGAATAGATATGTCTGAAGTTTCATTCTGGTGAAGTTAAATTAAACAGTTCAGATCTATATTTTCTCCCCCTTTTTTTGTCATAAGCAAAAAGTAAAAAAAAACTTTAAAAAGACAAATAAAAGGAAATAGTAAATGAGATAATTCAGTGGAGAAAACTTTGATTCATTCAATAAGTTCAGATAAAGAGTACAGGCATCAGAAGAGATATCAAAAAGTACATAAGCAAACATCAGATGCAAAAACATTAGAATGAAAAAAATGAAAATCTAAGAGTGTTTTGACAAAAGCATCTTCAATAGATCTGTGATCTCAGAGGAGGACTGATCTTGCTTGGACATCCACTTAGCCATTGTTTCATTCTTCTGATCCTGCTTTGACATCCACTATGTCATGTCTTCATATTTCTTATCCTGTTTTGCCATCCAAGACTTGATCTCTGACTGACCAGCTTCCAGAGCAGCAATCTTATCCTCAAAATCTGGATGTTCTTTCTTTATTTCAGATGAAGAAGTATGATCAGGTTCTGGAGCTTGAACAGAGTCAATTTCCATGGGATCTGTAGAGTCTGGAGCATTGGAGCCAAAAGGAAGGTCTACCAGAGTCATGGCCAAAGGATTTTCTTCAGATGCAAGTTCAGTAGTTTCTTTTGATGCTAGAGGAGCATCTGTAAGGAGCAGTGGTTCAGATCTCTTGATGGTCCAGAGCAGATTTCTTGCAGCTTCAACAAATCTGAGCTTCACATCATCGGAACAGATGTTCTTCAAATTTGAGGCCACATAGTTGAATCTGTTGATGAATCCATTCCAGATGACATCAGATTCTTGGGCATCCATTGTTGCTGAGCATTTCTTCTGTACAATACCTAAATACAACTATATTTCTTGCAAAAAGGATTGAAATAAATGATTAACATTAAGTCTGGGCTTAGGATGCAACAGAGTTTCCAGTGTTATTGGTTTTGGTTGGGGAGTAGGTGGAAAAATGGATTGCTGAATGGAGATCAGAGGAGGAGGATAGTATGGAATGAAAGGAATTTCAGGTTTATTGGGTTTGGATCTGTTTAAAGCGTTTAACAGATGAGGTTTTGCTCTGGTGTGAAAGGAAACCACATCAAAGGGTTTATTTGAGTAGGGTTGGAATGCAGATTTTGGAGGTTCATCAGAAGCAATAGTCTTATCAGATGAAATAGGTATAGCTGAAGCAACAACTTTGTCAGATTTAGCAGAATAAGATATAGTTGCTAATGAACCTACATCTGACATGGATTGAATGTAGGTGAGAAGGACATATGGAAGGGTCATTGTGAGTTTGGGTTTCAGAGAGGTGATAGGATCAGATGGTTCAACTCTGTTATAAAAGTCTTTGAGTTTGAAACCATAAGCCAGATTATGAAATAGGGATGAAACTTGTGCACAGGAAATAGATGTTCTTTGGTTAGGTGTTGGGTTTGAATTTGGAATCAGGATTTCAGAGGATGGTGCAGGTGTGGGAATAGGATCTGGAATAGGAGCTTTAGAAGGTATAAAGGGTTCTGGTTGGTTTACTTCAGAATCTCTGTGAGTAGGAGAGATTAGAAAATCTGGGAGAATGTCAGATTCTGAAGAGTTTGATGAGGTGGATGGTGTGCAGGAGGTAGAAGATACTTGAAACACAGTTTTGAGTGGTGTGAAATCAAGAACTTCTGTCTCAGGAATGTTGGGTTCAGAAGTATTGGTTGGTTTTGAAGGAATTTCAGAGGGTTTTGATGGTTGTTCTGAGGTAGGTGGATCAGATGAAATAGTTATTGGTTCATATGAAACTGGAACAGATATGGTTTTTGTAGGTTCAGAGATAACAGGTACAGATGCAATGGGTTCAGAAGATTTGGATGGTGGATTATCTGATGGTGGTTGATTTTCAGAGGCTTTTTCTTGTAGGGTTTCAGATGATTTTTCTGGTTGCTTTTCTTGTGGGTACTTTTGTTGTTCAGATGGTTGTGGTTGTTGTTCTGAAGGTTGTTTTTATGGTATAGTTTTTGTGATTTGAATTTTTGGTTGAGTTGATTGTGGTACAAAGATTTTTGGGGTTTGAATTATTTTTGTTGGAATTGGTGATGGAACAGATGATTTTTCAGGTGAAATGGAAATTGGAGCAGTAACAGATGTATTTTGTGTAGAGGGTGGTTTTGGAATAGACTTAATATTAGAATCATTTAAAACAACAGGATTTGCAGAAGATACAGAAGATTTAGTACCTTTAATCTTGATTCTTTTGGCATGTACAAAAGGAGTGTCTCCAGATTCTTTCCTCTTTAAGAGCTTATGTGGCTTCTCAGCAATCTTGACCTTCTTCTGAACAGATGCAGCTTTTGCTTCTGGTTGAGTCCTCTTTCTTGGTGGTTCTTCTTCTTCTTCTGCTTCAGGCAAAGGTTGTCTTGCTAGCTGTATAATGTTTGCAGGAACAGGCTTTCCTTCTTTCTTGCACTCATCAATATACATCACAACAATGTGCCTTGGTTCTTCAGCATAGAACAAAGGATAATCATCTATAGGAATTTTGTTCTTACTCAGTTCAGAAACATTCAGCTTCTTAGGAGTTGTAGTGAGTTCATCCACTATTTTAAGTCTCTGAAGACTTTTGGCATTCAGAGGCTTTCCCATAATGAATTTCAATTCCTCTATAACTCCAGCAGCATACAGAGCAGTAACTAGTCCATTCTCAGTTAGAAGATCTGAGATTAACCTTCCAAAAGGAATCCAGGTCCTGATCTTCTGTCATTTTTCTTTCACATACTCTCTAGAGGCATTTATATGATTCCACATACGCATAAAGAGAATATATGGAAGATCTACCTTGGTGCTCTGACTGAGGCAATACATGAAATAGAGCTGTTCATTATTGACATAGTCTGGAGAGTTGGTTGACTTCCTATGATGAATGCACCCCATGAAGATCTTAGCCCAGATCTTGTAGTCAGGCTTCAGATCCTTGAACTTGCTAGAAGCTTGACCAGCAGTCATCACTTCTTCATACACTTCATCCATATCCACACGCCCAGCTGGCAAGTGTGAAACTCCATCTGTTTCTTCATATCCAATAAGCTTTCTGATCAGATCTTCTGTTATTATTATTTCTTTGCCCAGTACAGAAGATAGGATAAACTTAGGGTAAACTGAAGCATGGATCCAGAACTCTTTCACAAGAAGGGGGTAAACTGGTCCAAACAGTCTATCAAAATATTTCACCCATCCTTGAGCACCTATGATTGAACGAAACTCAAAACCATTTTCTGCAAGTGAATCAAATTCCACCATTGATTCACACAGAACTTCCAGCTTTTCAACAGGGGTTAACAAAGTTCTTTTTGGTGAAGAGTAAGGAGTAACACCCATGTTAGCAGAGGTCACTGCAGCCATTGAAGATTGAAATTGTGCAGCAGTTGATGATGAAGTTGCCATTGAAGATGGTTTTGTCACACGCTTAGGGTTTTTATGCAGAGAAAAGAGAAGATGAAAATGCATAAAATTTTCTGAGATGTGAAAAGTGTGAAAGTGAAGAGAAGAGATGTATAGGCATACAAACAGTCAGATTTTGCACGTTTAAATCAAAGCATTAAATGAAAAGAATAAAAATCATTTCAAGCATTTATTGCTTCTGACAATTTGGGGGGAAAATCAAGATTTTCACTATTCAAATTTCACCTCAAACGTCTCTTCAGTAGTGTACACGCCACCTTTGCAGAATTGGAGTGACACGTGTTTGCTTGCATGTGTTCTGAATTCTCTTTGAGAAATGAAACGTTAACCAACGCTCAGATCCTCTAAGGATTGTTAGTTCAGAGTTTCACAAAAAAAATATTAAGAAGAATAAATAAGCAGTCAGAAGAAATACTTCAGAGCATTAGGCATTTTTGCATCTGTAAAAATTTGCTTCTGACAAATATCATTCTGGACAAAAATCCATACCAATATTTTTCAGAATAAATTTGAATCTATCTTCAACAAGGGGTTTTGTAAAATATCTGCCCATTGATGATCTGTATCAACAAAGGCTAAATTTATGATTCCCTTCTGAACATAGTCTCTGATGAAATGATGCTTAATTTCTATATGTTTTGCCTTAGAGTGTAAAATGGGGTTTTTAGACAAACATATAGCAGAAGTATTATCACAAAAGATAGAAATGTTACTTTCAAAAATTTGATAATCTTCTAGCTTACTTTTCATCCAGAGCATCTGCGTGCTACATCCAGCAGCAGCAATATATTCTGCCTCTGTGGTTGAAAGTGCAATTGTGGGTTGCTTCTTGTTGTACCAGGAGATTAGGTTTCTTCCTAGAAATTAACAACTTCCAGAAGTACTTTTCCTTTCCACTCTGTCTCCAGCGTAGTCAGCATCACAGAATCCAACTAATTTGAAATCATCAGATTTTTTGTAACACAGACCCACATTAGAAGTACCTTTCAGATACCTTAGAATCCTCTTGACAGCTGTCAAGTGTGATTCTCTAGGATCTGATTGGAATCTAGCACACAAGCATACACTGAACAATATGTCAGGTCTAGAAGCAGTTAAATAAAGAAGAGAACCAATCATACCTCTGTAGAGCTTCTGGTCTACTTTCTTACTTACCTCTTCCTTGCCAAGTGAGCTAGTTGGATGCATGGGAGTCTTTGCCAACTTATTATCAGTCATGTTAAATTTCTTCAGAAGTTCTTTAACATATTTGGTCTGATGTATGTAAGTGCATTCTGGAGTTTGATTGACTTAGATTCCTAGAAAGAATCTGAGTTCTCCCATCATGCTCATTTCAAATTCTGCCTGCATACATGTAGCAAACTCCTTTCCCAGCATAGTATTGGTAGATCCAAATATTATATCATCCACATAAATTTGACAAATTAGAAGATCTTTCTTAATTGATTTGCAAAAGAGTGTTGTGTCCACTTTGCCTCTGATGAAATTTTTCTCCAGAAGAAAATTGCTCAATCTCTCATACCAAGCTCTGGGAGCTTGTTTTAAACCATATAGAGATTTCTTTAGTTTGAAAACATGATCTGGAAATTTTTCATTCTCAAAACCAGGAGGTTGGTGGACATAAACTTCTTCTTCTATAATACCATTAAAAAAGGCACTTTTAACATCCATCTGATACAGAGTGATGTTATTTTGTGCAGCAAATGAAATAAGAATGCGTATAGATTCTAACCTTGCCACTGGAGCATAAGTTTCAGTGTAATCAATACCTTCTTATTGACTGTACCCTTGAGCAACCAGCCTTGCCTTATTTCTTTCAACTTCTCCTTTCTCATTCAGCTTATTTCTGAAGACCCATTTTGTTCCAATTATATTGAATCCTTGTGGTCTTTGAACTAGATCCCATACATCATTTCTGGTGAATTGATTCAGCTCTTCTTGCATGGCAATAATCCAATCATTGTCTTGCAGAGCTTCATCTATAGAAGATGGTTCAATTTCTGACATCAGTCCAAATAGTGATGCTTCAGATGATCTTAGAAAGGATATTGTTCTAATGGGATCATCTTTCTTTCCAATAATGACATTCTCTGGATGAGAAGCTTTAATTCTGGATGATGATCCTCTAACAGTTGATTCTTCAGAAATGTTTAGATTATTCATTTGAGAAGTTAAAGGAATAGCATCTGGTGTTGCTTCTGGTTCCTTCACTTGAATTTTGTCTGCTTCTGGGACTTCAGAGTCAATGAAGACTACTTCTCTATCTGCAGAGTTTTCAGACTGCTTTGGCTTTTCAGAGCCAAGCTTATCATCAAATCTGACATGAATGGATTCTTCCACAATCTGTGTCTCAGTGTTGTATACTTTGTAGCCTTTAGAGCGTTCAGAATATCCAAGCATGAAACACTTTTGTGCTTTGGAATCAAACTTGTTCAGATTTTCCTTAGTATTTAACATATAGCAAATACATCCAAAAGGATGAAAATATGAAATGTTGGGCTTTCTGTTCTTCCACAGTTCATATGGAGTCTTTTTCAGAAGAGGTCTTACAGACATTCTGTTCTGAATGTAACAGGCTGTGTTGATTGCTTCTGCCCAAAAGTGTTTTGCCAGATTTGTCTCATTGATCATGGTTCTGGCCATTTCTTGCAGAGTTCTGTTTTTCCTCTCTACAACCCCATTTTGTTGTGGAGTTCTAGGACAGGAAAAATCATGAGCAATGCCATTTTCAGAAAAATATTTTTCAAAATATTTATTTTCAAATTCACCACCATGATCACTTCTGACTTTATAATTTTGAAATCTTTTTCATTCTGGACTTGCTTGCAGAAATCAAAGAACACATAATGTGACTCATCCTTGTGTTTTAAGAACTTTACCCATGTCCATCTACTATAGTCATCAATAATGACTAATCCATACTTCTTGCCTCTGATGGATGCAGTTTTCACTGGTCCAAATAGATCAATATGAAGTAATTCTAGTGGTTTGGAAGTAGAGACAACATTTTTTTATTTAAAAGATGATTTTGAAAACTTCCCTTTTTGGCATGCTTCACAAAAAGCATCTGAAGTGAACTTCAGATTAGGGAGTCCTCTGACAAGATTAAGTTTATTAATCTGAGATATACGTCTTATATTAATATGGCCCAATCTTCTGTGCCAGACCCATTGCTCTTCATTAACAGACAAGAGGCATTTAACATTTTGAACTTTAAGTTCTGAAAGATTTATTTTATAAATGTTGTTTTTCCTCTTACCACTAAATAGGATAGAGCCATCCTTTTGACTAATAGCTTTACAACATTTTTGATTAAAGGTAATATCATAACCATTGTCACTTAATTGACTTATGGACAATAAGTTATGCTTTAACCCTTCAACAAGTAAAACATTAGTAATAGAGGGAAGTTTACCATTTCCAATAGTGCCAGATCCAATGATCTTGCCTTTCTGGTTCCCTCCAAACTTCATGTCACCTCCAGATCTAAGTTCCAGGCTTTGGAACATAGACTTTTCTCCTGTCATGTGTCGTGAGCATCCAGAGTCCAGGTACCATGATTGGCGTCCTGACCTTGCTGCTAAGAACATCTGCAACAGGAATTATTTTACTTTTAGGTACCCAGATCTTCTTGGGTCCTTTAGGGTTAGTGGTTCTGGAGGTTTGTCTAAACTTCTGTTTTTCAACATAATGTTTATTCTGACTTGCCTTGGGTTTAAACACATAAGTATTCTTCTCAGAGCTTGTGTGTTTAATGTCATTTAAGTGACCAAACTTAAATTGAGAGTACAGAGGTGTCTTCTTGATGAAGAGTTTGTCAACAGATTTTGGATTACTTCCAGAGGAAGATTCATATCCAATACCTCTTCTGTTGTTCCCACTAACACCATAGATCATAGAAGTCATCTTGCTTCTGTCTATGCTCTTAGTAAGAAATCTCTGAAAGCTAGAGTCATATTTTTTTAAAATGTTTTCACATGACTTAGCCTCAGATTCAGATTCTTGTTGAGTTATTTCAAAGTCATTTTTGATTTTCGGATTAATTTCTTTTTGCTCAATAAGTTCTGTCTTCAGAAGATCAATCTCAGATTCAAGACTGCTTTTCAGCTTCTTGTATTTGAGTTTTATATTGTTATAGCTTTTCAGAACTTCTGATAAAACTTTGACAAGTTCTTCTTTAGTAAGTTTAGCCATTACCTCTTCAGCGTCATCGTCAAATTTAGAATCAGATTCAGATCCTGAAGTTCCTTCTTCCTGATCTTTTGTGCTGGCCATTAGTGCAACATTAGCACATTCTTCTTCTGATTCAGAAGATGATTCAGATTCATCTGAGTCATCCCATGTTGCCATCAGAACCTTCTTCTTTTTGTTAAACTTCTTCTTGGGTTTTCTCCTTGAAGTTTGGGGCAATCATTCCTGTAATGCCCAGGTTCTTTACACTCATAGCATACAACTTCTTTCTTGGCAGATCTTCTGTGCCCAGAAGATTCCTTTCTATGATTAGATTTTCTGAAGTTGTTGAACTTCTTTCCCTTGTGCTTCCAGAGTCTGTTGACCCTTCTGGACAACATGGATAACTCATCTTCTTCTTCAGAAGAGGATCCTTCAGAGCTTTCTTCAATAACCTGCAAAGTTTTAGCAGCTTTATTAGATTTTAAAGCAATAGATTTACTTTTTTCTTTCTTCTGAGGTTCATCTTCCTCAAGCTTAATTTCATGGCTCCTCAGTGAGCTGATGAGTTCTTCTAAAGAGATCTTGTTCAGATCTTTAGCCATCTTCAGCGCTGTCACCATAGGTCTCCATCTGGTAGGTAGACTTCTGATGATTTTCTTTACATGATCTGATGTGGAGTATCCCTTGTCCAGAACCTTTAGACCAGTTGTGAGGATCTGAAATCTGGAGAACATAGCTTCAACAGATTCAGAGTCTTCCATCTTGAAGGCTTCATACTTCTGGATCAGAGCCAGAGCCTTTGTTTCCTTGACTTGAGAGTTTCCCTCATGAGTCATCTTTAAGGATTCAAACATGTCAAATGCAGTTTCCCTGTTTGTAATTTTTTCATACTCAGTATGAGATATTGCATTCAACAATATTGTTCTGGCCTTGTGATGATTTCTAAAATCTTTCTTCTGAGCATCTGTCATAGATTTTCTGTCTATCTTCTTGCCATTTCCATCTGTGGGATGAACATATCCATCTATGACTAGATCCCATAAATCAGCATCATATCCAAGGAAAAAACTTTCAATTCTGTCTTTCCAATAATCAAATTTCTCCCCATCAAACATAGGGGGTTTGGTGCTGATTCTGTCCCTTTCTTCATATTTGTTGTTAGTGTTAGATATTGTATTATCAGCCATAGTAACAACCAAATATATATCAAAGTATTTCTCTCTGGATCTTTACTGTCACTGTTAAGTGGTAGCACACACAGAACCGGAGCTCTGATGCCAACTGAAGGTGAGATAATACTTAGAAGGGGGGTTGAATAAGTATGAAAGATTAAAACTTAGAATAAAAACTCAAGTATTTTTATCCTGGTTCGTTGAACTCAACTACTCCAGCCCACCCTTCCTAGAGTGATTTGCCTTTCTCAATCAAGGACTTAATCCACTATTTAATCAAACAGATTACAATAGTAACACCTAAGAACAACTGTTCTTAGTCTTCTCAAGAGCTACTGATTCCAACTGAATCCTCTTAAGGAAATCTTTTACAATCAAGGTAAAACTATTACAAGAGTAAGAATGCTTCTAAAAAGCTTTTATCACAACTGTGATATTTCTCTTAAGTTTAAGTACAATGAAATAAATTCTTAGAAAGAATATGAAAGTATGAGAGCTTGAATGTTTTTGATTTCTTTTCAACAAAACGTCAACTGAAGAATTTGGTGGAGTCTTGCTTTTATAGGCAGCTGATCCAATGTGAGCTGTACGTTTAGAAGAGTGTCCAAAAGGTCTGAGCCTTTTTGTCTTCACATCAAGTGACCTTTCCTAGAAGAAGAAAGCACAGAAAAATCCTTTTTGTCTGTGTTCTTGTGTCTAGCATAAATAAGGAAAGAGACGTTTGATTTACTCCAACGGATATAATCTTTGAATATTTCTTCTTCAGTTTTCAGCAAGTTCATCAGAGTCTGATTGGGTCAGAGTCTTCTAATGATGATCAGAGTCTTGCTGAATCAGAGTCTTCTACAACAGGTGTGCTTTCAGCGTTTTAAATATCAGAGCATATTTGAGACAGAACTTCAGTACTGGCAGCTTTAGTACTTTCAGAATCTTCTGTAGAAACTATGCTTTGAAAAGCTCTTCATACAAAATTCTTCTTCACTACAGATGCTTCTGACTTGCTTCAGATTCTTCTGGAGCTTTTGCTTCAGATCCTTCTGGAGCTTCTGCTTCAGATCCTTCTAGAGCTTCTGCTTCAGAATCTTCTAGAGGCTACGCTCAGAGTCTTCTGGAGGCAGCAATCAGAATCTTCTAATGTATGCATCTGGCGCTACAGAGTCTAGCTAATTTCTTGAGTTCAATTCTGATTTGCTTCTGGAGTGTTAATTTCTTTACTATCTGCAGTAAAAACTCTCAAGCAAATTTTAGAGTATATAATTCTTAAATACAAAATTTCATAATAGTTATCATCAAAACATAGAGATATTATTAAGAACCAATCTGTGTTCTAACACTACCTACATTTGAACCCTCATCAAAACCTTCTGAAAATCATCTTTCAGAATCAACCAACCCATCTGGAACCAATATCCCTGAGACAGAGGTTCTTGATGTTACACCACTAAAAACAGTGTTTTAAGTGTCCTCTACCTCCTACACACCAACCACATCATCCAATTCCTCAGAATCTGATATTCACCCAGATTTTCTGATATCCCCCTCTCACAGAGATTCTGAGGTAAACCAACCAGAACCCCCTGTATCTTCTAAAGTTCTTATTCCAGATCCTACTAACATACCTAAACCATCATCTGAAATCCTCATTCAAAATCCTATCCCAACATCTACACCAAGAACATCTGTAACTTCTGCCTCGTGCGACCAATTCTCAGCTTATCTTCATAACCTCTCCTATGGTTTCAAACTCAAAGATTTCTATGACAGAGTTGAACCATCTGACCCTATCACTCCTTTCAAACCCAAACTTACAATCATTCTACCATCTGTGCTTCTAACCTATATTAAATCAATGTCAGAAGTAGGTTCATTAGATACAATATCATACTCTGCTAAATCTGCAAAAGCTGTTACTTCTGATAAACCCGCTAATTCTGATAAGCCTGATACTTCTGAAAAACCTGCAAAATCTGCTTTCCAACCTTACTCTAATAAACCCTTTGATGTGGTTTCCTATCACACCAAAGCAAAACCAAATCTGTTGAATGCTTTAAACAGATCAAAACCTGACAAATCCCCTGAAATTCCTTTCATACCCTACTATCCTCCTCCTCTGATCTCCATTCACAAATCCATATTTCTACCTACTCCCCAACCAAAGCCAATCACCTTGGAGACTCTGCTACATCCCAAACCTAGACTAAATGTTGATCATTTATTTACATGTTTTTTGCAAGAAATACAGATGTATTTAGGTACTGTACAGAGGAAGTGTTCAGCAACAATGGATGCAACAGAATCTGATGTCATCTGGAATGGCTTCATCAACAGATTCAACACTGTAGCATCAAATCTGAAGAACATATGTTCTGATGATGCGAAGCTCAGATTTGCTGAAGCTGCAAGAAATTTGTTCTGGACTGTCAAGAGATCTGGACCACTGCTTCTTACAGATGCTCCTTCATCATCAGAAGAGAATACTGAATCTGCATCTGAAGACAACCCTCTGGCCATGACTCTGATAGAACATCCTTCTGGATCTACTGATCCAGGCTCTAAAGACCCTATGAAAATTGACTCTGTTCAAGCTTCAGAAACTGTTCCTCCTTCTTCCTTTGAGATTAAGAAAAAACATCCAGATCTTGAGGATAAGATTGCTATTCTGGAAGCTGATCAATCAGAAATCAAATCATGGATGGCAAAACAGGATAAGAAGTCTGAAGACATGACTCAGTGGATGTCTCAACAGGATCAGAAGAATCAAACAATGGCTAAGTGGATGTCAAAACAAGAACAATCCTCTTCTGAGATCACGGATCTGTTGAAGATGCTTTTGTCAAAACACTCATAGTTTTTCATTTTTTTCATTCTGATGTTTGCATCTGATGTTTGCTTATGTATTTTGAATATCTTTTGATGTATGTACTCTTGCCCTGCATTGAATGAATGAATGTTTCCAAGTTTTCTCCACTTGATCTATCTCTTTTACTGTTTCCTTTTATTTGTTTTTTTCAAAGTTTTTACTTTTTGCTTATGACAAAAAAAGGGGAGAAAATATAGATCTGAACTGTTTAATTAAACTTCACCAGAATGAAACTTCAAACATATCTATTTTATCTAACATTAAATCTGAGTATTTCAGAACATTTGATAAGTACACTCTGTAAAAGAAACTCTGAGACTCTCAGATCATTTATCAATTATCAGACTCTGACTCTGAAATATGCAAGACACTTTGACTCTCAATTGTTAAAGGAAAATCAAGCTCTTACTCTGAAAAATACTCAAGACAAAAGGGAAGTTTCTATTTCTTATTTGTATTTAATTCAGGGGGAGATTCATCATCTCAGGGGGAGTTATAATTATTATATTTTCAATTAAACAAAATTTCTGATGTTTTTGTCATCATCAAAAAGGGGGAGATTATTAGAACACAAATTGGTTCTTAGTAATATCTCTATGTTTTGATGATAACTATTGTGAAATTTTGTAATTAAGAATTATATACTCTAAAATTTGCTTGAGAGTTTTTACTGCAGATAGTAAAGGAATTAACACTCCAGAAGCAAATCAGAATTGAACATAAGAAATTTGCTAGACTCTGAAGCGCCAAATGCATCCATTAGAAGATTCTGAATGCTGCCAAAAGAAGGATCTGAAGCAGAAGCTCCAGAAGAATCTGAAGCAAATCAGAAGCATCTGAACCAAAGAAGAATTCTGTATGAAGAGTTTTCAAAGCATAGTTACTACAGAGGATTCTGAAAGTACTAAAGCTGCTAGTACTGAGGATTTGACTCAAATATGCTCTGAACTTGAACACGCTAAAAGGACACCTGCTGCAGAAGACTCTGATTCAGCAAACTTCTGATCAACATCAGAAGGCTCTGATCAAAGTAGACTCTGATGAATCTTGCTGAAATTTGAAGAAGAAGAATTCAAAGATTATGTCCGTTGGAATAATTCAAACGACTCTTTCTTTATTTATGCTAGACACAAGAATACAGACAAAAATGATTTCTCTGTGCTTTCTTCTTCTAGGAAAGGTCACTTGATGTGAAGACAAAAAAGGCTCAGACCTTTTGGACACTCTTCTCAACGTGAAGCTCTCCTTGGATCAGCTGCCTATAAAAGCAAGTCTTCACCCATCTTCTTCACTTGACGTTTTATCAATAAAAGAAATCAACATTCAAAGCTCTCATACTATTCATATTCTTTCTAAGAATTAATTTCTTTGTTCTTAATATTTAAGTGAAAAATCACAGTTGTGATAAAGCTTTTTAGAAGCAATTTAAACACTTGTATTTGTATTACATTTGATTGTAAACCTTAAGAAGATCCAGTTAGGATCAGTAGTTCTTGAGAAGACTTTGAACAGTTGTTCTAAGTGTTAACTATTGTAATCAGTTGATTAAATAGTGTATTAAGTCCTTGATTGAGAAAGGCAAATCACTCTAGGAAGGGTGGACTGGAGTAGTTGAGTTCAACGAACCAGGATAAAAATACTTGAGTTTTTATTTCTAAGTTTTAATCTTCATACTTATTCAACCCCCCTTCTAAGTATTTTCTCACCTTCAGGGGTCGTCTTCGTCGCTTTAGACTGGTGAGCGCGACGAGGATTGGTCGTGTTGGGGGCTTCTGCCGTGGTGCGATGAGTTCCTTGGTCATCCCTTTAACTTTACCAGCTGCTCGTCGGCTTTGCTCCTTTTGGGAGCCAGGGAGCGTCGCTCTTTGATGGGAGGAGTGCGATCCCGCTTTTGGGTGATCGCGACTTATGGCCTCTCTAGCCGCGGGCGACGTCCGGATTGTCGCGGTGAGAGGCTTTGAGATTCTTCCTGTTGGTGTCTTCGCAGGGGAGAGTGAGGATAGGTTTTTCGTCGTCGCGAGGACGAGCTACGAGAAACTGGACACTGGTGTCTTCGCGGGGGAGAGCGCGATTGTCGTATTTTCTCCATCATTCCAATCCGTTCATTCTGTTGGAAAAGCATCAGGTTCGTCTGATTAATTTCCGCGAACAAGGCCACCATGGTAATATTGGCGTTGGGCGACACATGAATTGGTTAGAAAACCACTGGGCTCTCAAAATGTTGGGCGGCGTTTTAGACCGCATTGTCGGGTGAGGGAGAGGCAGTGAGTCCATCCCTAGGGTCACCCTCTTCTGCAGCGGGCGCCACATTGTTGTCATCGCTGGCAATGAAGGTGGTGAAGGCAGCTTCGTGGAAGTTGTCGTCAGTGTGTTGACTGACCATGATGACTGATAGGTAGTTGAAGAGTTTGCTTTAGTCTTTCGGTTTCAGAGAAAGAAAAGACGAGGGAGCAAAGGATTCCCACAGACGGCGCCACTGATCTTATCGGGATCAGAATGAGGACCAACAGCCAACAATAAGCCGTGAGCTCCAAGTTCGTCGGTGGTGAAAAAGAGGATGGGGTGTACCTGCAAGACACTCCGATGTCAAAGTGAGGAAGAGAGCGAGTGAGAGAGAGAGAGAGATAGAGAGAAAACAAGTACACGAAGTGAGTATGAATTAGAATACCTGACCCTCATGTAAAGGAGAGTATTTATAATGTGCCCCCATCGTTGGGCCAACAGTCATCTGCTTTGGGCTGGATCGCAAGTCCCACAACAAATGACTGCCAGGATCCTACATGGCAGTAGGGAAGACCCGCATGTGGTCTTCGTCTTGAGACAATTGGCCAACGAACTCCAGAGAGTGGAGGACCTGTTCTCTCGAACGTGGGTAGTTGGATGATGACATGTTCCTGCGTGGGGAACACGTGGAGGATGTGAGGAGGATGCGTGAGGAACATTTTCTTCCGTGGTGATGGCGGATTAGGTCTTTGTGTTAGGCCCTCTCCGACACGGAGTTGGGTTGAGCCGTGTCCGACGGTGTGCCAGCCTCAAGCCCAATGCAAAACAGCTTACAAATTTTCGACAAAATTTTAAATAATTTTCATGTTAATTTAACTTAAAATAAAAAATAGAAAAACAATATTTTATAATTTTTTTCATGTGCGTAAAAAAGGCAAACAAACAAATATGTAGTGTAGTATATATCACACACTTTATTACATACAAATTTCAAATTAAAATCAAAATTAAATATAAATATTAATTTATATTTTGACGTGATGCACATTAAAAAACGGACCAACGATCGATGATTAGGGATGACAAAAATATTCGTACCCGCGGATAAAATCCGTCACGGATATGGGGCAGATATCTTAATGGATATCCACAAATAAAATAAATATTTAAATATCCGTTTGTTAATGGATATGGATACGAGTTTAATATTATCATTAGTTTATTATACCTTATCTTTTCATCGTTTAAAATAAATAGTATTATCATATTTCACTCTTTTTAAAAAAATATTTTTTTTGAAAAAAATCTTTCACATTTCATTCAAATTCTATTAGTCATTTCATATTTAAACTCTTCAATATTTTATACCCTACTTCAACAATTTTACCATCCAAACAACTAGTGTTGTCATTCTTCTGTCGAACGAGTGTCTCCCTGCATACTCCTCTGTCGTTCGCTCTCCCTTCATAACTTACAAATCACAATATCTTTTATTTGTTTAATTAAAAATGAAATGTATGGATATTATGTTACATCTAATTATATATTGGTAAATAAGAAAAAAATTAATGTGATAAAATTTTATTGTTAAATTAAGAGCGAATTGTATGAATGTTATGTAATAATAACTTTTTGTGTATTTAAAAGAAGTTAAAAATCTTTTTTTCAAAAAATAACTTTTATAAACAAATATTATTAATAAATATATGTAAATATCCACATATACATAAAGTAAAACCCGCAAATTATATATTGGTAAATAAGAAAAAAAATTAATATGATAAAATTTTATTATTAAATTAAGAGCGAATTGTATAAATGTTAACGTAATAATAATTTTTTGTATATTTAAAAGAAGTTAAAAATATTTTTTTCAAAAAATAACTTTTATAAAAAAATATTATTAATAAATATATGTAAATATCCACGTATACATAAAGGAAAACCCGCAAATTATCATTTACAGCCGACAAGGCTAGTTATTATTAAAAGTATTAGTATTATCGTGTAAAATTGGAGGCGGAGGTGCTAGTATTATCGTGTAAAATTGGAGGCAGTGGAGGTGCTGGTAGAAGAAGGAAAAAACGAAGCAAAAAGTGCTTTGGACGAAACAAAGAGAGAGAGAAAATGTTCGGAATGGCCGGAACAGCAACCGCCACAACATGCACCGGCACATCAGTGCGATGGCAACCACTCCTTCCACCGCTCCGCCGCCGCCAACGTCTTCCGGTAATCGTCAGTTTCAAGAACAATAACAGTAACAATAAACCAAACGATATGGATAGGGTTTTGAAAGAAGCGTGGCGAAACGCTAGCGATAAGTTCGAGCTTTTTCTCTTCGAAGCTAAGAAAACCGCCGAACGCATAGACCGTCGTTACTCTGTTTCTCACCGGCTGTCTTCGGTTGCTGCTGCTGCTGCTGATAGAGCGCGTGAAATTGATAGGGATTTTGAAATTGGAATCAAATATCGGAATTTTACTTCCGATTTTGCCCTTAACTGGCCTAAGGTTTGTTTTTACCCTTTGTTTTCTATTTGATTTTATCTTGGTGATAACAATAGAAATTTTTATGTTTTTTTGTGTGGTTATTTTGCAGTATAGAGCGCAGATTAGTAAATTTTTGGATAGTCCGGTTGGAAAAAGCTTTACGGTTAGTATTGATCCTCTCTTGTTCTTCTTTTTAACCTTTTGCATTATGTGTTTGTGGATGGATATATGTAATAAAGAGTGAAAATGTAGTGAGATGAGGTTAGGATTACAAATCTATGATTTGGACATTGTAAGTATGGAGTGGAGGAAAAAGACTTGTTTTTTTTTAGGTTTTACTTTGCTAGGGAAGGAGCTTCTCAATGACAGATGGGAACCATGGCTCCCCAAAATATTATCAAAATATGTATACTATACTAGTCAGGTCACTATGTAGCACCGAAACCTCTGAAAAAAATCATGTTCGTGTCCGTGTGTGTGTGTCAGACACTTGCACCAACACTTATGATTACATTTAATTTATTCATTTTTTCAAATTATTATCGGTGTCACCGTGTCAGTGTCGGAATCGTGTTTGGCGTGTCTGTGCTTCATAGGTGAGGATCGGTTGACATTGGTGTTAACTTTAGTTTGACTCTGAAATTCAACCATCTAGATAAGATACATCGAGTTTATATAATTAACGGTTATGTGCCTATGGATTTAACATAATAGATGGTTGAGATTTGGCGTCAAAATGTTTGACTTCGGGTGTCAAAATATCTTGACTCAATGTTGTTAAATAGCCGAATAGAAGTGCTATAACTTAATGGAATTTGAAGAAACCACTATTGCTCTGTTATACTCTTAGTACAAAATTTTGTCAAATAGGACAAAATATTGTCCAATAACCACTATAGTGGCGTTGTAGCACTATTGAATAGCGGAATTTTGACAAACCGCTTTTTATCAATTGGTGCTGTGGCTAAGCCTTGCATTTGTAACTTTCATGGTATCCTACAGGATTGTTTTTTTAGCATTTCTAACAACAATTTATTAAAAGAATAACAAATGTGTCTTCATGGAATCGAACACCATTCACCTTCTTTACTTAAGTAGTCTTTACCACCAGCGTGCTATGTCGCAATATTATATTGGCCCCGAGACATAATTCATGTATATATACAAAAAATTGGTTCACTAAATTAATCGAGCCAATTTTTGCCAATGTGGTTGCATTATTTGATATTTCAAATAGTTGTGTTCAACTCCAATACGACTGATGCAGCTGCAATTGCGAAGAGTCAAAAGATCGTGTAATCGTGACTGCGGACCCTTTTTTAAAACCTAGCTTATCTTTTCCCATTTTGCCCAAATTGAAAGGGAGGGAAAATCAGATTATTGGATGGAATGAGTGTCTGATTTAATTTCATTCTGTTGTAAACAATGAAACGTGTTATGATTCCACTTCATTTCATCCCCTTACATTAAATACTTTAAAGTTCGAAAAGTCTTGACATGTATCTAATACTAATGTGCAATGTTATCGAGGGATAGTGGACCATGGTGGAAAGAAAAATATCCGCCATATGACGCCCCCATAAAATACCACAGCGTCGCCATCCTTAAAAATTTGACCACGGGGCTTTTCAAAAAATCCGCCACCGCAATCTGCCATGACTGATATTTGACAACACAGCTAATATGCAACCTGATGTCACAATATGTATCTATAAAGAAACCAATAATTCTATTTTTTAAAATTTCTAGATAAATCTCATTGACATCTCTGATATATCTTATCAATTAAAGGCTCAATTGTCACCCGGATACTGCATGACGCTGATAACAGCATTTTTGCTTTTACTTTTTTGCCATTTTAACTATATCTCCTTACTCCACAATCCCCCAAGAAAATTTGTTGCTTCTTCCATGTCGCATAACACATCAAAACAGAACCCCTCCGAACCAATCAGGGATTGTAATTGCACGCACTGCTAGATTCATTTTTGCTCTGGTTGTCACTTCTGTGGTCTAAGTTGCTTCTGTATTTGGCACCTGCTTCATAGTTCTGGTTCACACATTCTATGCACTCCTCAGGTCATTTTTCTTGTGTCATTTTCTTGCCCAAGCTCTTTTCTTGCTCTACTCTATGGTTCATCTGCAGAGTTGCTTCTCTATTTGGTGCACCTGCTTCATTGTTCTGGTTCTCGCATATAATGCACTCCCATGTCATTTTTTTGCCCATGCTCTTTCCTTGCTCTACTCTATGGTTCATCTGCAGGGTTGCTTCTGCATTTGATACACCTGCTTCACTGTTCTGGTTAACACGTTTTATGCACTCTGTGTCATTTTCTTGCCCAAGCTCTTTTCTTGCTCTACTCTATGGTCCACATGCAGAGTTGCAAAGTTCTGAGCTGCAGAGTCGTGCAGCTGGGTCTCATTGTTTGCTTTGTTTCCACTGTTCTCATTTCGTTCTCACCGCTTTATTTCACGGACCTGCTTTATTTCTATGACTTGGACATTTCTGAGTTCATGTGTTCTTACTTTGCTGCCCTAAGCTCCTTTCTTGCTCTACTTTTTCACACATCGCTTTTTAAATATTTATGTTATATATGTTTATATTTATAAATTTATGCTGACATATCTTGGTTTTATAAAATGTCTTGTATCCTTGTATCCATATTTTACCTGTAACATAATATGATATATATTGGGCTTCTTAGATATACTTATATTCACGAATTACAGCTGATTCTCTTATATTCACTCATTGCAGTTGATTTTTAGTCCTCTCTCCCATAATAATTGCTCCAAATATGATAACTTTCTTTTAACTTCTATTTAAAAACGTAAGAAGGAAAAAACTAACTGTAAATGTCAAGCACTTTAATTCTAAGGAAATTGTATAAACTGCTCCAGGATGAAACTTTTTTCCTTTTTTCCAATCTTAATTAAGTTATATCCATTCATTTTAGTTTCCACGTATTAACGTTACCAATTCCAAGGACATAACGCCAGAAGTGACTTCCTGTAACATGTAAAAGCCAATTCCAACTCCAACTATTTGGCTCTAGATACACCAAAAGTGCCCATAACAAATGTTTATCACTTTGACCTTTGATTTGTCTTGAATTTCATTTATCATGCTTTTTGAGTTCTGTTCAAACAAGCATACATATAGGGTATTATTTGATCTTTGGTGTATAATATTCCTTCTACTTTTCCTTTTCCTTTTTTTATTCCACACTACTCAATATCAATCCATTTTTCCATTTGATTTTTTTTTTTCAGACACTTTTCTTCATCTGGTTTGCATTTTCTGGCTGGCTTTTTCGGTTCCTGATAATTGCAACATGGGTACTTCCATTTGCTGGACCTCTTCTACTTGGATCATTGGCCAACAGCTTAGTTATTAAGGTATCATTGCTATTGTGTTTTTAATGTATATATGTGGCATATGTATATTGTCTGAATGAAAATTGTACTCGAGTACCAGTAAACGGTTTTGACAAGCCTCCTAAAAATACAAGCATTTTTTCTAACCAAGAATAACATTTTCCTTGAAACAATTATATCAAGTTTTCATTAGTTTTATTCAAAACTGAGCTACTTTGTATATTCAATTAATTTTATGTTAGTTTAGCCATACTCACCGTGCAAAGCTGATATAAGTTGGATTTGAAGCTTATTGGATTAAAATATTTAGCACATTCTAAGCTCATTGGATTAAAATATTTTGTTTGTCATTTATGGTAATTAAGCACGTGTAGTTAATTTTTAGTTGTGTTATAGTTCATGATCATTTCAATTATATTTTAAACACCAATTGCTTTGAAATTGGCTCTAAAGTATGTTACTTCTGTAATTGGACAGGGCTCTTGTCCAGCTTGCAAGACGCAGTTTGCAGGTTACAAGAACCAAATAGTTCGATGTTCCAGCTGTGGCAACATTGTGTGGCAACCTAAAAGTAAAGGGGATTTCTTTACAAGAGGTGGTAGAAATAACTCAGCATCTAAATCAGACCCTAACATCATTGATGTTGACTTTGAGGAGAAATGATGACATTATCAAGTTAGCGATTCTCATTCTGGACTTGACTCTGCAAACATATGGATAGACAATGCTCATATATATTCGATTATTGTATCCGGGTTTTTTCATAAATGAAGTTTGTTCTTACATTTGTGCTGTATGAAGCACATATAGTTTGGATGTAGTTGTAAATCTTTCTTAATAATATGATGATAGTATAGTTGGGAAAGAACACAAAACAGGAAACAGAAGAAAGAATTATAAAAAATGTCTGTTCAAAATGCATATATTTTTTGGAGCCATATTTAATAATGAACTCAAGATCTATGTTATATTGGCAGGAAGTAAAGTGTCAAATTTCTTCAACGTCTTCCCCAAAAGCAATGAGAAGATTTCAATTTCTCAAGGACTAGCATTACTTATTCCCAATAATTCATATAAGTGTATATGATAAAATTTTGGATCCTGTTTTCAATTCTGCAGGTTTCTTCGCCCCCTCCTTTTTTAAATAATCTTTTGCTTGGATTATGACTGTCTGCCGCATTCATGCACCCCGAACATCTTTAGATTGATTGTGATTAAACACTTCTTTTGCTTGGACTATGATTGCCTGCCGTATTTATGCACTCCGAACAACTGTTATTGTTAGATTGTTTGAGATTAGACACTTCTTTTGCTTGGACTATGTCTACTTGCTGCATTTATGCACTCCGAACAACTCTGATAGTTAGATTGATTGAGATTAGACACTTCTTTTGCTTGGAATATGATTGCCTATCGCATTTATGCACTTTGAACAACTGTGATCGTCAGATTGATTGAGTTTAGACACTTCTTTTGCTTGGACTTTAACTTCCTATCGTATTTATGCACTCCGAACGACTGTGATCAATTAGACACTTCAAATTTCTTACACAGTAATTTTTGTAATTATTAAAAAAAATTAAAATCTATATTGTAATTTGAACCACCCAATATCGATTCCATGACCACCACAAATGTCTAAATGATGAGTGCCTCAAATAAATGTGTCCATGAACTTGCACATATTTATAGGACATTACTTCTTTCACCTTTAGTGGTGGAGAAGTAGATTTTTTTTTTTAATTTAAAAAAACTTATATTTTTAATTTATGTTTTGATATTTGCGTATTGTCCTGTGGAAAAGGTATTTGTTGAGAGGGTCCCGACGTATTTGACAAATTTTGAATCATCTATCTTCAACAGTCAGGGGAAATGTTGTCAATGGCGATGTCTATTCTTTCAATGTCGAGACATCTCTTTTGCAAAGTCTTTTCAATCATTTATATCCCATTGTGCATCCACCCTCAATTGATGTCAGTCTCCCAAAGACATCGGAGCAACTGGAATACCTTGATTCATGCTGAAATGCAGTTTCACCCGATCACTTTGGTGCATCTCCATTGTAGTGAACCGAATGATCGGTGTTTTAATTGTCCACACTGCAGCATCATCGGCGTTGGTCTGATGGTCGAGATTCCCATACGGCCTCCAGACAAATTGCATGAACAAAAGATTTAATGAGAAAAATTACAGTGTGGTAATTTAATAGCCAAATTTATGGTAGTGTAAGAATAATTTACACCGTTCGGCCCAATGTGTTCTAAAAGATTGCGGTACACGATTATTGAGTTTCTAGGACATCGTTGGTAAGTCATTCCCGGAACTGACCACCTAAAAAAATTGACATACATAAATTAGTTACAAATAAACATTTCATCAAAATATACATGTTTGATATTTTAAAATAAACTTACTTGTTTGCGTAGGGGAATGTGTATGGATGCGGGTTGACCAGAACTAGTGTGAGCATTCTAGACCAACCCCATACTTGAAGTAGAAAGACGCAGCCATAAAATGCATAAGTATTTTTTTTTGTATTTTTACACAAGAAACTATATAGATGAGTTAGAACAACTGAACCCCAACTATAAGTGCATACTTTATTAATGTTGCGTAACAACGGTAAATACATAATATTTACAGTATTTTCAGTACTTTCTGCAAATAAAAAAATGTCCAAATAAGATCATAATATAACACAAAATTTTAATTATCTTGTCATACTCGGTGGATTTCTCGTTTAATATGATAGTATTATAATGTTCTCTTAGGTATTTTAAATTAATATCTTGACCCCTTGGTTGACCCGCACGTTGTGGCTGAGGTGTTTCGACACAAAAAGGGGCACCCAACAAATCTTCCCAGATTTGGTTATTAACGCCAACTTTGTCGTTAACGACCTTACCATCGATGCATAGGCCAAGTAACATATAGACATCTTCCAGTGTAACCGTGCATTCACCAAAAGGAAGGTGAAATGTGTGGGTCTCTCAATGTTCTAGCAAAGCTAGAATAAATTTGGGGTCAATTGAGTACGAAGTAATTTTTATCAAATCACCGAAGCCACATGGTTCAAGGTATCCTTGTATGAATGGGTCATGTGGTATGTAGTCATGTACACGACAACAAAACCTTGTTATATTCTGAGAAAGAATATAAATAACATTAGTTATAAAGAAAAAAACAACTAAGTAAGGGGAGACAAAACAAATAAAACAAAACACTTACAAATTCTACAATGTTCTCAATTGTTCCTCTGTGTTCGTTACCCATAGTGAGTAGAGACCTTTTTGTGTATTGGTATAAAGGTAGGTTGTGATGAGTTTGTTGCTTGCTTGCTGGAAAATGTGATGAGAAGAGTTTGTAATGAGCAAATATGTGAAGAACATATTTATAATGGAATAAGTCTCTTCACGTGAATTTAGGTTATGCACGGTCAAAGATACACTGTCGCCATACCATATGACACATGGATGGAAAAATAAAACACATATATCATATGAGATGACACATGGGTTTGAATTTTAACACTTACACCATCTTATATGGTGCCTTCTACATACACATGTGAAGAGAGACAATTGTGTAAGGAATCTCTGGAATGGTGTAAGTGTTCTCTTACAAGATTCTTGGTCATTGTCATGCAGAGAATCTCTTACCATTACATGTGAAGGCATTAATTGATGAAAGTGTAGTCTTGTTACATGTAAGAGAATCTCATACAATTTCGTGTGATGCATGTAAGTGTAGTCTTTATCACTTTAGTGTCTTTGCATGTGACATTAGTGTCTTTATCACTTTATCACTATAATGTCTTTGCATGTGACATTATGATATGCTTGAAAGACTATTATTGTAGGCATGTGAGAATCTTGTAGACATGCAAGACTCTATGGTAGTTTGTAAGACTATTATAACTTGTAAGCATAAATAAAGACAAAACTAATACATAGAAGGTGATAAAAAGATATAAAGAAAGACAAGACTAATGCATGGAAGGTGATAAGAAGATATAAATGAGACAAGACAATTGCATGGAAGAAGATATACAATGATAATTGAGATAAAACAATAATATATTCAAACTATATGTCTACTAATACACTTGAGATATACATTTTATTATCCTATAATTTAGTAACATATTCTTCCAAACACCAATTTATCAAACACTAGTACACTGAAAAATTGCCAAATAATTCTTTCAAACACGAGTTTAGTAACATATTTGTTATGGCTCAAACACCACAATACATGATCAATGCACATCTTAATGGTGAGATATTTGACTGTACCATAACTGATTTCAATTTTCGAAATACAGAAGTTACTAGGTTTTCAATTAACAGAAGATCAAATTTTTTACATTTGAAGGCGATATTAGAAAAGAAATTACATTGTGGTCTAGTTGGCCAAATCACCTACAAGAATTATGTATTTTTTGTTAGGCACAATCAATGCAAAATTTTCCAATTAAAGGTTCGAGATGATGAAGATGTTCATAATATGTTTCTCAGTCATGAGTATTCTGGTTTCAATGATATTGAGATTTATATTATATTACAACAACAACAACAGTCTCAACTTGTTGATCATTCTCAATTTTTTTGCGAATCTGACGACGAAAAAGCTAGAGTAAAAGTCATGGACGAAGAAGAAGACAAAGCTGAGGTACTTGTTGATGAAATGGTAAACGAGTCCACTGCCGACCAAGAGGAAGACATATTAGCAGCCATCCATGTGTATTGTCCACCTCCACACATGACAAGCCTGAACTTAGGTGTAGATGAACCATCAACATATATTTTTTTTATAATCCATACATGCAAACATAAGGAGTATTAAAAGAGGGAGACAATTTCCATACAAAAGAAGACTGTGTCCGAGCTATAAAACAATATCACATGGAATTATCAACAGATTATAGAGTCGATCGAAGGAATCCTACTATGTATAAGATATACTGTCGTAACGAGGTGTGTCCGTTTCGATTGACAGCATCTTACCGGAAGAGAAGCGATTCATGGAAGATAGGGTCTATGGGTCTAGAGCACACTTGTATAATCACAAATCCAATGCATAGTCATTGCAAACTCAGCTCTCAGTTGATATGCAATGAAATTCTGTCAGTCACTAGAGATAATCCTTCTCTGAAGATGAGTACCATAATCTCGCATATGGTTCAAAGATACAACTATACTCCGTCGTACAAGGATAACTAGGACCACGTCGGTCGAAACGGTGTTCAAAAATTAGGAGGATTCGTACAAATAACTTACAAAATACTTGGTGGAACTTAAACAATATGCTTTAGGAACTGTTTCCATCTTGGAGACCTTGCCAACGTATACCCCAGATGGGACTTGTGTCAGTGGAAACAACATTTTCCATTGACTCTTCTGGGTGTTTGATTCATGTATCAGAGGTTTCGCGTACTGTAAACCTATTATTCAAATTGATGGAACATAGTTGTACGAAAAATATAAAGGCACGCTACTCATGGCAGTGGCACATGATGACAACAAGAACATTTTTCCAACCGGGTTCGCTCTAGTGGAAGGGAAGACTGCTGAGGGCTGGAGTTTTTCCTATAAAATATCTGATTACACGTGTCTCCCCAACCTAACTTATATTTGATTTCTAACAAACATCCATCAATCGGGAGTGCATACAAGAATCTTGATAATGGCTGACAGGATCCTCCATCAATGCATGTGTATTGCATAAGACACATCGCTCAAAATTTCATGCGGGAAATCAAGGACAAGACGCTGCGGAAGAAGATTGTGAATGTAGGGTATGCACTAACCGAGCCTTCCTTCAAACACTACAGTGACGAAATTAGATTGACATGATGGATCGACAATATTCAACTGGAGAAGTGGACCAGGGCATACGACAATGGCCAACGATGGGGCCACCTGATAATAAACTTCATCGAATCAATGAACTATGTATTCAAGGGAATCTGAAACCTACCGATAACCGCTTTGGTAAGAGCAACATATTTTAGACTCGGGGCACTTTTTGATGTAAGGCGTTCAAAGTGGAGTTCTATCTTACAATCCAGGCAGTTGTTCAGTGATAGTTCCATGAAATTCATTAAGGACGAAGCTGCCAAGGCTAACACACATGTCGTCATAGTGTTTGACCGTAATAAAAGTTGGTTCAGTGTTGCTGAATCAATGGATCACAATAAAGGGAGGTCGAGGGGATGCTACCGAGTGGAACTAGATAGGAGTTGGTGTGACTGCGGAAAGTTTCAAGCATTTCGTATGCCTTGCTTCCATGTAATAGAAGCATGTTCAATGGCTCGCCATGACCCTTCCAACTATCTGTCTATTATTTACCAAGTCAATAGTCTATGCAATATCTACAATGTAACACCCATTTTAATTATTTAGTCATTTTATTATCATTTTAATTATTATATGTTGGTGTAGCCTTTGGTGGGGATCGTGTTTGATGATGATTGATGGGTGTCCCTGATATGGGAGGATTATTGGTGGTGTTTTGGTGTGGATATAATAATATAATAAATAGTAGTAATATAGTGGCATTATTATTATTATTTCATCATTATTATTATTATTAGTAATATTATTAATATGGAGAATATAATATTATTATTAATATGGTTATTATATTATTACGATTATTGGTGAGATAATAATATTGTTATTATTATTATGGTTACTATTATTAATATTTAGTAATATTATATATTATTATTATTATTACTTGGGATTAGAATATATAAAATAAAATAGAGGAATAAGAGGGGGAGTTAGAACGTGAGAAGAGAAAAGGACGATAGAAGTGAGAAGAACGAGAAAGAGAGCGAAGAACGAAGGAGAAGAGGGAAAGTCAAAATTGGCCAAACATGGAGGATTTCCACCGATCAGAACAATTACCAAGGTAAGGGGGGAGAAACTTGATTGGGATGGTATTTACATGTATAGGGTAGTGGGGATTCCTTAACCCCGTAGGAATGTATCAGTGTATGAAGTTTTATGTTGTCATGCCTATAATTGTTGGTTGATGTTGAGAATTGGTATTTGATAAACCAATGAGGAATTGATATATGTCGATGTTGATGAATTGTTGTTTTTGGTGAGTTTGGGGTATTGGTTGAGTTTACGGTTTTAGGGAAGTTCTGTGTGACCTTTTTGATGTATCAATAGAATGTTTAAGTGTTGATTATGGAATAGGGATTAGGGAGCGATTGGTTTGAATTACGTGCACTATTGATACTGAGAATAAGATGAGGATTAAAGTTGGAATGTTAGGCTTGAATTTGGCTCTGGTAGCACTTCAGAGCAGTAGAAAATTTGGTGGATCGCAGCATTCGCTGGGCTTCGCCTGGCGAGTGTTGGCGAAGCTTCGCCTGGCGAATGAAGGCGAGTATTCGCCTGGAAAACTGTGGCGAGTGATAGCGAATAATTCTGAATTAAATCCCAGACCAAAAGAGTAGGAACTTCGCCTGGCGAGTGTCCCAGCGAACGTAGCAGAAAATGTGACTTTTTGTGACGTTTGGCCTTGAGCTTTGATCTTGTGTGATCCCTTTGGCCATGATGAAGTGATAGAGTGGTGATTGTAGGATTTAATTGGTGTACTTGGTGATAGTAAGTGATCCCTTAATATGTTATTTTAAGTGGATGATTAGTTGGTGTATTCCCGAGTGGTGGGATGTGTTTATACTTGGTGTTAGAATGTGAGATTGCTCACTGTGTGATTTGAATTATATGATGTTGGTGTGTAATATATCTATACCTATATGCATTGACGTATGATGATATGATCAGGAGGATCGTGTGCACTTAGTGTGCCTGAATATAATAGTTATGCATTGGTGTCGTGCATATCATGGTGTTTGGTGGGATGAATCATATCTCAGAAGGAGCGTAAGTGATTCATCCGTACTCCTTTGTGGAGAATGGTGGGAGATAGATCATATCTCAGTAGGGGCGTAAGTGATCTGTCGGGGATAGATCATATCTCAGTAGGAGCGTAAGTGATCTGTCCAAGGTTCGATTGAATGAACCAATGAGTCGGTACCGCATGCATGGTGTTGAGTTGCATATTTGCATTATAATATGTTATATTGTAACTTGAACAGTAGGTTCGTGAGTGGTGTTGTGGGGTGAATATTGGTGTGTTGGTGTGTTTTACTACCTTGTTTACATGTATTACATTACCAATATATTTTTGATCATGTTTTCTCACCCCTTTGTTGTTGTTGTGGTTTGTGCTTCTTCGGAAGTACAGATAATCCAGGTACTTAGCTAGCTTGGATTATGGTGTGCCAGTCGAGTCTAGAATGCTCTGATACGTAGCACGGGACTTGGGTGTTTTTATTTGCTTTATGCTGAACTTGTATTTTGTTTCCTGTGAACGTATCAAAAACCTTTGTTGGATTTTACTATTTAATATTCCGCTGTATTTGGAGAAAAACCTTTTTATAAGGAAATGTTGGTTTTGCTATGTGATATCCCACTTGGGAAGAAAAACTCTGATGTTTATTTATAATGTTTGTTATTTTAATTGTTTTTGGGAAGTTGGGTGTTACAATTGGTATCAGAGCAGGTCGGTCCGTCCGGCCAGTGTTGTTGAGTCGAGTTGAGTCTGTCCTTTAGGATAGAGTTGAGTATTTTTTAACCTGGTATTGTTATTTTTGAGCAGTATGGCAGGAAGGAACGATGCTGCGTTGGCTGCTGCTATGCAAGCAATGGCGCAGGCGGTTGCTAATCAGAACCAAACTACAGATGCCTAATTTAGGAGTTTGGCGCAGTTTCAGAGCAACAAGCCGCCGACGTTTGAAGGAGGAATTCTGGATCCTGAAGCTGCACAGAAGTGGCTGAAGGCAATGGAGAAAATTTTCAGGACTATGGATTGTAATGATGAGCAATAGGTGAGGTTTGGTACTCACATGCTGGAGGGTGAGGCTGAAGCTTGGTGGGACAACAGTCGCCAAAGATTGGAAGCTGCTGGAACTGCCATTACTTGGGAGGTGGTTCAGAAAGGTTTTCTGGAAAAGTATTTTCCGGAAGATATTCGAAGCGCTAAGGAGATTGAATTTTTAGAGCTGAAGCAGGGTAGTATGACTATAGCAGAGTACGCTGCTAAGTTTGAGGAGCTGGTGCAGTATTGTCCTCATTACAATATTGAGGGGGCGATGACTTCTAAGTGTTTAAAGTTTGAGAATGGACTGCGTCCAGAGATTAAGTTGGGGATTGCTTGTCAGAATATCAGGAGTTATCCTGAGCTGGTAAGCAGGAGTAGAATTTATGATAACGATAACCGGGTAAGGATTGTGCACTACAAAGCTGTTAATGACCGTAAGGGTAAGCAGAGGTTCAATGGTACTCCTTATAGTGTTGCTGCTGATAAGGGAAAGCGTAAAGCTGTTGTTGACAAGAAGCCCAAAGAGGGGAAAGCATCTGCTGATGGGAAATGTTTTTGGTGCGGTGGCATGGGACACCGTGCTAATGATTGTCCTAATGAAGTAAAGAAGTGTTTTAAGTGTGTCAAGCCAGGTCATGTGATAGCTGATTGCAGAGCTACTATGCCGACCTGTTATAACTGTGGTGAGAAGGGTCACATCAGTACCCATTGTGAGAAGCCGAAGAAGCCTCAGACATCTCCGGATGGTGGGAAAGTGTTTGCTTTGGCAGGAACTCAAGCTGTCAGTGATGAGTGAGTTATCAAAGGTACTTGTATTATCAATAATATTCCTTTGACTGCTATTATTGATACGGGTGCAACCCACTCGTTTATTTCTGTTGACTGTGTGAAGAGGATAGGATTGGTGCCGTCTACTCTTGAGAGACGAATGACTATTGAGACACCCTCTATTGGCTTAGTGACTACTTCTTTGGTATGCCTGAAGTGTCCGCTGACTATTTTCGGTAGAGAATTTGGAGTGGATCTGATTTGTCTACCACTTGGTAATTTGGATGTTATACTGGGTATGAACTGGTTAGAGTTCAACCGAGTCTACATCGATTGTTTTCGGAAGGAATTGTTGTTCCTGACTCCAGAAGAGGAAGCTTTAGCAGATTCTTTGTCTAGTAAAGAATTGAGGACCTTGTTGGAAGATGAAGCTAAAGTGTTTGCTTTATTTGCATCATTATCGGTGGATAGCAAAGCGTCAATGGAGGAATTGGCAGTGGTGAATGAATTTCCGGAAGTGTTTCCTGATGACATTACGGAATTGCCTCCGACGAGGGAAGTTGAATTTAATATTGATCTTGTTCCTGGTACGAGGCCTATTTCTATGGCGCCGTACAGGATGTCTGTAGTGGAATTGGCTGAGTTGAAGTCTCAGATTAAAGAATTGTTGGATAGAAAGTTTATTAGACCGAGCGTGTCGCTGTGGGGGGCTCCAGTGTTATTGGTGAAGAAGAAGGATGGTAGTATGCGTTTGTGCATCGACTACCGTCAGTTGAATAAAGTGACTATTAAGAATAAGTATCCTCTACCAAGGATTGATGATTTGATGGATCAGCTGGTGGGATCTCGTGTGTTCAGTAAGATCGATTTGAGATCGGGTTACCATCAGATAAGGGTAAAAGAAGGTGATATTCAGAAGACTGCTTTTAGGACTCGATATGGACATTACGAATATGCTGTAATGCCGTTTGGAGTGACTAATGCGCCAGGAGTATTTATGGAGTATATGAACAAAATTTTCCATTCTTATTTGGATCAGTTCATTGTGGTATTTATTGACGATATATTAATTTATTCTAAATCTGATGAAGAACATGCAGGACATCTGAGGATTGCCTTGCAGGTACTGAAGGAAAATAAATTGTTTGCTAAACTGTCGAAGTGTGACTTCTGGTTGAAGAAAGTGAGTTTCTTAGGGCATGTAATATCTGGTGATGGTATAGCGGTGGACCCGTCAAAAGTAAGTACAGTGTTGCAGTGGGAACCACCAAAGACAGCAACGGAGATTAGAAGCTTTTTGGGTTTGGCAGGTTATTACCGCAGATTTATTGAAGGGTTCTCTAATTTGGCGTTGCCATTGACTCAGTTAACGAGGAAGAACCAAGTTTTCGTATGGGATGCTGCTTGTGAAGAAAGTTTTGAAGAGCTGAAGAAGAAATTGACTACGGCACCGGTGTTAGTGTTGCCGACTCCGAGTGAACCGTTTGTGGTATACTGTGATGCGTCTAAGATGGGATTAGGCGGAGTTCTTATGCAGAATGGTAAGGTAGTAGCATATGCTTCGCGGCAACTGAGAGTGCATGAGCGAAATTATCCTACTCATGATCTCGAATTGGCTGCGGTTGTTTTTGTGTTGAAAATTTGGAGGCATTATTTATATGGTTCGAGAGTTGAAGTGTTTAGTGATCATAAGAGTCTGAGATATCTGTTTGATCAGAAAGAGCTGAATATGAGACAGAGAAGATGGTTAGAATTTTTGAAGAATTATGACTTCAGTCTGAGTTATCATCCAAGAAAGGCCAATGTAGTGGCAGATGCTTTGAGCAGGAAAACGATTCATATGATAGCCCTGATGGTGAAAGAAATTGAGTTAATTGAACAGATCAGAGATTTGAGCATGGTTTGCGAGACTACTGCAAATAGTGTGATGTTGGGTATGTTGCAGGTAAATAATGACTTCTTGGATATGATTAGAGAGAATCAGAATTTAGATGTGAAATTAGTAGATTTGATGCCTGGAGTAGGAAGTGACTCCGATAGTGACTTTAAATTGGATAGTACAGGTGTATTGAGATTTAGAGGCAGGATTTGTGTACCAGAGGATGAGGGATTGAAAAAGCTGATTTTGAGTGAAGGACATCGTAGTAATCTGAGTATCCATCCGGGAGCTACGAAAATGTACCATGATTTGAAGAAATTATTTTAGTGGTCTGGTATGAAAAGAGACATTGCTCAATTTGTTTATGCCTGTTTGACGTGTCAAAAGTCGAAGGTGGAACACCAAAGGCCTTCGGGATTTATGCAACCATTAGAGATTCCGGTTTGGAAATGGGATTGTATTACTATGGACTTTGTTACAGGTTTGCCGAATACAGCGAGAGGATTTGATGCTATATGGGTAATTGTGGATCGATTGACGAAGTCTGCATACTTTGTGCCGATTAATATTAGTTTCCCGTTGACGAAGCTGGCGGAGATTTATATTAGAGTAATTGTAAAGTTACATGGTGTTCCGTCCAGTATTGTGTCGGATAGAGACCCGAGGTTTACTTCGGAATTTTGGAAGAGCTTACAGGAAGCGTTGGGAACTAAGTTGAAGTTGAGTTCAGCTTATCATCTGCAAACTGATGGTCAGTCAGAGAGGACTATTCAGTCGCTTGAGGATTTGCTGAGAGCTTGTGTGTTGGAAAAGGGTGGTGCGTGGGATACTCATTTACCATTGATTGAGTTCACGTACAATAACAGTTACCATTCGAGTATTGGAATGACACCGTTTGAAGCTTTGTATGGGAGGAGGTGTAGGACTCCTCTGTGTTGGTATGAGACTGGTGAGAATGTGGTGCTTGGACCAGAAATTGTACAGCAGACTACTGAGACAATTCAGATGATTCGTGAGAAAATGAAAGTGTCTCAGAGTAGGCAGAAGAGCTATCATGATAATCGGAGGAAAGAGTTGGGATTCTGTGTAGGTGATCACGTATTCCTAAGAGTTAATCCGATGACTGGTGTGGGTCGTGCGTTAAAGTCCAAGAAACTGGATTCTAAGTTTATTGGACCTTATGAGATTTTGCAGAGAATTGGCGATGTGGCTTATAGGGTGGCGTTGTCGCCTGAGTTGTCGAACTTACATGATGTGTTTCATGTGTCGCAATTGCGAAAGTATGTTTCTGATCCATCTCATGTGATTCAAAGAGATGATGTTCAGGTTCGGGAGAATCTTACTGTTGAAATGATGCCGTTGAGGATCGAGGACCGTAAGATGAAACAACTCCGAGGGAAGGAGATACCTTTGGTGAAGGTAGCTTGGGGAGGTGCTGCAAGAGGCAGTGTGACCTGGGAGTTGGAAAGTAGGATGCAAGAAGCGTATCCGGAACTATTTCTATCAGGTGATTTTCGAGGACGAAAATAATTAAAGTGGGGGAGAGTTGTAACACCCATTTTAATTATTTAGTCATTTTATTATCATTTTAATTATTATATGTTGGTGTAGCCTTTGGCGGGGATCATGTTTGATGATGATTGATGGGTGTCCCTGATATGGGAGGATTATTGGTGGTGTTTTGGTGTGGATATAATAATATAATAAATAGTAGTAATATGGTGGCATTATTATTATTATTTCATTATTATTATTATTATTATTAGTAATATTATTAATATGGAGAATATAATATTATTATTAATATGGTTATTATATTATTATGATTATTGGTGAGATAATAATATTGTTATTATTATTATGGTTACTATTATTAATATTTAGTAATATTATATATTATTATTACTTGGGATTAGAATATATAAAATAAAATAGAGGAATAAGAGGGGGAGTTAGAACCTGAGAAATGAAAAGGACGATAGAAGTGAGAAGAACGAGAAAGAGAGCGAAGAACGAAGGAGAAGAGGGAAAGTCAAAATTGGCCAAACTTGGAGGATTTCCACCGATCAGAACAATTACCAAGGTAAGTGGGGGGTTGGGGGGGGGGGGGGGGGAGAAACTTGATTGGGATGGTATTTACATGTATAAGGTAGTGGGGATTCCTTAATCCCGTAGGAATGTATCGGTGTATGAAGTTTTATGTTGTCATGCCTATAATTGTTGGTTGATGTTGAGAATTGGTATTTGATAAACCAATGAGGAATTGATATATGTCGATGTTGATGAATTGTTGTTTTTGGTGAGTTTGGGGTATTGGTTGGGTTTACAGTTTTAGGGAAGTTCTGTGTGACCTTTTTGATGTATCGATAGAATGTTTAAGTGTTGATTATGGAATAAGGATTAGGGAGCGATTGGTTTGAATTACGTGCACTATTGATACTGAGAATAAGATGAGGATTAAAGTTGGAATGTTAGGCTTGAATTTGGCTCTGGTAGCACTTCAGAGCAGTAGAAAATTTGGTGGATCGCAGCATTCGCTGGGCTTCGCCTGGCGAGTGTTGGCGAAGCTTCGCCTGGCGAATGAAGGCGAGTATTCACCTGGCAAACTGTGGCGAGTGGTAGCGAATAATTATGAATTAAATCCCAGACCAAAAGAGTAGGAACTTCGCCTGGCGAATGCCAGCGAAGGTTCGCTACGGGGATTCGCCTAGCGAATGTCCCAGCGAACGTAGCAGAAAATGTGACTTTTTGTGACGTTTGGCCTTGAGCTTTGATCTTGTGTGGTCCCTTTGGCCATGATGAAGTGATAGAGTGGTGATTGTAGGATTTAATTGGTGTACTTGGTGATAGTAAGTGATCCCTTAATACTTTATTTTAAGTGGATGATTAGTTGGTGTATTCTCGAGTGGTGGGATGTGTTTTTACTTGGTGTTAGAATGTGAGATTGCTCACTGTGTGATTTGAATTATATGATGTTGGTGTGTAATATATCTATACCTATATGCATTGACGTATGATGATATGATCAGGAGGATTGTGTGCACTTAGTGTGCCTGAATATAATAGTTATGCATTGGTGTCGTGCATATCATGGTGTTTGGTGGGATGAATCATATCTCAGGAGGAGCATAAGTGATTCATCCGTACTCCTTTGTGGAGAATGGTGGGAGATAGATCATATCTCAGTAGGGGCGTAAGTGATCTGTCGGGGATAGATCATATCTCAGTAGGAGCGTAAGTGATCTGTCCAAGGTTCGATTGAATGAACCAATGAGTCGGTACCGCATGCATGGTGTTGAGTTGCATATTTGCATTATAATATGTTATATTGTAACTTGAATAGTAGGTTCGTGAGTGGTGTTGTGGGGTGAATATTGGTGTGTTGGTGTGTTTTACTACCTTGTTTACATGTATTACATTACCAATATATTTTTGATCATGTTTTCTCACCCCTTTGTTGTTGTTGTGGTCTGTGCTTCTTCGGAAGTACAGATAATCCAGGTACTTAACTAGCTTGGATTATGGTGTGCCAGTCGAGTCTAGAATGCTCTGATACGTAGCACGAGACTTGGGTGTTTTTATTTGTTTTATGCTGAACTTGTATTTTGTTTCCTGTGAACGTATAAAAAACCTTTGTTGGATTTTACTATTTAATATTCCGCTGTATTTGGAGAAAAACCTTTTTATAAAGAAATGTTGGTTTTTCTATGTGATATCCCACTTGGGAAGAAAAACTCTGATGTTTATTTATAATGTTTATTATTTTAATTGTTTTTGGGAAGTGGGGTGTTACATACAACACTAGCTTTCAGGTAGTAGCAAAGGAGGACTATTGGACTGCATACAAAGGCGAAATTGTCTGGCATAATAAAATTATGCGAAGAAAGAAAAAGGGTCGCCCTAATAGAATGCGTATTCAAACGAAGATGGATACGACAAACAAAATGGCCAGATTAAATAGTTCGTGCCGTCAGCTTGGGTATAATCGTATAAAATGTCCCAATGAGGATCAAGCACAACATCATAGTTTTAAATGTAACCTTGTCTATTTATATCAACAACAACTTCCATTTCCATTCCATTAATATCATTACTTTCAACAGAAACAACTAACAATAACTTAAACAATAAAAAAAAAACACAAAACTACAATAGCTCAACAACATAACTTTTAACAGAAACAATTAACAAAAACTTCAACAAACAAAGAAAACAAAGAACTTCAAATACAACATCTCAACAACATAAGTATTCAATTACAACCATCAGGAAAATTTCCTGAGAACTATATATCAACGTGTAAACATCTTGGTCATTAGTAACATTCTCCCAGAAACAAACTTCTCCATTTTGGTTGAATGGGGGTAACAAACCTTTGAATTCTTCTGATCTGTTCACCCTCTAGAATGTCTCCATCTTGCAAGAGGATCAGAATTCTCTTGAGATGTTCTAACATCATTGTATTCTATAGGCAAATCTTCATTGGAGATTTGACTAGCGAGAAAATTAAATTCACATTTCTTTTGGTGATAATTGGAACTTAATAGATATATGAGGATGAAGACGAGGAAGAGGAGAAAGCCATTTAAACTGAAGAGATGAAGGTGTAGAGAAATAACAAGAGATGGTGGTGCTATTTATAGAAGATGGTAAGCATTTGTAATTATATATATATATATATATATATATATATATATATATATATATATATATATATATATATATATATATATATATATATATATATATATATATATATATATATATATATATATATATATATATATATATATATATATACACACACACACACACACACACACACACACACACACACACACACACACACACACACACACATATAGTAGGCGCCATATCATATGGCTCGTAGATGAAAAAAAATTTTGGAAGGCGCCATGTGATATGGCGCATGCTTTGAAAAATTAGGGTTACACCATATCATATGGCGTATGAGTGTTATATATATATATAGACACACACACACACACACACACACACACACACACACACACACACACACACATATATAGTAGGCGCCATATCATATGGCGCGTAGATGAAAAAATTTTTTGGAAGGCGCCATATGATATGGCGCATGCTTTGAAAAATTAGGGTTACACCATATCATATGGCGTATGAGTGTTTTATTTTTTTGAAACTAGGTTACTTTAGTAAATATTTTGAAACTTATGTTATTTTTCACATTAAATTGAATATATACGTTATTTTAAAAAAAAATTGAAGAAGTACCTTATTCAAAAATACCCTTATAATTTTTAAAGTATATTTTCGAACGTACCTATTTTACACTAAAATCCATTTTGAGTGAGACACACCTCTATTTTTCTAAAAATTAATCCGAAAGTGTACCTCTGAACAAACTCTTTCAATGATTTTGTTAATTTAACAATTTAGTGACAAATATAGAAGTGCGGTTCCGAATTTGTCAAACAGAAATTTGACAAAAACACTACCTTGTATGTATTTTAAAATTCAATGAGTATTCCAGAAATGTATTTTTGGAAATGTCAAATGGGAAATTTAATAAAACATCACCTTGCATGTTTGCTTCACTCATGATCATTCCACTATTTCTTCTTCAAACCCTACCAACAACTCCTTTCAAACTCAATCAACTTTTCTACTTCAAAATAATATTTCTCTATTTTTTAACATCAAAAGGAGAAAGAGAATATGAAAATTAAGTTAATGTAAATGTGTTTCCTTCCTCATTACTTACATTAATCTAGTATTCAGTATGAAAAAATGAACGTTGCATCCAAAAATATATTTTTGAGATTTTTGTTGAATGTCATTTGAAACTGTATTTTTAAATTAGTTCAGAGTTGAATTTTGGCCGTTTTTGAATATTTTCAGTCATTACCGGTCTTAGATATGGTACACTCTGATGTTTTCCCCAAACCTATTGTGTCTACGAATGCCTAACTGGTTTATGCCAGGGTTGATGTTGGTAAACAATTTACAAATAAACAAGAGGTTGTTGGTTGTGATCATATGCTCCATTAGATCCTTACAAAGGCTGTCAAATTGGGGTTCAACATTGTGATCGAAATGTCAGATAATGGTTCAGATAGAAGTCATAAATTTATGACACTGAGATGTGAAAGAAGTGGCAAATACACAAATCCTATCTGAAAGTTGAAATGGGATGACACAGGTTCAAGGAAATGTGAGTGTCCTTTTAAGTTACGCGGATACCTTATGACAAATAATACATGGAGATTTAATGTGATTTGTGGTATATATAATCATGGCATGTGTCACAAGTTAGCCGACCATCCCATTGCATGCCGCCTTAAGGATGAAGAGAAGGAAATCATTTTTGAAATGACATTGAACATAGTACATTAAAAAAGTATACTTGCAATTTTGAAACAAAAAAGAAATATCAAGCAAGTATACAATTTTTGTACCAAAAACAACAAGGCAATATAGGGGATATAATTGAAATGCAACAATTGTTGAAATTTTTGGATGATAATCATTACGTATCTAGGTACATAGTATGCGAGGATGGAAAAACAATTAGTAATATATTTTGGAGTCGTCTTGATTCCATAAAGTTGTTCAACACATTTTTCACTATACTTAATATTGATTCAACATATAAGACCAACAAGTACATGCTCTCACCATTTAGGTATGACACATGTTCTATATGTAATATTGGATTGATATTAACGATGTAAATTGTATACATTTTTACATATTGTATGTTTCAGTTTTCTAAAATTTTTCTATTGTGTTTCATAACATGTTCTGTTTCTATAACAAGTTATATGTGAACAATTACGGGTGAATCCGGAAATACATTTTTGAACAAACCTCATTCTTAAAAAAATGTTAATAGGGGTTTATTCGGAAAATACATTTCTGTACACCCTGATTTACTAAACGAAATAGAGTGTATTCGGAAGTACGTCTCTGAAATATCCTCAAAGACATGATTGGGTTTCTAAGGTCCATATTGATCTAAAACTTGTATAAATATGGGTACCTCTTATCTTGTTAGCGCAAACACACATATAATATTTCAATACGCATATCTAGCATTTGTCTACTTCAACAACGAAAAGTCTCACTTGAATTTAGGTTCATAGAGATCACTAGTCCTGTCGATCTAAAATTCATACTAGAGAATCTATGTTCAGATAATCGAAGAGTTGTGAAACTCTATTATTGTTCAACCTCAATTGATAATAAAGAAAAGATACAACACTAGAAGTTCGAGCTGAAGAAGGATGGAAATTTAATTGTTATGTGAAGTATTCACCGTTATGAAAATAAAATTTCAATCGAGGTGGATTCAAAGATTGTGAGTGTAATATCGATATATAATACATGTCTAAAAATACATATTATACATAGTTGTAAAGTTGGTACTGAAATACATAAGTGCCTAGTGGCAACATTGTACATATCACATGTCTAAAATAGCACTACAGTATGGGCAAAATATATACAAGGGTGCCCAAAATATAAAAACTAGAAACTAGATAATTGTGATATGATCTCCAAAATAAATGCACAACGAATACACTGTCCAAAATGATAAAAGAAGCAAGGACATCATGCTACCTTGTTCTTATCCTTATCCTGATTAGAACCACCTGAAAAATAATCAAAAAATATGGGGTGAGATAATAATCCCAGTGGATTCCCTATCTTATGGGTCCACTCGGCTCTACAAGGTTCTAAACATCATCCTAACTCAAGTCACAAAAGGGAAAAGACTTGAGTTCACAATTCTTGCATTATATAGAAACATGTTTATTGAGTTCATCAACTCAAACCATCCTAATCATAAACCATATCAAGACATCTTTCTCCGGCTAACCCTACGCCTTGAGTTATCGACACGGGTCACGGATCCTTGTATCGCACTTCAACTTTCTTGAGCACTTTTAATTCTTCTATGGAAATCTAACCCATTTAGTTGAACATATGGGAATCTAACCCATTTGGTTGCACTTATGGGAATCTAACCCATTTGGTTGATGCAAAGTATCAGTCCATTCATCCCAATCTTACTCTATATAAGTACCATGACTTGGGAGGATGCAATCAAGGGGTTATTTTCGACTACATGATTAAATAAGGGACATCATGATTGTATTCGACAACCACAAGGTGATCACATCACCTTAGTGTTAGAACACAGATTGGTTCTTAGTTATATCTCTATGTTTTGATGATAACACTAATGAAATTTTATATTAAGAAATTATATACTCTAAATTTGTTCAAGTATTTTTGTTGCAGATATTAAATTTAATATACTTCTGAAAGCAAAAATGAATCTGAACATTGAACTACGCAAGGCTCTGAGCGTCAGAAGTATCTCATTAGAAGACTCTGAGCGCTGCCTACAAAAGACTCTGAAGCAGAAGCTACAGAAGCATCTGAAGCATAGACTGAAGACTTTGTATGAAGAGTTTCAAGCATTGTTTTTCAGAAGACTCTGATAGTACTGTTTGCTGCAAGTACTGAGGATTTGATCTCCAAACTCTGCTCTGATTGATTTCACGCTAAAGCACTCTTGCTGCAACACTCTGATACAGTAAACTCTGATTACATCAAGAGTCTGATCACTCAAGACTCTGATGTTGATTACTAAGAAATAGAAACTTGTTGAAGAAGATTATTCAAGATATATCCGTTGGCATATTCCGAACGACTCTTTCCTCTTTTATGCTAGACACAAGAACTCAGGCAAAAAGGATTTCTCTGAATGTTCTACTTCTAGGAAAGGTCAAGTCATGTGAAGACAAAAGGCTACAGCTACTTTGCAGTACACGGTCTTCAAGCTTGCAACGTCTTGAACTTCTTTGTCTATAAAAGCAAGCCTTCAACATCTTTCTACAGTTGACGAACATTGACGTATTTTGACGAATTCATTGAAAACTCTCTCAAAGCTCTCATACAAATTATATTTCTGTGTTGAATAGTTTCATACGTTCTTAATCTTAAGTGTAAAAATCACAGTTGTGATATAGCTTTCATAGAAGCATTTTAAACACTTGTTTAGTTTACATTTGATTGTAAAAGTTCCTTAAGAAGACCAAGTTGTGGTCAGTAGTTCTTGAGAAGACTAAGACATTTGTTCTTAGTGGTTGACATTGTAATCTGTTTGATTATAGTGGATTAAGTCCTTGTGGAGAAAGGCAAATCACTCTTGATAGGGTGGACTGGATTAGTTGAGTTTAACGAACCAGGATAAAAATCATTGTGTTTTTATTGCCATAATATTTTTGAAAACCCTTATTCAACCCCCCTTCTAAGTATTTTCTCACCTTCAGTTGGCATCAGAGCTTCGATTCTGTGAGTGCTATCACTTCACCGTGAACAGAAAAGATCCAGTTGAGAAAAATCTTGATATATTTTGGTTGATACATTATGGATGAAGCTTCAACATCCAATAACAACATATATGAAGACAAAGATAGAATCAACACTAAACCCCCTATGTTTGATGGGGAAAAGTTTGACTACTGGAAAGACAGGATTGAAAGTTTCTTTCTAGGATATGATGCTGACCTTTGGGATTTAGTTATTGATGGCTATGTTCACCCCACTGACGGGGATGGCAAAAAGATAGACAGAAAATCTATGACTGAAGCTCAGAAGAAAGAATTCAGGAATCATCATAAAGCTAGAACCATACTTCTAAATGCTATATCTCATACTGAGTATGAGAAGATTACTAACAGAGAAACAGCATTTTGTATGTTTGAATCTTTGAAGATGACTCATGAAGGGAATTCTCAAGTCAAGGAGACGAAGGCTCTGGCGCTGATTCAGAAATATGAAGCCTTCAAAATGGAGGAATCAGAATCTATAGAAGTTATGTTCTCTAGATTCCAAATTCTCACAGTTGGCTTAAAAGTTCTGGACAAGGGCTAATCCACTGCAGATCATGTTAAGAAGATCATCAGAAGTTTGCCCATCATATGGAGACCAATGGTCATTTCTCTGAATCTAGCTAAGGATCTGAACAAGATCACGTTAGAGGAACTGATCATCTCTCTGAGGAGTCATGAGATTGAATTAGAGGAAGATGAACCCCAGAAAAAAGGTAAGTCTATTGCTTTAAAGTCTAACAAATCTGTCAAAGCTTTGCAGGTTTTAGAAGAAAGTTCTGAAGAATCTTCTTCTGAAGAAGAAGATGAACTGTCCATGCTGTCCAGAAGAATCAACAAACTCTGGAAGCATAAAGGAAAGAAGTTCAGAAACTTCAAGAAGCCAGATCAATGCAAAGAGTCCTCTGGACACAAAAGATTTGGAAAGAAAGAGGTTGTCTGCTATGAATGCAAGGAACCTGGTCACTACAAGAATGAATGTCCAAAGCTTCTGAAGGAAAAGCCAAAGAGGAAGTTTGACAAAAAGAAGAAGGTTCTAATGGCAACCTGGGATGATTCAGATGAATCTGAATCTTCATTAGAATCAGATGACGAATATGCCAACATGGCACTAATGGCAGGCATGGAAGATCATGATGAAAGAACATCTGGATCTGAATCTGATTCTGAATCTGACTCAGAAGAGGTACTTTCTGATCTCTCTAGGGAAGAACTTATTGAGGTTTTATCAGAAGTTCTGAACAACTATAACCAGATTAAGCTCAAGTGCAAGAAGCTTAAATGCAATCTTAAATATGAGAATAGTCTGTTAAAGTCAGAAGTTGCTGAGCTCAAAGAAAATAATTTGAAAATGAAAAACAATTTTGATAAAGCTCAACAAGACTCTGAATCTGAAACTAAGTCAAAATGTAAAAATATTTTAGAAGAATATGACTATAGTTTTCAGAAGTTTCTGGCTAAAAGCATAGATAGAAACAAGATGGCTTCAATGATCTATGGAGTTAGCAGAAACCACAGGAAGGGAATTGGATATTGTTGCACCCTAAAATTTGACCAACCGGTTCCCATATCTGGTTTATGTTTCAACGCATTTTTACATGCGCATTCGCATACCGCATGCATTGCATTTTTCTCAGTCAGATCGATTTTATTGGGATTGCAGCCCCTGGCGTTTCAGGCAGTTCAGGCCGGTTTGAATAAACGTATTTTGAGAACTGGTGCTCGTTCCCTGTGTTTTCAGGCCCTCTCGGGGCCGGGTTCCATTAGGGTTGCACAATCGTTTTATAATCGATTTAATCGTCCTCCTGGCATTTTTAGGATTTTTCTTCTATTTTCTAGATTTTTAATGCACTTAATAGATTTTTATAGGGTTATTTGTTTTTTTAGATAGTAAATAGGTTAATATTTGGTTGATAGAATTTAATAGATTTTTTAAAATAATTTTTAGAGTTTTAAATAAATTTTCTTTTCTTTTTTTAGAGATTTAATAGATTTTTAAATTTTTTAGATATCAATTTCCTTTTAATAGATTTTAAAAAAAATAGATAACTAGATATTAATTTTCTTAAATAAGAATAGTTTTTTAAAATAGGTATTAATGTTTTTAGGTTAGGTTTTAATTGTTTTTTTTCAAATTTAATAAGCATAGATTTTTTAAAAATAGAATTTAATGTTTTTTAGATTTTATTAAGTTTTAATGGATTTTTCAAAATTAATAGAATAGTTTTTTAAAAAAGGATTAATTGTTTTAGTTTTTTTAGATTTTAATTGTTTTTTTAGAGGTAATTGGATTTTTTTGAAATAAGTTTTAGATATTAAATAATGTTTTTCTGTTTTTAGATTTTAATTAGGTTTTTTTTTATTAATTTTCGTTTTAGTTAATTAGGATTAATGATAGATTTTAATTAGGTTTTTTTTATTATTAATTTTCGTTTTAGTTAATTAGGATTAATGATAGATTTTAATTAGGTTTTATTTTTAATTTTCGTTTTAAGTTTAATTAGGTTTTTATTTTCAGTGTTAATTTTGTGTTTTAGAGTTTAATTAGAGTTTAGTCTTATTGGGCCAAGTATCCAAGTCCAAAGCCCAAGTCAAAAGTCCAAAATACTGCCATGTGTCATATAAATGGCCTTGCCACGCGTGCCTTCTCTCTCTTAGCCACCTCTCTCTCTCTCTCTCTCTCTCTCTCTCTCTCTCTCTCTCTCTCTCTCTCTCTCTCTCTCTCTCTCTCTCTCTCTCTCTCTCTCTCTCTCTCTCTCTCTCTCTCTCTCTCAGATTGCGCCAACACACTACCCACGTGTCTCCCTCTCTTTCTCCCTCACCCCACGTGTCTTCCTATCCCTCACCCTCTTTCCACTTGTCCCCTCACCGTCCCCTCGCCGGAACATCCCACCGGCCGACATGCAAGTGTCGCCAGCCGCCCCAACCAACCACCTCCGGTCACCCTAACCATCTCCGACCACCGCAACTTCGCCGGAAACACAAAATCTCCAGGAAATCTTCATCCAATTCATCATATCTTCATCATTTTTCCAGACTATCGAAGAACATCTTCATGTTCTTCATCAACAATCACCAATTCTTCACCGATTCACCATAATCATATCATTTTTCCAGAAATCTTCAACGGGTTTGCTGAACTCTGTGTGTTCATCCTCCTTCAACTCTCCTCAAGAACTTTCCACCGCCTTCAACCAATTTCCAGATTCGATTCATCACCAACTCCAAGATTCGTAAGTATTCATCATCGCATCGCGTTCTAGATCTTCGTCATCGCTCGTTAGATCGTCTCCAGATTTCTTCATGGTTCTTCAACAACGGCAAGAGATCTTCGTCGTTGATCTTCGGTAACTTCATCAGATTCTTCAAGAATGTTCCAGATTGCTGCTAATCTCCAGGATTCGTAGAGAGTTCATCGTTTTTCAACGATCTCCGATCAAGAATCTCATCAGCGCCTCAAGCCTATTTGTTTCTTCGTCGCATTCCTCCAAGTCTTCCAGACGCCTCCGTCTTCATAAGTTTCTCCAGGTTTTGTTCTTGCCTCTTTATCGCGCTTAGCATGCATGGTTGTTGGTTAGATGGATTTAGATTACTCTGAGTGTTTAGGTTAGAACCTGTGGATTTAGGTGGTGAACGTGTTTGGGGGGAGGAAGTTTGAGCGAATTTGGTTGAGGATTTCGTGGGAGGGCTTGTTTCAGAGAGAGGATGGAGAGTGGTAGTGCCGTTAGGGTTTGGGATAGAGAGAGGCGATGAACAGTAGTGATGGAATGGAGAATGAGAGGAGTTTTTAGGGTTTTGGTTTCGCTGATGTTGGGTTGAATTGAATCTCGGGCCTTAAGCCCAAATGCGCAGTTTGCTGATCCATGCTCCCATGTTTCTCGTAACACCCCCTCCCCCCTTTGTGTTGTATTCTGGGCCTTAGGCTGTTGCTGTTCGCACCCCCAGTTCAGGGCCCAACATGAATGCAAGGCAAATCCTTGCTATTCGCACCCCCCTGGGTTATTTTTTTTATTGTTTTTCTGAATTAGTAGACTGGGCCCAGCGCGTGCTACCAGCACCCCCCTCCTGGGCCCAATGTATTCTGCAGTGTAAATACTTACTGTTGCCACCCCCTGTTTTTCAATTTCAATTGAATTTTCTTTTTTCATATTATTTGCATATAGTTTACCAAATAAATCATAATAAATCCAAAATTAATCAGAAAAATATTGCAAAAATACCTCCATGATCTTGGATTTATTTGTGATTTTATGAAAATAATAAATTTCATATTCACCCATTTTTCAATTTAATTTGATTTTTCTCATTTTATTAATTTCTTTAATTTTGTACATTTGGTACATGTTTTTGTAAATTTTCTTGTGATCAATTGGTGAGTAGTTTTGAGTTGATTCTTGTTAGGTTGCTTAGATTAGAAGTATAGGTTCCCTTAGAGATTTATCTCACATTTTTGTGGATTAATCTTGATTAGTTTTGATTAGAGAACATTAGGGTGATAGTAGTAGGGTTCAAACTCAACCTAGGTGCATTATAACATTTTCTTTTGGGGTTTTTAGCATGAATTAGGTTATGGGACATATAAGGTATGTAGGGTAGATGTAGAAATCCCCTTAGAATTAATCTTAGAATTTTAAATACTATATTACTATTTTTAGTATATTTTACAAATGGAGTGTTTGTTTGGTGTTCCCACTTGGGTTTTTTTTATCTGATTGCCCGGGCTTTTGGGCTTTTCTATGGGGTATGGGGCTTGGTTTGAGCTTGTGGAGCATGAAGACATTAAAAGAGAAGATTGAAGATGATAATCAAATGTTGAAGCTTGAAGATTGTTTGTGCTGGGAGCTGATTGAAGACATAGGAAATAATAGGAATAAGCAGAGCCTTAGAATAGACTGAATGGTTTTGTATAAACATGGATAGCTTCAGGTGCTTCCATCTCTCTCTATGACATAAAGTCCCTCCATGGTATTCACCTCCCTCCTTTGGAGGGATAAGTGGCCTTACCTTAGAGGTAGAACTTTGAGAGAACCACTCTGCTATAATGTTAAACTGTTTGTAGGCTTCCTTTGGTAGTCAATGAACTGTTTAACATTCAACTCATCTTGTTAAGTGATTATCATCTAGGAGAGCTTGCCTTGAAGAAAGAAGCCATTGAAGATAGAGATGAAGATCAAAGATTTCCAAAGATGAAGGTTATTCGTGTCAAAACTATGCAGCTGTTAAAGATAGAGTTTACTGCTGCTTGGAGCTATCTACTGTCTGATGCTGTCAACTGGTTAAGATTCTGTGCTTGCTTGAGCTTGGGGGATTTCTTGGGGATGGAAGATTATTGTAGCTTGGGTATCATTGGAGTTAGATCTTTGGGGTTCACTTGAAGATGTTACTGTTTTACTGTTCATCAACTGTCAGAGTTGGATGTGTTTTTCAGAGCTACTACTGTAGTAGCTGGTGTGCTGTCGGAGCTGGTTTTGGGGTTTATTTTTCTTTGGTGTATTGTTTGTTTTTCCCCTTAGGTTTGAAGTGAAGCCGTTTCACTTTGCCTATTGTTTTCCAGGTTCGAGGTTGAGTGAGACTCCCTTGCCTCGCTTGTACTGCTGCATTCATGCATTTTACTGCTTTACTGTATATTTGTTGTTTCTTTTCCGTTTATCCCCTAGGATCTCTGTTTCTCTCTGCGCAAGAGAGAAATATGACAGACATTAGGTGTTAACCCATGCATGATAACACTAGGGTAGTTTTGATCCCCATTTTTCAACCCTAGGATTTTAGAGCGTCGTTCTCTTCTCATCTCAAAACAATCAAAAATACAATAAGAGGTCAAACATCAGTAAAAGACAGTTCTTGCGTAAAAGACTGGAAACCAATCAAAATGTCATTTTTGTCCGCTTGTACCCGTAATCAGGAGAAAACCTTTTTCAAAAGGATAAAAAACAGTCAGACAAATCTGTGTCTTCCGTAGCCCGAACTACGTTTGCTCTGATCTTTCATGCTGTATGAAAGTACGTAGGCATAGGATGCGATATCCTAGCGAGCAACCTTCCCCTCCTTTCCCATAGGTAGGCGAACTACGTTGACTCTGATTTCTCGTTCCAGATGGGAATACGTAGGCATAAAGTGCGATACTTTGCCGAGTCATTTTATTTTCTTTTAACCCCAGACCTGTAAAATAGATAGAATAACAATCCGTACTAGAAAACAAGCGTGGATCCCGTCGAGTACGACGGACGTGAGCGGTGCTAATACCTTCCCCTTGCGTAACCGACTCCCGAATCCAGGATTTGGTTGCGATGACCATTCCTTTCCCGTCTTTGCGTTAGGTTTACTTCGAGCGTTTCCTTTCCCTCCGTTGGGATAAATAACGCACGGTGGCGACTCTTCTGTTCAGCCGGCGCCGATTTTCGCAGTAGCGACAGATATGAATCATCCTCTGGAAAGGATTTAAATCTAATACCTGTTGATAAACTTATCATTAATAAGACTCCCTTATATTCTCATTTTAAGTTTGGTCATCTGAATGATATTAAACACACACGTTCTGCTCAGAACATTCCTGTGTTTAAACCAAAAGTTAGTCAGAACAAACCTGTTGTAAAAAGACAGAAGTTCAGACAAACTTTTAAGGCAACTAACCCAAAAGGACCCAAAAAGATCTGGGTACCTAAGGATAAGATGATATCTGTTGTAGATGTATTTAGCAGCAAAGTCAAGACGCCAATCATGGTACCTGGACTCTGGTTGCTCACGTCACATGACGGGAGAAAGGTTTATGTTCCAAAGCCTGGAGCTTAAATCTGGAGGAGACGTCAAGTTTGGAGGGAATCAAAAGGGCAAGTGATAACGCGAAATCACACACACACACACACACATATATATATATATATATATATACACACACACACACACACACACACACATATATATATATATATATATATATATATATATATATATATATATATATATATATATATATATATATATATATATATATATATATATATATATATATATATATATATATATATATATATATATATATATATATATATATATATATATATATATATATATATATATATATATATATATATATATATATATATATATATATATATATATATATATATATATATAATGACATACATTTTTACTAATCAGTGACTGGTTTCACTCTGATTTCGGGTATTTCCACATTATTTGTCCAGTATTTTGCAGGTATTCAAAGTTCATGTTCAAATGGAGCAAGATGAAGAAAACAAACAATTATAGATGAAAACCAGATGAAAAACAGACCAAAAACAGCAAATACGAATTTTGCTGATGTGACGGTCGTCACAAGCCCATGACGACCGTCATACGTGTTACGACCGTCACAAACCCATGACGACCGTCATGCAGACAAAAAGTGCAGAAATCTTGCACGTGTTGTAAGTGCTTTCAAATACCAAAAGGAGTGGACCACTAGCTCCTACTTTTGCTGAGATCAATCCCACTTCCTGAGGTAACTAACCGTTGGAAATTCCATCTATAAAAGGAGGGAGCTGGTACCAGAAAAGGGGAGCAGCATTGAAGACACGAAGTGCTGCCAATTTATTTTCAGAGCAATTTTTGAGTTTCAAAATTTCTTATTGTTTCCCTTTTCTTTCCTTCCTTGCAATTGTGTTTTACTTTTCAAATTCTATTCTGTACAAGTAATTGGCACCAAGACTAAATCCTGCCGACATTTTGGAGGATTTCCCAAAGGCCAATTGAATTATTTACAGGTTCTTATTATAATCATTAATTGAATTCTATTTTCCATTATGATGCATGTTTATATATTCTACCATTGTTTACGTGTTCTTAGTTTATATTCCATGTCCGACTGAATTAAAGTAATCAGTATGTAATAGGTAGTCAGATGGGATTCGATAATAACTGGTGTATACTTTCCTTTTCAAACTTATTTATGGCTTTAGTTTTTAAATCGATTTTTCTAAATAAATGTTCGTCGCGACAACGAGAACTTATTTAAAAACAGTTTCGCCACGACAGTGGGAAATTCAAAAAGGTACGAACATATAAGCGACAACTGAGGTTAGGTCCCGATAGTAAAAACTAAGCATTCGTTTTAAAAACAGCGACAACGCTTTAAAAAGGATTAGAGCTTAATGGTTTTCAAAAAGTAATTTTAACCGCGAACGGGATAGCGACAGCATACGTTTGCCTTAGAGTTGCGACTAGCGTCAACAACCATCGTGAGGGAAAGGTCTTTAAACCGTCATTTTTTTCTTAAACTATTTTTGAAAACACCCAAAACACCGGTGACTTGTCGAATCCTTGAAGAACCAACATATTGCATACCGATTCACGCATTTATACCTTAAGTAACGTTTTTAGTTCCCCTATAGTTTACACACTTATTTTGCTTTTATTCCCCTGAAACCATACCAACCTAGCTAAACACAGTAACACCCGAAAATACTAGCTTGATTACGAGTCCCTGTGGGATCGATATCTTATATTACTACGCGATAGACTGTGCACTTGCAGTTAGTTCAGTTAGACATAGAAAGCCGCGATCAAGTTTTTGGCGCCGTTGCCGGGGACCCGTTTAGTCAATAGTGTAATCCTTTGTTACACAATATAGACTAGGTTAACTATTCCCTCTCCCTCTACTCGTTCTTCGGTTGTATGCCAAGTACTCGCTCACAAGGCGACATCTTACAACCTACAATCTCCGAACTAGAGCGCTTCTTTACACTTAAGGAGGCGCATCATCGAATATCAACGAAAACACAATATTCCTGATCTTCTAGCTCATCCTCCTATTGAAGAATCAAAGATGGCTGACGGACCTTAGAGCAAACCGCTGAAGGACTACGCTACCCCATCTCAGCTGGAGCCTCGAAGTAGCATTGTTGCCCTCGCTATTAATCGAAACGAGTTCGAGCTGAAACCGTCATTGTTGTCAGCTGTACAACAACATCAATTCTCAGGAAATGCAACTGAGGATCCGAATGAACATTTAACGAAGTTTGTGCAATACGCAGACACAGTGAAGGCAAATGGAGTAACTCCAAACGCAATAAGACTTCGTCTCTTTCCTTTCTCCCTTAGAGATAGAGCTTGGACTTGGTTACAATCCTTACCATCTAACTCCGTTACGACGTGGGAATAGTTGAAGAACGTTTTCTTAGCAAGGTACTTTCCGCCAAGCAAAACTGCTATGCTTAGAGCTCAAATCAATGGATTTCGACAAAAAGATGCTGAATCTCTCTATGAAGCGTGGGAAAGGTTTAAGGATATGGTGAGAGCATGTACTCACCACGGTTTAGAAGACTGGGTGACGATCCATACTTTCTACAATGGGCTTCTATATAACACCAGATTAACGGTAGATGCCACCGCAGGCGGTGCACTTATGGATAAGCCATACGACGAAGCCTATCAACTTATCGAAAACATGTCTCAGAACCACTGCCAATGGGGAGGTGAAAGAAATCCAGCAGAGAAACCCGCAGCGAAAGGTGGGATGTACGAGATCAACAGTCTTGAAAAGTTCAACGCTAAGGTGGATGCTCTAGCGCAGAAAATCGACAGTCTGACCGTTACCCCAACTGCAATCGTAGCTGCTGTAACTCCAAATTGCGAGTTATGTGGAATCGCCACTCATAATGCGCCCGAGTGCCCATTATTGGCAAGAATCCCACAAGACCAAGTAAACTACGCTCAAGGAAATCCTTACGCAAATACTTACAACCCAGGATGGATGAACCACCCAAACTTTTTCTACATGAGCGATAATGCCTTGCAAGCACCAGCTGCTCCGCCAGGATATCAGAAACCAGCCGCTGCTGCCCAGACTGCCCCTGGGAAATCAAATCTCGAAGTGATGATGGAAAAATTCATAGCTACTCAAGTTCAAACAAATAAATAATTCCTGAATCAAAACATACACACTAGCGAGCAGATTAAACAGCTGACTGGAAAAGTAGACGCTTTAGCCACCCATCATAAAATGCTCGAAACGCAAATATCACAAGTGGCTCAACAACAAGCCTCTGCAGCCGCACCAACTGGGACATTTCCAGGTCAGCCAAAACCAAATCCGAAAGGTCATGCAAACGCTGTCATATTGAAAAGTGGAAAAGAATTGGAAGGCCCAACAGATCCTAGGAATGAAGATTTAGCCATGCATCAGAAATATGATAAACCAACAGAAAAGGAGTCTGAAACAGAAAAGAAGGAATGTGACGAGCAAAAGGCCGCCAAATATGAAAACCCATATGTGCCTCCAGCGCCATATAAACCACCGATCCCTTATCCTCAAAGATTCATAAATTCCAAAAATTCAGGACAATTTAAGAAATTCGTTGAACTTCTGAAACAACTAAATATCACTATTCCTTTCATAGAAGCGATAACTCAGATGCCGTCATACGCTAAGTTTCTTAAAGAAATCTTGTCTAACAAAAGGAAAATCGAGGATAACGAAATAGTTACACTTACTGCCGAATGTAGCGCAATCATTCAAAACAACATGCCTCTTAAACTAAAAGACCCAGGTAGTTTCTCCATACCTTGCGTCATAGGAAAGTTCGTCATAGACAAATCTCTATGCGATCTAGGAGCCAGTATAAGTGTCATGCCCTTATCTATATGCAAAAAGCTGAATATGGGAGAACTAAAACCAACTAAAATGTCCGTGCAATTGGCTGACCGATCAGTCAAATATCCCGTCGGTGTGCTGGAAAACGTTCCAGTACGCATAGGCCAATTCTATATCCCAAACGACTTCATAATCATGGACATAAAAGAGGACTCTGTTACCCCAATTATCCTAGGAAGACCGTTCCTAGCGACAGCCGGAGCTATCATAGACGTAAAGAAAGGAAGGCTAACATTCGAAGTAGGAGAAGAAAAGATAAAGTTCATCCTTACTAAGTTCGTGAAGGTACCAGCTATAGATGACACATGCTATATAGTAGATGTCATTGACGAATGCATACGAGAATTAGAGAAGGAAGAAATTGCATATTCTAAAATCATGAAGATCCAAATCCCTGCTATTTATGAAGACGACAATTGGCGTGCGCCATACAAAGATGATAGGCTGAGCGAGATCATAGCACTAACTCCAAATCACATGGCAGGTCCAAAAAACTCAGCTTTAAAACTTAAAGAACTACCTAAAACCCTCAGGTACGAATTCTTAGACACAGAATTCAAAAGACCAGTAATAGTCAACGCAAATTTAGGATAGTCAGAAACTGAGCAATTACTAGAAGTCCTAAGGAAATACCCAACTGCGTTAGGCTATAATATAAGCGATCTAAAAGGCATAAGTCCTTCCATCTGTATGCACCGTATCATGCTAGAGGAAGACTGCAAAACTTCAAGAGAACATCAGAGAAGGATAAACCCGATCCTAAGCACTGTAGTCAAAGACGAGGTGAAAAAGTTACTAGACGCATGAATCATATACCCGATCTCCGACAACCAATGGGTCAGCCCAGTGCACGTAGTGCCAAAGAAAGGAGGCGTTACTGTAGTGAAGAATGCGAAAGGTGAATCGATAACCCAAAAAGTTGTGACCGGAAGCAGGATGTGTATCGATTACAGAAAACTAAATAAGGCGACTCGTAAAGATCACTTCCCTTTACCTTTCATAGACCAGATGTTGGAAAGACTAGCGAAACATTCGTACTTCTGCTATCTAGATGGTTATTTGGGATTCTTTCAAATTCCTATTCACCCTGATGACCAAGAAAAGACAACATTCACCTGTCCTTATGGCACTTTTGCTTATCGCCGAATGCCGTTCGGACTATGCAATGCTCCAACAACCTTCCAAAGATGCATGATGGCAATCTTTGCGGATTTCATAGATGACATCATGGAAGTATTCATGGATGACTTCTCTGTATGTGGACAAAGCTTTGAAAGCTTCCTGTCAAATTTAGAAATGGTACTCAAAAGATGCGCTAAAGTGAACCTTGTCCTTAATTGGGAGAAATGCCATTTCATGGTCCGACAAGGCATCTTTTTAGGACACGTCATATCTAAAAAAGGGATTGAAGTTGACAAAGCTAAAATAGAGATCATAAAGGATCTTCAACCTCCGAAAACCGTACGAGAAATACGAAGCTTTTTAGGACACGCTGGATTCTACCGAAGATTCATAAAGGATTTATTGAAAATCACAAAACCTCTGACAGGTTTGTTAATGAAAGATGTCAAGTTCGTTTTCGACAAAGAATGCTTAGAAGCATTCGAAACTCTAAAGACAGTGCTCATTACCGCACCAATCATGCAACCCCCAGATTGGCGGCTACCATTCGAAATCATGTGCGATGCGAGTGATTATGCTGTAGGCGCAGTTCTAAGACAAAGGAAAGACAAGAAGCTTCACGCAATCTACTACGCCAGTAGAACTTTAGACCCTGCCCAAATGAACTATGTCACGATGGAAAACGAACTTCTAGCAGTTGTGTTTGCACTTGACAAATTCCGTTCCTACTTGGTAGGAGCCAAAATAATCATATACACAGATCACACTGCCATTAGGTACCTAATAAGAAAAAAGGACGCCAAACCAAGATTATTGAGATGGATCCTATTATTACAAAAGTTCGACTTAGAAATTAAAGATAAGAAAGGGATCGAGAATGTAGTTGCAGATCACTTATCCCGAATAGAGGGCATTAAACAAGAATCAGTGCCTATCAATGACGATTTTCCTTACGAACGTCTGATAGCCAAATTGGAAAGCGATATGTCCAACTTAACCTCGGAAAAACCAGAACTTGAAAAAGCCGTAGAAGCTGTTTATGCCCAAGCCATTTTGCCTTGGTATGCCGACATCGTTAATTACTTGGCTGCATGCGTGCTTCCACCGGACCTAACTTATCAACAAAATAAGAAATTCTTCCACGACTTAAAGCATTACTATTGGGACGAACCTCTACTCTTCAAACGAGGCACCGTCAACATATACCGTCGCTGTGTCCCAGAGGAAGAAATCAAAGACATCATTTCCCAATGTCATTCAGCACCTTATGGTGGTCATGCTAGTACTTCAAAGACGTGCGCTAAAATTCTACAATCTGGCCTATTTTGGCCCAGCCTCTGGAAGGATGTCCATATCGTTGTACTCGAATGCGACCGATGCCAACGCACTGGCAACATCTCACGACGCGATGAAATGCCTCAGAAAGGAATTTTAGAAGTAGAAATCTTTGACATCTAGGGAATAGACTTCATGGGACCTTTCCCGTCCTCTTTTGGAAACAAATATATACTCGTCGCTGTCGATTATGTATCCAAATGGATAGAGGCTGTTGCCGCTCCAACAAATGACGCGCGAGTAGTCGTCAAATTCTTTAGAAACACAATCTTTCCTAGATTCGGTGTTCCCAGACTCGTCATTAGTGACGGTGGTTCGCACTTCATATTGCGAATCTTTGACAAACTCCTCTCCAAATACGGAGTCAAACACCGCGTAACTATACCGTATCATCCACAAACTAGTGGACAAGTGGAGGTTTCGAACAGAGAAATAAAGCAAATTTTGGAAAAGACTGTCGCAACCTCCAGGAAAGATTGGTCATCAAAACTGAACGATGCTTTATGGGCCTATAGGACCGCCTTTAAGACGCCAATAGGTACCACACCATTTAAATTGGTTTACGGAAAATCATGTCACCTGCCAGTGGAATTAGAGCATAAAGCCTTTTGGGCTATTAAGACGCTGAACTTCAACTACACTGCGGCAGGAGAGAAACGAATCTTAAACCTTCACGAATTGGAAGAGCTCAGGTTGGACGCATATGAGAATGCCCACATCTACAAAGAAAGAACCAAGAAATGGCATGATAAACGTTCGATCCGGAAACAATTCAGTGTGGGAGACATCGTGCTCCTATTCAACTCAAGATTAAAACTTTTCCCTGGAAAATTAAAATCTAGATGGTCTGGACCTTTTGAGGTAACCAAAATCCTTAAAAGTGGAGCTTTTAAAATCAGCAATACAATCAACGCACCGTTTATAGTAAACAGACAGCATTTGAAGCATTATAATCAAAACGAAAACAGCCACCACGTGAGCAGTGTGCAATTGCTCGAGCTTCCCGCTCAAACCCCCAAATAGCTTGCAGCCAAGCTATCGTCAGGCTTTTGACGTTAAAAACAACGCTGATTGGGAGGCAACCCAATTTTTCCCGTTTTCCCTTCTAAATTTACTGAAACTATGTTTTCATTTTAACTTATAATTTCCATAAAATTCTATTTTCTTATTTTCTACTATTTATTTTATTTTATTTTTCTATCTTTTATCACCTTTTGCTTCTTAAAAATCTAATCTGAGTAAATGTGATTTCCACCTTTCCAGGATTTTAAAGCCGTCTTACCTTTCTCCCATTTTTATCCGACTAACCTCCGAGTATGGCTGACATCAATGTTACGAACATTATATTTAGAGGACAAGCTCACAAGGCCAGATTTGAGGCACTGACTCAGAGAAGCATCGCTTCGACTCTGTACTACGATAGATTCACCATGGATAAGCTAGGAATCCAGAATAGCATTCAGTATCTATTTAACCAATTAGGCTGGGAGCAAACTGCTCTAAAGACCCGATTTGCTACCTACCGCGAACTCACGTTCGAATTCCTTAGCTCCTTAAGCTACTTACCCGAACATGGCTATGGATCCACCAAAGAGATGATAACCTTTAGAATGTTTGGAATGGACCACACCCACAACCGTACGTCGTTAGCTAACATCCTAGGATTCCCTAGCCGACCTTATATGTTTACCAACACTGAAGAGGATTTTGATCTCGAGTTAGAACAATTCTGGGGTACCATCACGGGTAACTATCACCCTGAACCTAATGACATGCATAATAACGAGATACATAATCCAGCACTCCGTTACTTTCATAGGATTTTAGCCCATACCCTCTTTGGGAAGGAGGAAAACATTACAACAGTTTCTAAGGAAGAGTTGTTCATCCTTTTCTGTGCTTCACAAGGCCGCCCTGTCAATGCTATCCCTTTTATGATGAGGTCATTCACATGCCTTAATCAGGAACCTCATTCACCCATCTTAATAGGATGCTTAGTCACCATGATTGCCCACGAAATTGGCCTGAGGTACTACCTGAACAGAGCCATTCGTTTCGGCAACCTCAGATCAATGAACATCCAATTTTGCTTCAACAGACGTATCTTAGGTACCTTAGGACCAGGAGCCTACGAATACCTCATCGCTGATCAACCTGTCCACCTTTTCACATTGCCCAACCACGAGCTAACGAGTATCCACAACAGAAACAATTGGCTTTATGAATTGGACGAGCCTATGGGACCTCCATCACCTCACTCCACACCCCAAGCTTACATGTACGATAATGATCACATATCAGAAGCACATGACTATATGTACTACAAATATTATGAGTCCAAAGTGGAGACAGATCCTGAGACCCCTCCTAATTACCACAACTTTCCTGATCCTACTCCTGAACAAGACACAGACAAGTTGGACACTGTTCTGAGAACTATGGATGATTTCAAGCTGGAATTAACCACTATAAAAGATGAACTAACGCAACTTCACATGGATGTCGTTACTTTTATGGACGTAGTTAGCGACCAATTTAATGACGTTATTCAGCAGATCAACAACTTGAAGCAACCAAAGGAGTGATGTTTTAGTTTCTTTTTAAGTTTAGTTTACAGCATTTCACGTTGTTTCCCATTATTAAATTTCACAATTGTTTCTTTTTGAGTATTGTATTACATTAAACTCGTTTTTAGATTCAATGTTATTTCAATTTCATTCTGGTATTCCCTTAATTTTGTTTTCCCGTTATCTTCTATTTTGTAACTAGTCTCTCATACTGCAATAGAATAAATCACATTTTCAACTGTGGAAAACGCCCCATAAGCAAACTTCTGCAATTCTGCAGAATTTGATGATGTAACGGTCGTCACGCGTATTACGACCGTAACAATCCCTGACGGTCGTCACGCGAACAAAACCCCAATTCTGTCAATATAGGGGTTACAAACCCTTCCACCTCCACTCTCTTAACTTCCCATTTTCACACATTCAAACCCCACTACAACCTTCAGAATTCCCCATTAATCCTCCACCATTTCAACTTCCATTTCACTCCTATATATTGACCTCTGCATTTCCCTACTTCTCCATCCACAGAAACTATCTATTTTCCCTCTCTGCACCTCTCTCACGAAAAATGGCTAGGCAAAATCGTGAAAACCCCAACTTGAGCAATATCCTTTTCCGAGAAGGCGAGTCCGGCGAAAGGCAGAGGACCAACTATATAGCTTTCCATCAACGGTCGCTGCAACCGACCCGCTATGCTCACATAGATTCTTTGACCGAATTGGGAATTCTGGATGGTGTCACTTGGATGCTGTAGAGGGCCGGCATTTGACATCTCTGCACCAACCCTCAACCCACCTACGAGCAACTCACACTGGAGTTGCTCAGTTCCTTCACGTACGTGACTTCACCCGAGGATACAAATTAGCTCACCGACACCACTGCTGAAAGTTGGGAGACTCTGAATGCCTCTCACATCCACAACCCAACAATCTGATACTTTCATCGCGTGTTGAGCAACACCATCTTCGCTCGTGACAGTAACCACAAAGTCAACTCGAAGGAGCTGTTCTTTCTCCGTTGCGTGTTTGCTTCGGAACTCGTTGACGCCGCTCCATTCCTCTTGGCTCACATTCAAGCCAACTGCAACCGCGGCTCAAAACCATTCTATTTTGGTGGCATCATCACTTCTATCGCCTTAGGCCTCGGTCTTGGCAACCACCTCCAGAACCTTCGCCAGATGCCCCCTGTTTTCCTCGACACCGACCATTGCCGCACCTCTCACCTAATCAGATCCCGAGCAGATGGGAAATATCATCTGGTAGTGCAAGGTCGCACTATCCAAAGCATTATCATGCCCTCTCGCACCCGAATGCATCCACAGGATAGAGCCAACTGGCTCTTCGATCCGAATGCTCCTGCTTCCCCAACTCAGGAAAATGCCCAAGGGCCCATGGATGAAGTTCAAGAAGAGTTGGATAGAGCTGACCCAGCTGAGCCATCACAACCACCTCCTGCCGAAGGTCCTTCCTCACGTCGCCGCCGCCGTGCTGAAGCCGATTTTACAAACGCGGATTTCCTCCGCTCCATCGAACAACAAAATCAGATGATGCTTATGATGGAACAACAGAACCGAAGGGATGAATAGTTCGAAGCTTGGCAGAGAGAACAAATCGGTCACATGAGGACATCTATGTAGCAGCTCCAGGATGGCCATGCCAGCCTGATCGACGACATGTCCAATCTCACTGTGCGAGTCGACGGCCTCCGCGACTACATTTACCATACAGGAGCTTTGAATCTCGAGGCATGCGACGAAAGAGCAAGAGGTAGAGGTAGAGATAGAGGAAGAGGAAGGGACTAGTAGTATTTTTCATTTCTTGTATTTTGTTTTCTTTGTACTTTCCCTTCCGCATTCTTTCAAATCAGTGGGGACACTGATTGAGATAGTGTGGGAGCGGAGCATTATTTCCCTTTTTCCCTGTTATTTCCTATTCCGCTTGTACTTCTATTCCGCCTGCACTTCCATTCAAATTTTCAATTTAAAGTATTTCAAATTCTGCAAATAAAGCTCATTTATGTATATCTCTCCGTTACGTGAACTCGCTGCTCCTTATCCGACATATACAAAGAAACTTTTATCCTCTTCAAAGTATCACGTGATACGCCAAAGCTTAACCAAGTTTGGAATTCCCGAGAAGAAAATTCTAACAAAGCCACCACCGCCCTGACACCTTAGACCTCTGGTTTATGCGAGTCAGTTTCACTACTTACTTGTACCAAAGCCTCAAGTCTCGCCTCAAACGGAGCCCCCAGTAGTTTATACGAGCAGTCAGCACCATCCTAAACACTTCTAAGTAAGAAACCGATGCAAATAAGTGCGCGATCTCTAGTATGAAATGAATAATCATGAAAAAGGAAAGCCATATAGCCTGAGTACAGAGACACGTTCCTTCTAAGTTAGGTGCTCCTCACCCGTGCATTTAGCCCAACGGTACGAAACTCTTCAAGATTTATAATAGAATAAGCATATGTGCGAAAAAAAAATCAATTGAGCAAAGAGATCATAGTCACTAACAGGTTTACCTACCATGAACGTGTATGGACAACGTGCTTAATGTGATTGCGCCAGAACGAAACCGGGTAAAACTTGTTGCAGGAGACTTGATGCCGAGCTGCAGTAACATGATTGGGACTGGCTTGCATAAAAGAGAAGCCTTCGAAGACTTATAGTTTAGTGTCATCACCGTATACATTTTGTTTCCATTGGACCCCCGGCTTCCTAACTTGACGTCTGAGAAATCTTATCGAAAGAAGAGCGTGCCACGTGCTTGCCAAATTTTAAATTTTTCCTACCTTTACTTGAGGACAAGCAAAGATTCAAGTTTAGGGGAGTTTGATAACACGAAATCATATATATATATATATATATATATATATATATATATATATATATATATATATATATATATATATATATATATATATATATATATATATATATATATATATATATATATATATATATATATATATATATATATATATATATATATATATATATATATATATATATATATATATATATATATATATATATATATATATATATATATATATATATATATATATATATATATATATATATATATATATATATATATAATGACATACATTTTTACTAATCAGTGACTGGTTTGACTCCGATTTCGGGTATTTCCACATTATTTGTCCAGTATTTTGCAGGTATTTAAAGTTCATGTTCAAATGGAGCAAGATGAAGAAAACAAGTAATTACAGATGAAAACCAGATGAAAAACAGACCAAAAACAACAAATATGAATTTTGCTGATGTGACGGTCGTCACAAGCCCATGACGACCGTCATACGTGTTACGACCGTCACAAACCCATGACGACCGTCATGAAGACAAAAAGTGCAGAAATCTTGCACGTGCTGTAAGTGCTTTCAAATACCAAAAGGAGTGGACCACTAGCTCCTACTTTTGCTGAGATCAATCCCACTTCCTGAGGTAACTAACCGTTGGAAATTCCATCTATAAAAGGAGGGAGTTGGTACCAGAAAAGGGGAGCTGCATTGAAGACACGAAGTGCTGCCAATTTATTTTCAGAGCAATTTTTGAGTTTCAAAATTTCTTATTGTTTCCCTTTTCTTTCCTTCCTTGCAATTGTGTTTTACTTTTCAAATTCTATTTTGTACAAGTAATTGGCACCAAGACTAAATCCTGCCGACATTTTGGAGGATTTCCTAAAGGCCAATTGAATTATTTACAGGTTCTTATTATAATCGTTAATTGAATTCTATTTCACATTATGATGCATGTTTATATATTCTACCATTGTTTACGTGTTCTTAGTTTATATTCCATGTCCGGCTAAATTAAAGTAATCAGTATGTAATAGGTAGTCAGATGGGATTCGATAATAACTGGTGTATACTTTCCTTTTCAAACTTATTTATGACTTTAGTTTTTAAATCGATTTTTCTAAATAAATGTTCGTCACGACAGCGAGAACTTATTTAAAAACAATTTCGCCACGACAGTGGGAAATTCACAAAGGTACAAACCAACAAGCGACAACTGAGGTTAGGTCCGGATAGTAAAAACTAAGCATTCATTTTAAAAACAGCGACATCGCTTTAAAAAGGATTAGAGCTTAATGGTTTTCAAAAAGTAATTTTAACCGCGAACGGGATAGCGACAGCATACGTTCGCCTTAGAGTTGCAACTAGCGTCAACAACCATCGTGAGGAAAAGGTCTTTAAACCGTCATTTTCTTCTTAAACTATTTTTGAAAACACCCAAAACACCGATGACTTGTCGAATCCTTGAAGAACCAACATATTGCATACCGATTCACGCATTTATACCTTAAGTAACGTTTTTAGTTCCCCTATAGTTTACACACTTATTTTGCTTTTATTCCCCTGAAACCATACCAACCTAGCTAAACACAGTAACACCCGAAAATACTAGCTTGATTACGAGTCCCTGTGGGATCGATATCTTATATTACTACGCGATAGACTGTGCACTTGCAGTTAGTTCAGTTAGACATAGAAAGTCGCGATCAGCAAGATTATTGGCTCTGGTACTATTGGCAATGGTAACCTTCCCTCTATATCTAATGTTTTACTTGTAGAAGGATTAAAACATAATCTATTGTCCATAAGTCAATTAAGTGACAACGGTTATGACATAATCTTTAATCAAAAATGTTGCAAAGCTGTCAGTCAAAAGGATGGCTCAATCCTATTTAATGGAAAGAGGAAGAACAACATTTACAAAATCAATCTTTCAGAACTTAAGGTTCAAAATGTAAAATGCCTTATGTCTATTAATGATGAGCAATGGGTCTGGCACAGAAGATTGTGACATATTAATATGAGACGTATATCTCAGATTAATAAACTCAATCTGGTCAGAGCACTTCCTAAGTTGAAGTTCAACTCAGATGCTTTTTGTGAAGCATGTCAAAAAGGAAAATTTTCAAAATCTTCTTTTAAATCTAAAAATGTTATTTCAACCTCAAGACCATTAGAGTTACTTCATATTGATCTGTTTTGACCAGTGAAAACTGCATCCATCAGAGGCAAGAAGTATGGATTAGTCATTGTTGATGACTATAGTAGATGGACATGGGTAAAGTTCTTAAAACACAAGGATGAGTCACATTCTGTGTTCTTTGACTTCTGCAAACAAGTCCAGAATAAAAAAGATTTCAAAATTATAAAAGTCAGAAGTGATCATGGAGGCGAATTTAAAAACAAATATTTTGAAAAATATTTTAATGAAAATGGCATTGCTCATGATTTCTTCTGCCCTAGAACTCCACAACAGAATGGAGTTGTAGAGAGGAAAAATAGAACATTGCAAGAAATGGCCAGAACCATGATCAACGAGACTAATCTGACAAAGCATTTTTGGGCAGAAGCAATAAACACAACCTGTTTGTCGCTTGCGCGAAAATAAGGTGCCGGCACAATAGAAGAGTCGCCACCTTTTGTTATTTATCCCTCAGAGCGGGAAAGGAAACGATCGGAAAAACCTAACGAAAAAAGGTAAGACAAGGTCATCGCAACCATTGTCTGGATTCGGGAGTCGGTTACGCAAGGGGAAGGTATTAGCACCCCTCACGTCCGTCGTACTCGACGGGATCCTCGCTTGTTGGTTTACTTGGACGGGTTGGTTTTATTCTATCTACCTATCAAGGCTGGCTTAAAAAGAAAAGAAAAATGACTCGGAAAAGCGTCGCACTTTATGCCTACGTATTCTCATCAGAGAATGAGAAATCAGAGTCAACGTAGTTCGGCCTACGAAGGGTTATGGGGGAAGGTAGCTCGCCAAGACATCGCCATCTTGTGCCTACGTACTCTCAACAGGTATGAGAGATCAGAGCTCACGTAGTTCGGGAAACTACGGTTTATTTCCTGTCTTTTACGAAAGAAGTGTTTTTTTATTGTATTTGCGATTCCAACCGCACTAGAGACTATGACTTGAGAGTGAATGCGTCGCATGTCACCCAAAGGGTACCATACTAAACATCCAGACTGTGGAAAAGAAACTCTCCCACAATCCTTTCTCAAATAGCTTAAGGCTCGTAACGTACGAAAGAAATCATTCATGATTACTGTATCTTAAACTGTTTTGAGATGAGAAGATAACAGGCCCAACTAGGAGGGAGACTATCAAGTCCTACTGTTGTCATGCCATGGATTCATCCTATGGTTGAGGTTTGAACAGGGAACTCCTAGAAGTTGTCATGCATAGGTTTCAACCTAAAATTCTATCATCACTTCCTTATCAAAGAAAATGAGAGTCCTAAGGGATCATGTCAATGATACACCAAAACAGACAAAGCATCAGCTTTAACAGTAAAATGCATGCAATGCAAGTGAGGGAGGAAATGTGTGTGGGGCTTCAGCCTCCACAAGCTCATCTCAACCTCAAGCCAGAATGGATAACATTAATCATACTGAAATATAAACATCATGCTATCAAGCAATAACAGTAAACTGCAATCATACAGATAAAATGAAATAAAATGCCATCAGGAAAACAAACCACATGGGCAAGGGAGCTGAGCTCTACCGAATACCCGCAAGCAAAGCCACACAGTAACAATACAAGCAGAGGGAGCAACCCAACCTCTAGTGCAATCATGCTCCTAGAGTCTACCTATTCTAGATATGAACTTATTCTAGTGCATCAAACAAGTCAAACAAAACACATTAATACAGCAAAAGAAAAAGAAGAAAGAAGATCAACTCCTCTCTCAACTCCAAGCTTCAGCTCTTCCAACATCAACTCAGTCTTCAGACTTCAATCACTCTTGACAAATATCAGTTGCTTTTCCAGGTTTCAACCCTTCAACGTAAGTTTCAACTTATCTTCTCCTTTAAGCTCCAGCTTCTTGATCATCTCCACCTTCAGGCTTCGCTATCAATCATGAGTATTAACTTGGCTCCTTCAAGATCTCCAGGTATCAAGACAAGTATCAACTTCCTTTTTTCTTCAAGCTTCAGCTCTTCAGAATCAATCTCAATCACTTAGAAGTGTCAACTTCATCCTTCAGTCTTTACTTCATCTTCAAGGGTCTTCAAGTATCAACTTGCTCTTATTGCTCTTCAAGCTTCAGCTAGAATGGCAATGCTCAAGGGTTCATCCTCTTCCATACACTTCATTGAAGTCTTCATCTTCAAACTCAAGCTCAACATCTCTCAAGATAATTAAACCAGAGTAAATCACTTACTGGACAAGCTGGGGGATATTGAACTGCTTATTGACCACCAAAGGTGGCCTTTAAGGGTTCAACATCAAAGGAATGGTTCCCTCACAAGTTCTAACTCCTAGGTACCTCACTTATCCCTCCAAAGGAGATAGGTGTATACCATGGAAGGACTTTGAATCACAGGGAGGAATGGAGGTGACAGATACCATCCATGTTTGAGAAAGAAGTTTTCTAAGTCTAAACTCTTCCTAATCCCTAACCCTAAAACAAAACAAGACAAACTAAGATCAAGCTCTCAAGCTCCTCAATGCATCTTCAAGCCTTCTACTATGCTCCTCAATGCTCCTTAGAACAATGCCAAGCTCTCCAAGCCCACAAAGCAAAGCAACTAAGGCAAAAAATGCCCTAAAGGCAACACAAACAATCAACCAATACAAAAATCATCTAAAAATAGCATACCACTATATTAAATCCTAATATAATTTCTAAGGGATCCTACATACTTACCCTTAATGCCCTATATGTCCCATAGTCTAATTTGTCCTAAAAACCCAAAATTCTAATGTTATTATGGACCTATGTTGAGGTTTAACCTAATTCTACACAACCTAGAATTATCTAATCAAAACTATCCTAAAATTCATCACAAAATCATGGAATAAATCCAGGGGGAATCTAAAACATATATCTAACCATCCTAAAAAGAATGACTTAAAAATCTTAAGGGAGCTACCTAAACTAAATTCTACAAAATCATATATCAACATAAAAGAATTAAAATGCAATAAAAGAAGAAAATATACCAAAAATACTAAAATGCATGATATGAAAAATGTTTTTATTATATTTTTCTTGACAAAAATATGAAGTAGGAGAAAAAACTCCCATTAAAAAATCATTAATTTTCCATTTTATATGAATTTTCAAAGTATGAAAGAAAATGGAGAAAAAATAAAATGAAAATGAAGGGATGGGGTGCAATCAGTAAACAAATGCAATGCAGTTCACACATGGGCCCAGAATGGGGGGTTTAAACAGCAAGTGCGCTGGGCCCATTTCCAATCAGAAATTAATTAAGAAAATGATCAGAAAATGAAAAGGGGAACGGTGCAAATAGAAGTGAATTTCAGTTCATTATGGATTGGGCTTCACGCGTGGGGTGTGGATAGCAGTCCAATTATTTGAGCCCAGAAGCCACCGTTTAATGAAACGGTGCGTTTCAGCTGTCTATCAGAATTCCCTCCAAACTGAAATTGAATATGGGCCATCAGATCTAATCCTCAGTCAATAGTCAGCTCCTCATCCAACGGCTGCGAGATCGTCTTCTTCCTTGAGCTAGGGTTTGACCATGAAACTCCAAAAACCAGAGCTCATGCACTCATCTTCCACCTGCTCGTGCTCCTTCATCTCTTCATCAATTCTCAAAATGTAAAACACAAAATTGCTCAGTTTTTCATGCTGAACACGATCATGGCCTTGGATTAAACTGAAAGGACCTCTATCATAAAACCCGATGGTGCAACTTAATTAATCTCAAAATATGATCCATCCTCAACTTCAACCAACCTTAGATTTCTTTGCATCAAAATGATCCTCACATTGCCCTAATCAAAACCAGCTATTAAACTTGCATTATCACTCCCTATATCACAAGTTCTTGCTCCATAAAGAAATGGTTTCCATGACTGAAACTTCACCAAATGATCCTAAACTCTTCAGAATTGATCACCTATTGGTCTCTAACCATTCTACACTAATGATTCAACCTAACCATGCCTAAATAATGAGGTGAAAGAGATTTTGCAAACCTGGCTTCTTGATATGGCAGATGATGAAATCCTTGCCTTCAAGGCTTGAAACTCTTCAAGAATGATCCTTGGATGATGAAACTTCTACTGTTTGCAAAAAAATGGAGGAAGAATGCTTGCACTTCAAGATTCGAATGTGAATGGCTTCTTGCAAATTCAATGGGAACACCTTCAATCTTCCATCAATGGAGCTTCAATTCAGTATGCACACACTCAGAGGGATCTATGGAAAGTGTTTGTGAAGAAAAAAGGGATGGGAATGAAGAAGAATGAAGAAATTGAATGTGACTTGCAATGGAAGATTTTGGATTTCACTCTCTCTTCTCTACACCAATTCACACCAACCTTGCATCTGAGCAAGTTACAATCATCTTATAGAGTGGTTTAGAATCATCTAGAACCCACTAGGATCATCCAATGAGAAATTGAAGTTTTCATGTCATGGTATTTTGATTTCTCATTCTCCTTACATGCTATCTCATTCCAAGCATCTCATAACTACCAATTATGACTTGAATTTATCCCCACATGAGATTTAGCATGAGTTACAATGCATAACTACCTTGCTTGTTGAGTTCTTTTGAGTTTTGGTTTGGTACCTTAAGATGCAAGTAAGCCATTTCCAAAGCAGCCCTATGATCCAAGCCTCAAACCAAAATTGTGGCTGAACCATTGTTCTTAGAATGTCATTTGGAGTCAAAATGACCTATTACATGACATGGTTTGGACTTATAACTTGGGATTTCCATTTTTCAATTTCACTTTAATTAACTTATGCCTCATTTTTAGGCCATTTTCATCACTTTTTGATATGAGCCTTTTCAACATCTCATGATCTCCCTACTAGCCTTAAAACATCATTCTAAGAAAGTTTTATGTTGAATATTTTTCCATTTGAAGCTTGGAAGTAGGAGATATGGCCTTATGCTTGAAATGACCTATAACCTCCAAATGACCAAAATGCCCTTGGCTTGTCAAAGCCATAAGTTGAGTTCTACAAATCATATAAAGGACTTCTAGTACTATCTAGAAAGATAAGAAGATTCTCTTCAACATTCATGTTGACCAAGAGTTCATAGGAATCATCCTACTAGGGTAAAAGTTGTCTGCAAGTTGGGTGACTTTCAAGGACCCAGATTCACATACCTCAGATGACCTGTAATTTGTCAAAGTCATAACTTGAGCTCTACAAATCCTATCAAGGACTTATAGTACTCAAATTAAAGCTAAGAACAAGCTCTACAACATTCATGTTGTGGGGAAGATGAGATGACAATCACATATTGGGCTAAACCGCCTTGAAGATAGGGATCAAACTAGGGGATTTTACACTGTCAATCCTTAGAAACCCTAGCTTGAAACTTCTCAAACTCCTCAATCATGATGAGTTGGTCTAGGAATCATCCTTATAGCATCTCAATGCCTCATTCCATGATCACATGGCTCTTGGATTAGGTCTCAACCCTCTCCAAATCATCAGTTGACCTAGGGTTGACCCAGTCAAACCCTAATTCGACCACTCATGGATGAATCTTCTGAATTCTTGTACAATGACATCTCTAGGCTTCATGATGGCTTTCAAGACATCTCATAAGCTTTCTCAAAGCTTCAATTTCATCCTTATAGTCTCAGAATCATCTGAGGAGCACCCACAACTCTCAAGTTATGAGGCACACAACCTTGGTTTCAACCAATTTCTCTGATGATCTCTTGAGTTCCCTGACAAAGGTATCAACCTTTGGACACTTGAACAAACTTCTTGACTTTCTTCATAGCCTCATACAACTCTTGCTAGGTAACCATACCTCTTGACCTACTGCCCACATATCAATGAGATGCAGATGGTGAATACAATGAACCACAAACTTGATAAATAAATGTTGGTCAAATTTTGGGGTGCAACAGCTGCCCGTATTCAAACGGCTTGAACCTGACTGGGTGAGGCGAACGGCTCTCAGCCAATCAAGGTGCGAGACGGTTGAATACCGATAAACTCGGAAATTTGCCAACTGCATCAGCACTGGTGGGAACAGATCTTCGAACACTGAAATAATAGCTGCACGACAACTAGCTGGAGACATACTGATCTGAACCTTGTCGTCAGTTAAATTCCTCTGGCATTGTCATCAAACACCGGACCTCGCCGTCGGGCATTCATGAAAATAAAGCGTCCAACATCGCCGTCGGACAACTAAAACACCCAACATCACCGCGGGAGAACTAAATTATCTGACATCGCTGCCGGACAACCCACTATTACTCTGAGAAACCCCCAACATCGCCGCTGGAAAAAATCATCTGACATCGCCGCCGGAAATAAACAAAACACCCAACATCGCCGCTGGAAAACTGAATCACCTGACATCTCCGCCGGAAACAGACAAAACACCCAACATCGCCGCTGGAAAACTAAAGAATCTGACATCGCCGTCGGGTAATCAAAACACCCAACATCGCCGCTGGAGCACTAAAGAATCTGACATCGCCGCCAGAAACAAACAAAATGCCCAACATCGCCGTTGGAAAACTAAATCATCTGACATCGCCGCCAGAAACATCCAACATCGCCGCTGGAAAAACTAAATCAACTGACATCGCCGCCAGAAACAAACATCCAACATCGCCGCTGGTGAACAAAGAATCTCCTAACATCGCCGCCAGAAACATCCCGCCAACATCGCCGCTGGAAAAACTAAAGAACCTGACATCGCTGCCAACAAACATCCAACATCGCCGCCGGAGAACTAACTCATCTGACATCTCCTGCCAGAACAACATAACTCTGAGAAACACTCAAAACACCCAACATCGCCGTTGGAAAAATAGAGAATCTGACATCGCCGTCGAACAACCAAAATACCCAACATCGGCGCTGGAAAACTAAATCGCCTGACATTGCCGCCAGAAACAAACATCCAACGTCACCGCTGGAGAATCAAATTTCCTGACATCGCCGCCAGAAACAAACATCCAATATCGCCACTGGAGAATCAAATTATCTGACATCGCCGCCAGATGAAGAAAATCCATTGGGGAATTGGTTACACGGTAACCGGTAATACATAGTCGATCATGCCATCAGGCACTCAAAGAACACTGTCGGGCATCAGCCGGACTTCAACCATCAGGTTGATCATGGCATCAGGCATTCCAAAGAAATTGTCGGGCATCAGCCGGACTTCAACCATCAGGTTGATCATGCCATCAGGCATTTCGCATCAGCTGAGAGAACTGCTTCATTAACACGGTCAGACTTCATTCATGGAGTCTTCAAGGGAGATTTTAACTTCGCCGTTAGAAACCTGCTGGGGAGGACACTTCGCCGCTGGGGAATCTGGAGAACTATCAAGTAACTCCGCTCTGGGAGTCCAGAAATCATTCTGGATAAATCAACTCTGCTGAGGACTTCAAGAATCATCTTGGACAAATAACTCCACCGGGGACTTCAAGAATCATCTTGAACCAATAACCATGCTGGAGCTTTCAGGAATCTTCCTGAGCAAACACTCTGTTGGGGATTCCAGGAATCATCCTGGGCAACTCTTGCCGGGGACAAACCAATCATGGCTTGAGCAGCTTCCAAGGATCCGGCTCTCTTGGGGCTTCAGGAATCATCCTGGGCAACCTTCACTGGGAACTCTACTGGGGAGCTTAAGAATCATCTTAAGCAAATGGCCCTGCTGAGGAATTCAAGAATCATCTTGAACCGAAGACTTCGCTGGGGATCTCGAGATTCATCTTGAGCAAGCGACTTCGTTGGGGAGAATGTCAGGCATCATCCTGAGCAACTGATCCTTCGGCGGAACACCTGCAAAACAAGAACGGTAACGACCTAGATCGTGTTTATTATGCATATGCTTCGGCGCCATGCTCCACATGGTGGAAATGCTATGCGTTCATGATAAATGCTATGCAATCATGCACAATGATGCGATCCCGTCAGCAAAATAAATGCTGAAGGGGACTCCTCCTATCAAGGAGAAAGAACTACTCAGATACAGGAATCATCCTGCTGAGGAGAACATGGTCACGCCAATCTCAATTGGACTCTGCAGGGGATATAACTTCAGTTGACTGCTGCGGGGGAAGCAACTTCGGTTGATTGCTGCAGGGGAACGAAGCTCTACGAGAACTAGGACCTGCTGAGGGAAAGCGGTGTCAATCGCGGGAGTGATCGGTGTGGCCTTCATGGCTACTTCTCTGGAGATAAGACTCTATGGGGAAACAACTTCAGCTGTTCAACATTCTACTGGGGAAAACCAATCATGGTCTGATCAACTTCCAAGGACTCGACTCTCTTGGAGATCATGCAGACTCGGCTGGGGAAGAAGAAATCATTCTACTTCGCTGGGGAGAGTACGACTCTGGTGAGGAATACAACATCAGCTGTTCAACACTCTGTTGGGGAAAACCAAATCATGGTCCCAACTGCTTCCAAGGACTCGACTCTCTTGGGGATTTGCAAACTCGACTGAGGAAGAAGAAATCATTCTGCTTCGCTGGAGAGAGTACGACTCTGATGAGGAAATACAATTCCGCTGGGGAAGAAGGAATCATCCGACTTCGGGGGAGAGTACAACTCTGGTGGGGAATCTCAATTCCGCGGGAGACTTCAGTCTGGCACCATCAGCTGCTGCATACTTCGGCGTACGAATAGTTTCCTACGAAACCTGCACTTGTGACCCGGTGCTGGGGGATTAACACGCGCTTCAGTGCCTGACTCAGCTAAGGAGATGACGTTCCTTCAGGACACATCGGATTGGGGAGAGAATCATCTCTGCCTGGGGAGACATATCAATGCCCATTATCTCGCGTTCAGACTCTGCGGGGAGAGGCTACTGAACTCTGCTGGAGAAGGAGGAATCATCCTGCTTCGGGGATGCGCATGGCGCACTGTCTGGAATATGCTACACCTGTAACAACACAAACAAACAGATGAGATACCCTTCTCAAAGGGACCCCTCAAGGTTATTATCTCGTGACAATATTCAAGTAACTAATTGTTTCAACAATCAGTGGCCTAGGCCAGTAGGTTTATGTATGCGCATTTTATCAAAAACATCGACGTTCTTTTTCGCAAACAAAACAGATAAATGCTAAACAGACAAACATAATTGCTGAATAATATGCATTTTATTGATAACGAACCCCTGAATGGGTAGAAATGTTTTACAACAGAGGCAAGCTCCTGGAATGAGGAAACCGCGCAAAATAAAACATAAATATACATCAGTACATACAAATGTCGGCAACGAGGCATAGACGAACACCATGAGTTGATCCCTCTATGACCCACTCGACTTCGATACTTCTCCGGCGCTTCAGCTTCAGAAGAGATTGATTCAGATGAACGGCCCTCAGGTCCTCCAAACCACTAAACAATGAAAGTCCACACGCGGAACGCAGTCATTTGCTTTTTTCAAATCCCTAACTTTTGCGTGAACCGCCCTTTACGGGTTTTCAGTTCACCGGGATACCCTTTTTTGCCGAAGCCGCCCAGTGTAGGTTTTCGACTTCGCGGGTGTACCTTTTTTCAATCTATATCCCTAATTTTTTCCAGAACCTTTTATTCTGTTTTTGGTTCGCCGGGATGCCCCTTTTTTGCCTGGACTCTCTTTTTTGTCCAGCGGGTCGCTTTCAAGCAAGGTATTTTTTAATTGCGTCCGCGTTCACCGGGGATGCAAAATCTTCACCATCCATCGTGGATAACAACAAAGCTCCTCCTGAGAAGACCTTGCTGACGACGTACGGACCTTCGTAATTTGGAGTCCACTTGCCCCGATGATCGGAGTATGGCGGAAGAATCTTCTTCAGGACGAGATCACCCGTCTGAAAGCTTCTAGGACGCACCTTCTTATCATAAGCTTTCTTCATTCGGCTTTGGTACAGACGACCAAATGCAATCGATGCTAACCTCTTCTCGTCCATCAGGCTGAGTTGGTTCAAACGATTCGTAATCCATTCTGCCTCGTCGAGTTTCACATCAACCAAAACTCACAAAGAAGGGATCTCCACTTCTAACGGTAGGACAGCTTCCATACCGTACACTAAGGAGAAAGGAGTTGCCTCAGTTGACGTACGTACCGTTGTACGATAACCGTGCAACGCGAACGGCAGCATCTCGTGCCAATCTTTGTAGGTCACAACCATCTTCTGAACAATCTTCTTTATGTTCTTGTTGGCTGCTTCAACGGCGCCATTGATCTTCGGCCGGTAAGGAGATGAGTTGTGGTGTTCAATCTTGAAACTCTGGCACAGCTCCTTCATCATCTTGTTATTCAGATTCGAACCATTATCAGTAATGATCCGCTCGGGAATTCCGTAACGACAGATGATGTCCCTCTTTATGAACTTAGCCACCACCTGCTTGGTCACATTAGCATACGAGGCTGCCTCCACCCACTTGGTGAAGTAGTCGATAGCTACCAGAATAAAACGATGACCATTGGATGCAGTGGGCTCGATCTTGCCTATCATGTCGATGCCCCACATGAAGAACGGCCACGGGGAGGACATAACATTCAACGGGCACGGCGACACATGAACTTTATCAGCATAAATCTGGCATTTATGACATTTCTTCGCGAATCTGAAGCAATCCGATTCCATCGTCATCCAGTAGTATCCTGCTCTCAGGATCTTTCTCGTCATAGCATGCCCGCCGGCGTGCGTACCAAATGTGCCTTCATGGACTTCCTCCATGAGCATACTCGCCTCTTTCTCATCTACACATCTGAGTATCACGAGATCGTGGTTTCTTTTATACAACACTCCATCAGGATTGAGATAAAATTTTCCAGACAGCCTCCTCAGAGTCTTCTTATCCTGGGTTGACGTACCCGCAGGATACTCCTTAGTCATAAGGAAAGTCTGGATGTCATGGAACCATGGCTTGCCGTCGGCGGCATCCTCGATTGCAAAGACGAATGCAGGTCTATCAAGACGCGAAAGGACAATTCTTGGAGCCTCATTCCAAAAATTGACTTTATACATTGAAGCCAACGTGGCTAAGGCATCAGCCATCTGATTTTCAGCCCTGGGCACATGATGGAATTCCACTCGATCAAAGAACGGAAGTAGCCTCCTGGCATAATTCATGTACGACACCAAATTTGATTGACGAGTCTCCCACTCCCCTTTAATTTGGTTGATCACAAGCGCTGAGTCACCATATACGTCTAGGTTCTTGATTCTCAAATCAATTGCCTCTTCTAGACCCATAATGAATGCTTCGTACTCCGCCTCATTGTTGGTGACTGGAAACGTCAGTCTCGCAGTAAACGGGATATGGGATCCGTGGGGAGTCGTGATGATAGCCCCGACGCCACTTCCGTAGGAATTAACCGCTCCATCGAATATCAATTTCCACTGGGATTTCCTATCTGGCCCCTCGTCGGGCAACGGCTCATCGCAATCCTTCGCTTTGAGAAACATAATATCCTCGTCAGGGAATTCAAACTTCATCGGCTGGTAGTCCTCGATCGGCTGCTCGACAAGGTAATCAGACAATACGCTTCCCTTGATGGCCTTCTGGGACACGTACTGAATATCATATTCCGTTAACACCATTTCCCATCTGGCAATCCTGCCCGAAAGAGCCTGTTTCTCGAAGACGTACTTGATCGGATTCATCTTCGAAATTAGCATGGTGGTGTGGTTGAGCATGTACTGTCGTAGACGTTTGGCAGCCCAAGCTAGTGCACAACACGTCTTCTCCAGCATTGAGTATCGAGATTCACAGTCAGTGAACTTTTTACTCAAGTCGTAAATGGCATGCTCCTTTCTGCCCGTCTCGTCGTGCTGACCGAGAACACACCCCATACTATTCTCAAGAACTGTCAAGTACATGATTAATGGCCGTCCAGCCACTGGGGGTATCAAGATTGGAGGTTCTTGGAGATACTGCTTTATCTTGTCGAATGCCTTCTGGCAATCCTCATTCCAAGTAATCGCCTGATATTTCTTTAAAAGCTTGAACATCGGTTCACAAGTGGCCGTGAGCTAAGAGATAAACCTTGCAATGTAGTTTATTCTGCCCAAGAAACCACGAACTTCTTTTTCTGTTTTCGGCGCTGGCATTTCTTGAATGGCTTTTATTTTCGCAGGATCAACCTCGATGCCTCGTTCGCTAACGATAAACCCCAGCAACTTTCCGGATCGCACTCCGAAAGTGCATTTGTTAGGATTCAGCCTCAACCTGAATTTCCTAAGCCTCTCAAAAAGCTTCAATAAGTTGACCAGATGCTCTTCCTCCGTTTGGGACTTCGCAATCATGTCATCAACATAGACCTCGATCTCATGATGAATCATGTCATGAAACAAAGTTACCATTGCTCGTTGGTAAGTGGCCCCTGCGTTCTTCAGACCGAAGGGCATTACCTTATAGCAAAACGTTCCCCAGGGGGTGATAAACGTCGTTTTCTCCATGTCCTCTGGCGCCATCTTGATCTGGTTGTAACCGGAGAAGCCATCCATGAACGAAAACACGGAGAACTGGGCTGTGTTGTCGACCAACACATCGATATGAGGCAACGGGAAATCATCTTTAGGGCTCGCCCTATTCAAATCCCGATAATCGACGCACATGCGTACCTTACCGTCCTTCTTCGGTACAGGCACTATGTTGGCGACCCACGGAGGGTAAGTGGTGACCGCTAAGAAGCCAGCATCAAGCTGTTTCTGCACTTCTTCTTTGATCTTAACGGCCATATCTGGTCTTGTCCTCCTAAGCTTCTGCTTAATGGGAGGGCAATCTTCTCGCAGCGGCAAGTGGTGGACCACGATGTCCGTGTCAAGTCCGGGCATATCTTCGTATGACCAAGCAAAGACGTCACTATACTCTCGAAGCATCTCGACCAATCTCTGCTTGACGTCACTCTGCAACGCGGCCCCTATCCTGACATTTCTGACGAGCTCTTCAGAACCCAGATTTACGATCTCAATCTCTTCTTCATGAGGCAGAATAACCTTTTCCTCTTGTTTCAACAAGCGGGCCAACTCTTCAGGAAGGTCTTCGTCTTCATCAATCTCTTCTTCGGCTTGATAGATTGGGCAATCGAAGTCGAAGTGGGCCGTAGAAGGTCCAGAGTCGATGTCATCTGTTATGTGGATCCTGCAATAACAAGGGTTAAGTTTAAAACAAGAATATGCAGGTTAGCACAAACCCCATTGCCATTTTGCTATTTTTCAAAACAAATATAAAAACAGGAATAACAGAGATCACAATATTTGAATACGAAGAAAACGCCTTTGATTTATTAACAAAATGCATGTACATAATCCAACAAGGCCCTGACAATAAAACCGCTATGCCCTGGGTAGGACATAGGGTTGTACAATGATTGAAGAAAGTAAATCATTACTCTTCACTTGTCAGCTGGATGATATCCTTGATGGTCCAATTGTTGAGGCCCTTGCCCAGCTTGCTTGGCTGAATCCAAGAGTCGAGATCACAATCGCTATCCCCGCTGTCCTCAGACGCCGCGTTGATGCTTTCGAAGATCACTCCGCCACTGGTAAATAGGATCAGCCCCTTACCCCGTGACGCGCTGCTAGACGAAGAAGAAGAAGCTTCAACTTCAGGAGAATACCCCAACCCAAACTTATTCTGCTTGTTCGGTATCTCCAAAATATGCCCCCAGCCTGGGGTAGATCCAGCTTGGACGACGGCCCGAGCTTCTTTGAATGAGGAGAGATTCATCTCTGGCTTTTCTGTGACTACAGGAGCCACCTCTTTCACTTTGACGGCTTCAAATGCTTGGCAGAGAGTTTCATGGATTTCGCCATCCATTTCAACGTACTTAAAGGATGACAAATGGCTCACCATTATGTCCTCCTCACCACACACGGTTACTATGCTTCCCTCGACAACATATTTGAGCTTTTGGTGCAACGTGGAAGTTACGGCACCAGCAGCATGGATCCATGGCCGGCCCAAGAGGCAACTGTAGGCAGGCATGATGTCCATGATATAAAAGACCGTGTCGAACGTTTCCGGACCGACTTGGATCGGCAAGGTCAACTCTCCAAAAACGTGGCGCTTAGTTCCGTCAAATGCTTTCACCACCAGATCATTGGGCATGCAAAGCAATCCGCGAGTGTCCAACTTCATTAATGCCTTCTTCGGAAGAACATTAAGTGACGAACCCGTGTCCACCAGGACGTGCGACATGATTGTGCCCCTACACTCTATCGAGATGTGTAGGGCGCTATTGTGATTTCTCCCTTTAGGCGTCAGCTCTAAGTCTGTGAAACCTAGCCCATTGCCAGCATTAACGTGGGCTACCACCTCTTCTAGCTGATTCACTGATATCTCTTGCGGTACGTAGGCAGCGTTCAATACCTTCAGTAGCGCGTTGCGGTGCGCTTCAGAACACAGCAACAGGTTGAGAATAGAAATCTTCGAAGGCGTCTGATGGAGATGGTCTACAATCTTGTAGTCGCTCTTTCTGATCAACCGCATAAACTCCTCGGCATCTTTGACCAGCAAATCCTTCTCTACCCCACACGGGACCTCTTCGACGACTTTGCTTTTACCCTTATCGGCTGCATCAGCTCTGACCGCTTTCTCTGCCACGACCTCTGGCGGTGCAAACACTCTTCTGCTACGGGTAATACCACTGATTCCTGCGAGATTCTCCACAGTCGACCCATACGGTTCCAGCTCCAACTTTTGACCGTTGCAATAGACTTCAGCCCCATAATGCCACAGAACGGAGTTAGTGCTCTCGAATGGTATCGGCCCATCTTTGGTAATAGTGATGGTGGGGGGTCTGGGCGCAGAAATGGTTATTGGTTGGCGAGGGATGATGATGGTGGCGACTTCATCGGCCTGCTTCAACACTACCTCTCCTGATACACTTTTAGCCCTCCGGCTGAACTGCAGGATCCCCTCAGTCATCAGACTTTGGATTCCTTCTACCAGCTGCTCACACCCATCAGAATGTGTAGCACAGTCCATGCATAGTTCTCCACATCCTGGAAAGAACCCTCTTTTCAGCAACTTAGCCTTGACGAAGCTAAGCGGCGTCTTTAGGTCTTTGACATCAGTCAACAAATCTGCACTTTCTTTTTCGATAATGGCGTTCACTCCGCCTCCCCTATGATTCGGCATAGGGTTTTTCGTGACATTGGGCACATTGTCGGAGAAGTTGATAATCTTGGCATCTACCAGGTCCTGCACCTTGTGCTTAAAGGCTTTGCAGTTCTCGATTGTGTGACCAGGTGCCCCTGTGTGGAAATCGCAAGTGGCATTTGCGTCGTATCCTGGTGGAGGTGCCCCTGTCAAGGGAGCCATCATCCTCTTCTGAACCAACTGAAGCTGAAGCAAAGTCTGCAAGAGTTGCGCGTACGACATGGGCGGTGCCTCGAAGTGACGGTTTGTCAAAGATGCCCGATTCTGGTATTTTCTATATCCCTGCTGATTCAGTTGCTGCTGCTGCTGCGGCTGCTGCGGTTGCGGAGCTGCTGGGATATTTATACTGGCTATCTGCTGCTGAGGGCCTTTGCCCTTCCTTCGAGCGTTGGTTACAGCGCTCGCATCTCCTTCTCGTCGTTTACCAGCATAAGGTTTCTTTCCACCTCCTCCAGCTGAGGATGACTCTCCTTGAATTTTCCCGATCTTGATACCATTCTCGACGTGCTCGCCCATGGTAATGAGAGCCGAGAACGTCCCAGACATACCGCTGACTAACTTTTCATAGTAGACCCCTGGGAGGGTAGCCACAAACATCTGCATGAGCTCACGCTCAACCATCGACGGTTGAACCCGGGCTGCCAACTCACGCCACCGCTGGGCGTACTCCTTAAATCCTTCATTATTCCTCTGCGAAAGGTTCTGGAGCTGGACTCGGTTCGGGGTTAAGTCGCTGTTGTACTGGTAATGGTGGACAAACGCTTTAGCGAGATCCTTCCATGTGCGCACGCTAGTGGGCTCCAGGCCCATGTACCACTCGAGGGATGGCCCGGAAAGACTATCTTGGAAGAAGTGCATCAGCAACTTCTCGTCTTTGGAATAGGCAGACATCTTCCTATAGTACGATTGCAGGTGGACACGAGGGCAGGTGGTGCCCTTATATTTCTCAAAGTCAGGCACCCTGAACTTAGGAGGTACCTTGAAATCAACAATTAACCCCAGCTTGGACATATCAACGCCCAAAGTACTCTGATTCTCAATATCTCTCATTTTATCTTCAAGTGCTTTGAACCTGAGCCGCGCTTCAGCATTCAGCTCCCCTTCCGCACCTCTTTGAGAGAACACATCATCCTGATGATCCTCAAGCCATGGTTGAGGCACCAACAGATTCCCGACGCCTGCATTGCCGTTGACCGGCCCGATGTTGACATTAGCTCCCAGACTCCCATTGCCGACGCCCGTCGCATTGAGTCCGATATTGGCCATCACATTGCCATTAGCACTGTCGTTGCCCCCGGCCACGGGGACACCATTCTGCGAAGTATCAACTGGTGGAGGAGTAGGCACAGCCCCGCCATGAAGTATGCCGTTTCTATCAACTCTAGAGATCAACGGCTGAACCAAAGTCCTGAGCTGGTCCTGACCATTGGCGACCACCTGCATAAGTTCCATAAAGCGATCCATCCTTTCGCGGAGCTCCTGGACATCTGTCTGCACTTGATCCATGATCTTGGTCTGATTAGCTCTAGTTGGATAACGGTGAATTAGTCTCTGATCAATCCTGGAGTCACCGGGAACAGCCTGGGACACCTGTAAACCTGAAAAACTTGTAAATACTAAAGGGTTAGGAAAAACAACAAAATGCCCGCCATGCAAATGCTTCATGCAAATGCATGCGTGTGTCTGTGTATTTGGGAAATTTCCCCCCGATCCTAGTGCCTGAGTGCCAGTGCTGATAATAATAATAATAAGAAGAAGCCGGAGTCCAATCATGGAAACATCAATCTCATATATAAAGAAAGCCTATCAAGGCAGTACATAGCATCAGCAAGTACAAGACGAATCAACAGCGTGACCTCAACCAACAAGCCTGGTGATGGTCATCATACAACAAAGATCAAAACAAAAGGAATACAAATAGTCAAGTACGGCCACGGGCACGATACTCTGCTAATAACTCCTTCGTCTCTGGATGATCTGGCAGAGTGAGCAACCCCTCGACGAGCAATTCCCTCTGCACCATGGTATACTGAAGTCCTTCGATCGAACCTTCCCATGCTCCTTCGCCGAAGCAATCTTCTAATTTCCGCTTTTTAGACTCAAACGTCAGCTTGCGCTCCTTCAGGTTAGCGAGAGCTTTGTTGAGCTGGCCTTCGGCGGCGTACCTGCGGGCGGTTTCTTCATCAAACCTCTGCTCACTGTCCTTCACCTCGGCTTCCAGCTTGGAGATCTGCAGCATCAGCTTATCCTCCCGCTCTTTCCTGGTGGCCAGGGAAGCCTTCCAGTGCTGGTTGAACTTGGATATCCTCCGATATGCCTCGTCCAAGTGCTGCTTCTTCGTAGCTAGTACGTTGTTGACAGCCTTGAAGTCTCGACCCATGCGTTCACGCTCGGCCATCTGCTTAGTCAGGTCTGTACCTAGCTGGTTCACGAACTCTGTCTGCCTTTTGAAAGAATGAACGGCTTCGTTCCTCTCGCTTCGGAGCTGAGCTAATTCCTTCTCCAGTTCTTCATTCGTCCGCTTCAATTCATCCCGCTCAGCTAATACCTGGTTATGCTGATGAATGGGCACAGTAGTAGGCTCTTCGATTGTTGGAGGGCTTTCTGGCTTGGCATGAGGAAACGGCATCCATATAGCACTTACTCTGGCTCTGATCCAAGTCGAATACGGAGGGTAGGCTTGATTGTTGCTTTTTCCCAGCAATGGCTTTCCTCGCTTACTGATACCCTTCCACGCACGCTGAAGCTTGGACAACAGATCCCCTTCTAGAATACCAGTGAGGTACCGAGATTCTTGTACCTCCTCCTCCTTCGGCGGAGTTCTCAAAGCATACGCGAACTGGCGAACCAATAACGAAGGATTGTAGTTTATGCAGCCCTTCCTACCTATCAGAGGCACATTTGGAAACCCGCTGCAACTGAAGATCACCTCAGTACCCAACCTATCTCTGTCAAACCAATCAATATCCTCTGCAGATAAACTCATCAGACACTCAGGCCACTCAGTTGTGGCTGCAGACAAGACAAAAGGACCCCTCTTGGGCAGATGGCTATCAAGCCATTTGTACAGCAAGGGTACGCAGCATGAGACGTTCTTCCCCCTCCTGTTCTCGTTCTTGTAGTGAACTGAGTGATAGACATCTCCTATCAGGGTAGGGACTGGATTCCCTGAAGCGAAGATGTGGAACGCATTAAAGTCTACAAAATCGGGCATGTTGGGGAATAGGATGATGCCATATATGCATAATGCGAGGATGGCATTGAACGCGTCCCAACATCCGTCCTTGGCACACTGCTGAGCCTTAACCACCAGAAACTGCAAGGAGAACCCAGGAACCTTGTTCCAACTAGTCAATACTAATTCGGAGGCGTCCAAATGAAGTGAAGGAGCTAACCCAGCCAGATCAGGCTCAGCCTCCATGTGAACAAAAGGCATCTGCCTTTTGATAGGCACACCTAGCAAATCAGCATACTCTTCCAGCGTGGGTGCGAGAACAAAGTCCTGAAAAGTGAAACATCTCAGCGGAGGGTCGTAGAACTGTAGCAGAGCGTGCAACCCATTCAACTCGAACACAGAAGGCTTACATACCAAACTGAGCAACCTGCCATAAGATTTTCTGAACTCGTCCCTCACAGAATCATCTGCTAGAGCTATCAAACCAGTCAACTTAACCACATCAGGGGCAGGGAACTTGTAAGCCACAGTCTTCCTCAGAGAGCCCATAACAATACAATAGGAGGCAAGAAATCCTGGATCGGGGAAAACGGTACCTGCAACACAGACACACGTTAATGAAATGCAAATGAACATGCAAACTAATGCAAAATGCAATCATGCAATAAGAGGTCCGGGCAACTGGTGCTGTGGAGATTCTGTATTAACAAAACTACGACCACTGATAAGAAGAAAACCCCGGTGTAGGACCACTAATCTGATCTGTCAAGAACAACCATCTGATAGGACCATATACATAGGATCATAATTCTGCTCTGTCAAGAACAAATGTCTGATAATAAGGACCTCGGATGTATGATCAAGAAATATATGCTGATGAGGTCTTCAGATCAAAACTCTGCCCTATCAAGAACAAACATACGACTGCTGATGAGATCTTCAGACCCCACTCAAAAATCTGCTCTATCAAGAACAAACAACATCTGCTGATGAGATCTTCAGACCCCAAATCAAAAGTCTGCTCTATCGAGAACAAACAACTGATGACAAACTCTGCTCTATCAAGAACAGACGTACACCTGATGATAAGATCCTCTGATCAAAACCTGCTCTATCAAGAACAAACATACACCTGATGATAAGATCCTCTGATCAAACCTGCTCTATCAAGAACAGACAAATCTGCAACTGAGAAACCCTGGTACCAGCAAAACTGATTCACTTTCGAGAAAACCAGGTAGTCTGAAAGTCAAGGTTTCCTGCAATAAACCCAACCCTGCTCACAGGTATGGACCTAAACTGACTCAAGGTACGACATCCTATGCGTTCATCAGCGTCATAGACTTTCAAGAGGGGTGATACGATATCCAGAAGGTGTGGCATCACTGACTCATGAAGCGGCCTCACTTAGCTGAATCACAAATGATCGGTCCCCAGAGTCGACAATCCACCAAACCAGCAACCGTCTCAACCCAAAGGGTTGAAAGTGAAGCCAACCGGATGAACCTCGTCTGAGCGTGGATTTCATGAGACACTAGTGCCTGCAAAGCAAGCACGCACCCACTAATTTCCACTCTAAGTCTATAGTGCACTCAAGCCTGGGTCTGGCTTCTCACTCATCAGAACTCCCATCCCACAACAGCACAAATAATCATATTATACTGAAAATAAAATGCGGGAAATAAAGTGCGAGAAGTAAAATTCGATAAATAAACGCAACCCAACCAGTAAACATACAAGCATTAGGATTGACTCTCGCAGGGAACAGGTTTGTCCCCAGCAGAGTCGCCAGCTGTCGCTTGCGCGAAAATAAGGTGCCGGCACAACAGAAGAGTCGCCACCTTTCATTATTTATCCCTCAGAGCGGGAAAGGAAACGATCGGAAAAACCTAACGAAAAAAGGTAAGACAAGGTCATCGTAACCATTGTCTGGATTCGGGAGTCGGTTACGCAAGGGGAAGGTATTAGCACCCCTCACGTCTATCGTACTCGACGGGATCCTCGCTTGTTGGTTTACTTGGACGGGTTGGTTTTATTCTATCTACCTATCAAGGCTGGCTTAAAAAGAAAAGAAAAATGACTCGGCAAAGCGTCGCACTTTATGCCTACGTATTCTCATCAGAGAATGAGAAATCAGAGTCAACGTAGTTCGGCCTACGAAGGGTTATGGGGGAAGGTAGCTCGCCAAGACATCGCCATCTTGTGCCTACGTACTCTCAACAGGTATGAGAGATCAGAGCTCACGTAGTTCAGGAAACTACGGTTTATTTCCTGTCTTTTATGAAAGAAGTGTTTTTTATTGTATTTGCGATTCCAACCGCACTAGAGACTATGACTTGAGAGTGAATGCATCGCATGTCACCCAAAGGGTACCATACTAAACATCCAGATTGTGGAAAAGAAACTCTCCCACAATCCTTTCTCAAATAGCTTAAGGCTCGTAACGTACGAAAGAAATCATTCATGATTACTGTATCTTAAACTGTTTTGAGATGAGAAGAGAACAGGCCCAACTAGGAGGGAGACTATCAAGTCCTACTGTTGTCATGCCATGGATTCATCCTATGGTTGAGGTTTGAACAGGGAACTCCTAGAAGTTGTCATGCATAGGTTTCAACCTAAAATTCTATCATCACTTCCTTATCAAAGAAAATGAGAGTCCTAAGGGATCATGTCAATGATACACCAAAACAGACAAAGCATCAGCTTTAACAGTAAAATGCATGCAATGCAAGTGAGGGAGGAAATGTGTGTGGGGCTTCATCCTCCACAAGCTCATCTCAACCTCAAGCCAGAATGGATAACAGTAATCATACTGAAATATAAACATCATGCTATCAAGCAATAACAGTAAACTGCAATCATACAGATAAAATGAAATAAAATGCCATCAGGCAAACAAACCACATGGGCAAGGGAGCTGAGCTCTACCGAATACCCGCAAGCAAAGCCACACAGTAACAATACAAGCAGAGGGAGCAACTCAACCTCTAGTGCAATCATGCTCCTAGAGTCTACCTATTCTAGATATGAACTTATTCTAGTGCATCAAACAAGTCAAACAAAACACATCAATACAGCAAAAGAAAAAGAAGAAAGCAGATCAACTCCTCTCTCAACTCCAAGCTTCAACTCTTCCAACAGCAACTCAGTCTTAAGACTTCAATCACTCTTGACAAATATCAGTTGCTTTTCCAGGTTTCAACCCTTCAACGTAAGTTTCAACTTATCTTCTCCTTTAAGCTCCAGCTTCTTGATCATCTCCACCTTCAGGCTTCGCTATCAATCATGAGTATTAACTTGGCTCCTTCAAGATCTCCAGGTATCAAGACAAGTATCAACTTCCTTTTTTCTTCAAGCTTCAGCTCTTCAGAATCAATCTCAATCACTTAGAAGTGTCAACTTCATCCTTCAGTCTTTACTTCATCTTCAAGGGTCTTCAAGTATCAACTTGCTCTTGTTGCTCTTCAAGCTTCAGCTGGAATGGCAATGCTCAAGGATTCATCCTCTTCCATACTCTTCATTGAAGTCTTCATCTTCAAACTCAAGCTCAACATCTCTCAAGATAATCAAACCAGAGGAAATCACTTACTGGACAAGCTGGGGGATATTGAACTGCTTATTGACCACCAAAGGTGGCCTTTAAGGGTTCAACATCAAAGGAATGGTTCCCTCACAAGTTCTAACTCCTAGGTACCTCACTTATCCCTCCAAAGGAGAGAGGTGTATACCATGGAAGGACTTTGAATCACAGGGAGGAATGGAGGTGACAAATACCATCCATGTTTGAGAAAGAAGTTTTCTAAGTCTAAACTCTTCCTAATCCCTAACCCTAAAACAAAACAAGACAAACTAAGATCAAGCTCTCAAGCTCCTCAATGCATCTTCAAGCCTTCTACTATGCTCCTCAATGCTCCTTAGAACAATGCCAAGCTCTCCAAGCCCACAAAGCGAAGCAACTAAGGCAAAAAATGCCCTAAAGGCAACACAAACAATCAACCAATACAAAAATCATCTAAAAATAGCATACCACTATATTAAATCCTAATATAATTTCTAAGGGATCCTACATACTTACCCTTAATGCCCTATATGTCCCATAGTCTAATTTGTCCTAAAAACCCAAAATTCTAATGTTATTATGGACCTATGTTGAGGTTTAACCTAATTCTACACAACCTAGAATTATCTAATCAAAACTATCCTAAAATTCATCACAAAATCATGGAATAAATCCAGGGAGAAGCTAAAACATATATCTAACCATCCTAAAAAGAATGACTTAAAAATCTTAAGGGAGCTACCTAAACTAAATTCTACAAAATCATATATCAACATAAAAGAATTAAAATGCAATAAAAGAAGAAAATATACCAAAAATACTAAAACGCAAGATATGAAAAATGTTTTTATTTTATATTTTTCTTGACAAAAATATGAAGTAGGAGAAAAAACTCCCATTAAAAAATCATTAATTTTCCATTTTATATGAATTTTCAAAGTATGAAAGAAAATGGAGAAAAAATAAAATGAAAATGAAGGGATGGGGTGCAATCAGTAAACAAATGCAATGCAGTTCACACATGGGCCCAGAATGGGGGGTTTAAACAGCAAGCGCGCTGGGCCCATTTCCAATCAGAAATTAATTAATAAAATGATCAGAAAATGAAAAGGGGAACGGTGCAAATAGAAGTGAATTTCAGTTCATTATGGATTGGGCTTCACGCGTGGGGTATGGATAGCAGTCCAATTATTTGAGCCCAGAAGCCACCGTTTAATGAAACGGTGTGTTTCAGCTGTGTATCAGAATTCCCTCCAAACTGAAATTGAATATGGGCCATCAGATCTAATCCTCAGTCAATAGTCAGCTCCTCATCCAACGGCTGCGAGATCGTCTTCTTCCTTGAGCTAGGGTTTGGCCATGAAACTCCAAAAACCAGAGCTCATGCACTCATCTTCCACCTGCTCGTGCTCCTTCATCTCTTCATCAATTCTCAAAATGTAAAACACAAAATTGCTCAGTTTTTCATGCTGAACACGATCATGGCCTTGGATTAAACTGAAAGGACCTCTATCATAAAACCCGATGGTGCAACTTAATTAATCTCAAAATATGATCCATCCTCAACTTCAACCAACCTTAGATTTCTTTGCAATCCTCACATTGCCCTAATCAAAACCAGCTATTAACCTTGCATTATCACTCCCTATATCACAAGTTCTTGCTCCATAAAGAAATGGTGTCAATGACTGAAACTTCACCAAATGATCCTAAACTCTTCAGAATTGATCACCTATTGGTCTCTAACCATTCTACACTAATGATTCAACCTAACCATGCCTAAATAATGAGGTGAAAGAGATTTTGCAAACCTGGCTTCTTGATATGGCAGATGATGAAATCCTTGCCTTCAAGGCTTGAAACTCTTCAAGAATGATCCTTGGATGATGAAACTTCTACTGTTTGCAAAAAAATGGAGGAAGAATGCTTGCACTTCAAGATTCGAATGTGAATGGCTTCTAGCAAATTCAATGGGAACACCTTCAATCTTCCATCAATGGAGCTTCAATTCAGTATGCACACACTCAGAGGGATCTATGGAAAGTGTTTGTGAAGAAAAAAGGGATGGGAATGAAGAAGAATGAAGAAATTGAATGTGACTTGCAATGGAAGATTTTGGATTTCACTCTCTCTTCTCTACACTAATTCACACCAACCTTGCATCTGAGCAAGTTACAATCATCTTATAGAGTGGTTTAGAATCATCTAGAACCCTCTAGGATCATCCAATGAGAAATTGAAGTTTTCATGTCATGGTATTTTGATTTCTCATTCTACTTACATGCTATCTCATGCCAAGCATCTCATAACTACCAATTCTTACTTGAATTTATCCCCACATGAGATTTAGCATGAGTTACAATGCATAACTACCTTGCTTGTTGAGTTCTTTTGAGTTTTGGTTTGGTACCTTAAGATGCAAGTAAGCCATTTCCAAAGCAGCCCTATGATCCAAGCCTCAAACCAAAATTGTGGCTGAACCATTGTTCTTAGAATGTTATTTGGAGTCAAAATGACCTATTACATGACATGGTTTGGACTTATAACTTGGGATTTCCATTTTTCAATTTCACTTTAATTAACTTATGCCTCATTTTTAGGCCATTTTCATCACTTTTTTATATGAGCCTTTTCAACATCTCATGATCTCCTTACTAGCCTTAAAACATCATTCTAAGCAAGTTTTATGTTTAAGATTTTTCCATTTGAAGCTTGGAAGTAGGAGATATGGCCTTATGCTTGAAATGACCTATAACCTCCAAATGACCAAAATGCCCTTGGCTTGTCAAAGCCATAAGTTGAGTCCTACAAATCCTATCAAGGACTTCTAGTACTCTCTAGAAAGCTAAGAAGATGCTCTTCAACATTAATGTTGACCAAGAGTTCATAGGAATCATCCTACTAGGACAAAAGTTGTCTGCAAGTTGGGTGACTTTCAAGGACCCAGATTCACATACCTCAGATGACCTGTAATTTGTCAAAGTCATAACTTGAGCTCTACAAATCCTATCAAGGACTTCTAGTACTCAAATTAAAGCTAAGAACAAGCTCTACAACATTCATGTTATGGGGAAGATGATATGACAATCACATCTTGGGCTAAACTGCCTTGAAGATAGGGATCAAACTAGGGGATTTTACACTGTCAATCCTTAGAAACCCTAGCTTGAAACTTCTCAAACTCCTCAATCATGATGAGTTAGTCTAGGAATCATCCTTATAGCATCTCAATGCCTCATTCCATGATCACATGGCTCTTGGATTAGGTCTCAACCCTCTCTAAATCATCAGTTGACCTAGGGTTGACCGAGTCAAACCCTAATTCCACCACTCATGGCTGAATCTTCTGAATTCTTGTACAATGACCTCTCTAGGCTTCATGATGGCTTTCAAGACATCTCATAAGCTTTCTCAAAGCTTCAAGTTCATCCTTATAGTCTCAGAATCATCTGAGGAGCACCCACAACTCTCAAGTTATGAGGCACACAACCTTGGTTTCAACCAATTTCTATGATGATCTCTTGAGTTCCCTGACAAAGGTATCAACCTTTGGACACTTGAACAAACTTCTTGACTTTCTTCATAGCCTCATACAACTCTTGCTAGGTAACCATACCTCTTGACCTACTGCCCACATATCAATAAGATGCAGATGGTGAATACAATGAACCACAAACTTGATAAATAAATGTTGGTCAAATTTTGGGGTGCAACACTGTTGTTGCACCCTAAAATTTGCTCAACCTATTTCACCTGGTTTATGTTCCAATTGCATTATCATTTTCATAGTCACATCATGTACATGGTCCAATCATTTGCATATCATAACATAGCAAGTCATCTAGCAGGGGATCAAGTGCCATCCTTATCTAAAGAAGCACATCAAGGGGCCTTATTCAAGCTGAAGAACATCCAAGTCATCAAGGAATGTGTTGAAGCTTTGAGGAGATTTGAGTGTCAACAGGTGGATTTCTCTCCTAACTTGAGGTGTATTGAAGATCATCAACATGAAATTATGAATTTGAGGTTTGTATGGATCCCATGGGGTGCCTATAGAGCCCTATTTATGCTTAGACAAGTCATGGTATTAAGTTCAAGAACCACAGTTGAGGTGTGTACAAGTAGGGTTTCATCTAGGTAACCCTAGGTCAAGGAGAGTAGAGAAAGGGCATCAAGACCTAGCTCTCAGTCATGGAAGTCATGGATTGAGATGTTGAAGCATGTGTATGGATGAGTCAATATCAAGTTCAAGAGAATCAAGAGTGGTTGGAGGTGTTTGAGACAGGGTTCCTAGGGTAAAATCCCCTGTATAACACTGGACTTCCAAGCCACACAAGTCCAAATACAAGTTTCAAATGGGTTTCTGGCCAACATAAAACTTGTAGAGCTTCTCAATAAATTTAATTTGAGTACTAGAAGTCCTCAAGAAGATTTGTAGAACTCAAGTTATGGTTCTTGCAAGTTACAAGTCACTAGAGGACACTGAAATTTATTTGTGAAAGTCACTTGACTTCCAAGCAACTTTTTCCCATCAAGGAGTTTTCAAATGGGTTTCTGGCCAACATAAGAGTTGTAGGACTTGATCTTAGCTTTCCATAGATTACTAGAAGTCCTCAAGAGGATTTGTAGAACTCAAGTTATGATCTTGGCAATCCAGGGGTATTTTGGGAAAGTTGAATTATAGGTCATTTTTCAACATTGGTCAAAATCTCTATCTTCCACTCCTCAAATGAAGAAATGTCCAACATGATATGTGCTTAAAATGATGTTTTTAGGTCAGATAAGAAGTCATGGGTGATTGAAATGGCTTGCTTCACAAAATGATCCAAAATGGCCTAAAAAGAATGATTTTTCAAATGATTCAAAGGAAGGAAATTGGGATTTTTGGAGTATGAGACATACACATGGCATATGGGTAGTCATTTTGAATGGAAATTGGATTCTAAACATAATGACATTTCCACATTTTTGAATTGAGGCTTAGTTTCATGACTTGTTTTGTAAAATGCTTACTTACATTACAAGTTACAATGCTAAAACAAGAATCAAAGCATTTCAGGCCAAGCCAACTATCCATTCACACTCACAAACCAATTTGCAGTTGGATAGAACATTCTAGAGCAAGCTGGAAGCTCAGAATCATGACTGGTGCATTGCATTTTCAAAAGGAAAATCAGAAATGATGGATCAAGGATTTGGGCTTCAAACTAGGCGCAAAAGCCCATGGAGAGTTTCTATATATTGAGAGGAGTGAGTTCAGACTCATTTTGGTGCAGAATTCGTGGAGGAGAGGAAGATTGAAGTTGAGTTTCAAGAGCTCCAACTCAGAATCGGTTTTGGAGTTGCAAGCCTATTCAAGTCAAATTAAGGGTTGAAGAAGCTTTATCTTGCATCCTTGATCGTGTTTGAAGAATCTTGGAGTCTGAATTGAGCATTTGATCCCTCTGTTCATCCAATTTCTTCAGGTATGTCACTCTTGGATTTCCCATTGATTTAGCTGAATTAGGTAGCAATGTGCATGTGGTTAGGTTCCCTATGATTGGTAGAACGATTTAGGATTGGTTTGGCATTGTTTGGTGATGATCGAGGGGGTGTACCAATTTCTGTTTGGATTCAGTTACATGAAATCTTGAGGAATTAGCATGAGTGTGATAGCTTAGAATGACCAGTGTAACTTGAGGATCATTTCTATGGCTTCAATTTTAAGAATGGTGACCATCAAGACTTGGTGATTTCTCTGCAACTTTGATCGGGTTTGGCTTTTGAGGGTGATTCAATGATTTTGGATGGTGGATTTGAATTCAGGGTGAAATTTGGAGTGGATTAGGGTTTTTATTTGACTTGATTGGTGAGGTTTAGGGTTTGCTTCGCCGCAGAAGACGGTGGTTGGACCACCGGACCACCGTCTGAGACTTGACCTTCACCTGAGCTCGTTTGGAGAAGATGAAGACTTCACCGTTGGATCATCTGGAAGAAGAGACTTGTTATGCTGATCGTGTGGACATGATTCAATTTCAGATTTCCCTCTCTAATCAATACGCTGTGTTTCATTTATCCAGTCAGCTGGTGACTGGACACCACATGTGGACACGTTCTGAAGCCTCAGATGCGCTTACCAGTCAATTCATCCAATGGCTCCCATTTAATTCAGCATTTTAATTTCTTTTATTTGATTTTCTTTTATTTTTAATCCATTTGATTTCAAAAATTCATAATAAATCCAATATTGATCCAAAAAATATTTTAAAAATACCTCCATGATCTTGGATTTATTTGTGATTTTATGAAATCAAGAAATCCCATTTTCATCCATTTTTCAATTTAATTTGAATTTTCCCATTTTATTCTTTTCTTTAATTTTTGTATATTTGCTACATGTTCTTGCTGATTTTCTTGTGACCAATTGGTGAATGATTTTAAGTTGATTCTTGTTGGAATGATTAGATTAGGGAAGCATGTACCATTAGAAATTTTATCACAATTTTGTGAATAAAATTTAGGTTAGTTTGAGAGGTGAATAGGAGAGGTGTTAGAATTAGGGTTTCAAGACAACTAGTTGTAGTTTAGAACATAGTTTGGGGACTTAATGATTGACCTAGGGTTTGGGATTCCTACGAGGTATTGGGTATAGGGTTAGGTTCCCTTAGAAATTTACCTAGGATTTTCTGATAAGCTTTAGCATTTTATTTGATTTTTGCAACTTGTGTGGTGATTGTGGGTTCTCCATTGGATATTGGGTTTGGTTATGTTTGTGTGGGGCCATTTTGGGGATGCTTTTGGCTTGGGCTTTGCTTGGAGGACTTGAAGATCAAATGAAGTTGCCTTGGATGGTTTGAAGAAGCTTGGAGTTGAAGATTTATCATTTGTTGGAGTGCTTGTCAGAGGCTTAGGAGTTAGGATATATAGAAAGAGCATTAGAGTAGTCTTGTTTCTTCTTTCAAACATAGAGAGCTTCTTGTGCCTCTATTCAATCCCATGACACAAGGTCCCCTCAAGAAGTTCCATCTCTCCTTAGGAGGGATGTAGAGCATGCTTTGGTTGGGTAGAACCTTGAGGATACCTTTCATTTGCCATGTTAAGATCTTAGTGATTTCCTTGGGTTGTCACTAAGCCTCTTAACATTTCAACTTCATCTATTAGTTGATTCTCTTCTGGAGTGATTGCATTGAAGATGAAGTTCATTGAAGATTGGTGAAGATGAAGCTTGTGCCTGTCAAAGCTGGTTGACTGTTGAAGCTAGGGTTTTGCTGCTTTTTGTTGAAGCTGTTTACTGGTTGAGGTTCATGCTTGCTAAAAATGGGGCTTATTGAAGATAGGAGCTTATCTAAAGCTTGAAGATTGTTGAAGATGGATGAGGGGGTCTTGCTTGGAGAAGTTGTTACTGTCAATCCTCTGCTGTTAATCAACTGTAGCTGTCAGAGCTGTTGCTGCTTGTGTTGCTTACTGTAGGAGCTGGATTGTTGCTGTCAGTGTTGGTGCTGGTGTTGTTTTCTTTTGGTTGTATTGTTTGTTGTCCTGTTCAGCTTGCCCCATAGGTTTGAAGTGAAGCTGTTTCACTTTGCCTATTGTTTTCCCAGGTTCGAGGTTGAGTGGGACTCCCTTGCCTCGCTTGTACTGCTGCATTGCATACATGTTTACTGCTTACTGTATATATCTGTTTCTTTTGCTGTTTATCCCCTAGGATCTCTGTTTCCCTATGTGCAAGAGAGAAATATGACGGACAATAGGTTTTATCCATGCATGACAACTTTAGGGTAGTTTTGATTCCCCTTTCAACCCTAGGTTTTTTTAGAGCTTCTTTCTCTTCTATCTCAAAACAATTCCAAACACAGTAATAAGGATAATCGATGTCGTACGCTACGAGCCTTAAGCTATTTGAGAAAAGGTTGCTGGAGGGTCACTCTTCAGTAATCTGATTGCTTAATGTGTTACCCTTAGGGTGACATACGACGTAGTCACTCTCAAATCATAGTCTCTAGTACGTCAGAGATTATGAACACACTAAAAAACACTTCTTTCGTAAAAGATTCAAAACAAACATCAAAGTGTCATTTTTATCCGCTTGGACTCTTAATCAAGAAAAACCATTTCAGAAGGATCTAAAAAATAGTCAGACAAATCTGTGTCTTCCGTAGCCCGAACTACGTTTGCTCTGATCTTTCATGCTGTATGAAAGTACGTAGGCATAGGATGCCGTATCCTAGCGAGCAACCTTCCCCTCTTTTCCCGTAGTTAGGCGAACTACGTTGACTCTGATTTCTCGTTCCAGACGGGAATACGTAGACATAAAGTGCGATGCTTTGCCGAGTCATTTTATTTTCTTTTAACCCTTGACCCTTTAGAGTAGATAGAATAACAATCGGTACTAGAAAACAAGCGTGGATCCCGTCGAGTACGACGGACGTGAGGGGTGCTAATACCTTCCCCTTGCGTAACCGACTCCCGAATCCAGGATTTGGTTGCGATGACCATTCCTTTCCCGCTTTGCGTTAGGTTTACTCTGAGCGTTTCCTTTCCCTCCTTTGGGATAAATAACGCACGGTGGCGACTCTTCTGTCATAGCCGGCACCGATTTTCGCAGTAGCGACACCTGTTATATTCAGAATAGAGTGTATGTAAAACCTCTTCTGGAGAAGACTCCCTATGAATTATGGAGGAACAAAAAACCCAACATTTCTTATTTCTATCCTTTTGGATGTGTATGTTGTCGCTACTGCGAAAATCGGCGTCTGATAACACGAAATCGTATATATATATATATTGATGCATAATTCAACTGATGTTTAACTGTTTTCGATCCGATTTCGGGTTATTTCCGTGTTATTTGTCTGATACTTTGCAGGTATTTGATGATCATGCCTAAACAAGGCAATATGAAGAAAAGAAGCAATCACAGATGAAATATGGATGAAAACCGGATGAAAACAACATGAAAAACGCAGAATGCATATTTTGCTGCTGTGACGACCGTCACAGCTCCATGACGACCGTCACACGGGTGACGACCGTCACACACCATGACGACCGTCATGCAGGCAAAAACGCCCCACTTCAAATGCACGTGCAAGAAGCAGTTCCAAGTCCCAAATAGTGGACCACTATTCCCTGATAATTCTGCCTCAAAGTCCACCTTCTTCAAGTTATAACCGTTAGAATTCTATTTCTATAAAAAGGGAAGAAGGGGAGCTGAGAAAGGGAGCCGCATTCAGACAACGAAGTGCTGCCCAATTTCAATCCCAGAGCAAAAGTTCAGTTTTATTTTCTTTCTATTTTTTTGTTGCCTTTCATTTCTTCTATAATTCCTATTTCCCTTGTACGATCAATTGGCATAAAGACCAGAATCCTGCCAACATTTGTGGAGGATCTGCCCAAAGGTCAATTGTAATATTTACAGGTTTTTAATTTTAATCGTAATTTCCGTTTTCATTATGATGCATGTTATTATTCATTGTTTTCATTCATGTTTTGCCTTTCCCAAATCCATGTCTAGCTAAATCAAAGTAATCGATATGTAATAATAATTCAGAAGGGATTTGATAATAACCGGTTGAAAACTTTCTTTTTCAAAAGTTGTTTATGGTCTGAGTGTTTAAATTTATTTACTGAATAAACTTCGTCGCGAAAGCGAGAACTTATTTAAAAGTAGTTTTGCCACGAAAGTGGGAGATTAATTAGGTACGAACCAACAAGCGAAAGCTGCGGCAAGACCAGATAGTAAACACTAGTCATTCGTTTTAACAACAGCGAAAGCACTTTAAAATGAATTAGAACTTAGAGATTTCCAAAAAATAGTTTTAACCCCGAATGGGACACGAAAGCGTACGTTTGGCCCTTAAAATTATGATTAGCGTCAATAACCATCGTGAGACGAGAGTCTTCAGATCACTATTTTCTGCTTAAATAAACTCTGAAAAATATTTCATATACCGGTAACTTGTCAAATCCCCGAAGAACATAATTACTGCATATCGATTCACGTAATTATAATTTAAATAACATTCTTTAGTTCCCTTTAGTGACAATCTTATTCCCTTAAGCATTATCTACCTAGCTAAACATAGTAACTCCCGAGAACACTAGTTTGACTACGAGTCCCTGTGGGATCGATATCTTTTATTACTACGCGATAGATTGTGCACTTGCAGTTAAGTTGTATTAGACATAGAAAGTCGGATCAAGTTTTTGGTGCCGTTGTCGGGGACCCGTTTAGTCAATAGTGTAACCTTCTGTTACGCCGTATAGACTAGGTTAACAATTTCATTTTTCCTTTACTAGTGCTGTCGATTGTAAGCCAAGTAATCGCCCACAAGGCGATATCTTGAAACCTTCAGTCGCAGAACTAGAGCGCTTCTTACATTTAAGAAGCCGAATCATTGAGTACCAACTCAAAAATAACATTCCCGATCCTCTCACTCCCATTCCCAAATTAGAAGAAGAATCAAAGATGGCTGAAGGACCTCCAAACAAACCGCTGAAGGCATACGCTACACCCTCTCAGATGGAGCCTAGAAGTAGCATTGCTGCCCCAGCTATTACTCGAAACGATTTTGAGCTGAAACCATCATTGCTGTCAGCTGTACAACAAAACCAATTCTCAGGAAATGCAACTGAGGATCCAAACGAACATTTAACGAAGTTTGTACAATACGCAGACACACTGAAAGCAAATTGAGTAACTCCAGACGCGATAAGACTTCGTCTTTTCCCATTCTCTCTTAGAGACAGAGCGTGGACATGGTTACAATCCTTACCGTCCAACTCCGTTACGACGTGGGAATAGTTGAAGAACGTCTTCTTAGCGAGATATTTTCCGCCAAGCAAAACTGCTATGCTTAGAGCTCAAATCAACGGATTTCGATAAAAAGATACTGAATCTCTTTACGAAGCATGGGAACGATTCAAAGATATGATGAGAACATGTCCTCACCACCGTCTAGAAGACTGGGTGACAATCCATACTTTCTATAATGGGCTTTTATACAATACCAAATTGACAATAGACGCTGCCGCGGGCGGTGCACTTATGGATAAGCCATACGACGAAGCCTACCAACTAATCGAAAATATGTCTCAGAACCACTGCCAATGGGGAGGTGAACGCACTCCAACAGAGAAAACCACAGTGAAACGTGGGTTGTACGAGATCAGCAGCCTTGAAAAGTTCAACGCTAAAGTAGATGCTCTAGCACAGAAGATTGACAGTCTGACCGTTAACCCCACTGCAACCGTCGCTGCCGTAACTCCAAACTGTGAGTTATGCGGAAGCACCACTCATAATGCGCCCGAATGCCCATTGCTAGCCGGAATCCCACCAGACCAAGTAAATTATGCTCAAGGAAATCCTTACGTAAATACCTATAATCCAGGTTGGCGAAATCATCCAAACTTTTCTTACAAAAGCGATAATGCATTGAAAATGCCTACTGCTCCGCCAGGATATCAGAAACCAGCTGCTGCTCAGACTGCACCTAGGAAATCAAACCTCGAGTTGATGATGGAAAAATTCATAGCTACTCAAGCTCAAACAAACAAAGAATTCCTGAATCAAAACATACACACTAGCGAGCAAATTAAACAGTTGATCAGAAAAGTAGACGCTTTAGCCACCCACAACAAAATGTTAGAAACACAGATATCACAAGTGGCTCAACAACAAGCCTCTGCTGCCGCACCCGCTGGTACATTTCCTGGACAACCCGAACAGAATCCAAAAGGTCAAGCAAATGCTGTCATATTAAGAAGTGGAAAAGAATTGGACGAACCGATCGATCCGAGGACCGAAAACTCAGCCATGCAACAAAAACCAACTGAACAAGCAGAAAAGGAATCCGAGTTAGAGAAGAAGGAAGACAACGAGAAGGAGGATACCAAAAGTGAAAAAACTCAAGCACCTCCAGCGCCATATAAACCACCTATCCCTTATCCTCGAAGATTAATAAACTCCAAAACATCAGGACAGTTTAAGAAATTTGTAGAGCTCCTTAAACAGTTGAATATCACTATTCCTTTTACAGAAGCAATAACTCAAATGCCGTCATACGCTAAATTTCTCAAAGAAATCCTGTCAAATAAGAGAAAGATCGAGGATAACAAAACAGTTACACTTATCGCAGAGTGTAGCGCTATTATTCAAAACCGCATGCCTCCTAAATTAAAAGACCCAGGTAGTTTCTCCATACCTTGCGTCATAGGAAAGTTCGTGATAGACAAAGCTCTATGCGATTTAGGAGCCAGTATCAGTGTTATGCCTTTATCTATATGCAAAAAGCTGAATATGGGAGACCTAAGACCAACCAAAATGTCCGTACAATTAGCTGATCGATCAGTAAAATACCCCGTCAGAATACTGGAAAACGTTCCAGTACGCATAGGACAATTCTACATCCCAACCGACTTCATAATCATGGACATCAAAGAGGACTCTGTTACCCCAATTATCCTAGGAAGACCATTCCTAGCTACAGCCGGAGCTATTATAGACGTGAAGAAAGGAAGGCTAACATTCGAAGTAGGAGAAGAAAAGATAGAGTTCATTCTCACCAAGTTCTTACAAGCACCAGCCATAGACGATACCTGCTATTTAGTAGACGAAATTGACTAATGCATAAGAGAACTTGAAAATGAAGAGACCACGTATTCAGAAATAATAAAGATTCAAATACCCGATATTTCTGAAGACGATGATTGGCGTAGACCGTATAAAGACGACAGCCTAAGCGAAAGCTTAGCACTGACCCCAAACCATATGCCAGGTCCGAAGAACCCATCTTTAGAACTCAAAACACTACCCAAAAACCTCAGATATGAATTTCTAGACGATGAACTAAAAAGACCAGTGATAGTCAACGCCGACTTAGGACAACCAGAAACCGAAAAGCTATTAGAAGTCCTAAAGAAGTACCCCACCGTGTTAGGCTATAACATAAGCGATCTAAAAGGTATAAGCCCTTCGATCTGTATGCATCGAATTACAATAGAGGAAGACTCTAAAACCTCTCGAGAGCACCAGAGAAGACTGAACCCCATCCTAAGCACTGTAGTCAGAGATGAAGTAAAGAAATTGCTAGATGCAGGAATCATCTATCCGATCTCCGATAGTGAATGGGTCAGCCCAGTTCATGTCGTACCAAAGAAAGGAGGAGTCACTGTAGTTAAAAACGAAAAAGGCGAATCAATAACAAAAAGAGTCGTGACTGGAAGCAGGATGTGCATTGACTATAGGAAACTTAACAAGGCTACGCGTAAAGATCACTTCCCGTTACCCTTCATAGACCAAATGTTGGAAAGATTAGCCAAACATTCATATTTCTGCTATCTAGATGGTTACTCAGAATTTTTTCAAATTCATATCCATCCTGATGACCAAGAAAAGACTACATTCACCTGTCCTTATGGTACTTTTGCTTACCGTCGAATACCGTTCGGACTCTGTAACACTCCAGCAACCTTCCAAAGATGCATGATGGCAATCTTCGCAGATTTCATAGATGACATCATGGAAGTATTTATGGACGATTTCTCGGTATGTGGACAAAGTTTCGAAGGATGCCTACAAAACTTAGAAATGGTATTAGAACGTTGTGTAAAAGTGAACCTCGTCCTAAATTGGGAAAAATGCCATTTTATGGTCCGACAAGGAATAGTTCTAGGACATGTCATATCAAATAAAGGAATTGAGGTCGACAAAGCTAAAATAGAGATTATAAAAGATCTCCAACCTCCAAAATCCGTACGAGAAATACGGAGTTTTCTAGGACATGCCAGTTTCTACCGAAGATTTATAAAAGATTTTTCAAAAATCACAAAACCTTTGATCGGCTTGTTGATGAAAGATGCTGAGTTCGTCTTCAACGACGACTGTCTAAAAGCATTCGAAACATTAAAATCAGCCCTTATCACCGCACCGATTATGCAACCACCCGATTGGCAACTACCGTTCGAAATCATGTGCGATGCGAGTGATTATGCCGTAGGCGCAGTTCTAGGACAAAGGAAGGACAAGAAACTCCATGCCATCTACTATGCCAGTAGAACCTTAGATCCTGCCCAAATGAACTACGCTACAACAGAAAAGGAACTTCTAGCAGTTATATTTGCGCTTGACAAATTCCGTTCTTACTTAGTAGGAGAAAAAATTATCATATACACAGACCACGCTGCCATTAGGTACCTAATAAGCAAAAAGGATGCCAAACCAAGATTATTGAGATGGATCCTGTTATTACAAGAGTTTGACTTAGAAATCAAAGATAAGAAAGGAACCGAGAACGTTGTTGCAGATCACTTATCCCGAATAGAAGGCATCAAACATGAACCAGTACCGATAAATGACGATTTCCCGTACGAACATCTGATAGCCAAATTAGAAAGTGACACGCCTAACTCAATCTCGGAAGATCCAGAATTCAAAAAAGCCGTAGAAGCCGTCTATGCCCAAGTCACACTACCTTCGTATGGTGACATCGTTAATTACCTCGCTGCAGGCGTGCTTCCACCGGATCTCACTTATCAGCAAAAGAAGAAATTCTTCCACGATCTGAAACACTATTATTGGGACGAACCTCTACTCTTCAAGAGAGGGGCCGACAACATATACCGTCGCTGTGTCCTAGAGGAAGAAATATAAAATATCATTTCCCAATGCCATTCAACACCATATGGTGGTCATGCTAGTACATCCAAGACGTGCGCTAAGATTCTCCAAGCCGGCTTATTCTGGCCTAACCTCTGGAAAGACGTTCACATTGCTGTGCTAAAATGTGATCGATGCCAACGAACTGGCAACATCTCACGACGCGATGAAATGCCTTAGAAAGGAATCTTAGAGGTAGAAATCTTTGACGTATGGGGAATAGATTTCATGGGACCATTCCCACCTTCTTTTGGTAATAACTACATACTCGTCGCTGTAGACTATGTGTCTAAATCGATAGAAGCCATTGCTGCTCCAAAAAATGACGCACGAGTAGTAATCAAACTCTTCAAGAACACAATCTTTCCTAGATTCGGTGTACCCAGACTCGTCATTAGTGACGGCGGATCTCACTTCATATTGCGAATATTTGATAAACTTCTTTCTAAATATGGAGTCCGACACCGAGTAGCTACACCCTATCATCCGCAAACTAGCGGACAAGTAGAGGTCTCGAACAGAGAAATAAAACAGATATTGGAAAAGACTGTCGCTACCTCAAGGAAAGATTGGTCATCAAAGCTACATGAAGCTTTATGGGCTTATAGGACCGCTTTTAAGACACCAATAGGTACTACACCCTACAAATTAGTTTACGGTAAATCCTGTCACCTCCCTGTAGATTTAGAGCATAAGGCCTTCTGGGCCATTAAAACACTTAATTTCAACTACACCGAGGCAGGAGAAAAGCGAATCTTGAACTTACATGAATTGGAAGAACTTCGATTAGACGCTTACGAAAATGCCCGTATCTACAAAGAACGAACTAAAAAGTGGCATGATAAACGTTCAGTCAAGAAACAATTCAGTGTGGGAGACATCGTATTGCTTTTTAATTCAAGATTAAAACTCTTCCCAGGTAAACTAAAATCTAGATGGTCCGGACCTTATGAAGTGACTAAAGTACTTCAGAGTGGAGCTGTTGAAATTACCAATAAGACGAATGCACCGTTTATCGTAAACGGACAACGTCTAAAACATTATAATAAGAACGAAAACAACCCTCAAGTATGCAGTATAGCATTGCTTGAGCTTCCAGCTCAAACACCCGAATAGCTTGTCACCAAGCTATCGTCAGGCTTTAGACGTTAAAAACAGCGCTTACTGGGAGGCAACCCAATTTTCCCGCATTTTTCCTCGTTACTGTATTTCATTTTTATTTAAAAATTCTACTTTGAAACTTTAACAAAAAAATCTAAACTTAAGATTACTACTATTTTTACTTTCTTTTATTTTCGTATTTTTATTTTATATTCTTCTTTTATCCTTTGTTTTTACCGCCTTTCGCTTTCCTTAAAATCCTGACTTCAAATTTCTGTTTTAAACTTTTCAGGATTTTAAAAGTCTTCAAAACCTTCCTCCTGTTTTTCTCCGACTTACCTGCGAGTATGGCCGCGTACGACTTCACCAAGGTTCATTTTCGAGGACTAGCTCAAAAGGCAAGATTTGAAGCATTGACTGAGAGAGAACTAGCCTTAACGCTGTACTATGATAAGTCTACCATGGAGAAACTAGGGATCACAGATAGCATCCAATACCTGTTCAATCAACTGGGTTGGGAGAATACTGCTTTGAAAACCCGTTTTGCTACCTATAAGGACCTCACCTACGAATTCCTTAGTTCCTTCAGGTACCTACCCAACTATGGTTTTGGATCCAACACAGAGTTGATCACCTTTAGGATGTTTGGGATGGACCAAACCCATAGCCGGATGTCATTAGCTAACCTCCTAGGATTTCCTAGCGGACCGCATGTGTTCATCAGTGCAGAAGATGATGATCTTGATTTTGAACTCAACCAATTCTGGGGTAGAATCACAGGCGACTATCACCCTGAACTAGACAGAATGTATAATGATGAGATTCATAACCCAGCTTTCAGATACTTTCATAAGGTACTAGCTCACACCCTTTTCGGGAAAGAAGAAAATATTACTACAGTATCTAAAGAAGAGTTATTTATCATGTTCTGTGCTTCTCAGGGCCGTACAGTGAATGCAGTACCTTTCATGATGAGATCTTTCCGACGCCTCACTCAGGACCCACAATCACCTATCCTAATAGGAGGCCTCGTGACAATGATTGCCCACGAGCTTGGCCTTAGATTCCACTTAAATGCAAGCACTAGTTTTGGCACCATCCGACCCATGAATATCCAGTTCTGCTTTAACAGGCGCATTTTAAGAACTATGGGACCTGGACCTTACGAGTACCTCATAAATGACAAACCTGTCCAGCTATTCACATTGCCTAATCATCAGATGACAAGTATCCACAACAAGGACAACTGGCTTTATGAATTGGATGAGCCTATGGGACCTCCTTCACCTCAATCAACACCACAGAACTACATGTACGACAGTGATCACATCTCTGAAGCACACGATTATATGTACTATAAGGATGCTGTATCATAAGCTGAAGTAGACCCTACGACTCCTCCGCATTACAACACCTATCTTGAGCCCATTCCTGAGGAGACCACTGACAAAATGGATACTGTTCTGCTCCGATTGGACAACGTTGACGCAACTTTGACTACGGTAAAAGACGACATCGCAGGCATACACAGCGAACTCGTAGTCTTCATGGACTTAGTCTGTGACCAGCTCGACTACTACGCACGGAAGTTTGATGAGTTGAAGGCACGAAAATACTAGACATTAGCTTTAGTTTAGTTTAGTTTAGTTTTTCTACTTTCCGTCCGTTTTCAATTATTTTGATTTTTGCATTATTAATTTCTTTATGTATAACATTACAATTATTCTAATTAATTGTTATTTCAATTATAGTATTTATTCATTTATACTGTTTTTACGCTATTCTCTGTTTATTGGCCGATATACTACATTTCCATATCATTTATAGGCCTAAAAATCATTGCAAGAACACCCTCAAAGCAAAATTTTGCGTTCTGCAGATTTTGCTGGTGTGACGACCGTCACAGGAGCCTGACGACCGTCACACGGGTGACGAACGTCACAGATACGTGACGACCGTCACAAGCCCAAAACTGTTATCTGATATAACAGGGGTTGCGTTTTCTCTCCCACTCATCTCCTTTCAACTTCCAATCATCAGAAACTCACACCCCACTCCCAATTTTCGTTTTCCCCACCTTGCACCATATATTGCAACTCCCATCCCAACTTCCTACCACACTTCTGTTACATTTTTCCACTCCACAGAACCAACTCAATCCTCCAACAATGACGAGAAACAACGAAACCCCAGACCTCAGTAACATTGTGTTCAGCGACGGTGACTCCGGAGAGAGACAGCGGGCCAACTACATCGCATTCCATCAACGGTCGCTACAGCCGACCCACTATCCACATATCCCATCGCTCACTGAGCTCGGACTCCTTGACGGCGTCACTTGGATGCTTCAAAGAGCCGGCATCTGGAACCTCTGCACCAATCCACTGCCGACGTACAAACAACTCACCCTCGAGTTCCTAAGTTTGTTCACCTACGTCACTTCCAGCGGCGACCTCAGCCAACACTCCGGTGCCGCATGCTTCCGGATGTTCGGCACAAACTATCAAGTGAACCAGAACCAGATTGCCGCCATCTTACAATTCCCTCGTGGCGACAATGCTCACCGCCGCCTCACCGATCAGTTCCAGCATGAAGCCTTCGCGCTCTGGTACCAGTTAACCGGCATAAATGCCGATGGTTGGGATTCTCTGCACGCAACGCATATCCACAACCCGACCATCCGGTATTTCCACCGAGCATTGAGCAACACCATCTTCGCCCGAGATAGCAACCACAAGGTGAACTCGAAAGAGCTCTTCTTTCTCCGCTGTGTCTTCAACAACGAGCCTATCAACGCCGCTCCGTTCCTCCTGGCCCACATTCAGGCCAACTGTAACCGTGGCTCCAAGCCATTTTACTTTGGCGGGATTGTCACTGCCATTGCACTTGGGCTGAACCTCGGTGACCGCCTCTAGTACCTCCATGCCATTCCCTCGGTGTTCCTTGACACCGACCACTGCAGAGCCTCTCACCTCATCCGTTCCAGAGCCGATGGCAAGTACCGCCCGGTAGTGCGTGGTAAAACCGTCCGAAGCATCATCCTTCCATCATGCACCTGGATGCACCCAGAGGATCGTACCAAGTGGCTATTTGACCTCACTGCCCCTCCTGCTGCCGCTGCTCCAACTCAGGACCACACCCAAGGTTCTGATGACGAAATCCAAGCTGAGTTGGACAGACCAGAGCAACCGGAGGCATCGCAACCACTTCCGTCCAAAGGTACATCCTACCGCCGCCGCCGCCATCGTCCAGAGCCCGACTACTCAGAAGAGGACCTCCGCCGCTCTCTCGACCAGCAGGCCCAGATACTCGTTATGATGCAGCAGTAGAATCAGCGAGCAGAGCAGTTCGAAGCTTGGCATCGGACCCAAATGCAACAACTCCAAACCGGCCAAGAAACCATTACTGAGAACTTGGCGAATCTGACCTTGCAGTTCGAAGGACTCCGCGACTATGTCTATCATACCGGAGCTATGAGTTTTGAGGACCGAGTTGACCAAGTCAGAGCCAGAGGACGCGAGCGAGGACGTGACCGAGGCAGAGGCCGTGATTAGTTATCATTTTCCTTATTTGTTTACTATATTTTCAGTTTCTTTGTACTTTCATTTCCGTTGTATCTCCCTCTCGTATTCTTTCAAATCAGTGGGGACACTGATTGAGATAGTGTGGGAGCGGAGCGTTTATTTCCCATTCCTGTGTAGTTTTATTTTCGTAATTTCTATTCAAACATCTTCACGTTTTAGCAAATAAAAGCTCGTTTATATATTCTTTTTCCGTTACGCAAACATCCCCACGTTATTCGATCTAAACAAAATTTTTTCGTTCGTTCCTCAAAAGCAAAAGCATCACGAGAATGCGCCCAAGTTCAAACCAAGTTTTGAAACTCTGAGGAGACGACAATTCTAACAAAACCAATACCGTCTTGACACCTTAGATCTCCGGTTTATGCGAGTCGGTTTTACTACCTACGTGTACCAAAGTTTCAAGTGTCTACGCAAACTCAACCCCAAGTAGTTTATACTAGCAGTCAGCACCATCCTAAAACACTTCTAAGCGAGCGACCAATGCAAATAAGTGTATGATCTCCAAAAAGATGAAAAATCATGAAAAGAAAGCCATTTAGCCAAAATATAAAGACGCGTTTCCCTCTAAGTTAGGTGCTCCTCACCCGAGCATTTAGCCCAACGGTACGAAAACTCATTGAAAAAAATCAATGATATAAGCGCATGATCAATGAAAGAGATCAAAACAAAAATGAGATCATATTCACTAACAGGTCGACTTGCCATGAAAGTGTATGGACAACGGGCTTAATGTGATTGCGCTAGAACAAACAGGGTGAACTTGCCGCGAGAACCTTGACACCAAGCTACAGTAGCATGACTGGGACCGATTCGCATAAGAAGGAGACCTCCGAAGACTTAAGTCCAGTGTCGTCACCGTACTCGTTTTGTTCTTACTAAGAATCCCGGTTTTTCCCGACTTTACGAACGAAGAAGTTGCCTCGTGCTTGCCGACTTTTTCCTGTTTTACTTGAGGACAAGCAAAGATTCAAACTTAGGGGAGTTTGATAACACGAAATCGTATATATATATTGATGCATAATTCAACTGATGTTTAACTGTTTTCGATCCGATTTCGGGTTATTTCCGTGTTATTTGTCTGATACTTTGCAGGTATTTGATGATCATGCCTAAACAAGGCAATATGAAGAAAAGAAGCAATCACAGATGAAATATGGACGAGAACCGGATGAAAACAACATGAAAAACGCAGAATGCATATTTTGCTGCTGTGATGACCGTCACAGCTCCATGACGACCGTCACACGGGTGACGACCGTCACACACCATGACGAACGTCATGCAGGCAAAAACGCCCCACTTCAAATGCACGTGCAAGAAGCAGTTCCAAGTCCTAAATAGTGGACCACTACTCCCTGATAATTCTGCCTTAAAGTCCACCTTCTTCAAGTTATAACCGTTAGAATTCTATTTCTATAAAAAGGGAAGAAGGGGAGCTGAGAAAGGGAGCCGCATTCAGACAACGAAGTGCTGCCCAATTTCATTCCCAGAGCAAAAGTTCAGTTTTATTTTCTTTCTATTTTTTTGTTGCCTTTCATTTCTTCTGTAATTCCTATTTCCCTTGTACGATCAATTGGCATAAAGACCAGAATCCTGCCAACATTTGTGGGGGATCTGCCCAAAGGTCAATTGGAATATTTACAGGTTTTTAATTTTAATCGTAATTTCCGTTTTCATTATGATGCATGTTATTATTCATTGTTTTCATTCATGTTTTGCCTTTCCCAAATCCATGTCTAGCTAAATCAAAGTAATCGATATGTAATAATAATTCGGAAGGGATTTGATAATAACCGGTTGAAAACATTCTTTTTCAAAAGTTGTTTATGGTCTGAGTGTTTAAATTTATTTACTGAATAAACTTCGTCGCGAAAGCGAGAACTTATTTAAAAGTAGTTTTGCCACGAAAGTGGGAGATTAATTAAGGTACGAACCAACAAGCGAAAGCTGCGGCAAGACCAGATAGTAAACACTAGTCATTCGTTTTAATAACAACGAAAGCACTTTAAAATGAATTAGAACTTAGAGATTTCCAAAAAATAGTTTTAACCCCGAATGGGACACGAAAGCGTACGTTTGGCCCTTAAAATTATGATTAGCGTCAATAACCATCGTGAGACGAGAGTCTTCAGATCACTATTTTCTGCTTAAATAAACTCTGAAAAATATTTCATATACCGGTAACTTGTCAAATCCCCGAAGAACATAATTACTGCATATCGATTCACGTAATTATAATTTAAATAACATTCTTTAGTTCCCTTTAGTGACAATCTTATTCCCTTAAGCATTATCTACCTAGCTAAACATAGTAACTCCCGAGAACACTAGTTTGACTATGAGTCCCTGTGGGATCGATATCTTTTATTACTACGCGATAGACTGTGCACTTGCAGTTAAGTTGTATTAGACATAGAAAGTCGCGATCAGCGTCGGCTATGATAGAAGAGTCGCCACTATGCGTTATTTATCCCAAAAGAGGGAAAGGAAATGCTCAGAGTAAACCTAACACAAAGAGGGAAAGGAATGGTCGTCACAACCAAATCCTGGATTCGGGAGTCGGTTACGCAAGGGGAAGGTATTAGCACCCCTCACGTTCGTCATACTTGACGGGATCCACGCTTGTTTTCTATCTAAGGGTGTGTTATTCTATCTACTCTATAGGTCTGGGTTAAAAAGAAAAGAAAATAACTCGGCAAAGTATCGCACTTTATGCCTACGTATTCCCGTCTGAAACGAGAAATCAGAGTCAACATAGTTCGCCTACCTACGGGAAAGGAGGGGAAGGTTGCTCGCCGAGATATCGCATCTAGTGCCTACGTACTTTCATACAACATGAAAGATCAGAGCAAACGTAGTTCGGGCTACGGAAGACACAAGCTTGTCTGACAGTTTTTTATCTCCTTCTGAAAAGGGTTTTCCTGATTAAGGGTCCAAGAGGACAAAAACAAAGTTTGAATGTTTGTTTGAGTTTTTTACGAAAGAAATGTTTTTTAGTCTGTTTGCAACTTGTACTGCACTAAAGACTTGTGATCTGAGAGTGACTACGTCGTATGTCACCCTAAGGGTACCATACTAAGCAGCCGGATTACTGAAGAGTGACCCTCCAGCAACCTTTCCTCAAATAGCTTAAGGCTCGTAACGTACAACACGCGTTATCCTTATTACTGTGTTTTTGAATTGTTTTGAGAGGAGAAGAGAAACACCCTAAACTATGGTTGAAAGGGGAATCTACCTACAGTTATCTTGCATGGGTTAAAACCTAATGTCTGTCATAATTCCCTCTTGCACAGAGGAAATCAGAGATCCTAGGGGATAAGCAGCAAAAGACAACAAGCAAATACAGTAAACAATAGAATGCATGCAATGCAGCAATATAAGAGAGGCAAGGAAGAAAACAATAGGCAAGAGGAGACAAGCTCCACCTCTAACCTAAGGGTAATCAACACAAGCAAACAAACAATACAGAGAAAAACAAAAGATACAGAGGAGGCAGCCCAAGCAGCAGCAACTAAACTCCTACAGCAGACAGCAAACAACAGCTCTAAACAACAAAGTTGAGAAGACATCAAATTTGACAACAAGGCTTCATCCTCAAGCAAGCTTTTATCTTCAAGCTTCAACAAGCACACTCCTAGAGGAGGATTAATCATCAAGATCAAGTTATAATGTTAAAGAACTTAATGACAACCAAAGGAAATCACTAAGAACTCAACATTGCAAATGAAAGGTATCCTCAAAGTTCTACTCACTTAGGCATACCACTCTTCCCTCCTAAGGAGAGATGGGGCTTCCTAAGAAGGACTTTGTGTCATTGGATAGAATAGAGGCAAACAATGCACTCTATGGTTGAAGAAAGAATCAAAACTATGTCTAAGGCATTTCCTAAAACCCTAATTCTCTAAACTCCTAAACAAAAGCTCCACAAGAGGAAAATCATTCAACTCCAAGCTCCAATCCTCAATATCAAGCATCTTCAATGAATCCAGAAGCTCCACCAAAAATAAATCAAGCTCTAACCAACTCCAAGGTAGCCAACCAAACCAAACAAACCAAAGCACTCAAGAGATGAATCCACAAACACAAGCCACTTGCAAAATACCACTAAAATAGGAAAACAAGTTGCAAAAATCTAATAAAATTCCTAGGGGAACATGAATTCTTGAAAAACCTAATGTAAGAAGATTGAAGCCTAAATCAACATCTAAATTATCTAAACAATTCCTACATTGAGATAAATCAAGGGAATCCACAAGTTTGGGAGGGTCCTAATCTCAATCCCTAAAATAGATCCTAATGCTGTTCTAAAAATCCACCAAAAAATCTAAGGGAACATACATGTCTATCCTAACACATATTAAAAAATAAAAGCCAAACTCTAAACCAATTGGGAGAACTAAATTCAGCAAAATAGATAGCCAATTATGCAAAAATAAAGAACAAAATAAAATGTGAAAAATCAAATAAAAATTGAAAAATGCATGAAATTGTATTTTGTTAATCCTAGAAAATCACAAATTCCATAAGGATCATGAGGATATTTTTAAAATAATTTTGTGATCAAAATTGGAATTTATATGATTTTTGGAATAACAAGGCAATTAAAATAAAACAAAATGAAATAAAAAAGAAATAAAGCTGAAATAAAACAAGAGCCATAGGATCTGGAGACTGGTCAAAGATCTGGACGCGCCACAGCTTGCCAGCGCATTAAGTGATACGCTGCGTTTTGGCTTCAGAAATTCAAAACCAACTTTAAGTCGTGTGCGTTGGATCTAGGCTATAGTCAAGGGTCAAGTGATGATCCAAGGGCTCTCACATCATCTTCTTCACAAATCCAACTCGCCTGAGTGAGAAACAGAGTGATGGTTGATGGTGGCCGGAGAAGACTCCGGTCGTCTTCTCCGGCGAAGGTCCAGGTTTAGATCACCAGAAAAAACAAACTCTATACCAAATCAACTCAGTTTTTCATGTACATTCCAAATCCATCATCAAAATGCTCTAATTCTCAACACATAGTCAAACACGATTCAAGTTTCAGAAATAGCATCATCAACAACTCTCACTAAACTCAAAATTAATGGTATAAATCTCTTCATCTTGTTACGTACATTAACCTGATCTAAACAACTAGCATTAAAGCCTTATGAATCAAGAGATTCAAGTCCAAACAGATCAACTATGTCATCTTCAATCATCACAAATTGAGTTCAAATTAAGCCTAAAACGATCTATGTCATGTGTAGATCCTAACGACAAGTCTAAATCTAATAATCTCATGCTAAATCATGCTGAATTTTGAGAAATGCAAACCTGGTATAGATCTTGAAACAGAGGTACTTAGAGCTCATGGCTTGCTTCCAAATGCTCCAGATAGTTTCAATGATCCATAATGAAGAGATTGCACACCTCAATTTGGCTTGAATTGGCTCCAAACTCAGAATCCGATTTGAACTTGCAGTTGAGAAAATTTTCTTGCTCTTGTTTGCTCTGGTGCGTAATGATGCTCAAAATTAATCTGAACTCATTCTAATGAACATATAGAAGAGTTTCATGGGCCTTTGGATCCAAGTTGAAGCCCAAAACAGTGATTTGCATTTTCTGATTTTTCCTTCAAAATTCAATATGACAGTCGTGCATTGCAAGCTTGGCATTGGTTCTAGAAGTTTCTAACACCTTGCACATGTCATTTAGAATGAGTTTGGAATGAAAGAATGGCCTGAATTGCCTTGTGCATTGATTTTGATATGTGACTTGTTTATGAAGTAACAACATTGAAAGTCATGGAATTATACCTCAAATCAAAAATGTAAAAGTGTCAAAGTGTTCAAAATGAAATTTCCAGTCAGAAAATGTACTCATTTGACATGTTTGAGGCATCTAGCATAAAAAGTCAATTTTCCCTCCTTTAATCATTTGAATTTTCTTCCTTTTCAAACCATTTCAAAACAACTCTTGTTATGAGCTCAATCAATCCCTCATGATCTCTTGGCTAGCCCAAAAACCATATTTTTAGCAACTTCCATGTTGAACAAATTTCCATTTGAAGCTTGCAAGTTGGAGATTTTGGCCTATGCTTGAAAATGACCTATAATCTCACTTTCCTAAAATACCCCTGACTTGTAAACCTCATAACTTGAGTTCTACAAATCATATGGATGACTTCTAGTACAATTTAGAAAGCTAAGATCATGAGGAACAACTTTCATGTTGGACAAAAGTTCATGTGAAACCTCTTTCTAGGTCAAAAGTTGCTTGGAAGTCAAGTGACTTTCATAGATAAATTTCACATTCATCTGGTGACCTGTAACTTGTCTGGACCATAACTTAAGTTATACAAATCCAATGGAGGACTTCTAATACTCAAATTAAAGGTATTGAGATGCTCTACAAGTTTCATGTTGGACAAAGATCCATTTGAAACTTGTATCTTGACTTATGTGGCCTTGATGTTAGGCACTAAACAGGGTAATTTGCACTGAAACCCTAATTTAGCAACTTCCCACATTCTTGACTCTTCTTGATTTGATCTTGGCACAACACCACAAATGTCTTATCACATAATTCCATGACTCCATGAACTCAAAGTAGGCTTGAATGCTTTTCAATTGCATAATTGACCTAGGGTTGATCCAGATGAAACCCTAATTGCTTACACCTCAACTGTGGCTCTTGCATTTGACACCATGGCTTGATTTAGCCCTAAAATGGCCCTCTAGGCACTCCATGAGCTCTATACACATCTCATATTCACACCTCATGCTTCACATCCCATTGATGGTCCTCAGCTGATCAAAACCTCCCACCACCTCCTGATGACTTGGATGACCTCTCAAGCTTGGATAAGATTTCTTGCTAGGCCTCTCTTGATAATAATCACACTTGATCTCCTGTTGGATGAATGATATGCCATGATATGCAAATGATAGAACTATGCAAATGATAATGCAATGAAACATAAACCAGGTAAAAGATGTTGAGCAAATTTTGGGGTGCAACAGCTGCCCCTATTCAAACGGCTTAGACTCGACTGGGTGAAGAGCGAACGGCCTTCAAGCAATCGAGGTAAAAGACGGTTGAATACCAAGAAACCCGGAAATTTGCCAACCGCAGACACGAACTGCAAAAACTGCTTGGTGAACAACATCCGTTGTGCTGAACCCAGTTGTTACGGCAACAACTGATCAATCTTCTAATAACACTTTTGATTTCAACATTAACTCCCTGTGTGACGCCGCAGGCATCAAATTAACTTTACGAGAAACAATTCCATCCACAACGGGACTAAACTTCGTCAACACGAAGAAGGACTCCATCCACATGGGTACAATTCCGTCTTTAATTGGAATAATGATCTCTGTCAGTCACAGGTAACAACTCCACTGGGGATAATCCATCGATTATAGATAATAACTCCGTCCACACGAGTAGCAATCACTATCACCATAAATGCAAATTGCTGTCAATCACAAGTAACAATCTCTGTCAACACAGGCGCAATCTTTATCCATTACAGGTAATGATCTTTTCTGACGCTTTTACTGGGGAAATAACTCTGCCAACAACACAGGGAGTAACTTTGGCGACTTCCATTGAGGAAATAGTTTTATCACCAAATAAGAAGTAACTCTGCCAACACACAGGAACTAACTCCGTCACTACTACAGGAAATAACTCTGCCAAATACAGGAACTAACTCCGCCACCCCTACGGGAATTAACTCTTCCAAATACAGGAAAATAACTTCATCACCACTACGGGCAATAACTCTGCCAATACAGGAAAATTACTCTGCCAAAGATACAGGAAAATTACTCTGCCAAAGATACAGGAAAATTACTCTGCCAAAGATACAGGAAAATAACTCCGAATACAGCTTCTCTGCCTATCTTTGCAGTAGCTAACTCCATCAATCAAATGGGTAACAAAATACTGGTCCATCTTCAAACTTTTAACGCGAACATGGCAGCAAATCTGAGAAGGACTCTACTGAGAATTTTCTGCACCCAAACTGCCAGACACCTACTTCGACATAGGCGGAAACTTCCAAAAACAACAATTTTGAAGAAATACTCCACTGGAGGGGTAAGAGAAACTAACCCAAGCCACTCTGTGGGAAATAATGACAAAACGAACATTATCATTACACGTCTCACGCCGAGACCTTGCTTATCTGATAATTAATCTGAGCAAGAGCTCCCTCCACCTGCAGGGAAAACACCACTTGAAAACAAAAGGTTAACCAACCTGGCTTATGTTTCAAAATGCGTATGTTTGACAATGGCGTAATGCTCCATTCGACATGGAAATGCTACGCGTGAGGGTAGATACAAATATGACGATATACGCAAATGTTAATGCAGGCTCAAACTGCTGAGAAACACTCTGGTATGAAATGGCTGAGAACAAAACCAAATCCGCTGGGGATGAACGAGTATCACAAAGTAATCCGGCAAAATAAATGCCGGAAACAACAACCAAACTCTGCTGGGGAGAGATCAGACCCTTATGAGGGAAGAACTACACTGTCGGGACACAGTCTACAAACTCAAAGCTACAAACTCTGCTGAGGATAAACATCCTGACGAAAGAATGACGACCTGCGGGGAAGGGAATAACCATCCTCTGGGGAGGCGTCCTCTGCCGGGGATGTTGATTTTGACCTGCTGGGGATATCCTATGGACAACTTCCATGAGGATACTCTTCAGGTGACATTCTTGGCGATACTCTCTCGGGAAGGACAATTCCACATCTGGTAGGAATAGGCGCCGTCTCCATTTTCTGGGGATAAGATACAACTTGCTAAAGAACGACATCAACTGAAGTCAGGCCCTACGTCAAGAGACTTTGGCTAGGGAATACGATTCCTGACCGTTTACTTCAAAGGTAAAGACCTTGCAAAACACAAATGAGACAAAACAAATCTACACAACAAAATCTATCCGAGCATTCAGTCAATTCGAAGTTTTAGCAATTATTGGCAAGGGCCAGCGAGTTTATGCAAGTGCAAGTTCATCAAAACATCGGCGTTTTTCACAAATAAAATAGTAAAGAACAAGCATCAAGTACTGAATAACATGCTTTATTGAATGAACCTGTAAATAGGCAAGGCTTTGTGCACTGGATGTAACTCCTGAAAAGAGGAAGTTACGCACAAGCAAGATACAACATATGCACAAGAAGCACAAAGAAAGATACAAAACAAATTTGATATACATGTCGGCAACGTGGTACAGACAAACACCATGAGTTGATTCTCCTATGACTCGCCCGACTCTGGCGCTTTCCCGGTACTCGATCTTCGGAAGAGATTGTCTTAGATATACGATCCTCAGGTATTCCCAAACCACTAAGCAATGCCGTATCAAACTCGGACCGCAATCATTTTCTTTTTCAATCCCTAACTTTTGCGGGTTTTCAATTCACCGGGATACCCTTTTTTGCCGAAGTCTCCCTTTTCAGGTTTTCGACTTCGCGGGTGTACATTTTTCAATTTTATGCCTAATTTTGGCCCGAACCTTTTATTCTCTTTTTTATGGTTCGCCGGGATGCCCCACTTTTGCCTGGACTCTCTTTTTTCTGTCCAGCGGGTCACTTTAAGCAAAGTATTTTTTAACTGCGTCTGAATTCACAGGAGACGTAAAGTCCTCACCATCCATGGTGGACAATAACAAAGCTCCTCCAGAGAAAACCTTTCTGACGACATATGGACCCTCGTAGTTGGGAGTCCATTTGCCCCTGTGATCTGATTGTGGTGGGAGAATCTTTTTCAGCACAAGATCGCCCGTCTAAAAGCTTCGAGGACATACCTTCTTATCATAAGCTTTCTTCATCCGGCTCTGATACAACCGACCATATGCGAGAGAAGCCAGTCTCTTCTCATCCATTAAATTGAGCTGGTTCAGTCTATCTTTTACCCATTCTGCCTCATCAAGTTGAACATCGCATAAAACCCTCAAAGAAGGAATCTCAACCTCCAATGGTAACACTGCCTCCATGCCATACACCAATGAGAAAGGGGTTGCCCCGGTTGATGTGCGTACCGTCGTACGATAACCGTGCAAAGCAAAAGGCAACATCTCATGCCAGTCCTTATAGGTCACCACCATCTTCTGAACAATCTTCTTTATGTTCTTATTGGCCGCTTCGACAGCGCCATTCATCTTGGGCCGATAAGGAGAAGAGTTATGATGCCCGATCTTGAAATTCTGACACAGCTCTTTCATCATCTTGTTATTCAAGTTTGAGCCATTGTCGGTGATAATCCGCTCCGGGATTCCATATCTGCAGATAATATCTCTTTTGATAAATCTGGCTACCACTTGTTTGGTGACATTAGCATATGACGCTGCTTCCACCCATTTGGTGAAATAATCAATAGCTACCAAAATGAACCGGTGTCCGTTTGATGCCGTGGGCTCAATCTTGCCGATCATATCAATTCCCCACATCGAGAAAGGCCACGGTGATGACATAACGTTCAGAGGGCTCGGAGGCACATGAATTTTGTCCGCATAAATTTGACATTTATGGCACCGCTTCGCAAACTTGAAACAGTCTGTTTCCATCGTTAGCCAATAGTAACCTGCCCGCAACAGTTTTCTCGTTATTGCATGTCCACCAGCATGCGTACCAAATGTACCTTCATGGATCTCTTCCATGAGAAGCTTAGCCTCTTTCTCGTCCACACATCGCAACAACACCAAGTCGTGGTTTCTCTTGTACAGGACGCCATCCAGATTCAAATAAAAATTGCCAGCCAATCTCCTAAGAGTCTTCTGATCTCGACTGGATGCCCCAGCCGGATACTCTTTAGTCTTCAGGAAATTCTGGATATCAAAATACCACGGCTTGCCATCGGATGCTTCCTCAATGGCAAATATGAAGGTGGGCCTATCAAGGCGAGAGATAAAAATCCTGGGAGCCTCATTCCAGAAGTTAACTTTATACATTGAAGACAACGTCGCAAGAGCGTGGGCCATCTGATTTTCCGCTCGTGGCACGTGATGCAATTCTACTTTGTCAAAGAAAGGCAACAATCTCCTTGCATAATTCATATACGGTATCAGATTGGGCTGTCGCGTCTCCCATTCTCCTTTAATCTGGTTGACCACTAGAGCAGAGTCCCCGTATACATCAAGATATTTGATTCTTAAATCAATAGCCTCCTCAAGACCCATGATGCACGCCTCATATTCAACCTCATTATTGGTAACTGGAAAGGTCAATCTGGCAGTAAAGGGAATGTGCGTCCCTTGAGGAGTAGTGATAATTGCCCCTATTCCACTACCGTAGGAGTTAACAGCGCCATCAAATATCAATTGCCATTTAGAACCCAACTCTGGACCTTCATCCGACAACGGCTCATCACAATCTTTCATTTTCAAGTACATGATATCCTCATCAGGAAAATCAAACCTCATTGGTTGGTAATCTTCAATTGGCTGCTCCTCTAGGTACTCTGACAGAACACTACCTTTGATAGCCTTTTGAGAAACATATTGAATATCATATTCTGTCAGCACCATCTGCCATCGAGCAATCCTCCCAGAGAGTGCTTGCTTTTCAAATACGTATTTGATCGAATCCATCTTTGAAATTAGCATGGTTGTATGGTTTAACATGTATTGTCTCAAACGTTTGGCAGCCCAGGCTAGCGCACAACACGTCTTTTCAAGCATTGAGTAACGGGATTCACAATCTGTGAACTTTTTACTCAAGTAGTAAATCGCATGCTCTTTACGTCCGGTCTCGTCATGTTGACCGAGAACACAACCCATACTTTCCTCAAGAATCATCAAATACATAATCAATGGTCTCCCTGCTACTGGGGGTATCAATATTGGAGGTTCCTGCAAACATTCTTTTATTTTTTCAAACGCCCTTTGACAATCTTCATTCCAGGTCACAACCTGATTCTTTTTCAACAATTTGAATAATGGCTCGCATGTAGCGGTTAGGTGAGATATGAACCGAGAAATGTAGTTCAACCTCCCTAAAAGCCCACGCACTTCTTTTTCTGTTTTGGGCGTTGGCATTTCTTGTATTGCTTTTATCTTAGCAGGATCAACCTCAATTCCTTTTTCGCTCACAATAAACCCCAATAGTTTACCGGATCTCACCCCGAAGGTGCACTTGTTAGGATTCAGCCTTAGCCTGAATTTCCTAAGCCTCTTGAACAATTTCAGCAGATTAACCAAATGCTCTTCCTCCTTCTGGGATTTGGCAATCATATCATCAACATAAACCTCGATCTCTTTATGCATCATGTCATGAAAGAGCGTCATCATAGCACGTTGATATGTTGCCCCAGCGTTCTTCAAACCAAAGGGCATCACTTTGTAGCAAAATGTTCCCCATGGGGTAATGAAGGTTGTTTTCTCCATGTCTTCTGGCGCCATTTTTATCTGATTGTAACCCAAGAAGCCATCCATGAAGGAGAAGACGGAGAATTGAGCAGTGTTATCGACCAGCACATCAATATGAGGAAGCGGAAAGTCGTCCTTTGGGCTCGCCTTATTCAAATCACGATAGTCTACGCACATCCGCACCTTACCGTCTTTCTTTGGTACCGGTACTATATTGGCGACCCATGATGGATAAGTTGTAACAGCAAGGAAACCAGCATCCCACTGTTTCTGAACTTCCTCCTTAATCTTCACAGACATATCTTGTCTGGTTCTTCTGAGTTTCTGCTTAACAGGCGGACATTCTTCTCGCAATGGCAGACGGTGAACAACCATGTCAGTATCCAATCCTGGCATATCCTCGTACGACCAAGCAAAGATATCACTGTACTCTTGAAACATCTCAATCAGACCTTGCTTGATGTCGCTTTGCAGCGCAGCCCCTATCCGGATGTTCCTAACAACTCCCTCGGACCCCACATTGATAATCTCAATCTCTTCCTGATGAGGCAGAATAATTCTTTCTTCCTGTTTCAATAGTCGAGTCAGCTCTTCTGGCAAGTCGCTATCCTCAACAATCTCTTCCTCAGCTTGAAATACCGGGCGCTCAAAGTCAAAGCGAGTCATAGGAATTTCGTGTTCAGTGTCCTCTGAAATATGAATCCTGCAAAGGAAATGGTTAAATGCTTCACATGAGTGCAAACAAAGCTCATAACCACGTTGCCATTTATTGCTAAAATAAAAACAGGAAAAACAGGGAACACAAAATTTGTATGAGAAAAACGCCTTTATTTAATGATTAAACAGTGCATACACATAAGCAGGTGGTCCTAAAACAAAATCACTATGCCCCGGGTAGGACACAGGATTATACAATAATCAAGAAAATAAATCATTACTGTTTTGTAGTCACTGGGATAATTTCTCGGATGGACCAGTTGCAGAGACTTTGTCCTGGCACGCTAGGCTTGATCCACGCGTCCATGTCGCAATCACTATCTCCGTCTTCAGAGTCGGAAACAACATTAATCGTCTCAAAGCAGACTCCCTTTGGAGTAATCACCACCGGTCCCTTGAACTTGGGTGCTTTCTGTGAAGAAGATGCTGATGTTGGACGATACCCTAGTCCAAACTTGTCCATCTTGACAGGAATTTCCAGCACTTGACCCCAACCCTTGGTCTCACCAGTCTGAACCAATGCTTGAGCGTCTTTGTACAAAGCCACAACAACCTCTGGCACTTTGCTGGGAACACTGGACTTGTCTTTAATTTGCAACCCTTCGAAGGCTTGGCAGGGCGTTTCGTGGATTTCTCCGTCCACTTCAACGTACTTGAATGATGAGAGATGACTGACCAAGATGTCCTCTTCCCCACAAATAGTAACAATGCCACCACCGGCTTCAAACTTAAGTTTCTGATGCAGCGTGGACGTCACAACCCCTGCAGAGTGTATCCATGGACGCCCCAGTAAACAGCTGTAAGCTGGATGAATATCCATGATATAAAATTCAGTATCGAATATTTCCGGCCTGACCTGCAGTGGCAACGTTATCGATCTAAACACCGACCTTCTCGTTCCATCAAACGCCCTCACAACCAAGTCACTTGGCGTGCAAATAATTCCCCGGATATCTAACTTCATCATAGCCTTCTTAGGCAATACATTCAGAGATGATCCAGTATCCACAAGAACATGCGACATTACGGTGCCCCGGCATTCCACCGATATGTGCAAACCCATATTATGCTCTCGGCCTCTGGGTGTTAGATCAAAATCAGTGAAACCCAAGCTATGTCCAGCATTGACATGCGCTAGTACCCCCTCTAGCTGGTTGACAGAAACCTCCTGAGGTACAAATGACGTGTCCAATATCTTCAATAAAGCATTTCGGTGAGCCTCAGAACACAGCAACAAAGATAGGATTGAAATTTTTGAGGGTGTCTGTTGTAAGTGCTCAACAATCTTATAATCGCTCTTGCGAATTAGCCTCATGAACTCTTCTACGTCCTTGAGCGACGTGTCTTTGTCTTTCAACTGGGATGGTCCACTTTCATTCACCTTGGCCTTGCCTTTAGCAATCCTCTCTGCTTCAACTTCAGGTGCGGTGAATATTCTTCCACTAAGGGTCATGCCTCCCGTTCCAACAACATTGTCAACTGCCCCTGCCGGCCGGCTATTCACCTCAATCTTTTCTCCATTACAGTACGCTTCTAACCCATATGTCCATGGAACAGATTTTGTACTCTCAAAAGGAACATGTCCTGCTTTTGTTATTGTGATAGTCGGCCGCTTGGTGGGTGCCGATATCGTGATAGTCTTCCTTGGGATCGTAACCGTTGCAATCTCATTCTGCTTTTCAAACAATGCCTCAACAGGCTTTTCAATAACAGTCCGATCAAATTGCAAAATCCCCTCATCTATCATGGCTTGGATACCTCTTTTCAAATCAGCGCAACCCTCTGGTTGGGTCCAGCAATCCAGACAATATTCATCACATCCAGGGAATACTCCCTCTTTCAACAATCTGCTTTTAAAACCACTCAACAGTGTCTTCTGTTGCGGTGAAAATTTGATGTCAAGCTATTAATTAACTTGAACCTTATTTCTTTTACAACCTATCTTTAATGTATCCAAAGGAAGGGTCTAAAGAAAGAAAACCCTTTTTCGCGATGTAAACAACGCTTAAGAGATTCGGGGATCGGAGGTTGGTTATATCTAGGGAAGGTATTAGCACCCTAAATATCTGTAGTACTCTACAGGAACCTTTTGTTTGATTGCTTTCTAAGTTTGAAATATGTACTATGGTTTGAGATAAAGAAATAAAATAAACAGGGGCCTAAGTGATTCTCTAAGTTTGCTCGCAAAGACGTCGCATCTTCTGCCTACGTATCCTGACTAGGATAGAATCAGAGCAATCGTAGTTCGCCTCACAAGGGAAAAGAACACTTGATGACGATCAAGGCTCAAAGGGGGAAACAAACATGACAATGTTTGTATGGAGTTTAACAAAACTCCCTAATCTAAGTTGTATTAAAAAGGGGAAAGTAAGAAATCATGACGATGATTCTTACATAGAGTTGACGAACTCTTTCCTAGGGTTCTAGTTGAAGAACGCTCCTAGTACGGGTGGGTCTTTTAGACTTAAGCAAAGTTTGGGGCTTCTAATCTAAGGTTTAAAATGACTTAACAAAGTCAAGGGTGTGATTGAATAAGTTATCCATGACATCGAGGGTCAAATGGACAGACCTTCCTTTGGAGGAAAAACGGGGAGACGACTTGGACGAGAACTAACAAGTTTCGTCGCTTCGGGATAAAAGAAAATAGAATGCTAGACAAGATGACAATCAAGGTAAATCATAATCATGGTTACAACCAACTAAATATTAAGAGATGGTGAAAATGAAATATGATGATAACCTTTAACAGATGAAAATACTGCGGCGGCAGTTCGCACTCGGTGAAATCATCAGATAAAAATGGTAAAAACTAAGAAATAAATCCTAGCATGTTAACTAACATGCATAGGCATGGATTCAAACAAGTATCAAGAAAAATATTGAAAGGAATCACATGAACATTCATCTGAAACTAGGTAAACGATCGCGTAAATGCGCACAACTTGTACATAAACAAAGTAAGTGATAAAATATGCAAACATCAAAAATAAAAACATGGCATGAAAGTACACATTAATACGAGCACAACAAAAAAATAACGGACGAAAAACGATGAAAAACGAGTGAGATACGAATTTTTGAAGTTTACATGAAAAATAACAAAAAAGAATAAAAAAGTTGCCCTCCTCAGGGGTCGAACTCAGGAACAAGGGGTGAACGGCACATGGCCATACCACTAGGGTGGCTATACATCCATTGATGAAGCCACCCCTAATTAATTATAAGGGTAAGTTGGTTCTATGGCTGGGCAAGAACACACATAACCGGGCATTTACATTTTGTATCGTATCTCCCTAACCGTTTATCGGAATGGAACAAAATTTATATGGATTTGAGGTAGAATCAAACAAGGAACATGATGGTGGTGGTAGTTTTTGAAAATTCTTACTGTAATAAAAAATAGATGGCTGCTGTATGTTGATGAAATGAGATGCATTTTGCTATGAAACTTAAGTTCTAAACAATTTCAAATCATGGAGATCATGTCCACACACCACATAAAGGATAAGGAAAGAGTTTATGCAAAAGATGGGACCTATATCATGCTGTGATGAAAAAAGCTGTGTAAGTTGCAAAAATGTGCTTTTGTGAACATGTGTATTTTTGAAATGTGAATTTTCAAACAACTTGCTTCTAAAACCAAATGATGGTGCTAACAACTTCTAAATGACTGTTATGAAGTGCTTGAAATGTGATTTTGGTAAAACAACAACTTATGCAAAAAATGGTAATTGAGTTGCTTGATGTGCTTTGATGTGCTCATAACTTCAAAAATGAACAAAAATGCTTAAAATGCCAAAATCATGAAAAATGACACAAAAGCCAATGGAGACAAGTTACATACCTCTTGATGATCCTTTTGAACAAGATGAAACAATTGAGAAAACCAAAGACTTCCTCTTCACTTCTTTGCCTTTGAACCTTTCTTCAACTTTAAGCAACAATGCACTTATGATGCCAAATGGAAAATTAGGAGTCTCTACTGGTTGCTAATTATTTTTACAGTTGAGAAACATCATTGATGAGGTGTTAGAGTGATTAGAATGCCAAGAATGTGCTTAGAACAAGGTTTGGTGATTTTTGTGGTTTTGGTCAAAGTAGTGTGGGAAGGAAGTTGACTTTTTGATTTTTGAAGTTTCTTGGTGGTTTAATGGATCACACACCTTCTATATGTTATTTAGAAGTTATGTGGAGGGTGTTTGAGGTGTTGGGAAGGGTAGAAATGAATTTGGGCAGATTTCACTTCATGACCAATTTTGAGTGTTTTTGTGAATTTTGATGATTTTGAGAATTTGATGCAAGATGAGGGAATTGTGATGACAAAGGTTCTTTATGGTTTCTATCAGATGTGTTGTGTGTAAAATGAAGTGAATGAGACCTCCTTTTATAGGAAAAGAGATTGAGGTGCTTGCTAGAGAGTTTCCTTCACCATGAAGTAAGCTTTGGATATTTTGGAGCAAACCTTCAAGGGAGGGTTTTCATCATTGGTTCTGATACAAGGCTATTTTGTCAACATTTCCCAATGATTTTTGATGTTTTTAGCAGGCTAGAAACCATAGGGAAGGGCTGGTGCAACTTCACTTTACACCTCATGGTTGGAATTGTCAAACTTGGCAACTTTGCCCACTCGTATGGCAATGAAGTCCAAGCTTTGATTTTGGGCTATTCCTCCACAATTTTCTCTTGTTTCATGCTACACATATCTTATACATCACATACAACAAGTTGGATCAAGAAAATTTGGCAAAATTAGTGAAATAAGTCATTCTTGAAAATTGGCCAATGTGGGACTAAAGTGTGAAACCCTCAACTTTGAACACATGTAACTTTCTGCTCATAACTCCTCTTTAGATGTTATAGTACAATTTAGAAATCCCTCACATATCTCTAAAATATTCATGTTTTCATGAGTTTCAATTTCTCAAAGTAACTTGGCCAAAAAGCCCTCCAAAGTTGCTAAAAATGAGCTTAAAAAGTGAAATTTTCCTAAGTCTTTTTCCCTTCTTGAAATGAACTTGACCATAACTCAAAATCTATGCATTTTCTGATCATGGACCACTCAGGGACTTTTGTAGGACTTGTCAAGAGCTTCCAAATGAGCTTTGAACCAACTCAATTGGATATGTGGTTAAGGAGTTATGGTTTAGCCCTTTTCAAAACCCTAATTTCCCGATTTCTCGATTACTTCTTCATCCTTGATCCAATGGTCATGAAAATTGATATACAAGTCCAATATGACATAAGGAACAACTTTGTTTCACAACTTGAAGTCCAATTCATAAAATTTGGAGAGTTGACTTTTCGGTCAACCGTACGACCGATCGGTGATTACCGAGTCGCCTGTTGACATTCTGAACCTCCTGAGACTTTGAAACTTCTTGGATGAACTTTAGTCAGCTACATGAACTTCATGGACCTCAATCCCACCATTACAACACCTTCCAACATCAAAGTCAAACCACAATTGACTTTTACTAGTTAAAAACCCTAATCGGGGCCTCCGGACTGCACTGTTCTTGATTCTGAAATGATTTCTTCAACTTGGCTTCTCATTTGACATTATGTAATATCCTTGACCTTGTTTATTATTTTAATGAGCCCAAAACATTGACTAATCACAAACCCTGAAGTTTTGATTTTGACTGCACGAAACCCTGATTCATCTACAATTTGACAAAGACAGACTTGCACTGGATTAAGGTTAGACAGTTCATGAGTATGCTCCTAAAATGATAATGAGAATCTAAGGGGTCAAAATTTCGGGTGCAACATCTTCAATTCATTCACATCCATAACCAAGTTCAAATTCTCTTCCGTTATGATAGCATTCGCTCCATGATTCGGCATGGGTTGTTGTACAATATTGGGACCATCCTGACCAAAGTTAATGGCCTTACTATCAATCAAATCTTGAACCTTATGTTTGAAAGCATGGCAACCTTCAATATCATGTCCGGGCGCCCCGGAATGAAAATCACAATGTTTACCAGCGTCAAAACCAAATGGAGGAGTGCCCGTCAACGGGGCCATCGTTCTCTTTTTAACCAAATTCAAACCCAACAGCGTTTGAAGCAGTTTAGCATAAGTTGAAGGAGGTGCTTCAAATACTCTCTTTGGCCTACCCTCTTGAATTCTATGCTGAGCAGGGTGCATTCTTTGTTGCTGCGGCTGTTGTTGCCGTTGTTGTTGTTGTTGTTGTTGTTGTTTTTGCTGAGGTATCAGGATAGTAACACTAGCGACTTGTTGTGGCTGATATGGATTCCTACCTCTTCCACGACCTCGACCACCATATACCGCACTGGCGTCGCCTTGTCTCCTTCCACCAAAGGCTTTCCTTGCACCTCCAGCTGAGGTAGATTCACCTGCCTGAATCTTCCCAATCTTAATTCCGTTTTCAATCCGTTCTCCCATGAGAATCATGTCGGAGAAACTGCCCATCGAGACATTAAGCAATTTGTCATAGTACATTCCAGAGAATGTTCTAATAAACATATCAATCAACTCTCTTTCAACCAAAGGGGGATGAACCCTAGCCGCAATATCACGCCAACGCTGCGCGTACTCCTTGAAGCTCTCGCCATTCTTCTGAGACAAACTCTGCAGCTGGACTCTGTTTGGCGCCAAGTCACTATTATATTGGTAATGTTTAACAAAAGCATTAGCCAATTCTTTCCAGCTTCTAATTTGGGTGGGCTCCAGCCCCATATACCATTCCAGCGATGGCCCCGATAAACTGTCTTGAAAGAAATGCATAAGCATCTTCTCATCGTCAGAGTATGCAGACATTCTTCTGTAATAAGAACGTACATGAACTCTAGGGCATGTATCCCCCTTATACTTGTCAAATGTCGGAGCTTTGAATTTCAAAGGCACCCTCAGCCCAGGCACTAGTCTCATGGTAGTCATATCTAACCCAGCAAAGTTTTGATTGGCTATCCCTTTGATCTGCTCTTCCAGCATTTTGAACCTCCTATCATTATCATTAGGCCTTTCAAATCCCACACCTTGTCCGGAGAAAGCGTCTTCCTGGCGATCCTCGCCCCAATTCAGATTCTCATTGCCATATCCCTCGTAACCAGCGTTACAACCATATCCCTGTTGATTGAAAATAGGATCCCGTCCTCTGTTACCGAATCCTTGGTTGAACCCACCTAGTCTATAACCGGTGTTGAAAGGCACCATCCCAGCGCCGTTGTTGTTCATGTTACCAAAACCAACATCACCGTTTCCATACCCTTGATTGTTGTTACCATAGCCATCGTAGCCAAAGCCTTGATTGTTGAAACCAAAATTACCATCACGATTACCATTGCCAAACCCTTGGTTATTGTTCCTAAAACCAGTGTTGTCACCTAACCCTTGATCAGCATCTCCAACATTGCCAGTATTGTTAACAACATTCCCATCACCATTTCCAGCGTTTCCAGTGCCAGTGTTACCATTACCAGTATTACCATTACCAGCACCAGCACCAGTATTTCCATTGCCATTGCCATCACCAACACCAACTCCACCACTTGTGGGAACGACCACTATAGGTATCCCATCTTCCCTGTGAGGAGTTCCAACAGAGTGATAATCAGTATTTCCATTCGCCCGCACCAGCAGCGGTTGCACCAGAGTCTGGAGATTCTCCTGGCCCTTGACCACAGTTTCCATTGCTTGCATGAAAAGTGCCAACTTCTCACGAATTTCCTGCATCTCGACTTGAACTTGATCCATGATTATCTTGCAGTTGTTCCTGGTAGAATAACGATGCGTTCTCTGGTTGTCAATCCTGAAAACTGTGAGATGCAGGAAATAAGATACAAATTCAAAAAAACTGATCATGCAATATGAGTATGCAGATGCAAACGTATAAGTATGCTACAGGTTATCTTCCCCCCGATTCTAGTTTCAGAGAGAAGGCCATCACGACAATAGAGTCCCCATCAAGTAAGCAAGGAATCAGAAAATCCTCATACATAAACAAATGCCAAGAGGCAGAGTACAAGAATATAACTAAATACAGCTGAAAAGACCTCGACCAACAAGCCTGGCGATGGTCAAAATACAAGTACAAATAACAAAAGCAAAGATAAATCAGGCCAAATGACGCGCTCTGACATCTTCCAATATCCTCAACATCTCCGAATGCCCTAGTCGGGAGATCAGCTCCTGTATCAGTAATGCATGCCGCTCAGCCGTGGATCTCAGCTTTTTGGCATCGTCCTTGCAGGTTCCTTCGCCAAAACACTCGTCGAGTCTACATCTCTTGGAACCGGCCTTCAATTCACAACCTTTCAGCTCCTTGCCAAGGTCACTTACTCTAAGCTCAACAGCGCTCCTAAGTGATGTCTCTTCAGCAATCTTCGCATCATGGGCTCTAATCTACGCCTCTAGCATGGCAATCTGCAGCTTCAGCTCATCCTCACGCTCCTTCCGTTTGGTAAGCGTGGTATTCCACAATGTTTCCCACTTGCCGAGTCGGGAATAAGCTTTGTTTAAGAGTTCCTTCTTGGAAGCAAGCACCTTGCTAACACCGTTCAAGGCTACTCCCACCTTTTCCCTCTTGTTGGTCTCTTCAGTCAAATCTGAACCCAACCTATTAATCAACTCAATCTGTTCCTTCACAGTGAAGGTAACTTCATTCTTCTCATGACACAACTGGAAGATCTCTTTCTCTAATTCCTCATTGGCTTTCTTCAATTCTTCATTTTCAGCCAGCAATTTGTTATACTTCTCAATCTCTACCGAAGTAGGTACCTCAATCACTGGAAGATACAAAGGTTCCACAGCAGGATATGGCATCAAGGAAATCCTAGCTCTCTCGTGGATCCAAGCCAAATAAGGATCATAAGCTTTGTTGTTGCTCTTACCAAGCAAAGCTTTCCCTCTCCTATGGATGTTAGCCCACGCATGTCTCAGCCTGATCAAAACAGCCTCGCCTAATAAGCCCGTGAGATACAGAGATTCCTGTATCTCAACCTCAATAGGAGCATCTCTCAAGGCATAACCAAACTATCTCACCAGCAGAGAAGGGTTATAGTTGATACAACCTTTCCGTCCAATCAAAGGGACATTCGGAAAGCCACTGCAACTATATATAATATCAGTGTCAAGCATGCTCCGATCAAACCAAATGATGTTCTCAGTAGACAACCCCATCAACCGGGAAGACCAATCCAAAGTATCAACAACATCAACAAAAGGCCCTGTCTTCGGAAGATGTTCCTGGAACCACCTGTACAAAAGAGGAAGACAGCAAGAAACATTCTTGCCACGACGTTTCTCATTCTTATAGTGAATAGAATGATAAACATCGCCCAAGAGAGTAGGAACTGGATTCTTCGAGGCAAGAATCCAGAAGGCATCTGAGTCAACAAAATCTGGCACATTGGGAAACAAGACAATCCCATAGATGCAGACAGCTAGAATGGCACTGAAGGCAACACAACATCCACTCTTCGCGCACTGTGTAGCCTTCTTAACCAGGACAGACAGGTGAAAACCATAGGCTCCGTTCAGCTTGACCAACCCTCCAGGGAACTCAGAAGTGTCTAAACTGACAATCTCAGCAAGTGTAGCCAACTCAGGCTCAACATCAACATGTATAAAGGGCATCTGGTCTAACACAGGAACTCCCAACATAGCAGAATACTCCTCCAAAGTGGGTGCCAGAATATAGTCGGGGAACAGGAAGCATCTCAGCTGAGGCTCATAAAACTGCATCAAAGTATACACCCCAGTCGTCTCAAATGCTGAAGGCCTGTACAACAAACTAAGCAATCTCCCATAAGATACTCCGAACTCAGCCCTCACTCTCTCATCTGCTAGAGCAACTAATCCCAGCAAGGAACTGATATCTAGCGAATGCAACCAGTAAGCCACTGTCCTCTTCATGGACTCCATGTCTGGCCAGAAGATATACTAGAATCAGAGGGGAATGATCACACCTGCAACATAAATACACGTTAATGAAATGCAAACATGAAAATGCACATGCATATGCAAACAGGAGATCAAGTGCAATGCTGATGAACTGTGCTGCTCTATACTGAAGCTTGAGAACCATCAAATCTTCGCCTCAAACCAAACCAACCACTCAAAAGAACCCTGTAACCACATCTCACTGACAGAGATAAACCAGGTACTCTGAGGTTAAACGTTTCCTGCAAACAGACCTACCTACCCCTCATAGGTATGTACTTAACTCGCAGACGAGGTACGACATCCTATGCGGGTTCAACGTCACAGACTTTCAAGAGCGATGATATGATACCCAGAAGGTGTGGCATCATCATCCCTTGAAGCGGCCTCACTTAGCTGAATCCCAATTGATAGGTCCCCAGAGTCGACAATCCTCGAGTCAGATAACTTGTCGAGCCCTAAGGGCCAGGCAAGAAGCATCAAAGAGAATCTCGTTCGAGCCCAGATTTCGCGGCTAGCTGGTGCAAACTAAGCAAGCAAGCTAACCACTACTCTCTACTTCTAAGTCTACACGCAAACTCAAGCCCAGGTCCGGCTCATCTCTCAATCTAACCCTCTTCCCAGCACAACAACAATAATATAATACTGAAAGTAAAGGTAGAAAGGTAAATACATACAACACCCCAGACGGGAAAACAAGCGCTAGGATTGACTCGCATATGGAACCGTTGAAGTCCCCAGCAGAGTCGCCAGCTGTCGCTACTGCGAAAATCGGCGCCGGCTATGACAGAAGAGTCGCCACTGTGTGTTATTTATCCCAAAAGAGGGAAAGGAGACGCTCAGAGTAAACCTAACACAAAGAGGGAAAGGAATGGTCGTCGCAACCAAATCCTAGATTCGGGAGTCGGTTACGCAAGGGGAAGGTATTAGCACCCCTCACGTCCGTCGTACTCGACGGGATCCACGCTTGTTTTCTATCTAAGGGTGTGTTATTCTATTTACTCTATAGGTCTGGGTTAAAAAGAAAAGAAAGTAACTCGGCAAAGTATCGCACTTTATGCCTACGTATTCCCGTCTGAAACGAGAAATCAGAGTCAACGTAGTTCGCCTACCTACAGGAAAGGAGGGGAAGGTTGCTCGTCGAGATATCGCATCTCGTGCCTACGTACTTTCATACATCATGAAAGATTAGAGCAAACGTAGTTCGGGCTACGGAAGACACAAGCTTGTCTGACAGTTTTTTATCTCCTTCTGAAAAGGGTTTTCCGGATTAAGGGTCCAAGAGGACAAAAACAGAGTTTGAATGTTTGTTTGAGTTTTTTACGAAAGAAATGTTTTTTAGTCTGTTTGTAACTTGTAATGCACTAAAGACTTGTGATCTGAGAGTGACTACGTCGTATGTCACCATAAGGGTACCATACTAAGCAGCCAGATTACTGAAGAGTGACCCTCCAGCAACCTTTCCTCAAATAGCTTATGGCTCGTAACGTACAACACGCGTTATCCTTATTACTGTGTTTTTGAATTGTTTTGAGAGGAGAAGAGAAACACCCTAAACTATGGTTGAAAGGGGAATCTACCTATAGTTATCATGCATGGGTCAAAACCTAATGTCTGTCATAATTCCCTCTTGCACAGAGGAAATCAGAGATCCTAGGGGATAAACAGCAAAAGACAGCAAGCAAATACAGTAAACAATAGAATGCATGCAATGCAGCAATATAAGAGAGGCAAGGAAGAAAACAATAGGCAAGAGGAGACAAGCTCCACCTCTAACCTAAGGGTAATCAACACAAGCAAACAAACAATACAGAGAAAAACAAAAGATACAGAGGAGGCAGCCCAAGCAGCAGCAACTAAACTCCTACAGCAGACAACAACAGCAGCTCTAAACAGCAAAGTTGAGAAGACAACAAAGTTGACAGCAAGGCTTCATCCTCAAGCAAGATTCTATCTTCAAGCTTCAACAAGCACACTCCAAGAGGAGGATTAATCATCAAGATCAAGTTATAATGTTAAAGAACTTAATGACAACCAAAGGAAATCATTAAGAACTCAACATTGCAAATGAAAGGTATCCTCAAAGTTCTACTCACTTAGGCATACCACTCATCCCTCCTAAGGAGAGATAGGGCTTCCCAAGAAGGACTTTGTGTCATTGGATAGAATAGAGGCAAACAATGCACTCTATGTTTGAAGAAAGAATCAAAACTAGGTCTAAGGCATTTCCTAAAACCCTAATTCTCTAAACTCCTAAACAAAAGCTCAACAAGAGGAAAAGCATTCAACTCCAAGCTCCAATCCTCAATATCAAGCATCTTCGATGAATCCAGAAGCTCCACCAAAAAGAACTCAAGCTCTAACCAACTCCAAGGTAGCCAACCAAACCAAACAAACCAAAGCACTCAAGAGAGGAATCCACAAACACAAGCCACTTGCAAAATACCACTAAAATAGGAAAACAAGTTGCAAAAATCTAATAAAATTCCTAGGGAAACATGAATGCTTGAACAACCTAATGCAAGAAGATTGAAGCCTAAATCAACTTCTAAGTTATCTAAACAATTCCTACATTGAGATAGGTCAAGGGAATCCACAAGTTTGGGAGGGTCCTAATCTCAATCCCTAAAACAGATCCTAATATTGTTCTAAAAATCCACCAAAAACTCTAAGGAAACATACATGTCTACCCTAACACATATTAAAAATAAAAGCCAAACTCTAAACCAATTGGGAGAACTAAATTCAGCAAAACAGATAGCCAATTATGCAAAAATAAAGAACAAAATAAAATGTGAAAAATCAAATAAGAATTGAAAAATGCATGAAATTGTATTTTGTTAATCCCAGAAAATCACAAATTCCATAAGGATCATGAGGATATTTTAAAAATAATTTTGTGATCAAAATTGGAATTTATATGATTTTTGGAATAACAAGGCAATTAAAATAAAACAAAATGAAATAAAAAAGAAATAAAGCTGAAATAAAACAAGAGCCATAGGATCTGGAGACTGGTCAAAGATCTGGACGCGCCACAGCTTGCCAGCGCATTAAGTGATACACTGCGTTTTGGCTTCAGAAATTCAAAACCAACTTTAAGTCGTGTGCGTTGGATCTAGGCTATAGTCAAGGGTCAAGTGATGATCCAAGGGCTCTCACATCATCTTCTTCACAAATCCAACTTGCCTGAGTGAGAAACAGAGTGATGGTTGATGGTGGCCGGAGAAGACTCCGGTCGTCTTCTCCGGCGAAGGTCCAGGTTCAGATCACCAGAAAAAACAAACTCTATACTAAATCAACTCAGTTTTTCATGTACATTCCAAATCCATCACCAAAATGCTCTAATTCTCAACACATAGTCAAACACGATTCAAGTTTTAGAAATAACATCATCAACAACTCTCACTAAACTCAAAATTAATGGTATAGATATCTTCATCTTGTTACGTACATCAACCTGATCTAAACAACTAGCATTAAAACCTTATGAATCAAGAGATTCAAGTTCGAACAGATCAGCTATGTAATCTTCAATCATCACCAATTGAGTTCAAATTAAGCCTAAAACGATCTATGTCATGTGTAGATCCTAACCACAAGTCTAAATCTAATCATCTCATGCTAAATCATGCTGAATTTTGAGAAATGCAAACCTGGTATAGATCTTGAAATAGAGGTACTTAGAGCTCGTGGCTTGCTTCCAAATGCTCCAGATAGCTTCAATGATCCACAAGGAAGAGATTGCACACCTCAATTTGGCTTGAATTGGCTCCAAACTTAGAATCCGATTTGAACTTGCAGTTGAGAAAATTTTCTTGCTCTTGCTTGCTCTGGTGCAAAATGATGCTCAAAATTGATCTGAACTCATTCTAATGAATATATAGAAGAGTTTCATGGGCCTTTGGATCCAAGTTGAAGCCCAAAACAGTGATTTGCATTTTTTATTTTTCCTTCAAAATTCAATATGACAGTCGTGAATTGCAAGCTTGGCATTGGTTCTAGAAGTTTCTAACACCTTGCACATGTCATTTAGAATGAGTTTGGAATGAAAGAATGGCCTGAATTGCCTTGTGCATTGATTTGGATATGTGACTTGTTTATGAAGTAACAACATTGAAAGTCATGGAATTATACCTCAAATCAAAAATGTAAAAGTGTCAAAGTGTTCAAAATGAAATTTCCAGTCAGAAAATGTACTCATTTGACATGTTTGAGGCATCTAGCACAAAAAGTCAATTTTCGCTCCTTTAATCATTTGAATTTTCTTCCTTTTCAAACCATTTCAAACCAACTCTTGTTATGAGCTCAATAAATCCCTCAGGACCTCTTGGCTAGCCTAAAAACCATATTTTGAGCAACTTCCATGTTGAACAAATTTCCATTTGAAGCTTGCAAGTTGGAGATTTTGGCCTATGCTTGAAAATGACCTATAATCTCACTTTCCCAAAATACCCCTGACTTGTAAACCTCCTAACTTGAGTTCTACAAATCAGATGGATGACTTATAGTACAATTTAGAAAGCTAATATCATGAGGAACAACTTTCATGTTGGCCAAAAATTCATGTGAAACTTCTTTCTATGTTAAAAGTTGCTTGGAAGTCAAGTGACTTTCATAGATAAATTTCACATTCATCTGGTGACCTGTAACTTGTCTGGACCATAACTTGAGTTCTACAAATCCAATGGAGTACTTCTAATACTCAAATTATAGGTATTGAGATGCTCTACAAGTTTCATGTTGGCCAAATATCCATTTGAAACTTGTATCTTGACTTATGTGGCCTTGAAGTTAGGCATTAAACAGGGTAATTTGCACTAAAACCCTAATTTAGAAACTTCCCACATTCTTGACTCTTCTTGATTTGATCTTGGCACAACATCACAAATTTCTTATCACATCATTCCATGACTCCATGACCTCAAAGTAGGCTTGAATGCTTTTCAATTGCATAATTGACCTAGGGTTGATCCAGATGAAACCCTAATTGCTTACACCTCAACTGTGGCTCTTGCATTTGACACCATGGCTTGATTTAGCCCCAACATGGCCCTCTAGGCACTCCATGAGCTCTATACACATCTCATATTCACACCTCATGCTTCACATCCCATTGATGTTCTTCAGCTGATCAAAACCTCCCACCACCTCCTGATGACTTGGATGACCTCTCAAGCTTGGATAAGATTTCTTGCTAAGCCTCTCTTGATAATAATCACACTTGATTTCCTGTTGGATGAATGATATGCCATGATATGCAAATGATAGAACTATGCAAATGATAATGCAATGAAACATAAACCAGGTAAAAGATGTTGAGCAAATTTTGGGGTGCAACATATGTTATATGTTGAACACTAAAGAGAATCTGAACAAGTTTGATTCTAAAGCACAGAAGTGTTTCATGCTTGGCTATTCTAAACGCTCTAAAGGGTACAGAGTATACAATATTGAAACACAGATTGTGGAGGAATCTATACATGTTAGATTTGATGATAAGTTTGGCAATCAAAAGCCAAAGCAGGTTGATAATTCTGCAGATAGAGAAGTCATTCTCACAGACTCTGAAGTCTCAGAGGCAGAAAAGGCTCAAGTGAAGGAATCAGAAGCAACGCTAGATGCAACTCCATTGGCTGCTCAGATGAATAACTTAAATATTTCTGAAGAACCAAATGTTAGAGGATCATCATCCAGAATCAAATCTTCTCATCCAGAAGAAATGATCATTGGAAAGAAGGATGACCCTATCAGAACAAGATCTTTTATCAGATCATCTGGAACATCCTTATTTGGCCTAGTATCAGTGATTGAACCAACTTCTGCGGAAGAAGCTCTGGAAGACAATGATTGGATTCTTGCAATGCAAGAGGAGCTAAATAAATTCACAAGGAATGAAGTTTGGGATCTGGTTTCAAGACCAAAAGGATTCAATATAATTGGAACTAAATGGGTCTTCAGAAACAAACTTAATGAGCAAGGAGAAGTTGTAAGAAACAAGGCAAGACTAGTTGCTCAAGGGTATAGTCAGCAAGAAGGAATTGACTATACAGAGACTTATGCTCATGTGGCCAGGTTAGAATCTATACGCCTACTCATTTCTTTTGTTGCACAAAATAACATCACTCTATAGCAGATGGATGTTAAGAGTGCCTTCTTAAATGGGATTATAGAAGAGGAAGTCTATGTTCATCAACCTCCCGGTTTTAAAAGTGATAAATTTCCAGAACATGTTTTTAAACTTAAGAAATCTCTTTATGGTTTAAAACAAGATCCCAGAGCTTGGTATGAGAGATTAAGTAATTTTCTTCTGGAGAAAAATTTTATCAGAGGCAAAGTGGACACAACCCTTTTCTGTAAAACATTTAAGAAAGATCTGTTAGTTTGTCAAATATATGTAGATGATATTATATTTTTTGATCTACAAATATTACGCTTGGAAAGGAGTTTGCTCAATGTATGCAGGCTGAATTTGAGATGAGCATGATGGGAGAATTGAGATTCTTTCTGGGAATTCAAGTCAACCAAACTCCAGATTGCACTTACATTCATCAGACTAAATATGTAAAAGAGCTTCTGAAGAAGTTCAACATGACTGATAGTAAGTTAGCAAAGACTCCAATGCATCCAACAAACACTCTTGGTAAGGAAGAGGTAAGTAAGAAAATAGATCAGAAACTCTACAAAGGTATGATTGGATCTCTTCTATACTTAACTGCTTCTAGGCCTGACATTTTATTCAGTGTATGCTTGTGCGCTAGATTCCAATCAGATCCTAGAGAATCACACTTAACAGCTGTTAAGAGGATTCTAAGGTATCTGAAAGGTACTACTAATGTGGGTTTGTGTTACAGAAAATCTGATGAATTTAAACTAGTTGGATTCTGTGATACTGATTATGCTGGAGACAGAGTTGAAAGGAAAAGTACTTCTTGAAGTTGCCAATTTCTGGGAAGAAATTTAATCTCCTGGTACAACAAGAAACAACCTACAATTGCTCTATCAACTACAGAAGCTGAATATATTGCTGCCACTGGATGTAGCACACAGATGCTCTGGATGAAAAGTCAGCTAGAAGATTATCAGATCTTTGAGAGTAATATTTCTATGTTCTGTGATAATACTTCTGTTATATGCTTGTCTAAAAATCCAATTTTACACTCTAAAGCTAAGCATATAGAAATTAAACATCACTTCATTAGAGACTATGTTCAGAAGGGTATTATAAACTTAGACTTTGTTGATACAGATCATCAATGGGCTGATATTTTCACAAAACCCCTTGTTGAAGATAGGTTTAAGTTTATTCTAAAAAATATTGGTATGGAATTCTGTCCAGAATAATATTTATCAGAAGCAAATTTCTTAGATGCAAAATGTTTAAAACTCTAAAGTATTACTTCTGTCATTTATTTAAACTCTTGAATTATTGTTTCTGTGTGTATCTGAACTGACAAATCTCAGAGGATCTGAACATTGCCTAACGTCTCATTTCTCAAAGAGTTTTCAGAAGCACATGCAAGCAAACACGTGTAACTTAGAATCTGAAAAGATGGAGTGCGCAATACTGAAAAGACGTTTGAGGTACTGTTTGAATTTTTGGTTTCTCGTTTTCCCCCCAAATTGTCAGAATCATTAATGCTTGAAATGATTATTTTCTTTTTATTAATTGCTATTAAATGCTAAATGAGAACGTGCTGAACGTGTGATCTTTTGTGTGCCCTAATTTGTCTCTATAAATTCCACAACTCACAACATCTCACACTTTTCACTCTCACAAACACTTATATGCATTTTTTCTTGTTCTATTGCTTTCATCTAAACCCAAAACCCAAAACTGTTCGTAAACCTTATTCTTCAACATCTTCAACAATGGCTACTTCATCTTCAACCTCATCTCAATTCCAATCAACAATGGCAGCTGTATCATCTTCTAATCTGGGTGTTGTTCCTTTCAAGGAACCTGTTAGAACAAGTCTCACACCTGTTGAGAAATTGGAAGTATTGTGTGAATCCTTGGTGGATTTTGCCTCATTGGCTGAAAATGGATGTAATCTGCGTTCATTCATTGATGCTCAAGGATGGACAAAGTACTTTGATAGACTGTTTGGGCCAGTTTATCCAGTTTTGGTAAAAGAATTCTGGATTCATGCTCATGCTTATTCCAAGTTCATTGTGTCATCTGTTCTGGGAAAAGAAATTGTGATTACTGAAGATCTTATAAGGAAACTCATTAGATATGAAGAAACTGATGGAGTTTCTCATCTGACTGGGCGTGTCAACATGGAAGCTGTTTATGAAGAGGTGATTGCTTCTGGAGAACCCTCTAACAAGTTCAAATATTTGAAGCCTAATTACAAGATCTGGGCTAAAATCTTCATGGGTTGCATCCATCACAGAAAGTCTACCAACTCTCCTGACTATGTGAATAATGATTAACTTTACTTCATGTTCTGCCTTAGTCAGAGCATAAAGGTAGATCTGCCTCATCTGCTCTTCTCTCATCTTTGGAATCATGTTAAGGCATCCATAGAAGACATGAAGGAAAAACAGGCAAAGGGTAGAAATTGGATTCCTTGTGGAAGGTTGATTTCAGACATTCTGACAGAGAATGGTCTGGTGGAGCATCTGCATGTGGCTGGACTGAAAGAAGAACTTACATCCATTCTTGGAAAAGTTCTGAATGCTAAAAGTTTACAGAGGCTGAAAGTAATAGATGAACTTACTTCTGTTCCTGACAAACTCAATACAGAAGAAGTAAGCAAACGAAGAATTCTGGTAGAAACATTTCCATCGTTTTATGTAGAAGAACCAAAGGAAGTTCTGATCAAGTTTGTTGGATACTGTATGTGTTGCACCCCAAAATTTGACCAACATTTATTTATCTATCAAGTGTTTGAAAGTTGATATCTTCATCAGAAAGTTCAAGAGATCCTCAGAGGAATTGGTTGAAACCAAGGTTGTGTGCTTCATAACTTGAGAGTTGTGGGAGCTCCTCAGATGATCCTGGGACTTTGAGAATGAACTTGGAGATTTGAGAAAGCCTATGAGATGTCTTGAAAGTCATCATGAATCCCAGAGAGGTCATTATGCAAGAATTCAGAAGATTCAACCATGAATGGTAGAATTAGGGTTTTGACTGGGTCAACCCTGAGGTAACTGAAGACTTGGGGAAGGTTGAGACCTATTCCAAGGGCCATGAGATCATGGAATGATGTATGGAGATGTTATAAAGATGATTCCTAGACCAACTCATCATGATTGAAGAGTTTGAGAAGTTTTGAGTTAGGGTTTCTGAGGATTGTCAGTGAAAAAACCCTAGTTTGATCCTTATCTTCCAGGCAGTTTTAGCTCAAGATGTGATTGATATCTCATCTTCCCCACAACATGAATGTTGTGGATCTTGTTCATAGCTTTAATTTGAGTGGTAGAAGTCCTTGATAGGATGTGCAGAGCTCAAGTTATGGTTTTGACAAATTACAGGTCAGTAGAGGTGTGTGAATCTGGGTCCTTGAAAGTCACCCAACTTGCAGACAACTTTTGCCCTAGTAGGATGATTCCTATGATCTCTTGGTCAACATGAATGTTTAAGAGCATCTTCTTAGCTTTCTAGATAGTACTATAAGTCCTTGATAGGATATGTAGAACTCAACTTATGGTTTGAACAAGACAGGGGTATTTTGGTCATTTGGCAGTTATAGGTCATTTTAAGCAAAGGCCATATCTCCTATTTCCAAGCCTCAAATGGAAAAACTCAAAACATGAAAGTTGTTCAAAATGGTATTTTAAGTCTAGAAAAGAGGTCATGAGTTATTGAAAAAGCTTGTAGCAAGGATTTACAAGATTGGGTAAAAATGACCTAAAAATGGCTTATAAGTTAATTCAAGTCAAGTTGAAATTTGGTTTGGGAGATCTATGAGTCCAAAATAGGTCATCCAATATACCATTTTGAATGTAAATAACATTCTAAAAACTTTGGTTTAAACATAATTTTGATTTGAAGCTCAAAAATGAAGGTTGCTTTGAAAAGTTGTAACTTGTATCTTAAGGCATCCTTGGAAGGTTCTACACAAGGCAAGTTTGGCTTGATTTTTGCACATATGATCTCAATATCTCTTGCAATGAGATTTTGACACAAGTTTACAAGGCCTAACTCATGAGATATGGTATGATCAACATGTCACCAAAGGAGAAAATCCAAGCTTTTCTAGCTCATTCTAGGAAGTTCTAGATGATTCCATGGATTGTTATAAAAAGAGTGAATCACAATGTGGCCAGGGTTGGTGAAAGTTGTTGTGTTCATTGGAGAGAGTGAGAGAGAAAGTGCCATTGTTGGATTTCTTCAATATCAAGCAAGATTCAATTCCTCCTTCCACAAGCTTCATCCACCTCAACTCTTGCAAACAGAAAGGTGTTCATCATTGGAGGAAGATTTGGAGAAGGTTTCAAGTGCTAGATCAAGCTCTAACACCACTCACCATTAAAGTTTGACAGGTTGGTATCTTGATCTATAGGTCCATAATTATGTACATTCTGTTAGAATCCTAGGTGTAAGATCAACATGCTAGGTTAGAGGAAGATTTTCTGAGAGTTAGAGGAAGATCCATGAGGTTTCGTGGCAGGGTACCAATTCTTGCAAGATTGTTAATAAGTTGTGTAAGATGGATTAATGGATATGATATAGTGTAGTGTGATAAGGGTAACCTAAGGAACAAGTTTAGATCATTGGATTTGAGTTTGGTTAAGGTTGATAGCAGAAAACCATGGTGGAACCCTAACATTCGTGCATTCTGTTAGAACAATACAAGAGGTTTCAGGGAAGACTATTGGTATCATTGTGTTCTGGGTGATTAGTAGAGCAAGTTTGCTTTTGGAAGTTCGTGAATTCATTGAGTAATGGAGGAGAACGAAGGAGTTGAAATCCTTGCATGGAGTTAGGGTTTCTGAAAACCTAGGGTATGTTTGGGGACGATGCACTCCCACCGTTGGATGATCCCAGATCATTGACTATTTCAGTTAATCCCACGGCCACGATTTAAATTTCAAAACGGAGGGAAATGTTAAGGCCAAAACGCTGCGTTCAATTAAGTTGTGAATTCTGGGCTGAATGAAGACCTCGCTATTCACACCCCACCAATGGGCCCAATCCAAAAATACACTTCAAAATATTGCTATTCTCACCGTGTCCATATTATTTTTCTGGTTGATTTTCTGAATGCGTGGGCTTGATATTCACACCCCCAGGGTCTTGGCCCATCATGAAATGAACTGAGGCGCATTACTTTTGATACCCCCCACCCCTTTTAATTCAATTCATTTTATTTTCTCATTTTAATATTTTCTTGCATATTCAAAAATTCATAGAAAATTGGAAAATTAATATTTTTCATTTCTTCTTTTTTTCACATATTCATGATTTTGTCTAGAAAAATCTAAATAAATAAAATTCCATTTTATTTTCCTTTTAATATTTTTTAGCATATTATTCTTGTAAATAGTATTTTTAATTGTTTAGTTTGATACTTGGTTTTGTACAATTTCTTTTAGGGCTTTCCCATAGGATTTTTGAGCCATTCTTTTTGGCATAGTTAGATATTGAATCATAGGTCATGTAGGATTTAATTATCAATTTGTAGATTAAAATTTGATATAGTTTGATTGTTTGGAATTTAGGTGCTCAAATTAGGGTTTTAGGTTGTATAAGTAGATTTGAACCATTTTGTTTTGGGGTTTATAGGCCAAATTAGTGTATGGGGAATATATGGGTTAAGGGTAAGTATGTATAGAATCCCCTAGAATTTTGCTAGAATATTGTATGGTATTTTAGTATTTTTAATTGATTTTTGAATGTATGGTTGGTATGTGTGTTGCTTAAAGGCATAGTTTGTATTGTTGTGCTTGTTTTTCTTCTCCTTTGAGTGTGTGAGCCTTAAAGATTGAGTTGAAGACCTTGTGGATCATCATTGAAGCTTTGAAGACCTTGCAGAGGAGTTTAGCATAGCTTTTGTTTGTTTTGTTCATAGGTTTATAAGTACCTAGGTAGAGCCTTAGATAGAATACTTCCATTCAATAAACAAGGAGTGTCTTGTTCACCTCCTTCCTTCTCTATGACATAAAGTCCCTTAAGGGTATTCACCTCTCTCCTTTGGAGGGATTAGTGACCTTACCCTCTGAGGTAGAACTTTGAGAGAGCCTTTCCTTTTGATGTTAAGTCTTCAATGGCATCCTTTGGAAGTCAGTGAGCACTGTAACATCCTTACCTCATCCTGTTGACTGAATCTTGTTTGCTGGAGCATTTGAGCCATTGAAGATAGAAGCTGAAGCTTTGAAGAGGATGATTCCCTGAAGATCATTGAAGTCTGAAGACTTTGTGAAGATCAAGTTGATGCTTGAAGATCCCTGAAGATAATGAAGCCTGAAGGTGGAGCTGATCAAGAAGCTGAAGCTTAAGGGAGAAGATGAGTTGATACTCATGGTGTAGGGTTGATACCTGGAAAGCAAGTAATCTCTGAAGTCTGAAGACTGAGTTGCTGCTGGAGGAGCTGAAGCTTTCTTCAGTTTTCTTTTCTGTATTGTGTGTTTTGTCTGATTTGTCTGTTGCATTAGACTAAGTTCATCTAGAGTAAGTTCAGTCTAAGAGCATGATTGCATTAGAGGTTGAGTTGCTCCCTCTGCTTGTATTGTTATTACGTGGCTTTGCTTGCGGGTATTCGGTAGAGCCCAGCTCCCTTGCCCATGTGTTTATTTTGCTTGATAGCATGATTTCATTTCCTTTATCTGTATGATTGCAGCTTACTGTTTATTGCTTGATAGCATGTTGTTTATTTTTCAGTATGATTACTGTTATTTCATGACTGGCTTGAGGTTGAGATGAGCTTGTGGAGGCTGAAGCCCCACACACATTTCCTCCCTCACTTGCATTGCATGAATTTTACTGTAAAGCTGATGCTTTTGTCTGTTTTGGTGTATCATTGATATGATCCTTTAGGACTCTCATTTCCTTTGATAAGGATTTGATGATAGACTTTTAGGTTGAAACCTATGCATGACAACATCTAGGAGTTCCCTGTTCAAACCTCAACCATAGGATGAATCCATGGCATGATAACAGTAGGACTTGATAGTCTCCCTCCTAGTTGGGCCTGTTCTCTTCTCATCTCAAAACAGTTTAAGATACAGTAATCATGAATGATTTCTTTCGTACGTTACGAGCCTTAAGCTATCTGAGAAAGGATTGTGGGAGAGTTTCTTTTCCATGGTCTGGATGTTTAGTATGGTACCCTTTGGGTGACATGCGACGCATTCACTCTCAGGTCATAGTCTCTAGTGCGGTTGAAATCGCAAACACAATAAAAAACACTTCTTTCGTAAAAACAGGAAATAAACCGTAGTTTCCCGAACTACGTGAGCTATGATCTCTCATGCCTGTTGAGAGTACGTAGGCACAAGATGGCGATGTCTTGGCGAGCTACCTTCCCCCATAACTCTTCGTAGGCCGAACTACGTTGACTCTGATTTCTCATTCTCTGATGAGAATACGTAGGCATAAAGTGCGACGCTTTGCCGAGTCATTTTTCTTTTCCTTTTTTCAGCCAGCCTTGATAGGTAGATAGATTATAACCAACCCGTCCAAGTAAACAAAAAAGCGAGGATCCCTTCGAGTACGACGGACGTGAGGGGTGCTAATGCCTTCCCCTTGCGTAACCGACTCCCGAACCCAGACAATGGTTGCGATGACCTTGTCTTACCCTTTTTCGTCAGGTTTTTCCGATCGTTTCCTTTCCCGCTCTGAGGGATAAATAACGAAAGGTGGCGACTCTTCTGTCATGCCGGCACCTTATTTTCGCGCAAGCGACAGCTGGCGACTCTGCTGGGGAATTCCAACGGTTCCCTGCGAGTCAATCCTACCGCTTGTATGTTTGCTTGTTGGGTTGCGTTTATTTATCGCATTTTTACTTCTCGCCCTTTATTTCCCGCCTTTTATTTTCAGTATAATATGATTATTTGTGCTGTTGTGGGATGGGAGTTCTGATGAGTGAGAAGCCAGACCCAGGCTTGAGTGCACCATAGACTTAGAGTGGAAACTAGTGGGCGCGTGCTTGCTTTGCAGGCACTAGTGTCTCATGAAATCCACGCTCAGACGAGGTTCATCCGGTTGGCTTCACTTTCAACCCTTTGGGTTGAGACGGTTGCTGGTTTGGTGGATTGTCGACTCTGGGGACCGATCATTTGTGATTCAGCTAAATGAGGCCTCTTCAAGACTTGATGATGCCACTCCTTCTGGGAATCGTATCATCAGTTTTGAAAGTCTGTGACGCTGATGAACGCATAGGATGCCGTACCTTGAGTCAGTCTAGGTCCATACCTGTGAGCGGGACTGGGTTTATTGCAGGAAACTTAGACCTTCAGACTACCTGGTTTTCTTGACAGTGAATCAGTTATGTTGGTACCAGGGTTTCTCAGTTGCAGACTCGTCTGTTCTTGACAGAGCAAGTTTTTGATCAGAGGATCTCATCATCGGGTGTATGTCTGTTCTTGATAGAGCAGGCTTTGATCAGTGTATTATCATCCGTGGTTTGTTCTGGATGGAGCAGATTTTGAGTGGGGTCTGAAGATCTCATCAGCAGATGTTATTTGTTCTTGATAGGGCAGATTTTGAGTGGGGTCTGAAGATCTCATCAGCAGCTGTGTGTTTGTTCTTGATAGGGCAGATTTTTGATTCGGGGCCTGAAGACTTCATCAACAGATGTTCCTTGATCTTGCACCTGGGGTCCTTATTATCAGGCACTTATTCTTGTCAGAGCAGAATTTTGATCTCGGTCCTATCAGACGGTTATTCTCAGCAGATCAGATTAGTAGTTTTGCACCGGGGTTTCCTTCTCATCAGCGACTGTTGATACCGAATCTCCACAGCAGCTACCTGGATACATTATTGCATGCCTGCATTTTGCATTAGTTTGCGCATTCATCTGCATTCCATTAACGTGTGTCTGTGTTGCAGGTACCGTTTCCCCGATCCCGGATTTCTCGCCTTCTGCTGTTATTATGGCCTCCCTCAGGAAGACTGTTGCGTACAAGTTCCTGACCCCCGATGTGTCGAAGCTGACTGGTTTGATAGCCCTGGCAGGGGATTCTGTGAAGGATAGGTTCAGGAAGTCCTATGGCAGGTTGCTTAGTCTGGTTTGCAAACCTTCTACGTCCGAATTGAATGGGTTACATGCTCTTCTGCAGTTTTATGACCCTCCCTTGAGGTGTTTCACTTTTCATGACTTCGTTCTCGCGCCGACATTGGAAGAGTATGTCGATATGCTGGGTGTGCCTATCAAAAGGCAGATGCCTTTTGTCCACATGGATGCTGAGCCTGATCTGGCTGATTTAGCTTCCTCACTCCATTTGAGCGCTTCTGAGTTAGTGGTGACGAGCTGGAACAAGGTCCCTGGGTTCTCCCTACAGTTTCTGATAGCTAAGGCTCAGCAGTGTGCTAAGGACAAATGTTGGGACGCATTCAACGCCATCCTTGCTTTATGCATATATGGCATTATCCTGTTCCCCAGCATGCCTGATTTCGTGGACTTTGATGCATTCCACATCTTCGCCTCAGGGAATCCAGTCCCTACTCTGATCGGAGACGTATATCACTCAGTGCATTACAAGAATGAGAACCGGAGAGGGAAGAATGTCTCATGCTGTGTACCGTTGTTGTACAAGTGGTTTGATAGTCATTTGCCCAAAAGGGGTTCTTCCGTCTTGTCTGCAGCCTCAGCTGAGTGGCCTGAGCGTCTCATGAGTTTGTCGGCAGAAGACATTGATTGGTTCGTTGACAGAGACAGGTTAGGCACCGAAGTGATCTTCAGTTGTAGTGGGTTTCCTAACGTACCTCTGATAGGTAGGAAAGGTTGCATCAACTACAATCCATCATTGCTAGTTCGTCAGTTCGCATACGCTTTGAGGACTCCGCCGAAGGAGGAAGAGGTACAGGAATCTCTGTACCTCACGGGTACTCTAGAGGGGGATTTGTTGTCCAAGCTTCAGTATGCGTGGAACAATATCAGCACGAGAGGAAAGCCGTTGTTGGGAAAGAGCAACATCCAAGCCTACCCTCCTTATTCAGCTTGGATCAGAGCCAGAGCCAGCACTATAGGGATGCCATTCCCTCACGTCAGACCAGAGAGTCCTCCACCAGTTGAAGAGCCTACCACTGTGTCCATTCATCAGCACAACCAGGTATTAGCTGAGCGAGATGAGCTGAAGAGGGCGAATGCAAAATTAGAGAAGGAGTTAGCTCAGCTTCGAAGTGAACAGAACGAGGTCGTGCATGCCTTCAAAAGGCAAACAGAATCGGTGAATCAACTGGGTGCAGACTTGGCAAAGCAGATTGCTGATCGGGAACGCTTGAGTCAAGATTTCAGGGCTGCTAATGATGTACTAGCTACGAAGAAGCAGCATCTGGAAGAGGCATACCGTAGGATATCTAAGTTCGACCAGCATTGGAAGACTTCCATGGCCACCAGGAAGGAGCGAGAGGACAAGCTGATGCTGCAGATTTCCAAGTTGGAAGCCGAAGTAAAGGACAGTAAGCGGAGGTTTGATGAAGAGACCGCCCGCAGATACGCCGCCGAAAGCCGTCTCAACAAAGCTCTTGCTAACCTGAAGGAGCATAAGCTGATGTTTGAGTCTAAGAAGCGGAAGCTGGAGGATTGCTTTGGCGAAGGAGCTTGGGAGAGTTCAGTTCAGGGGCTTCAGCATACCATCAGGCAGAGGGAACTACTCGTCGAGGGGTTACTCACCTTGCCAGATCATCCAGAGACGAAGGAGTTATTAGCAGAGTATCGCGCCCGTGGCCATGCTTGACTAGTTGTATTCCTGTTGTTTCGATCTTTGATGTATGCTCACCATCACCAGACTTGTTGGCTGAGGTCATGCTGTTGATTTGTTTGTACTCGCTGATACTGTGTACTGCCTTGACAGGCCTTTCCATATATATATGAGATTGATGTTTCCATGATCGGGCTCGGATTTCTTCTTCCTCTTATTATTATCAGCACTGGCACTAAGGCACTAGGATCGGGGAAAAATCTCCCACGCACACAGACACACGCATGCATCTGCATGAAGCATATTTGCATGGTGTATATCTTATTGCTTTTCCTAACCTTTATTGTTGACAGGTTTTTCAGGTTCCGAGCTGCTTTCGATCTCCAGGATTGATCAAAGACTCATTCACCGCTACTCAACTCGCGCTAATCAGACAAGGATAATGGACCAGGTGCAGTCAGATGTTCAAGAGCTCCGTGAACGGATGGATCGTTTTATGGAGCTGATGCAGGTGGTCGCTAATGGTCAGGACCAGCTTCGTACTCTGGTTCAACCTCTGATCTCCAGGGTTGACAGTAATGGCATACTTCATGGAGGGGCTGTGCCCACTCCTCCTCCAGTGGATGCTCCACAGAATGTTGTTCCTGTTGCCGGGGGAAACGACAGTGCTAACGGCAATCTGATGACCAATCTCGGACTCAACGCGACAGGCGTCGGCAATGGCAGTCTGGGAGCCAATGTTAACATAGGGCCGGTCAACGGCAACGCTGGTGCAGGAAATCTGTTGGTGCCTCAACCGTGGCTGGAGGACCACCAGGATGACATATTCTCTCAGAGAGGTGTAGAGGCAGAGTTGAATGCTGAAGCTCGACTCAGGTTCAAAGCGCTGGAAGACAAGATGAGAGACATTGAAAATCAGAACACATTGGGCGTTGATATGTCCAAGCTCGGGTTAATTGCTGACTTTAAGGTACCTCACAAGTTCAAGGTGCCCGTCTTTGGGAAGTATAAGGGTACTACTTGCCCCCGCGTTCACCTTCGATCTTATTATAGAAAGATGTCCGCTTATTCTGACGATGAGAAGTTGCTGATGCACTTCTTCCAGGATAGTCTTTCTGGTCCATCACTCGAATGGTATATGGGCCTGGAGCCTGCTACTGTGCGCACCTGGAAAGACCTCGCCGAAGCGTTCGTCCTCCACTATCAATACAATAGCGACTTGGCCCCCAACCGAGTTCAGCTTCAGAATCTCTCACAGCGGAACAATGAAAGCTTTAAAGAGTACGCCCAGCGGTGGCGTGAATTGGCTGCTCGGGTTCAACCGCCGATGGTTGAGCGTGAGCTAGTGCAAATGTTCGTGGCTACCCTTCCTGGAATCTACTATGAAAAGCTGGTCAGTGGCATGTCTGGAACATTCTCGGCTCTCATCACTATGGGCGAGCATGTTGAGAACGATATAAAGATCGGAAAAATTCAGGGCGAATCATCCTCAGCTGGAGGAGGTAGTAAGAAACCCTACATTGGCAAGCGTCAAGAGGGGGATGCAAGTGCTGTCACTAATGCTCGGAGAAAGGGCAAGGGCCCTCAGCAACAGATTGCCAGCATAAATATCCCAGCTGCTCCACCGCAGCCGCAGCAGCAGCAGCAGCAGCAGCCTCAGCAGCAGAATCAGCAGGGGTATAGAAGATATCAGAATCGGGCTCCTATGACAAATCGTCATTTTGAAACTCCACCCATGTCGTATGCACAGCTTCTGCAAACGTTTCTTCAGCTTCAGTTAGTGCAAAAGAGGACAATGGCTCCCTTAACAGGGGCACCACCACCGGGGTACGACGCCAATGCTACTTGTGATTTCCATACTGGGGCACCAGGCCATACGATTGAGAATTGTAAAGCTTTTAAGCACAAAGTGCAGGACTTGGTGGACGCCAAGGTCATCAACTTTTCTGACAGTGTGCCCAACTTTACCAAGAACCCTATGCCTCATCATAAGGGATGCGGAGTGAATGCCGTTATCACTGAGGAGAGTGTGGACTTGCTGACTGATGTCAAAGACTTGAAAACGCCGCTTAGTTTTGTCAAGGCTAAGTTGCTGAAGAAGGGCTTTTTTCCTAGATGTGGAGAGTTATGTATGGCTTGTGCTACACTTCCTGATGGGTGTGAGCAGCTGGTCGAGGGTATCCAAAGTCTGATGTCTGAGGGTATTTTGCAGTTCAGCCGGAGCGTTGAAAGTGCATCAGGGGAAGTCGTGTTGAAGCAGGCAGATGAAGTTGCTACCATTACTATTCCTCGCCGCCCTATCACTATTTCTGCGCCCCGTCCGCCTACTATTACTATCACCAGGGCCGGGCCAATCCCATTCGAAAGCACTAACGCCATTCCATGGCATTACGGCGCCGAAGTTTATTGCAATGGTCAGAAGATAGAGCTTGAGCCGTTCGGGTCGACGGTGCAGAATCTTACCGGAGTCAGCGGCATTACTCGAAGCGGTAGAGTATTTGCGCCAGCAGAGGTTGCAGCAGAGAAAGTGGTCCGAGCTGACGCTGTGGATAAGGGTAAAGGCAAAGCTGTCGAAGAGGTCCCTTCTGGGGCAGAAAAAGACTTGCTAGTTAAAGATGCTGAAGAGTTCATGCGATTAATCAAGAAGAGCGACTACAAGATTGTAGATCATCTTCATCAGACTCCGTCAAAGATCTCTATTCTTAACCTGTTGCTGTGTTCTGAAGCGCACCGCAACGCCTTACTGAAGGTATTGAACGCTGCATACGTGCCGCAGGAGATATCAGTAAATCAGCTAGAGGAGGTGGTAGCCCATGTTAATGCTGGTAATGGGCTGGGATTCACAGATTTAGAGCTGACTCCTAAAGAAAGAGATCACAACAGCGCCTTGCACATCTCAATAGAGTGCAGAGGCACGATTATGTCGCATGTCCTGGTGGATACGGGTTCGTCGCTTAATGTGCTTCCGAAGAAGGCGCTAATGAAGTTGGATACCCGCGGACTGCTTTGCACGCCCAGTGATCTGGTAGTGAAAGCCTTTGACGGAACTAAGCGCCACGTCTTCGGAGAGTTGACCCTGCCAATTCAAGTTGGTCCGGAGACGTTCAATACGGTTTTCTATATCATGGATATCATGCCTGCCTACAGTTGCCTCTTAGGTCGGCCATGGATCCATGCTGCTGGTGCCGTGACGTCCACGCTGCATCAAAAGCTTAAATATGCTGTCAGGGGCAGCATAGTAACCGTCTGTGGTGAGGAGGACATTATGGTGAGCCACTTGTCGTCCTTTAAATATGTTGAAATGGATGGCGAAATCCATGAAACGCTCTGCCAAGCATTTGAAACCGTTAGGGTGAAAGAGGTAGCTCCTGTCGTCGTAGAGAAGCAATAGATGAATCTCTCCTCGTTTAAAGAAGCTCGAGCCGTCGTTGAAGCCGGTTCCACCCCAGGCTGGGGGCATGTTTTGGATATACCAATCAAGCAGGATAAGTTTGGATTGGGGTACTCTCCTGAAGCTGAAGCTTCATCTTCTTCTAACAGTTCGTCTCGTGGGAAAGGGCCGATCCTATTCACCAAGGGCGGAGTGATTTCCGAAAGCATCAACGCAGCGTCTGAGGACAGCGGGGATAGTGATTGTGATCTTGACGCCTGGATGCAGCCGAGCAAGCCGGGCGAGCGCCTCAACAATTGGACCATCAAGGAGATTATCCAGCTGACAAGTGAAGAGTAATGATTTGCTTTTTACAATCTTTGTACAACCCTATGTCCTGCCCGGGGCATAGTGGTTTTATTGTCAGGGCCTTGTTGGATTATGTACATGCATTTTGTTAATAAATAAAAGGCGTTTTCTTCGCACTCAAATATTGTGTTCTCTGTTATTCCTGTTTTATGTTTATTTCGGAAAACAGCAAAATGGCAACGAGGTTTGTGCTAACCTGCATATTCTTGCTTTAAACTTAACCCTTGTTATTGCAGGATCCACATAACAGATGACGTCGACTCTGGACCCTCTACGGCTCACTACGACTTTGATTGCCCGATCTATCAAGCCGAGGATGAGATTGATGAAGACGAAGACCTTTCGGAAGAGTTGGCTCGCTTGTTGAGACAAGAGGAGAAGGTTATTCTGCCTCATGAAGAGGATATTGAGATCATAAATCTGGGTTCTGAAGAGCTCGTCAGAAATGTCAGAGTAGGGGCTGCGCTGCAGAATGATGTCAAGCATAGACTGGTCGAGATGCTTCGAGAGTATAGTGACGTCTTTGCTTGGTCATACGAAGATATGCCCGGACTTGATACTGATATCGTGGTTCATCGCTTGCCGTTGCGAGAAGATTGCCCTCCAGTCAAGCAGAAGCTCAGGAGGACGAGACCAGATATGGCTGTAAAAATCAAAGAAGAAGTCCAGAAGCAGTTGGACGCAGGATTTCTAGCCGTTACCACTTACCCTCCGTGGGTCGCCAACATAGTGCCTGTACCGAAGAAGGACGGTAAGGTACGCATGTGCGTCAATTAACGGGATTTGAACAGGGCGAGCCCTAAGGATGATTTCCCGTTGCCTCATATCGATGTGTTGGTCGACAACACGGCCCAGTTTTCCGTGTTTTCGTTCATGGATGACTTCTCCGGTTACAATCAGATTAAGATGGCACCGGAGGACATGGAGAAAACGATGTTCATCACCCCCTGGGGAACATTTTGCTATAAGGTAATGCCCTTCGGTCTGAAGAACGCAGGGGCCACTTACCAGCGAGCAATGGTAACCTTGTTTCATGATATGATTCATCATGAGATCGAGGTCTATGTTGATGACATGATTGCAAAGTCCCAAACGGAGGAAGAGCATCTGGTCAACTTATTGAAGCTATTTGAGAGGCTTAGGAAGTTCAGGCTGAGGCTGAATCCTAACAAGTGCACTTTCGGAGTGCGGTCCGGAAAGTTATTGGGGTTTATCGTTAGTGAACGAGGGATTGAAGTTGATCCTGCGAAAATAAAAGCTATCCAAGAAATGCCAGCGCCGAAAACAGAAAAAGAAGTTCGTGGTTTCCTGGGCCGAATAAACTACATTGCAAGGTTTATCTCTCAGCTCACGGCCACTTGTGAACCGATGTTCAAGCTTTTGAAGAAAGATCAGGCAATTACTTGGAACGAGGATTGCCAGAAGGCATTTGACAAAATAAAGCAGTATCTTTAAGAACCTCCAATCTTGATACCCCCAGTGGCTGGACGGCCATTGATCATGTACCTGACGGTTCTGGAGAATAGTATGGGGTGTGTTCTCGGTCAGCACGACGAGATGGGCAGAAAGGAGCATGCCATTTACTACTTGAGTAAAAAGTTCACTGAGTGTGAATCTCGATACTCGATGCTGGAGAAGACGTGTTGTGCATTAGCTTGGGCCGCCAAACGTCTACGACAGTATATGCTCAATCACACCACTATGCTAATTTCGAAGATGGATCCGATCAAGTACGTCTTCGAGAAGCAGGCTCTTTCGGGCAGGATTGCCAGATGGCAAATGGTGTTAACGGAATATGATATTCAGTACGTCTCTCAGAAAGCCATTAAGGGAAGCGTATTGTCTGATTACCTTGCCGAACAACCAATCGAAGACTACCAGCCAATGAAGTTCGAATTCCCTGACGAGGATATTATGTTTCTCAAAGCGAAGGATTGCGATGAGCCATTGCCCGATGAGGGGCCAGATAGGAAGTCTCAGTGGAAGTTGATATTCGACGGAGCGGTTAATTCCTATGGAAGTGGTATCAGGGCTATCATCACGACTCCTCACGGATCCCACATCCCGTTTACTGCGAGACTGACGTTTCCAGTTACCAATAATGAAGCCGAGTATGAAGCATGTATTATGGGTCTAGAAGAGGCAATTGATTTGAGAATCAAGAATCTAGACATATATGGTGACTCAGCACTTGTAATCAATCAAATTAAAGGGGAGTGGGAAACTCGTCAAGCGAATCTGGTGCCGTACATGAATTATGCCAGGAGGCTGCTTCCGTTCTTTGACCGAGTGGAACTTCATCATGTACCCAGGGCTGAAAATCAGATGGCTGATGCCTTAGCCACGTTGGCTTCAATGTATAAAGTCAATTATTGGAATGAGACTTCAAGAATTGTACTTTCGTGTCTTGACAGACCGGCATTTGTCTTTGCAATCGAGGATGCCAATGACGGAAAGCCATGGTTCCACGACATCCAGACCTTCCTTATGACCAAGGAGTATCCTGCGGGTGCGTCAACCCAGGATAAGAAGACTCTAAGGAGGCTATCTGGAAACTTTTATCTCAATCCTGACGGAGTGTTGTATAAGAGAAACCACGATCTTGTGCTACTCAGATGTGTAGATGAGAAAGAGGCGAGTATGCTCATGGAAGAAGTCCATGAGGGCACATTTGGTACGCACGCCGGCGGGCATGCCATGACAAGAAAGATCCTGAGAGCAGGGTATTACTGGCTGACTATGGAGTCGGATTGCTTCAGATTCGCGAAGAAATGTCATAAATGCCAGATTTATGCTGATAAAGTTCATGTGCCGCCATGCCCATTAAATGTCATGTCCTCCCCTTGGCCGTTCTCCATGTGGGGCATCGACATGATAGGCAAGATCGAGCCCACTGCATCCAATGGTCATCGTTTCATTCTCGTAGCTATCGACTACTTCACCAAATGGGTGGAGGCAGCCTCGTACGCTAATGTGACCAAGCAGGTGGTAGCTAAATTCATAAAGAGGGACATCATCTGTCACTATGGAATTCCCGAGTGGATCATCACTGATAATGGTTCGAATTTGAATAAAAAGATGATGAAGGAGCTGTGCCAGAGCTTCAAGATTGAACACCACAACTCGTCTCCTTACCGGCCAAAGATGAACGGCGCTGTTGAAGCGGCCAACAAGAACATAAAGAAGATTGTTCAGAAGATGGTTGTGACGTACAAAGATTGGCACGAGATGTTGCCGTTCTCCTTGCACGGTTATCGTACGACGGTGCGTACGTCGACCGGGGCAACTTCTTTCTCCTTGGTGTACGGTATGGAAGCTGTTCTACCGTTAGAAGTGGAGATTCCTTCTTTGCGAGTTTTGGTTGATGTGAAACTCGACGAGGCAGAATGGATTACGAATCGCTTGAACCAACTCAGCCTGATGGACGAGAAGAGGTTAGCATCAATTGCATTTGGTCGCCTGTACCAAAGCCGAATGAAGAAAGCTTATGATAAGAAGGTGCGACCTAGAAGCTTTCAGACGGGTGATCTCGTCCTGAAGAAGAGTCTTCCGCCACACTCCGATCACCGGGGCAAGTGGACCCCGAATTACGAAGGGCCGTATGTCGTCAGCAAGGTCTTCTCGGGAGGAGCTTTGTTGTTATCCACGATGGATGATGAAGATTTTGCATCCCTGGTGAACGCGGACGCAGTTAAAAAATACTTTGCTTGAAAGAGACCCGCTGGACAAAAAAGAAAGAGTCCAGGCAAAAAAGGGGCATCCCGGCGAACCAAAAACAGAATAAAAGGTTCGGGCAAAAATTAGGGATATATTGAAAAAATGTACACCCGCGAAGTCGAAAACCTACACTGGACGGCTTTGGCAAAAAAGGGTATCCCGGTGAACTGAAAACCCGTGAAGGGCGGTTCACGCAAAAGTTAGGGATTTGAATAAGCAAATGACTGCGTTCCGCGTGGACTTTCATTGTTAGTGGTTTGGAGGACCTGAGGGCCGTGTATCTGAATCAATCTCTTCCGAAGCTGAAGCGTCGGAGAAGTATCGAAGTCGAGTGGGTCTTAGAGGGATCAACTCATGGTGTTCGTCTACGCCTCGTTGCCGACATTTGTATATACTGATGTAAATTTATGTTTTATTTTTGCGCGGCTTCCTCATTCCAGGAGCTTGCCTCTGTTGTAAAACATTTTTGCCCATTCAGGGGTTTTCACCATCAATAAAATGCACGTTATTCAGCAATTCTGCTTGTCTGTTTAGCATTTATCTGTTTTGTTTGCGAATGAAAACGCCGATGTTTTTTGATAAAATGCGCATACATAAACTTACGGGCCTAGGCCCATTGATTGTTGAAACAATTAATTACTTGAGTGTTGTCACGAGATAATAACCTCGATAGGCCCCTTTGAGGAGGGTATCTTGTCTGTTTGTTTGTGTTGTTGCAGGTATAATGCCCTCCAGAAGATGTGTCGTGCGCATCCCCGAAGCGGGGCAAGTCCTCCTTCTCCAGCAGTGTTCAGTGGTCTCTCCTCCGCAGAATCGGAACGCAAGGTAGTAAGCATTGATATGTCTCCCCAGGCAGAGATGATTCTCTCCCCCAAGCAGACGCATCCTGAAGGGACGTCACCTCATCGGCTGAGTCAAGCACCGAAGAATGATGTCTTCTGCCCCCAGCACCGGGTCACAAGTGCAGATTTCAGAGGAATGTTCGGGCACCGAAGCTTATGTTTTCCCCAGTAAAGTCGCCGAAGCAGGTGTCTTCCCCAGCACCGGGTCACAAGTGCAAGTCTTGTAGGAAGCTGTTCGTACGCCGAAGTATGCAGTAACTAATGGCGCCAGACTGAAGCCTCCAGCGGAATTGAGATTCCCCACCAGAGTCGTATTCTCTCCCGAAGTCGGATGATTCCCTCTTCCCCAGTAGAGTGTTGGAACAGCTGATGTTGTATTCCCCTGCAGAGTTGTACTCTCCCCCGAAGTCAGATGATTCTTTCTTCCCCAACGAAATTGAAATTCCTCATCAGAGTTGTGCTCTCCAGTGAAGTAGAATGATTTCTCTTTCCCTGGATGAGCCCGCAAACCCCCAGGAGAGCAGAATCCTTGGAAACAGTTGGGACCATGAGTGGATGTTCCCTAGTAGAGCGTGGGGCAGCTGATGCTGTATTTCCCCGGAGTCGCACTTTCTCCAGCGAAGCAGAATGACTTCTCCTTCCTCAGCCGAGTTTGCAGATGTCCAAGAGAGCTGAATCCTTGGAGGTTGATCAGATCATGTTTAGTTGTTCCCCCAGTGGAGGGGGGAGCAGCTGAAGTTGTTTCCCCACAGAGTGGTTCTCCCCAGAAGAGTCGCCGAGACGGCCACGCAGTTCATTCTCGCGATTGATATCAGCAGGTCCAGGTTCTCGTGGAGCTTCGTTCCCCTGCGGTAATCAGCCGAAGTTGTTTTCCCTGCAGCAGTCCGCGGAAGATCAATTCCCCAGACGGAGCCAATTGATATTGGCGTGTCCACGTTCTCCTCAGCAGGATGATTCCTCTATCTGAGTAGTACTTTCTCCTTGACAGGAGAATTTCCCCCTCGACATTTATTTTGCTGACGGGATCGCATCACTGTGCATGACTGCATAGCATTTAACACTGCATAGCATTTAACACTGCATAGCATTTAACAGTGCATAACATTTAGCATAAACGCATATCATTCCCACCATGTGGAGCATGGCGCAGAAGCATACGCATCATAAGCATGGTCTAGGTTACTATCATTCCTGTCTTACAGGTGTTCCACCAAGAGATCAGGTGCTCAGGACGATTCCTGATATTCTCTCCAGCGAGGTCGCTTCCTTAAGATGATTCTTAAGACCTCAGCGCAGTTTCCCGAGTTGTTTGCTTAGGATGATTGTTGAGCTCCCCAGTAGCGTCCCCAGCAAGAGTTGCCCAAGAAGATCCCTGGAATCCCTAGCAGATTGTTTGCTCCGGAATGGTTATCGGTTCAGGATGATTCTGAAAGGTGCCCGACGGAGTTGTTTGTTCAAGATGATTCTTGAAGTCCTTAGCAGCGTGATATGTCTACTCCAACAGTGATGTCTAATCTGGAGATTGACTTCGTAAACGCCTGAAGGCGGTACCAGAATGTTCCTGTGGATTCAGGTTTCCGGGCTGATGAATCAGCGCTTGTCTGAAGACAGAGTTCAGAAGTTGGTGAGTCCAATTTTTGTTTGCAAGATGATCCGGGTTGGTCTGAAGACCAAGTCAGTTGTCCTGAGGTGATGATTGATTGCGATCAAGTGAATAGTGTTTCTTCTGACTGAAGTCGAAGATGTCTCTCCAGCTGAAACGGAGTTTTGCCTGAAGGCAAAGTGTTTGAATCCCCGTAGAGTCATGAATGGCTCAGGATACCATTTTTCTGACTGAAGTCATAGATTTCCCAAGCTGAAGCGAAGGTGCCTGAGGGCGAGGTTATCCCCCAAGGTCATGAATGACCTATGATTCATTTTTTCGGACTGAAGGCCGAAGTATATCCCTGACTGAAGTCACAGATACTCTATAGCAGAGGCGGAGTTGCCTGAAGGCAGATCCATGTATCCTTGAAGGCCAAGGACCATTTCTTCAGACTGAAGTCGAAGATACCTCCTGCAGAGTTGCCGACGGGCAAAGTTTACATCCTTGAAGGTCAAGGATGTTTATCTTCAGAAGTGCTTGAAGATCTTTTCTAGCTGAAGCTGGAATCGCCGACGGGCAAGGTTTATATTCTTGAAGGCTAAGGATGTCTATCTTCAGAAGAACTTGAAGATTCTCCAGCGGATCTGGAGTGGCCAGGGGCCAGGGTTTCGTTCGTATTCAGAAGTACTTGAAGATCTTTTCTAGCTGAAGCTGGAAGTGGCCAGAGGCCAAAGTTTCATATAGTTCTGATGTTGAAGTTCTACAGTGGTATCATTGTGCAGTGGCATTCCGATGTTCGTTATGGTTCTGAGGGCGAACCCCAGATCAGAGTGTGCTCGGTTAAGTCTCATTCCCAGCGGAGTAGTTTCAAATATGCAAGTGTACCTTTTGTTCCATTTACCAGGGGTGAATCCCGGGTCAGATTATGATATGTTCGACGGCGAGGTTGAATGATTGTTTGACGGCGAGGTCAGATTATGATATGTTCGACAGCGAGGTTGAATGATTGTTTGACGGCGAGGTCAGATTATGATTGGTTCGACGGCGATGTTGGATGTGTTCGACGGCGAGGTTGAATGTTGGTTCGACGGCGAGGTTGAATGATTGTTTGACGGCGAGGTCAGATTATGATATGTTCGACGGCGATGTTGAATGATTGTTTGACGGCGAGGTCAGATTATGATTGGTTCGACGGCGATGTTGGATGTGTTCGACGGCGAGGTTGAATGTTGGTTCAACGGCGAGGTTGAATGTTTGTTTGACGGCAAGGTCAAATTATGTTTGTTTGACGGCGAGGTCAGATTATGATTGGTTCGACGGCGATGTTGGATGTGTTCGACGGCGAGGTTGAATGTTGGTTCGACGGCGAGGTTGAATGTTTGTTTGACGGCGAGGTCAGATTATGTTTGTTTGACGGCGAGGTCAGATTATGTTTGTTCGACGGCAAGGTTGGATGTTTGTTTGACGGCGAGGTCAGACTCTTTAAATCCCCAGTAGGGATGATGTTTGTACGACGGCGATGTCGAGTGTCTCTCAGAGCGATGCTTGTTTCCGACGGCGACGTCAGATTCAGTTTTCCAGCGGCGATGTTGGGCATATCAGGTTGATCTAGTCTTCTGACGGCGATGTTAGGTGATGCAGGTCCTTTAGTTCTCCAGCGGCGATGCGGGGTATTTCAATTATTCGACAGCGATATCAGATTTAGTTCTCCAGCGGCGATGCGGGGTATTTGGGTTGATCGACGGCGATGTCAGACTCAGTTTTCCAGCGGCGATGTTGGGCGTGTCAGTTCATTCAGTTCTCCATCGGCGATGTTGGGCATTTTGGTGATTCAGGTTCTTTAGTTCTCCAGCGGCGATGTTGGATGTATTGTTTGTTTCTGACGGCGATGTCAGATCAGTATTTCTCCAGCTAGTTGCCGTGCAGCTAGTGTTCCAGTTTTCGAAGATGTGTTCCCCGCAGAGCATCGTGTGCTCGTGCAGTTGGCAAATTTTCGGGTTTACCGGTATTCAATCGTCTCGCACCTTGATCGGTTGAGAGTCGTTCGCTTCTCACCCAGTCAGGTTCAAGCCGTTTGAATAGGGGCAGCTGTTGCACCCCAAAATTTGACCAACATTTATTTATCTATCAAGTGTTTGAAAGTTGATATCTTCATCAGAAAGTTCAAGAGATCCTCAGAGGAATTGGTTGAAACCAAGGTTGTGTGCTTCATAACTTGAGAGTTGTGGGAGCTCCTCAGATGATCCTGGGACTTTGAGAATGAACTTGGAGATTTGAGAAAGCCTATGAGATGTCTTGAAAGTCATCATGAAGCCCAGAGAGGTCATTATGCAAGAATTCAGAAGATTCAACCATGAATGGTAGAATTAGGGTTTTGACTGGGTCAACCCTGAGGTAACTGAAGACTTGGGGAAGGTTGAGACCTAGTCCAAGGGCCATGAGATCATGGAATTATGTATGGAGATGTTATAAAGATGATTCCTAGACCAACTCATCATGATTGAGGAGTTTGAGAAGTTTTGAGTTAGGGTTTCTGAGGATTGTCAGTGAAAAAACCCTAGTTTGATCCTTATCTTCCAGGCAGTTTTAGCTCAAGATGTGATTGATATCTCATATTCCCCACAACATGAATGTTGTGGAGCTTGTTCATAGATTTAATTTGAGTGGTAGAAGTCCTTGATAGGATGTGCAGAGCTCAAGTTATGGTTTTGACAAATTACAGGTCAGTAGAGGTGTGTGAATCTGGGTCCTTGAAAGTCACCCAACTTGCAGACAACTTTTGCCCTAGTAGGATGATTCCTATGATCTCTTGGTAAACATGAATGTTGAATAGCATCTTCTTAGCTTTCTATAGAGTACTATAAGTCCTTGATAGGATTTGTAGAACTCAACTTATGGTTTGAACAAGACAGGGGTATTTTGGTCATTTGGCAGTTATAGGTCATTTTAAGCAAAGGCCATATCTCCTATTTCCAAGCCTCAAATGGAAAACCTCAAAACATGAAAGTTGTTCAAAATGGGATTTTAAGTCTAGAAAAGAGGTCATGAGTTATTGAAAAAGCTTGTAGCAAGGATTTACAAGATTGGGTAAAAATGACCTAAAAATGGCTTATAAGTTAATTCAAGTCAAGTTGAAATTTGGTTTGGGAGATCTATGAGTCCAAAATAGGTCATCCAATATACCATTTTGAATGTAAATAACATTATAAAAACTTTGGTTTAAACAGAATTTTGATTTGAAGCTCAAAAATGAAGGTTGCTTTGAAAAGTTGTAACTTGTATCTTAAGGCATCCTTGGAAGGTTCTACACAAGGCAAGTTTGGCTTGATTTTTGCACATATGATCTCAATATCTCTTGCAATGAGATTTTGACACAAGTTTACAAGGCCTAACTCATGAGATATGGTATGATCAACATGTCACCAAAGGAGAAAATCCAAGCTTTTCTAGCTCATTCTAGGAAGTTCTAGATGATTCCATGGATTGTTATAAAAAGAGTGAATCACAATGTGGCCAGGGTTGGTGAAAGTTGTTGTGTTCATTGGAGAGAGTGAGATAGAAAGTGCCATTGTTGGATTTCTTCAAGATCAAGCAAGATTCAATTCCTCCTTCCACAAGCTTCATCCACCTCAACTCTTGCAAACAGAAAGGTGTTCATCATTGGAGGAAGATTTGGAGAAGGTTTCAAGTGCTAGATCAAGCTCTAACACCACTCACCATTAAAGTTTGACAGGTTGGTATCTTGATCTATAGGTCCATAATTATGTACATTCTGTTAGAATCCTAGGTGTAAGATCAACATGCTAGGTTAGAGGAAGATTTTCTGAGAGTTAGAGGAAGATCCATGAGGTTTCGTGGCAGGGTACCAATTCTTGCAAGATTGTTAATAAGTTGTGTAAGATGGATTAATGGATATGATATAGTGTAGTGTGATAAGGGTAACCTAAGGAACAAGTTTAGATCATTGGATTTGAGTTTGGTTAAGGTTGATAGCAGAGAACCATGGTGGAACCCTAACATTCGTGCATTCTGTTAGAACAATACAAGAGGTTTCAGGGAAGACTATTGGTATCATTGTGTTCTGGGTGATTAGTAGAGCAAGTTTGCTTTTGGAAGTTCGTGAATTCATTGAGTAATGGAGGAGAACGAAGGAGTTGAAATCCTTGCATGGAGTTAGGGTTTCTGAAAACCCTAGGGTATGTTTGGGGACGATGCACTCCCACCGTTGGATGATCCCAGATCATTGACTATTTCAGTTAATCCCACGGCCACGATTTAAATTTCAAAACGGAGGGAAATGTTAAGGCCAAAACGCTGCGTTTAATTAAGTTGTGAATTCTGGGCTGAATGAAGACCTCGCTATTCACACCCCACCAATGGGCCCAATCCAAAAATACACTTCAAAATATTGCTATTCTCACCGTGTCCATATTATTTTTCTGGTTGATTTTCTGAATGCATGGGCTTGATATTCACACCCCCAGGGTCTTGGCCCATCATGAAATGAACTGAGGCGCATTACTTTTGATACCCCCCATCCCTTTTAATTCAATTCATTTTATTTTCTCATTTTAATATTTTCTTGCATATTCAAAAATTCATAGAAAATTGGAAAATTAATATTTTTCATTTCTTCTTTTTTTCACATATTCATGATTTTGTCTAGAAAAATCTAAATAAATAAAATTCCATTTTATTTTCCTTTTAATATTTTTTAGCATATTATTCTTGTAAATAGTATTTTTAATTGTTTAGTTTGATACTTGGTTTTGTACAATTTCTTTTAGGGCTTTCCCATAGGATTTTTGAGCCATTCTTTTTGGCATAGTTAGATATTGAATCATAGGTCATGTAGGATTTAATTCTCAATTTGTAGATTAAAATTTGATATAGTTTGATTGTTTGGAATTTAGGTGCTCAAATTAGGGTTTTAGGTTGTATAAGTAGATTTGAACCATTTTGTTTTGGGGTTTATAGGCCAAATTAGTGTATGGGGAATATATGGGTTAAGGGTAAGTATGTATAGAATCCCCTAGAATTTTGCTAGAATATTGTATGGTATTTTAGTATTTTTAATTGATTTTTGAATGTATGGTTGGTATGTGTGTTGCTTAAAGGCATAGTTTGTATTGTTGTGCTTGTTTTTCTTCTCCTTTGAGTGTGTGAGCCTTGAAGATTGAGTTGAAGACCTTGTGGATCATCATTGAAGCTTTGAAGACCTTTCAGAGGAGTTTAGCATATATTTTGTTTGTTTTGTTCATAGGTTTATAAGTACCTAGGTAGAGCCTTAGATAGAATACTTCCATTCAATAAACAAGGAGTGTCTTGTTCACCTCCTTCCTTCTCTATGACATAAAGTCCCTTAAGGGTTTTCACCTCTCTCCTTTGGAGGGATTAGTGACCTTACCCTCTGAGGTAGAACTTTGAGAGAGCATTTCCTTTTGATGTTAAGTCTTCAATGGCATCCTTTGGAAGTCAGTGAGCACTGTAACATCCTTACCTCATCCTGTTGACTGAATCTTGTTTGCTGGAGCATTTGAGCCATTGAAGATAGAAGCTAAAGCTTTGAAGAGGATGATTCCCTGAAGATCATTGAAGTCTGAAGACTTTGTGAAGATCAAGTTGATGCTTGAAGATCCCTGAAGATAGTGAAGCCTGAAGGTGGAGCTGATCAAGAAGCTGAAGCTTAAGGGAGAAGATTAGTTGATACTCATGGTGTAGGGTTGATACCTGGAAAGCAAGTAATCTCTGAAGTCTGAAGACTGAGTTGCTGCTGGAGGAGCTGAAGCTTTCTTCTGTTTTCTTTTCTGTATTGTGTGTTTTGTCTGATTTGTCTGTTGCATTAGACTAAGTTCATCTAGAGTAAGTTCAGTCTAAGAGCATGATTGCATTAGAGGTTGAGTTGCTCCCTCTGCTTGTATTGTTATTACGTGGCTTTGCTTGCGGGTATTCGGTAGAGCCCAGCTCCCTTGCCCATGTGTTTATTTTGCTTGATAGCATGATTTCATTTCCTTTATCTGTATGATTGCAGCTTACCGTTTATTGCTTGATAGCATGTTGTTTATTTTTCAGTATGATTACTGTTATTTCATGACTGGCTTGAGGTTGAGATGAGCTTATGGAGGCTGAAGCCCCACACACATTTCCTCCCTCACTTGCATTGCATGCATTTTACTGTAAAGCTGATGCTTTTGTCTGTTTTGGTGTATCATTGATATGATCCTTTAGGACTCTCATTTCCTTTGATAAGGATTTGATGATAGACTTTTAGGTTGAAACCTATGCATGACAACATCTAGGAGTTCCCTGTTCAAACCTCAACCATAGGATGAATCCATGGCATGATAACAGTAGGACTTGATAGTCTCCCTCCTAGTTGGGCCTGTTCTCTTCTCATCTCAAAACAGTTTAAGATACAGTAATCATGAATGATTTCTTTCGTACGTTACGAGCCTTAAGCTATCTGAGAAAGGATTGTGGGAGAGTTTCTTTTCCATGGTCTGGATGTTTAGTATGGTACCCTTTGGGTGACATGCGACGCATTCACTCTCAGGTCATAGTCTCTAGTGCGGTTGAAATCGCAAACACAATAAAAAACACTTCTTTCATAAAAACAGGAAATAAACCGTAGTTTCCCGAACTACGTGAGCTCTGATCTCTCATGCCTGTTGAGAGTACGTAGGCACAAGATGGCGATGTCTTGGTGAGCTACCTTCCCCCATAACTCTTCGTAGGCCGAACTACGTTGACTCTGATTTCTCATTCTCTGATGAGAATACGTAGGCATAAAGTGCGACGCTTTGCCGAGTCATTTTTCTTTTCCTTTTTTCAGCCAGCCTTGATAGGTAGATAGATTATAACCAACCCGTCCAAGTAAAAAAACAAGCGAGGATCCCGTCGAGTACGACGGACGTGAGGGGTGCTAATGCCTTCCCCTTGCGTAACCGACTCCCGAACCCAGACAATGGTTGCGATGACCTTGTCTTACCCTTTTTCGTCAGGTTTTTCCGATCGTTTCCTTTCCCGCTCTGAGGGATAAATAACGAAAGGTGGCGACTCTTCTGTCATGCCGGCACCTTATTTTCGCGCAAGCGACAGTATGGAACAAGGACTTCCAGTTCCAGAAGGATTTCTAAATCGTGAACCTATGCCAGATCTCTATGCAGAACATAAGAGGCAGAGAAAACATGAGTTAGTAGAAGAAGAAGCTGTAGGCTCACAGCAGAAAAAGCAGAAAACTTCTGAAGAACCTCAGAAGAAGAAGAAAAGAAAAGCTTCTAGAGAAGCTCCTTCTGCTCCTATTAAACGCATTAAGAAAACAGGTACTAAATCATCCTTACCTATTATTTCTGAAATTGCAATAGAATCATCAACAATTAGCTCTATTCCTGAACCCCCATCTTCCCAAACTCAAACCACTTCTGTACCATCTAAATCATCTGTACAACCACCTCCATCATCTAAACAAACTGCATCTGATACCACACTGTTACAATCATCTGAACCACTAACTTCTGAATAAGCAGAAACAACTAAAAACCTCTGAACCAAAACAATCTGAACCTCAAGTTTAAACACTACCAGAAGAACCAACTCCACAACAACCAGAAATTCCTGAATCTGAAATCCCTGAACCAGAACCTATCCAACCCTCTGAACCTTTCATACCTGATTCAGAAATTCTAGATATCCAACCCCTTAAAACTCTCTTTGACGTTTCTTCCACATTATTTCATTCAACTGAATCATCTGATTCTTCTGAATCTGATGTACACCCGGATGTAAACTCACCACCATCTCTTCGTGGCTATGAACCAAGATCATCTGATTTTGTTTCTCTTTCCTCCTTGAAACCTTTACCATCTGATCCCCTTCCCCCTAGATTAAAACTCAAACACTTTGCGATCAAACCAAGGAACTCTGCCTTCATTCCCTATTCTTTTAATCCCAGAACTATTATTCCATCTATTCACAGAATTAAACCATTCTTTCACCTCATGCCTGCTCAATCAAAACCACCATATCCTCGTCCTCTATTCATTATCCCAACATTTACCATACCACCCCCACCAGTTCAATCCAAACCATAAACTCTTGAAGCCTTTCTTAAACCTAAATCTAGGCTAAATGTTGATGTTTTATTTTCTACTTTCAAGAAAGAAATAAGGATAAGTTTAGACTCTATGAAGAAGAGATGCCTCTCAAGTGTGAATTCAGATGACTCTGATGCTATTTGGAATAGCTTCATCTCCAGATTCAACACTGTTTCTTCAAATCTGAAGAGTGTCTGCTCTGATGATGAGCAGATCAGATTTGCTGAGACTTCCAGAACCATGCTATGGAATATGAAAAGATCTCCAACTTTGCTTCTTGAGGATGCACCTTCAACTTTTGGAGTGTCTGCTACTTCTGAGACTATTGAAGGATTTGCTTCTGAAGTCATTCTGGAAGAAAATCCTTTAGCTCTGACGATTGTGGACAAACCATCTGAATCCGTGGCTCCAGAATCTGCAACTCCAATGGCTATTGACTCTGCTCCTACTCCTGCTTCTGAATCTGCTCCCTCTACTTCTTCTGATGTTAAGAAAGAGAATCTAGACTTAGAAGACAAGATTGTTGTGCTGGAAGCTGGTCAATCTGAGATAAAATCCTGGATGGCAAGGCAAGATCAGAAGACTGACAACATTGAGAAATGGATGTCCAAGAAAGAACAATCTTCATCTGAAATTACCAACCTTCTGAAGATGCTTTTCTCCAAACAATCTTAGCTTTATGTTTTTGTATCTGATGTTTGAGCACTTGTTTGCATTTCTCATCTGATGTTTTTTTATCTGAATATTTTTAATGAATGAATCTCTGAATGTTTTCTCTATATGATTATATCTTTTATCTTTGTTTCCTTTTATTTGTCTTTAAAAAGTTTCTTTTTGATTATGACAAAAAGGGGGAGAAAATGAAATTCTGAATGTTCAAATAAACTTTACCTGAATGGAATTCAGACATATCAAATCATAACTAACATGAATTTTTAGTCTTTCAGAACAATAATGATAAATCTGACAAAATTCATTAAAGTAACTCTGAGATCCCCAAATCAAGTTTTAACCAATTAGGCTCTGATTCTGAAACGTTCATCCAAATCAAGCTCTGATCCTAAAAAGAATACTCATGCAAAAAGGGAAGTTTCTATTCTTTCTTAGTATTCAATTCAGGGGGAGTTATAATTATCTCTTTATTGAACAAAATTTCCTATGTTTTTGTCATCATAAAAAAGGGGGAGATTGTTAGAACACAGATTGGTTCTTAGTTATATCTCTATGTTTTGATGATAACACTAATGAAATTTTGTATTAAGAAATTATATACTCTAAATTTGTTCAATTATTTTTGTTGCAGATATTAAATTTAATATACTTCTAAAAGCAAAAATGAATCTGAACATTGAACTACGCAAGGCTCTGAGCGTCAGAAGCATCTCATTAGAAGACTCTGAGCGCTGCCTACAAAAGACTCTCAAGCAGAAGCTACAAAAGCATCTGAAGCATAGACTGAAGACTTTGTATAAAGAGTTTCAAGCACTGTTTTCAGAAGACTCTGATAGTACTGTTTGCTGCAAGTACTGAGGATTTGATCTCCAAACTCTGCTCTGATTGATTTCACGCTAAAGCACTCTTGCTGCAACACTCTGATACAACAAACTCTGATTACATCAAGACTCTAATCACTCAAGGCTCTGATCTTGATTGCTGTGAAATAGAAATTTGTTGAAGAAGATTATTCAAGATATATCCGTTGGCATATTCCAAACGACTCTTTCCTCTTTTATGCTAGACACAAGAACTCAGGCAAAAAGGATTTCTTTGAACGTTCTACTTCTAGGAAAGGCCAAGTCATGTGAAGACAAAAGGCTACAACTACTTTACAGTACACGGTCTTCAAGCTTGCAATGTCTTGGACTTCTTTGTCTATAAAAGCAAGCCTTCAACATCTTTCTACAGTTGACGAACATTGACGTATTTTGACGAATTCATTGAAAACTCTCTCAAAGCTCTCATACAAATTATATTTCTGTGTTGAATAGTTTCATACGTTCTTAATCTTAAGTGTAAAAATCATAGTTGTGATATAGCTTTCATAGAAGCATTTTAAACACTTGTTGAGTTTACATTTGATTATAAAAGTTCCTTAAAAAGACCAAGTTATGGTCAGTAGTTCTTGAGAAGACTAAGACAGTTGTTCTTAATGGTTGACATTGTAATCTGTTTAATTATAGTGGATTAAGTCCTTGTGGAGAAAGGCAAATCACTCTTGATAGGGTGGACTGGATTAGTTGAGTTCAACGAACTAGGATAAAAATCATTGTGTTTTTATTGCCATAATATTTTTGAAAACCCTTATTCAACGCCCCCCTCTTCTAAGTATTTTCTCACCTTCACTTAGTATTCACAACATCACATGTTCCATACAATGCCTAACATCCTTAAATAATACTACTTATCCATGACACACACCTAGGTATCATGTTTAAAAGCATTACTATCCAAGTTCTCCATCATACCCTAATTATCTTTCTAATTCATTCAATTAATTACTATTAGGGATTCCTCACCAATCCTCGTGAATTTCCAAGTCATGTTAGCATTTAATCACAAGCAATAATTCAAAGATGGAAAACATGCACAATACCAACCAACCATCATAATTAACATAAGGTGACTTATAACAAGGCTAAAACATGCATATGAAACACCCCAAACAAGAGACAAAGCATTTCCTCAACCTTTGTCACGGTCGCCCGACGAGTAGCCAGCGAGGCTGGCTCACTTTTGGTTCGCATGATAAACTCTATGCGAGGCCATGATAGTGGAAATAATGCATCATGGTCTCCTGAGGAGAAACTAGCGATCTAGCTCATATTCAGTTCGCCAAAGCTCGCCCGACGACGCTGACAAAAAACAATTCGCCTCGAGCTCGCCAAAGCTCGCCCGACGAGAGCCTTGTTTTCTACAGAAATGCAGCAGGGGTTTGATGGCAAGGAATGTGGTTTTCCATTAAACCCAAACATGATTCTTCCACAACAATAATACATCTTACAATCATAACATTTGACCATAATAAGCATGGACAACAATAAATCATTGAATTTCTCATTGTAATGGAAAAATGCATCAACAACCAAATACCATCAAATTCTATCTCATAACCTACAACCCTAACTTCTACAATATAGTATCTACCTATAACCCACCTTGCTAATGGGATAACTAATTTGTTGAGAAATGATGAGATGAAGTGATTATGAGAACCCAAACTCCAAGTTCTCCATGTTCCTTCTTCTTCCTCTTTTCCACAAGTTCCTTCTCTTTCTCTCTATGTTTCCATAATGTTTTTTTCTAATACATTGTAAGAGAAATGGTACATGTAACATTACATGAGAAAGTTGGTAAGGCTTGGTGATAGAAACATGTGGTCACAAGGCAAGGAAAAATTGTATGGGTAGTAAGCAATTACAATTGTAGTAACAAATATATTGAGTGGTACAATGCTTAATATTTGTTCTACTAGAGTAGCTGACTCATTATTAATGTTATCAAAAAGTCTCTTTTGTACCAATTAATAAAAGGCCAGTCTTGAATAATATTATCTAAGTTAATCTGAGCTCACTAGTCACTCTAAGTATCCCAACTGATAACTTTCAGAGCATATAGGAACTTAGTTGATCTCAACTGATATGATTTAGAGTATTTAAGGAAATACAGGATATTACATCCTCCCCCTTAAAGGAAAATTCTTCCTCGAATTTAAATATTACCTGGAAAAAGGTGAGGGTAAGCTTCCCGCATTCCTGACTTGAGTTCCCAAGTAGAATTGTCCGGATGTGATTCGTCCCACTAAGCCTTAACAAGAGGAATATCCTTATTTCTCAACACTTTAATTTCCCTTCCTGCAACACAACTTAACTGAGGTTCAAAAGTTAGGTATGCTTCTTTTTCCACTGAATCTGGAAGAATTAGCTGAAAAGAATCAAGAATGAACTTTCAGAGTTGAGACACATGGAAAATGTCGTGCATCTCCGATAGAGAAGGTGGTAATGATAGTATGTAAGCTGCTTCACCAACCCTTTTTATAATCGTGTATGGTCCCATGTATCTTAGGCTTAACTTCTGTAATTTAAACAGTCCTTTTAATCTCAACCTTGGAGTAACCTTCAAAAATACATGATGACCTTCCTCAAGTTCTAATGGTCTTCTTTTGTTATCTGCGTAACTTTTTATACGGTCTTGTGCCTTCTTTACCTTATCACGAATCATTCTTATCTTCTCCGTAGTCTCTTGAACAATTTCCAGTCCTAAAATCCATTCTTCACCAACTTTCGTCCAATACAAGGGCGTTCTACATTTCCTTCCATACAAAGTTTCATAAGGGGCCATATTGATACTCGCGTGGTAACTATTGTTGTAGAAAAATTCAATTAGTGGTAAAAGCTCCTTCCAGTTTCATCCATTTTCAGCATACAAGCTCTTAACATATCTTGCAATGCATGTATCGTCCTCTCTGTCTGACCATTCGTCTGAGGATGATTTGATGTAATTAAACATAACTTAAATCCCATGGCCTACTAAAAAGCTTTCCAAAATCTTGAAGTAAACTTTGGATCTCTATCAGACACAATACTAGAGGTGACACCATGTAGTCTCACAATCTCTGCAATAAACAACCATGCAAGATGACTTGCTTTGTAAGTAGTTTTCACAGCTAAGAAATGTGTGGAATTTGTTAATCGATTAACAATTACACATATAGAATCATAACAACCTTGCGTACAAGGTAAACCAACTATAAAATCCATTTAAATGCTATCCTATTTCCATACTGGAGTCTCTAAGGGTTGTAACAAACAACCTGGTTTCTGATGTTTAATCTTTACCTGTTGGCATACTGCATATTTAGACACATACTCCATAATATCCTTTTTCATTCCAGGCCACCAGTAATCCTTCTTCAAATCTTGGCATATATTTTATGATCTCGGATGTATGGTAAACGCACCCTTATGGGCCTCTTCAAAAATCTTTCTTTTCAACTCTGCATCATTCGGAACACAAACCATTTGATTAAAAAGAACAACTCCATACATGGCATGCGTGAAACCTGGCTAAATCAACATCTCTTGCAACTTTGCATCTTTCATTTTCCCTTGTTGGATTATTTCTCTTATATTGGAAGTAACATTAAAATTCCCTATTATCATACCACCCTGAGTCCAAGCAAATTGAAGATTAAGATCTCTAAACTTTTCCAACAATGCATACTCTAACATCATCTACTCGACTTTGTGTATCTCCTTACGACTTAACACATCTGCCACTTTATTCGCTTTACCCGGATGGTACTTTAGCTCAAAGTCAAAATCTTTCAAGTACTCCATCCATCTCCTTTGACACATGTTCAACTCCTTCTAATCAAACAAATATTTTAGACCCTTGTGGTCACTGAACATCTCAAAACACACTTCATACAAGTAGTGACGCCACACCTTCATTGTAAAAACAACTGTCGCTAACTCAAGATCAAGACTTTGATAATTCTCTTCACGAGTCTTCAACTAACGAGAGGAATAAGCTATAGCCACCATGCATTATCACTTTTTATAATCCTTTCTTAGAGGCATCACAAAATACTTCATAAGACTTACTAGGATTAGGAATGATCAAAATAGGAGCAGTCGTCAACCTTTCCTTCAAACTCATAAAACTTTCTTTACAACTTGAATCCCAACTATAAGGAATCTCCATCTAGGTAAGTCGAGTCATTGGTAAAGCCAACTGTGAAAAACCTTTTATGAACCTCTTATAGTAGCCTGTTAATCCTAATAAACTTCTGACTTCAGAAGCATTCTTCGATCTTTCCTAATTAATCACTACTTCAACTTTAGACGAATCTATTGCTACTTCTCCTTGAGATATTACATAACCAAGAAACTTAACTTTAGTCATCCAAAAATTAAACTTGCTTAACTTGGCAAAAAGTTGCTTCTCTTGTAATACCGACAGAACAATCCTAAGATGCTCCCCATGCTTTTGTGGAGTACGAGAATAAATAAGAATGTCATCAATAAAGATCACCACAAACTGGTCCAAGTAAGATTGACATAACCGATTCATGTAGTCCATGAAAATAGCTGGAGCATTCATCACACTGAAAGGCATCACAAGAAATTCATAATGGCTATATCAGGTCTTAAATGTGGTCTTTGGCACATCAAAATTCTTTACTCAGATTTGATGATATCCCGACCGTAAATCAATCTTCGAGAACACACATGCATATTTCAATTGATCTAACAAGTCGTCTATCCTGGGTAAGGGATACTTGTTGTTAATGGTGACTTTATTCAATTGATGATAGTCAATGCATAAATGCATACTACCACCCTTCTTCTTTACTAGCATCACTGGAGCTCCCCAAGGTGAGACACTAGGTCAGATGAAATGTTTAGTCAACACCTCCTCAAATTGATCCTTCAACTCTCTTAGTTCAAGTGGTGCCATACGATACATAAAAACAAATATTGGGGTCGTCCTAGGTATCGGATCAATAGAGAATTCCACTTCCCTTTCAAGAGGAAGAGAAGTGACATCCTCAGGGAAAACTTCTGGAAACTCACAAACTACATGGATTTGTGAAACCTTCTATTCGCCACTTTTTTCCTTGGTGAGAACCAAGAGGACAAACTTTTCCTTCTCGAACAAGAAATTAATCATGCCAACCGTACCTTCCAAAATAGTAGTTAATACATCCTTTGGAGTAACTTCACTAGATGGAATGATGATTAACTTCTCTTCACATTCAATAAACACCGAATTGGCTGAAAGCAAATCCATCCTTAAGATTACATCAACTTTCTTAGGTGACAAACAAATAAGTTCAATCTGGAAAACTCTACCATCCACCGATAGCGAACAATTTTCACAAATCAACGGTGTCTTAAAAACATCATCCATGGAGGTAGTAACCACCATGGGAGGAGACAAAGGAATTTCTTATAAGCCAAGTCGTTTCATACATTGTATTGACATATAAGAGTATGTTGCTCTACAATCAAACAATACAAAATAAGGATGACCATTTATGTGACACGTAGTAGCAATCAAAGCTTTGTTACCCCTTAGCTTTCTTTGCATCCAAAGTATAAACCCGACTAGTACTCCTTCCTTGCATATGACTCTTACTCTGAGGAAACTCTCTAGCCATATGACCCACTTCTTGATAGTGATAACATCTTATTACTCGATAACACAACTTCCATAATGTGTCTTATTACACCTACGACACACAGGAGGGGGATGGGGTCTTGAATTATGCACTTGCTTCCCTTTGAAAGGTTGAGGTCTAGGCTTAAACTAATGACTTGGTCTTCCCTAGTCCTTCTGACCAATCCTATACTAATCTCTTTCTTCTTGGACCTTATTCAAATTATTCTCAGCCACATAACATTGCCTTAGCAATTCAACTAAGTAGTGGATACACATCCTGTCTAGAAACTGATCTATCTTTCACTTCTAATTTGGTGCATACACATCCTGTCTAGAATAAGTAGCCATATCTTTTAACTTTTTAGCATACACAAGTACTAACATAGTACCTTACCAAAGTTGCTGAAACTCAAACACTTTTTGAATCCTCAAAGAACTAGGAAAATACTTATCCAAAAAAGTAGTCTTAAAATGCTCCCAAACCTTGGGTACTCCCTGACTAGTCATCAAAGTTGAAGCACTTTCCCACCACCTTGTAGCGGGACCCCTCATCATGTGAGAAACAATCACGACTTTATTCTCCTCAGTACAATGCACTATCTGAAATATTATTTCCATGCCGGTTACCCACTCATGAGTCTTCACAAGATCTAATCCGCCATGAAATTCAAGAGGATTCATGCAGAAGAAATCTCGGAAACTCCTACCTACAGCTTCTAGTGGAAACCTTTATGGGTGAAGACCACCATTCAACTATTGCCTCATACTCTACATGAATTGGTTCTGTTGTTGCTGCATTTGTTGCAAAAATTAAGGCCACAAAGCACCTTCACTGCCACATGGTGGATCCGAATCAGAAGTTTGAGTTCTGGGTCTACCACGCCTCTTCGCCTGATCACCCTAACTTAAGTCACAAAGGGGAAAATACTTGAGTTCATAATTCTAGCATTATATGGAAACATGTTGTTTGAGTTTATCAACTCAAATCATCACTAATCTGAAACCATACCAAGGTATCTTTCCCTGGCCAACCCTACGTCTAGAGTTATCGACACGAGTCATGGATCCTTGTATCACACATCGACTTTCTTAAGGATTTTTAATTATTCTATGGGAATCCAACCCATTTGATTGAACATATGGGAATCTAATCGATTTGGTTGAACATATGGGAATCTAACCCATTTGGTTGATGCGAAGTATCTGTGGGTTCTGAAATTCTGGTATGCAGATCTTAGATGTCCTAAGAGATGCAAAGAACATTGATCTCTGCTAAAACAGAACAAGGACAGAACATATGCATTTTAATTCACTTTAAAAATTAGCAGTGTTGTGACATCTGCTGACTGACAGAACAATTTATCTAACCTTTTAAATTGAGCAGAATGTTAAATGCAGAAAGATAAGTAACAGACAGTCGATGTTATATCGGATTTATGACATCCGCTTCTGAACAGATTATTAATCTTAGTAGTAAACAGGTAACGAAAGCAGTAAAGCACACAGGAAATTGTTTACCTAGTTCGGTGCAACATCACCTACATCCGGGGGCTACCAAGCCAGGAAGGAAACCCACTATTAGCAGAATTAATTCAGAGATAAACTCCCAGTTTACAACTCCTCACTTAATCTCTACCCAATGCAATTTTTGCCTAGAACCCACTAGACAAGAGACACCTCTCACTCCCCCTCAATCACAACAGTGATAAATAATTCAATACAAAAAGAGACGACTATAGAAGACACTCTTCAAAGCCACAACTTGATTTTACTTAATAGCTTCAATCAAGAATAATACACTCTTGCTTAAAAGCTTTGAGTGAACAATTAACAATTAACAAATTACAATTAACAATCTAAACGTGTCTACCACGATGCATCCAAAGATACAAAGGGTGACTTACAAAGTCACACACAAAAGACTCTAAAAACCCTAAACCCTTGTTTTATATTCAAGTTTTTCTTGTTGTGAGTGCTTAATTTTCCTTGCTTCTGCGCCTCCTTAAATAGTAATGCAGTCTGGGCTTGGGCTGATCAAAAGTAACAGCAAGGAGAGAAGATTTCAATGTTCATAAATTGCAACAGAAATTAGGTTTAACCAAGTTAATCCAATCTCCACAATTCATGGTGCTATCAAATAGGTCATAGGCGTTTCATGTTATGCTCAGCACTGCCTAGAGTCTCGCCTGAGATAACTAAGGAACCCTAGCAGGTCTCCTGAAATCTAGCCTGAGATAACTCAGGAACCATAACAGAAAAACAAACATGCGCCCTTGCTAGCAGCTTCCTGATGTCATAACATTCAACATGACATCCAATGCACTCTGTTCTAGTTAACCAACCTTACCCTGTAGTACACTACACAAGTATGTCATGACATCAGTCAAGACATCTACACACACAACAATGTTTTACCATAAAATGGGTTAATACAATTTTTGTCCATTGTCATATAGACGACCTCATCTTTATTCAAGTAAAGAAAATTTAGATTCCAACCTCCATATGAAGCTTACGTTGTTTTAGATTTTACTAAACAAAATGCCTATGTGTGTGACACACTAAATAATAATTTTTTTGTTTTTATTTTATTATATTTTTTAATGATAGTTATGCTGACGTGAATTTTTTATTTAATTTTAATTATTTAAAATTATACGTAATATTCATTTTCTTCAATTATTTTAATCTTATAAAACTATAAAAAAAACTAAAATAGTTAAAAATCATAACAAAATTTTGGTACAAATTAGATTTGAAACCATACCATGGGGCAGTGGGGGGGGGGGGGGGGGGGAGGGGGTGGCGTATATTAGAATAATTGTGAAATAGAGTGTAAGAGTGTAAATGTAAAACAATTATGCCGAGTTAGAATAATTGAGTTCTCTCTATATAATATAGCTCTAACTATTACTCGAAACTAACTTTTCTTTTATATTATGAAATGAAAGAAGTTTGTTACAAAACTTTCTACTCTTTCTTCTTTTCTCATCTTCAATATCAATTCAACTTCTAGCATGGTATATAGAGCTTAACTTAATCCATGGCTATGGCTTTCGACACTGATTCCGACAACACGACCAGAAAATCAATGATGAATTTACCTATTGTTGCAGCCCAAAATTTGCCCAACCTTTTCTTAACTCGGTTTATGTTTCATTTCATTTCTTTCTAGCATTCACATTGCATAACATGTTGCATTGAACAGGGGATCAAGAGTTTGTGCACCTCAAAAGAGGTCTTCTCAGAGCATGGAGCCTAAGCAAGAGTGGTTACTCAAGTTTGATTGGTCATCAGGACATCTCAGAGTGGTCAAGGCCTTGTTAAAGGATAGATGGATGTGTGTGGGTCAGCTCCTAACTGGGAGGCCAACTGAAGAGCATCGGAGGTTTGTGAATGCATGGCTATGGGTATGAGATGTAAATAAAGCTTATTGAGGGCCTTGAGGGTCATTGTGGAGCTTATTCAAGCTGTTGTGTGAAGTGGAACAAACCACAATTGAAAGTATTGCAGTTAGGGTTTTCATCTGGTAAATCCTCAGTCAACTGTGCAATTGAATCAGATAGAAACTCAATTCAAAGTCTCTATGGTCATTGGATGTTGTGTTAAGACATATGAGACATCATTTCAAGTTCAATTCATAAAGGGTTAAGTGTGTGAGAAGTTACTAAATCAGGGTTCTCAGGGTAAAATCCCCTATTTAGTGCCTGACTTCAAGACCACCTACCTCAAGAATCCCATCTCAATTTTTGACAAAATTGGAACTTGTAGAGCATTTTCTTAGATTTAATTTGAGTACTAGAAGTCCTCTATTGGATTTATAGAACTCAAGTTATGATCCAGACAAGTTACAGGTCATTAGAGGTATGTGATTTTGGTCAACAAAAGTCAACCAACTCCCAATCCAGTTTTGACCTAGAAGGATGTTTCTCCTCAACTTTTTGCCAACATGAAAGTTGTAGGTCTTGATCTTAGATTTCCAAATTGTAGTAGAAGTCTTTCATCTGATTTGTAGAACACAAGTTATGAGGTTTACAAGTCAGGGGTGTTTTGGGAAAGTAAGATTATAGGTCATAAAATTATAGGTCCATTTCACCAACTTAAGTACTTCAAATGGAAATATTTTCAACATGAAACTTGCTTCAAATGGGGCCATTTGCACTACCAAATCTTCTCTTTTCATGGTGGGAGCTTGGATTGAGAATTTGGGGTTTGAATTTTTCATAAAGGAGGCTTAAATTGAGAAATTGAGAATTAATGGATTTTAAACTTTTTCAAGGCAAGTTTGTGCATTTTTTGATTGCAAATAATAATTCAAAGACATTTCCATCTTCACATTGGAAAATTGAGGTCTCAAAATAGGCCATTTTAATGGTTTCTTCCTCTTTAAGTAACAAAGTGGAAATCAATCATATGATCAAAATTAAGCCTCTAATCTCATTCCTTTGATTAATGCAATTGATTTGTAGTGTATTTGGATTGAAAAACCAGCTGGTGTAGTGGTAAAAACGTGTATGACAATTTGGAAAAAGTGGTGAAATGTGAAATTTTGAAATGGGCTGTTTAGCTTGAATTGAAGCCCCATTTGATCATAAACCCATCATATAAGTATTCTAGATGAAAATTGGAGCAGAGCTAGGTCATTTTCGTGCATGAACAACCATAACACATTTTTGAAAAAGTGGTGAAAAACTCAAAAACGAATTCTCAGATTCAACCACTTTCAGACCAAATCAAGCCTTCAAACACCTCAATTGAAGCTCATGGAGTGATTCTGGGCATTTTTCGTTAAGCTTCATCACAGTTTCAAGGTCCAGTGGAGGCTCTCCACTAGGTAAACTAATTTTCAACCTTACACTCTTAATATGCCATGGTTTTTCACCATTTTCGTTGCATTTGAATCCTTGAGTTGTATGGATCATTTCTGCTTGAGTTTATGGTGTTTGATTTTATGAGCTCCAAGTTGTGTTGATTCGGTTTGAAGAATTTATGTGGTGTTTTGAGTTAATTTTCATGGATTCTTACTCCTTGCAACATGTAGATGAGGTTTAGACCATTTAATTTGAGTTTTGGTGAACTTCCATTTTTGTGCACTTTGCTTGTTGTTTGATTTCTGGATTTATTGTTGAGAATTAGTGGAAATAAAGGTTGGATTCATGATCCTCGCGACGAGTAGATGAGTTTTCATCTAATGTTTGTCAAAAATGGTTGAAAACGGTGAAGCTATGGTGTTGCGGGAGCTCGCGGTGGCCGGACCAACGGAGGGGATGACCAGAGCAAGTTTTCCGGCGACCGGTGGTTCCAAGCTTGAAGACGATGACGTGGCGCAATCGCATTCGTCCGATTTTGTGTTTTTTGATCATGTGCTTCATTTTAAGACCTACCATAGGACCTTTTAGCTTGTGTACACCATAACCAAACCCAAACTCATTAATTGAGGTGGCTCTTTGAGAGCCACTTGATTGGATTACTTTGTTGATGATCACACGGTTTACATTGCATTCCACCTTGGTCCATAGTCAAACCCAACCACGTATAGTTCATTCAAAATTTTATTATTTTTTTCTTTCTCATTGGGCCTTTCGCGAGTTATCATTCGCCCCCCCAGCTTGGGCCCATTCTCATTTTACACTCATAATGTTTGCTTTTTGCACCACATCTTTCCCATTTAATTCTTATTTTATTTGATTTTTCTGTTCTGTGCTGTTTCCATTTTAATTCAAATAAAATAGCTCTAATAGTTTAAAAATTCACCAAAAATAATTTTCATAAACTTTAATATGTCTAGTTTTTTCTGGAAATTTTTATTTTATTTTTTGACTTTATTTTCAATTTAAAAACGAATTAAATATTGGGGCTGTTTTATTTGATTTGAATTGTGGTTTTGTTCTTTCTTGATTTTATTTCCATGTTTAAACTTCTCATTTTTGCATGAAATTTTTTGATCATTGTGTTAACATGTTGATTGATCTTTGGATATTTTTTTTCATGATTTTTAAGTGCTGTTTCCATGTGATTTGAATTGCCTTTAATTCCCTCTCCATTTTTGCCTTAGTTTGGGACAGTCTTGGTGTTTTCCCTCTGTTGAGGCACTTTCCTTTTGATTTTAAATCTTCCTTTTTGACCCCTGGTTCCTAATACCTTGGGGGTCCTTTGAGATTTTATTTGGTTTTTTTAGATGCATTTTATTATTTTTCATGTATTTTGCAAGTTGCTTCATGTTTATGCATCTTTGCTGGTGTACTTGTTTTGTTTTGCTTCCAAAAGCTTGGTTGTGCATTGTTGATGCACCTTATTTTGATTGTTTCATGTAAGGGGCTTGTTATAGGCCTTGTGTGCCAATTCATAGGTCTTTACCTTGTGCATAAGTTGTTCATTTGATCTCATACTTTCATGTTGGCACATTGTGTTTCCATAAGTAGTGTTTGCTTACATTCTTTGATGTTGTTGTTTGCATTTGCTTATGATTTTTTGCTTTAGATTTTGATATCTCTTATCCTCATCCCCATTATGTCCTATGACTTTAGAATACTACTTAAGGTTGCTTGGTTCCTCCTGAGGAGGAACCTGAAGCTTGCCTAAAGTAATGAATCCATGAGGACTTTTTCTCATTGTTTTTGTTACTTGTTTTTTATGCATCTTCTTCTCCTCTTCCCTTATGCTTATTCATAATATGGCTTGAGGTTGAGATAAGCTTGTGGAGGTTCCAAACCCACACATATTTCCTCCCTCACTTGCATTGCATCTTTGTCTTCCTTGTTGCATTTGTGTTTGCATTGTTTCTTCTTCTTTTTGTCTTCCTTCCCTTAGGATTTCTAACCTCTCTTGTTCAAGTCTCTTGTTCAAGAGAGGTTATGATAGAAATTAGGGTTCAAACCATGCATGACAACATTAGGTAGTCCCCTTTCAAACTCAACTTTAGGTGCATCTTGCATGACAACTTTTAGGGTTTGGTCTAGTCCCCCTTAGTTGGTCTCTTTCTCTTCTCATCTTCAAACAACTTCAATCCACTTAATAAAGCTTGCCAATTGTTGCACGCTACGAGCCTTAAGCCATTTGGGAAATGATGATTGGGTGGTTTCCTCTCAATTATCTAGAATGTTAGTGTATGTCCTTCGGACGATATATGAAGCATTCGCTCCTAGATCATAGTCTTTAGTGCAACATGAGTTACAAACCAAGTTCAAAACACTTCTTCCTTAAAAAACATAAAAACAACTCAAACTCTTTTTCACCCCCTTGGGGTCTTAATCAGGAAAACTCTTTTCATAAACAAGAGTGTTGTTAACTTTCAGTCCTATCGCAAACGGTAACGCCTAAGTCTCCAGAGGTCGAGCTACATACACCAACTGCTAGAACTGTCTGTTAACCCTACTCGGGTAAAACTTTTGAACAACCAGTGTTCTCGTAAGCCCGAACTACATTTGTTCTGATCTTTCGTACCAGACGAAAGTACATAGGCACAAGACGCGATGTCTTGGCGAGCAACCTTTCCCCCTTCTTTGGCCGTAGTTAGGCGAACTACGTTGACTCTGACTTTCCCATTGCACGAGGGAGTACGTAGGCACAGAGTGGCGATGCTCTGCCGAGTCAGTTCTTTTTTCTTTCTCTTTTGTCCATAAGCCTTTAGCGTAGATAGTTTACACACCCTTTTAGCTAGACAACACATGCATGGATCCTGTCGAGTACGACGAACGTGAGGGGTGCTCATACCTTCCCCTTGCGTAACTGACTCCCGAACCTAGGACTTGGTTGCGATGAACTCGTCTTTTCCCGTTTTCGTCAAGTTTTTTCCGATCGTTTCCTTTCCCTTATTTGGGATAAATAACGATAGGTGGAGACTCTGTTAGTCATTTTCGGCCTTCCTTTTTTTCGCAGTAGTGACAGCTGGCAACTCTGCTGGGGACAGGAATATCCCCTATGCGAGTCAATCCTAGCGCTTGCTTGTGTTATTTTTGGATGTGTGTATATATGTGCTTTATCTTTATTTACTTCCACATTTTATTTTCCGCATCATATATCATTACTACTGTGCTGTGGGGAGGGAAGTTCCATTGAGTGAGAAGCCGAACCTGGGCTTGAGTACAAACTTAGTATTAGAAGCGAAAAGTAGTGGTGAACCTGTATGTTAGGCATGCACCAGTTCCCACGAAATTTGCACTCAGACGAGATTCTCTTTGATGTCTTTCTTTCCAGCCCAGTGGGCCGTTGAGAGAATTGCAGATTTGAGGGTTGTCGACTCTGGGGACCGATCATTTGAGATTTAGCTAAGTGAGGCCTCTTCAAGAGATGATGATGCCACACCTTCTGGGTATCGTATCATTGTTTCTTGAAAGTCTATGACGCTGATGAATGCATAGGATGCCGAACCTTGTCAATGGATAGGTCCATACCTGTGAGTGGGTGGGTTATGCAGGAAACCTTGACCTCCAGACTACCCAGTTCTTGACAGTGCAAACCTGTGTTCATGGTACAAAGGGGTCTTATGTCAGTGATTTTGTCGGTTCTAAGGCGAAGCGCTGGTTCTTCTCAACCGATAGCACAACAGTCTTGATCCCCTGTTTGCATTTGCATATGCATTTTCATTTGCATTTCATTGACGTGTGTTTATGTTGCAGGTGTACATTTCCTCTTTGATTCTGGTGATTATGTTCTATCTTTGTTGACATGGAGCCCTTGAGGAGGACCCTGACCTACAAGTTTCCTACGCCTGACATTAGAATTCTGCGAAGCCTGATTTCTCTAGCTGACAAGAAGGTTATGGAGGATTTCAGAGAATCTTATGGAAGACTTTTGAATATTGTTTGCAAACCTTCTCTGGATGAATTGAATGGCCTTCAGACATTGTTACAATTCTATGATCCTCAGTTGCGAGGCTTCACCTTCCGGAGTTTTGTTTTAGCACCTACATTGGAGGAGTTTTCTGATATATTGGGAATACCTATTCTGAACCAGATACCGTTCCATCATGTTGAGGGAGAGCCAGATTTGACTGACCTTGCTAAGGCTTTACATTTGGATGTCTCTGAGTTGAAAGGGAAGTTAGCCAGTGGGAATGGAATGTTTGGGTTTCCATTACCTTTTCTTGCGAACAAAGCTCGAGAGTTTGTTAAGAAAGGTTGTTGGGTGATATTCAATGCCTCCTTGGCCTTGTGTATCTATGGCATTATGTTATTCCCGAACATCCCAGATTTTGTAGATGCCGATGCATTCATTATCTTTGCTTCAAAGAACCCTATACCCACTCTGTTAGGCGATGTTTATCATTCTGTGCATTACAAGAACGATAATAGGAGAGGGAAGGGCGTGTCTTGTTGTGCACCCTTGTTCTATACATGGTTCAGGAGCCATCTTCCCAAGACAGGTCCGTCCTCTTCTACTGATGGCACTTTGGAATGGTCTGAGCGCTTGATGAGATTGTCTGCCAAAGACATTGTTTGGTTTGATAGGGATGTATTGGGCATTGAGATTATCTATAGTTGTGGAAGCTTTCCTAACGTCCCGTTGGTCGGAAGGAAAGGTTGCATAAACTATAATCCGACTATTACTATTCGACAGTTTGGGTATGCACTTAGAGGGCCTCCGAAGGATGAAGAGATACAGGAATCTCTGTATCTCACTAGTTTACTGGAGGGAGATACTTTGGCTAGGGTTGAACATGTATGGAGAAATGTCCATAGGAGAGGAAAGGTTGCCTTGGGAAAGAGCAATAGTCAGGCATATGCTCCATATTTGGTTTGGATTTAGAGTAGAGCCAAAGAATTGATGATGCCATATCCGTCTATTCATCCTGTGCATCCTCCTGAGATTGCAGAGCCTACTACAGTAGATATCCAAAGGTATGACCAGGTATGTCGCGAGAAGAAAGAGTTGCAGAAGACAAATGAAGAGTTAGAGAGAGAGATGGCTCAGCTCAGAAGTGAAAGGAACGAAGCAAGGTATTCTTTGAAAAAGCAAACTGAATTGGTGAATAAGTTGGGAACAGACTTAACTGAGGAGACTAAAGATAGAGAGCGCACATGCCAAGATTTGAATTCTTCTTATCGTATTCTAGACACGAAGAAGGAAGATTTAAGTAAAGCCTATTTGCAGATTTCCAAGTTTGAGGCTCAGTGGAACGCTGCCATGTCTACTAGCAAGCAGCGTGAAGACAAGTTGAAGGCGCATATCATCAAGCAGAAGGCCCATCTCCAAGCTAAAGATGAAGAGATCTCAAAGGAAGCCGCACTCAGAAGACATAGTGATTGCAAATTGTATGAAGCGCTTGCAACCTTGGAGGAGGATAGAGAGGAAGCTAGTGCTAAGAGGCGTAGGCTCGAGGAGGCTGTTGGGAAGGAGGACCCGGTCGAGGATCTTCAGTCTACTATCGGTCAGCAGGAGTTGCTCATACGTAGTTTGCTCACTAGGCCAGATCATCCGGATACACAGGCGTTATTGAAGGATTTCCAGTCTCGCCACCCAGATTGATTTGTTTCTTTGTATTCTATAGCGTAGACTTTTGTATGGACCATCACCAGACCTGTTGGTTGAGGTTCCTTTCTGTTTGTACTCATTTGCTGTTTATACTTTGCCTATAGGCTTATGTTTATATATGAGGAGTTTCTATTATGTGCTTGCTTGTGGGGCTCTCCATCGTCTTGGTTGTTATCACGAAACTAGAATCGAGGGGGAAATGTCCCTATTTGCATAAATACATGTCTGCATTTTAGCATATTTCTCGCATTTCCAGGTGCATCGGAACTGTTAACCTTATCTTGTTTCTTGTGCCACTAGTGTTTCAAGATTGCAGAACAACTAACTCATCGCTACGGTACTAGAGGCAACTAGAGAAGGCTGATGGATCAAATGTAAGTGGAAATGAAAGAGATGAGGGATCGCATTGCACAACTGATGGATATGATGCAAGGAGTTGCTACCGGTCAGGCTCAACTTCAGACTATGGTGCAACCCCTGTTGACACAAGTTGATGATGATGGGGTACTACATGGTGGGATTGCTACTAACCATACTCGGGTTGAAATCCCTCAGGCGGGCAATCCAATACCAACTTTAGTCATCCCTAATGCTGGAGGGGGTGGTCCCGGAGCTAGTGCTGGGAATGAGACAGGTTTTAATGCTGGTAATGGTAACGGGAATGGCCATGGCTTTGGTTTTGATACTACCGGTGGCATTCATGGTAGTTTGGACCATACATGGAACGAGGATCGACAAGAGGATATATTCACTCCAAGGTTCGTAAATGCTACAGGGCCTTCTGAGGCTGATAGAAGGATTCAAATGATTGAAGAAAAGATGCGATCTCTTGAGTGCCAAAATTCCATGGGACTGGATATGTCCAACCTAGGGTTGATCCCAGGCTTAAGAGTGCCTCACAAGTTCAAAGTACCCGACTTCGATAAATACAAAGGCACTACTTGCCCGAGGGTCCACCTGCGCTCGTACTATAGAAAGATGTCCACGTACTCGGACGATGAAAAACTCCTGATGCATTTTTCCAGGATAGCTTGTCCGGCCCCTCTTTGGAGTGGTACATGGGGCTGGAGCCCGCTAACATCCGCAGCTGGAAAGAGCTAGTCGAGGCTTTTGTAAGGCACTATCAATACAATAGTGACCTTGCACCGAATAGAGTCCAGTTGCAGAATCTCTCTCAAAGGAGTAACGCATGCTTTAAAGAGTACGCCCAGAGGTGGCGAGAGCTTGCTGCTAGGGTGCAACCACCAATGGTAGAGAGGGAGCTTGTGGACATGTTTGTTGCTACTCTACCAGGGGTGTACTATGAAAAACTGATAAGCAGTATGTCCAGAAGTTTCTCAGATTTGATAATCACTGGTGAAAGGGTGGAGAACGACATCAAGCTTGGAAAGATTCAGGTGGGAGAGGTACCCTCGGCTGGAGGAGGAGGAAAAAAGATATTTGGAAACAAGAAGCGTGAAGGTGACGTCAGTTTAGTGGTAAGTTCTAGAGGAAGAGGAAGGGGTCAGCCACATAACCAATATCACCAACAGCAAGTGGCCAGTGTCACTATTCCTGTGCCACAGCAGCAACGACCACAACAACAACAACAAAGACAGTATCAGCCACAACAGCAAAACCAGCAGGGTTATAGGAGGTATCCTGATAGGGCCAAGCCGAATAGAGTATTTGACACTCCACCAATGCCCTACTCTTAGGTGCTTCAAACTTTATTGCAGCTACAATTAATTCAGAAAAGGACTCTCGCTCCTTTGACAGGTGATCCTCCACCCGGCTATGACGCAAATGCACGTTGCGAATTTCACTCTAGGGCGCCTGGCCACTCTATTGACGATTGCAAGGCGTTTAAACACAAGTTGCAAGATCTCATTGACAATAAAGCCATAAATTTTTCTCATGATGCACCTAACATCGTGCAAAACCCTATGCCAAACCATGGGCAGGATAGGGTTGGTGCTATTCTGGTGGAGGAGGATTTAGACTTGATAATGGATGTGAATGAATTGAAGACTCCGTTGAAGTTCGTGAAGGACAAATTACTGGGAGGAGGTGTATTCCCAGGCTGCAGTAAGGACTGTATTAATTGCTTAAGTCATCCTAAGGGATGCGTTGATTTGAGAAGGTGTATCCAAGGAATGATAGACGAGGGGACGTTGCAGTTTGAGCGGACTGCAGAAAAGAAACCTGTTGAGGAAGTAAGCGAGGAGAGGGATGAGGTCGCTATGATCTCAATCCCATATAAGACCATAACTATTTCAGCGCCTCCTAGGCCACCAACAATCATTATTACCAAAGCAGGACCTGTGCCTTATGAAAGCACCAAAGCCATCCCGTGGAACTATGGGGCTGAGGTGTACTGTAATGATCAAAAGATAGATTTGAACAGTTTTCCTGTGGAGTCTACAGAGAATGTTGTGGGATCAGGGGCAATTACCCGAAACGGAAGTCTTTGCATCGCCTGAAGTGGTGGCTGAAAAAGCAGATAGAGGGAAGGGTAAAATGGTAATTGAAGAAACCTTCCAGTCTGGTGGAAAAGGATCTTTGGAGAATGATGTGGAGGAAGTCATGAGGCTGATACGCAAAAGCGACTACAAGATATTATCGCTGTTGTTGAGTTCCAAAGCTCACAGAAATGCATTGATGAGAGTGTTGAGTACCACTTTTGTGCCTCAAGAAATATCAGTGAACCAGCTTGAAGGGGTTGTTGGGCATGTAAGCGCGGGAAATGGCCTTGGATTCACAGATCTAGACTTAACGCCAAGGGGCAGAAACCACAATTGCGCGCTGCACATTTCTGTTGAATGTAGAGGAGTGGTTATGTCTCATGTCCTCGTTGACACAAGGTCATCTTTGAATGTGCTGCCAAAGAAGGCACTTATGAAACTGGATACTAGGGGCATTACCTGTACACCAAGTGATTTGGTTGTACGTGCTTTCGATGGTACTCGGAGGTCTGCCTTCAGTGAGCTGACTTTGCCTATCCAAGTGGGCCTAGAAGTTTTCGACGCTGTATTTTATATCATGGACATTCAGCCTGCTTATAGCTGTTTGTTAGGCAGGCCATGGATCCACTCAGCTGGGGCTGTCACATCGACTCTGCATCAGAAGTTGAAATATATGGTCGGTGGCAGTGTTGTGACAGTATGTGGAGAAGAAGATATCATGGTTAGTCACCTGTCTTCTTTCAAGTATGTTGAAGTAGATGGGGAAATCCATGAGACCATGTGTTAGGTGTTTGAAACCGTTCAGTTGAAGGATAAGACGCCAGTGGTGAGAAAAGAGCCTGAGGTGGCTATGTCTTCTTTCAAAGAAGCGCAGGCTGTGGTGTAAGCTGGCTCAGCCCAAGGATGGGGGCAGGTGATTGATATCCCTCAAAAGCAAGACAAATTCGGTCTGGGGTACCACCCGTCGTCTTCACAGAATGCACCGAAGTTCAAGGGGCCAATCAGGTTTACCAGTGGAGCTTCGAGCAGCTCAATGCCATTTCAGATGATGAAGCTGGAGACAGTGACTGCGACATGGATGCCTGGATCAAGCCATGCATTCCAGGAAAGCGCCTATGCAACTGGTCCATCGAGGAATTTGTCCAAGTGACCAATGAACAGTAATGCTTTGTTTTTTAATTATTGTACGACCCTATGTTCTACCCGAAGCATAGCGGTTTGTTATTTCAAGGCTTGTCTTGTTTATGTTTGAAAACTGTTTCATCTATTAATCAAAGGGCGTTTTTCCATTCAAATTTTGAGATCTCTGGTTTTCTTGTTTTATCTTTAATAATAAAATGGCAATGTCTTTGTTTGCATATCATTTGAAGCACTTAACCATTTTCATTGCAGGTCTTATATCATTGCAGATGACACCGACCAAGAATCTTCTATGACTCGCTTCGACTTTGATAACCCGGTATTCCAAGCTGAAGAAGAGATTGATGAGGATGAAGACTTGCCTGAGGAATTGGCTAGACTCTTAAGACAAGAAGAAAAGGTCATTCTGCCTCATGAAGAAGAGATTGAGATCGTCAACTTGGGTTCTGAAGAGGTTGTTAGAAATGTCAGGATAGGGGCCGCATTGCAAGAAGACATCAAGCAAAGGTTGATAGAGATGCTTCGAGAGTACAGTGACATCTTTGTTTGGTCTTACGAAGATATGCCTAGACTTGATACTGACATTGTGGTTCATCGATTGCCACTTCGGGAAGAATGTCCACCCGTCAAGCAGAAGCTTAGGAGGACGAGACCAGACATGGCGGTAAAAATCAAAGAAGAAGTTCAAAAGCAGTTAGACGCTGGATTTTTAGTCGTGACAACTTACCCTCTGTGGCTCGCCAACATTGTACCTGTACCTAAGAAGGATGGTAAGGTACGAATGTGCGTTAATTATAGTGACTTGAATAGGGCGAGCCTAAAGGATGATTTCCGACTCCCTCATATTGACGTATTGGTCGACAATACGACTCAATTTTCAGTGTTTTCCTTCATGGATGGCTTCTCCGGTTATAATCAGATAAAAATGGCACCAGAGGACATGGAGAAGACAACATTCATTACACCGTGGGGAACATTTTGCTATAAGGTGATGCCGTTTGGGTTGAAAAATGCAGGGGCAACTTATCAGCAGGCAATGGTGACTTTGTTTCATGATATGATTCATCATGAGATTGAGGTTTATGTTGATGACATGATCGCAAAGTCCCAGACGGAGGAAGAACATCTGGTCAATCTATTGAAGCTGTTTGAGAGGTTGAGGAAGTTTAAATTGAGGTTGAATCCAAATAAGTGCACTTTCGGAGTTCGGTCCGGAAAGCTATTGGGGTTTATTGTCAGCAGAAAAGGAATCGAGGTAGATCATGCAAAAATAAGAGCTATTCAAGAAATGCCAGCACCGAAGACTGAAAAAGAGGTCTGTGGTTTCTTAGGGAGGTTGAACTACATTGCTCGGTTTATATCTCATCTAACGGCCACATGTGAACCAATGTTTAAGCTGTTAAAGAAAGATGAGGCGGTGGTTTGGAACGAAAATTGTCAAAGAGCATTCGACAAAATAGAACAGTACTTGCAGGAGCCTCCGATACTGATACCCCCAGTGGCTGGAAGACCATTAATCATGTATTTAATGGTTCTGGAGAATAGTATGGGTTGTGTTCTCGGTCAACACGACGAGACAGGGAGAAAGGAGCATGCGATTTATTACTTGAGTAAAAAGTCCACAGATTGTGAGTCTCGTTACTCAATGCTTGAAAAAACGTGTTGCGCACTTGCTTGGGCGGCCAAACGTTTAAGACAGTACATGCTCAATCATACAACCATGCTAATTTCGAAGATGGATCCGATTAAATATATCTTTGAGAAGCAGGCACTTTTTGGAAGGATTGCCAGATGGCAAATGGTATTGACAGAATACGACATCCAGTACGTTTCCCAGAAAGCCATTAAAGGGAGTGTTCTGTCAGAATACCTTGCTGAACAACCAATTGATGATTACCAACCGATGAGATTTGAATTTCCGGATGAAGACATTATGTATTTGAAAGCAAAAGATTGTGATGAGCCATTACCCACTGAAGGACCAGAGAGGGGATCTCAATGGCAGATGATATTCGACGGTGTAGTTAATTCGTATGGTAGCAGAATTGGGGCAATTATCACAACTCCCCATGGAACTCATATCCCTTTCACTGCCATATTAACTTTCCCTTGTACCAATAATGAGGCCGAGTAAGAAGCATGTATCATGGGTTTGGAAGAAGCTATTGATCTGAGGATCAAGAATCTTGATGTATATGGCAATTCAACGCTAGTTGTTAATCAGATCGAAGGAGAATGGGAAACTCGACAGCCCAATTTGATCCCTTACAAGGATTATGCAAGAAGACTGTTACCATTTTTCGACCGTATAAACTTCCACCATGTGCCAAGAGCGGAGAATCAAATGGCAGACGCTTTGGCTACACTGTCTTCAATGTACAAGGCCAATTTTTGGAATGAAGCTCCAAGGATAGTTATCTCGCGCCTCGACAGGTCCGCTTTCAAATTTGCTACTGAAGGAGCTTCCGATGGTAAACCGTGGTTCCATGACATCCAGAATTTCCTTAAGAACCAAGAGTATCCACCAAGGGCATCAACTCAGGACAAGAAAACTCTTAGAAGATTGTCTGGAAACTTCTACCTCAACCCAGATGGTGTGCTGTATAGAAGGAATCATGATTTGGTACTACTCAGGTGTGTGGACGAAAAAGAAGCAAGCTTGCTTATGGAAGAAGTCCACGAGGGTACTTTTGGCACGCATGCCGGCGGACATGCCATGACTCGAAAGATACTACGAGCTAGTTATTTTTGGCTAACAATGGAGTCAGATTGTTTCAAATTCTCAAAGAGATGCCATAAATGCCAGATTTATGCTGATAAGATTCATGTGCCGCCGTGCCCGTTGAATGTAATGTCATCCCCTTGGCCATTTTCCATGTGGGGCATCGATATGATTGGAAAGATTGAGCCCACTACTTCCAATGGACACCGTTTTATCCTGGTAGCCATCGATTACTTCACCAAGTGGGTAGAGGCAGCATCGTATGCTAATGTGACTAAACAAGTGGTGGCAAGATTTATAAAGAAGGACATTATCTGCAGATATGGAATCCCCGAGAGGATCATTACTGATAATGGTTCGAATTTGAACAATAAGATGATGAAGGAGTTATGCCAGAACTTCAAGATCGAACATCACAACTCATCGCCCTATCGGCCAAAGATGAATGGCGCTGTTGAAGCGACCAACAAGAACATTAAGAAAATAATGCAAAAGATGGTTGTTACATACAAAGATTGGCATGAAATGTTACCTTTTGCCTTGCACGGGTATCGTACGACGGTACACACATCAACCGGGGCAACTCCTTTCTCACTAGTGTACGGTATGGAAGCTGTCCTACCGCTAGAGGTTGAGATTCCTTCTTTAAGGGTTTTGGTTGATGTAAAACTTGATGAGGCAGAATGGATCAAGAATAAATTGAATCAACTTAGTCTGATGGACGAAAAGAGGCTAGCATCAATTGCATATGGTCGTTTGTACCAGAGCGGGATGAAGAAAGCTTATGATAAGAAGGTGCGCCCTCGAAGCTTTCAGACGGGCGATCTTGTGCTGAAAAAGATTCTCCCGCCACAGTCAGATCACAGGGGAAAGTGGACTCCAAACTACGAAGGTCCATTCGTTGTACGAAAGGTTTTCTCTGGAGGAGCCTTAGTATTATCCACCATGGACGGCGAGGACTTTGCATCCCCTATGAACGCAGACGCAGTTAAAAAATACTTTGCTTAAAAGAGACCCGCTGGACACAAAAAGAAAAGTCCAGGCAAAAATGGGGCATTCCGGCGAACCATAAAAAAGGAAAAAGGTTCATGCAAAAATTAGGGATAAAATTGAAAAGATGTAAACCCGCAAAGTTGAAAACCTGAAAAGGAGACTTTGGCAAAAATGGGTATCCCGGTGAATCGAAAACCCGAAAGGGCGGTTCAGGCAAAAGTTAGGGATTGAAAAGCAAATGACTGTGGTCTGCGTATGAACTTCATTGCTTAGTGGATTGGGAGAACCTGAGGGCCGTTTATCCGAATCAATCTCTTTTGAAGACGAAGCGTCGGGAAAGCGTCAGGGTCAAGCGAGTCATAGAGGAATCAACTCATGGTGTTCGTCTGCACCATATTGCCGACATTGCTGTACTTTTTGTTTAAATGTACACTTTTGTATTTGCTTTTATGCATACTTGTAGTTTTTGCGCAACTTCCTCTTTTCAGGAGTTGCATCTGTTGTAAAAACTTTGCCTATTCACAGGTCGTTTATCAATAAACATATACTATTCAGTACTTTGTTTGTGCGCTTTGTTTTTATGCTTTTACTGTTTTGTTTGTGAAAAACGCCTGATGTTTTTGATGAACTTGCATACATAAACTTGCAGGCCTTGGCCAATAATGGCTAAAACTTTAATATTGATTGAATAATGTCACAGACGATGACCAAGATAGTCTTGTTGTATAGGTTGTCTTGTCTGTTTGTCTTTTGCAGGGTTGTTACCCTTGGGGCAAGGTCTTATGAATATGGATGGATTCATCTTTTCCCCCAAACAGTGATGTTCTCCAGCAGTTGAGGTTGCATCTCTATCCCAGTAGAGTTGCATGCAGTGTTTAGTTTGTCCCTGGCAGTTCGCCAGTGCGTTTTAATTCCCCGCAGAGTACGAGATTGTGTTCACTCCCCAGCGAGTCGAGATTCGGGCATATCCCCAAAAGTAGGCGCCAGATTTTCCCCAGAAGTGGCCTGGTATTTCTCCCTCTCACTCAGTCTGATTGAAGGAACTCAGCTTTCAGCAGTACAGACCGAGACATCCGATAGGCATTTTGTTTCTCCTCAGGTAAGTTAGGTTGTTTAGCCTGTTTGTTTTAAGTACTCGGTGAGTTATCTGTTCTTCAGAAAGTTTTTGTATTCCGGAGAGTCAGCAAGTGGTGATCTGCATCCTCGTTTGATTTTGGTGTAAATCCAATTGTTATTGGCATGGGTAAGATTTTCCCTGCAGGTTTGTTTGTCGTTCCTGACAGGATGGTTTCTGTTTCCCTAATATTTACTTTGTCGTTTCAGTTCCGATGCATCTGCATGTGTGCATAACATCTACCCAAACGCGTAGCATTTCCATTTCGTATGGAGCATTGTGCCATTTTTAAACATTTTCATGTGAAACATAGACCAGGTTGTTATCTCTTTGTTTCAGGTGTTTCTTCGGAGGTTTGATTTTCCCTTTTGGTATCCAGACCATGTGATCTCTCTTAGCCCGCATGGTATCCAGACCCTGGCACATGTTATTCCCCAGCAATATCTTCGGATTTGAGTGGGTCATGATAAGTATGGCGATGATCACCTCTCCCTGTTGAGTATCCAGACTCCGGCCCATACCCAATTGATGAAGTTTTCCTTTTTCCGTCGAGTATCCAGACTCCGATAAGGATGGTTGTGGTATCCAGACCACGGTGAACGATATTATTTTTCTTTTTCCGTTGAGTATCCAGACTCCGGTATTTTTCAAACAGGTATTTTCTTGACCCGTTGAGTATCTAGACTCCGGTCAAATTCCTTTGTGGTATCCAGATCACAGCAAGTGTGTTTGTGCCTTATGGTATCCAGACCATGGCTTATGCTCGTTTTATTATGTTTTCTCCGTTGAGTACCCAGACTCCGGTAAAGTCAGTTGGGTATCCAGACCCTGATGAATTTTGTTTATGCTTTCTCTGCTGAGTATCCAGACTTCGGTAATGGCAGTTATGGTATCCATACCATGGTAGTTTATCTGATGCTTCATGATATCCAGGTCACAGTAATTGTGGTTATCTCCTATCTTCGTGTGGTATCTAGACCGTGGCACACAATGTTTTCTCAGCCTATATGGTATCCAGACCACAGCTCGTATTGTTTCCCAGCAACATCGTTTGACTTGAACTCGTAGGATATCCAGATCCTGATGAATATATTTCTTCTGCATCGAGCATTCAGGCTCAGATTGCATTGAGCATCCAGGCTCAGGTTATTGAGTATCCAGACTCAAATTCATTAATTGAGTATCCAGACTCAGATTTATTAACCGAGTATCCAGACTCAGGTTTATCGCATAGAGCATTCAGGCTCAAATTGCGTCGAGCATCCAGGCTCAGATTTTTGAGTATCCAGACTCAGATGTGTTCTTTGAGCGTCCAGGCTCCAATTTGTGTTTTTGAGCATCCAGGCTCCGATTCATTCCGAGCATCCAGGCTCCAGATATTGAGTATCTAGACTCAAATTTATTATTGAGCATCCAGGCTCCAATTCGCCGTTTATTGAGCATCCAGGCTCTAGTTTTGTGTTTATCGAGCATCCAGGCTCCAATCTTTGAATATCCAGACTCAGACTTGTCTTTGAGAAATCAGGCTCCGTTTATTGAGTATCCAGACTCAGATTTATGTTTTGAGCATTCAGGCTTTGATTTCTGTGGAGTATCTAGACTCCGGTAACTTGGATTGTTACTTTTTGTCAATATGGTATCCAGACCTTGGCGCCGCTTTTGACGTTTGTATTCTCTTTCCCCAACAGGGTGGCTTTGAGATCAATTATGCTATATTCGGATTTTCTGCGGTTGGAAAATTTCCGGGTTCTTTGGTATTCAACCATCTTTTACCTTGATTGCGTGAAAACTGTTCGCTTTTCACTCATTCAGGTCCAAGTCGTTTGAATAGGGGTAGCTGTTGCACCCTAAAATTTGTTCAACCTTTTCTTAACTCGGTTTATGTTTCATTTCATTTCTTTCTAGCATTCGCATTGTATAGCATGTTGCATTGAACAAGGGATCAAGAGTGTGTACACCTCAAGAGAGGTCTTCTCAGAGCATGGATCCTAAGCAAGAGTGGTTACTCAAGTTTGATTGGTCATCAGGACATCTCAAAGTGGTCAAGGCCTTGTGAAAGGATAGATGGATGTGTGTGGGTCAGCTCCTAACTGGGAGGCCAACTGAAGAGCATCGTAGGTTTGTGAATGCATGAATATGGGTATGAGATGTAAAGAAAGCTTATTGAGGACCTTGAGGGTCATTGTGGAGCTTATTCAAGCTGTTGTGTGAAGTGGAACAAGCCACAGTTGAAAGTATTGCAGTTAGGGTTTTCATCTGGTAAATCCTCAGTCAACTGTGCAATTGAAAAAGATAGAAACTAAATTCAAAGTCTCGATGGTCATGGGATGTTGTGTTAAGACATATGAGACATCATTTCAAGTTCAATTCATCAAGGGTTAAGTGTGTGAGAAGTTACTAAATCAGGGTTCTCAGGGTAAAATCCCCTATTTAGTGCCTGACTTCAAGACCACCTACCTCACGATAAAAGTCCTATCTCAATTTTTGGAAAAAGTGTAACTTGGATAGAATTTTCTTAGCTTTAATTTGAGTACTAGAAGTCCTCGATTGGATTTATAGAACTCAAGTTATGATTCAGACAAGTTACAGGTCATTAGAGGTATGTGATTTTGGTCAACAAAAGTCAACCAACTCCCAAGCCAGTTTTGACCTAGAAGTATGTTTCTCCTCAACTTTTGGCCAACATGAAAGTTATAGGTATTGATCTTAGCTTTCCAAATTGTACTAGAAGTCTTTCATCTGATTTGTAGAACTCAAGTTATGAGGTTTACAAGTCAGGGGTATTTTGGGAAAGTAAGATTATAGGTCATAAAACTATAGGTCCATTTCACCAACTTAAGTGCTTCAAATGGAAATCTTTTCAACATGAAACTTGCTTCAAATGGGGCCATTTGCATTACCAAATCATCTCTTGTCATGGTGGGAGCTTGGATTGAGAATTTGGGGTTTGAATTTTTCATAAAGGAGGCTTAAATTGAGAAATTGAGAATTAATGGATTTTAAACTTTTTCAAGGCAAGTTTGTGCATTTTTTTATTGCAAATAATAATTCAAAGACATTTCCATCTTCACATTGGAAAATTGAGGTCTCAAAATAGGCCATTTTCATGGTTTCTTCCTCTTGAAGTAACAAAGTGGAAATCAATCATATGATCAAAATTAAGCCTCTAATCTCATTCCTTTGATTAATGCAATTGATTTGTAGTGGATTTGGATTGAAAAAACAGCTGGTGTAGTGGTAAAAACGTGTATGACAATTTGGAAAAAGTGGTGAAATGTGAAATTTTGAAATGGGCTGTTTAGCTTGAATTGAAGCCCCATTTGATCATAAACCCATCATATAAGTATTCTAGATGAAAATTGGAGCAGAGCTAGGTCATTTTCGTGCATGAACAACCATAACACATTTTTGAAAAAGTGGTGAAAAACTCAAAAACGAATTCTCATATTCAACCACTTTCAGACCAAATCAAGCCTTCAAACACCTCAATTGAAGTTCATGGAGTGATTCTGGGCATTTTTCGTTAAGCTTCATCACAGTTTCAAGGCCCAGTGGAGGCTCTCCACTAGGTAAACTAATTTTCAACCTTACACTCTTAATATGCCATGGTTTTTCACCATTTTCGTTGCATTTGAATCCTTGAGTTGTATGGATCATTTCTGGATCATTTTTGCTTGAGTTTATGTGTTTGATTTTATGAGCTCCAAGTTGTGTTGATTCGGTTTGAAGAATTTCTGTGGTGTTTTGAGTTAATTTTCATGGATTCTTACTCCTTGCAACATGTAGATGAGGTTTAGACCATTTAATTTGAGTTTTGGTGAACTTCCATTTTTGTGCACTTTGCTTGTTGTTTGATTTTTGGATTTATTATTGAGAATTAGTGGAAATAAAGGTTGGATTCATGATCCTCGCGACGAGTAGATGAGTTTTCATCTAAGGTTTGTCAAAAACGGTTGAAAAACGGTGAAGCTATGGTGTTGTGGGAGCTCGCGGCGGCCGGACCAACGGAGGGGATGACTGGAGCAAGTTTTCCAGCAACCGGTGGTTCCAAGCTTAAAGACGATGACGTGGCGCAATCGCATTCGTCCGATTTTGTGTTTTTTGATCATGTGCTTCATTTTAAGACCTACCGTAGGACCTTTTAGCTTGTGTACACCATAACCAAACCCAAACTCATTAATTGAGGTGGCTCTTTGAGAGCCACTTGATTGGATTACTTTGTTGATGATCACACGGTTTACATTGCATTCCACCTTGGTCCATAGTCAAACCCAACCACATATAGTTCATTCAAAATTTTATTATTTTTTTCTTTCTCATTGGGCCTTTTGCGAGTTACTATTCGCCCCCCCAGCTTGGGCCCATTCTCATTTTACACTCATAATGTTTGCTTTTTGCACCACATCTTTCCCATTTAATTCTTATTTTATTTTATTTTTCTGTTTTGTGTTGTTTCCATTTTAATTCAAATAAAATAGCTCTAATAGTTTAAAAATTCACCAAAAATAATTTTCATAAACTTTAAGATGTCTAGTTTTTTCTGGAAATTTTTATTTTACTTTTTGACTTTATTTTCAATTAAAAAACGAATTAAATATTGAGGGTGTTTTATTTGATTTAAATTGTGGTTTTGTTCTTTCTTGATTTTATTTCCATGTTTAAACTTCTCATTTTTGCATGAAATTTTTTGAGCATTGTGTTAACATGTTGATTGATCTTTGGATATTTTTTTTCATGATTTTTAAGTGTTGTTTCCATGTGATTTGAATTGCCTTTTATTCCCTCTCCATTTTTGCCTTAGTTTGGGACACTCTTGGTGTTTGCCCTCTGTTGAGGCACTTTGCTTTTGATTTTCAATCTTCCCTTTTGACCCCTGGTTCCTAATACCTTGGGGGTCCTTTGAGATTTTATTTGGTTTTTTTAGATGCATTTTATTATTTTTCATGTATTTTGCAAGTTGCTTCATGTTTATGCATCTTTGCTGGTGTACTTGTTTTGTTTTGCTTCTAAAATCTTGGTTGTGTATTGTTTATGGACCTTATTTTGATTGTTTCATGTCAGGGGCTTGTTATAGGCCTTGTGTGCCAATTCATAGGTCTTTACCTTGTGCATAAGTTGTTCATTTGATCTCATACTTTCATGTTTGCACATTGTGTTTCCATAAGTGGTGTTTGCTTGCATTCTTTGATGTTGTTGTTTGCATTTGCTTATGATGTTTTGATTTAGCTTTTGAGATCTCTTCTCCTCACCCCTATTCTGTTCTATGACTTTGGAATACTACTTAAGGTTGGGAGGAACCTGAAGCTTTCTTAAAGTAATGAATCCAAGAGGACTTTTTCTCATTGTTTTTATTACTTGTTTTTTATGCATCTTCTTCTCCTATTCCCTTGTGCTTATTCATACTATGGCTTGAGGTCGAGATGAGCTTGTGGAGGTTCCAGCCCCACACATATTTCCTCCCTCACTTGCATTGCATCTTTTTCTTCCTTGTTGCATTTGTGTTTGCATTCTTCATTTGCATTGTTTCTTCTTCTTTTTGTCTTCCTTCCCTTAGGATTTCTAACCTCTCTTGTTCAAGAGAGGTTATGATAGACATTAGGGTTCTAACCATGAATGACAACATTAGGTAGTCCCCTTTCAAACTCAACTTTATGTGCATCTTGCATGACAACTTTTAGGGTTTGGTCTAGTCCCCCTTAGTTGGTCTCTTTCTCTTCTCATCTTCAAACAACTTCAATCCATTTAATAAAGCTTGACAATTGTTGCATGCTACGAGCCTTAATCCATTTTGGAAATGATGATTGGGTGGTTGCCTCTCAATTATCTAGAATGTTAGTGTATGTCCTTCGGACGATATACGAAGCATTCACTCCTAGATCATAGTCTTTAGTGCAACATGAGTTATAAACCAAGTTCAAAACACTTCTTCCATAAAAAACACAAAAACAACTCAAACTCTTTTTCACCCCTGTTGCACCCCAAAATTTGGCCAACAATTATTTATTCACTGAGTGTTTGAAAGTGGATACCTTCATCAGAAAGTTCAAGAGATCCCCAGAGGAATTGGGTGAAACCAGGGTTGTGTGCTTCATAGCTTGAGAGTTGTGGGTGCCCCTCAGATGATTCTGAGACTTTGAGAATGAACTTGATGTTTGGAGAAAGCCTATGAGATGTCTTGATAGCCATCATGAAGCCCAGAGAGGTCATTAGGCAAGAATTCAGAAGATTCAACCATGATTAGTAGAATTAGGGTTTTGATTGGGTCAACCCTAGGATCACTGAAGATTTGGAGAAGGTTGAGACCTAATCCAAGGGCCATGAGATCATGGAATGATGCATAAAGATGTTATAAAGATGATTCCTAGACCAACTCATCATGATTGAGGAGTTTGAGAAGTTTTGAGTTAGGGTTTCCAAGGATTGTCAGTGAAAAAACCCTAGTTTGATCCCTATCTTCCAGGCAGTTTTAGCTCTAGATGTGATTGATATCTCATCTTCCCCACAACATGAATGTTGTAGAGCTTGTTCTTAGCTTTAATTTGAGTGGTGGAAGTCCTTAATAGGAGTTGCAGAGCTCAAGTTATGGTTTTGACAAATTACAGGTCAGCTGAGGTGTGTGAATCTGGGTCCTTGAAAGTCACCCAACTTGCAGGCAACTTTTGCCCTAGTAGGATGATTCCTATGATCTCTTGGTCAACATGAATGTTGGAGGGCATCTTCTTAGCTTTAATTTGAGTGGTAGAAGTCCTTGATAGGATTTGTGAAACTCAACTTATGGTTTGAACAAGACAGGGGTATTTTGGTCATTTGTCAGTTATAGGTCATTTTAGCCAATGCCTAAAACTCCTATTTCCAAGCCTCAAATGGAAAAACTCAAAACATGAAAGTTGTTCAAAATGTGATTTTAAGTCTAGAAAGAAGGTCACAAATTGTTGGAAAAGCTCATAGCATGAGGTTGCATGATTGGTCAAAAATGAACTAAAAATGGCATATAAGTTTGAAAAGTTGAATTTGAAAATTGGTTTGGAAGATCTAGGAATCCAAAATAGGTCATCCAATATATAATTTTGATTGGAAACATCATTTTGAGAACATTGGTTTAGATAGAATTTTGATTTGAGGCTTTAAAATGGGTGATGCTTTGTTATTTTGTTACTTGCATTTGAAGTCACCCTTGGAAACCTTAACACAAGGTAAGGAAAAAGCTTGTAATGGCTTATAACACTTCAATATGTCATATGAGGAGATTTTAAGGTCATTTTGCAAGACTTAATGCATAGTGCATGAGATTTTCAAGTTATCATCACATGACATTTTCAACACTTTCAAGATGATTCTAGAATGATCTAGTTGTTTCCATCCATCATTATAAAAAGAATGAATCACAAGGAGGAAAAGGTTGGTGATAGCAAGAGGATTCAGAGGGGAGAGAAAGAGAGAAGCAGCCATTGAAGAGGTTTCTTCAAATTGAAGCAATTCTGATTTCCTTCCATTGTAGATCTTCCCCTTCATCACAAGTGCAAACAGAAGGCTATTGATCATCCAAGGACCATTTGGAGGAAGTTTCAAGGCCTGAAAGCAGCCACACGAGTCTCCACCATAACCTCTTGACAGGTTCTTTCTCATCACCATTCTCTTAAGTTATGTAGTTTTAATTAGCTTTATAGGTCTAGAACTGGTGCATTAGGTTAAATGATGAAGTTCTGAGAACTAGAGCCCGATCCATGGTAGTTGATGGCAGGGTCAAGAAAATTTGATCTCCAAGATTTAGCTGGTTTGTGAGTTTCAGTTAGCAAGAACTAGCTTAGAATGGTTAGGGTATTGTGTAGAACAACTGTATGTCACTGGATTCAGGGATTATGGAAGGTTGGTATCAGGTGTGCATGGTTGAACCCTGACCTTGCAAGCTTCTGTGGGGGTGATCTAGAGAGAGTTAGGGAAATTGGTACGTATGGCTGTGTTCCCCTGGATGAGTAGATAATCTTTCGTTTTGGAATCGTGGAATTTCATCCACTGAGCAGAGAGAACAAGACGGTTGAATTCGTGTGCATGAAGCGGGTGAGTCTGAAAACCCTAAGTCATTTTGGGGACGATGACCAACGTCCATTGGATTAGCTTGACTGGTTGACCTATTCATCTCAATCTGCGGCCCAGATCAATCCAAGAAAACGGAGGGAAAATTCAAACAGCCAGACGACGCCGTTTCAATTAGTGAACGCGTCTGGGCTTGATGGGTCCAATGTGCTACGCGCACCCCCCCTTTGATTCAGCCCAAATGAAATCAACTGCCTATCCCTTCTATTGCCACCCCCTCCCTTTTATATTATTTTTATTTGTTTTATACTTTTTGCAATCTTAATAAATTCATAAAAAATTGATAAATGATGATTTTTTACTCATTCTTTTTTCTAGGTTTAGATAATTTTGTGTAGAAAAATATAAAAATAAAAATGAAATTTTATTTTTAATGTGGAATTAATGGTGGCATTTTCTTTTAAATAGGGTATTTTCTCTCCTTTAGGTTATACCTTATCTTGCAAGAATTGTTTTAGGACCTTCCCTTAGGTTTTTTAATTCATTCTTTTTTGTGTGATTAGATATTGAACCCTAGTTTCATGTAGGATTTATCCCTTGATTTTAGAAATTAAATTTGATGTAGTTTGATTGTTAGACATTTAGGTGTTCTAATTAGGGTTTTTAAGTAGTATACTTGAACTTCAACATTTTATTTTTGGGGTTTTTAGGCCAAATTAGTGTATGGGGAATATATGGGACTTAAGGGTAGTTAAATAGGATCCCCTAGAATTTATATTAGGAATTTGTATGGTATTTTAGTATTTTTCATTGATTTTTGAATTGAATGTTGTTTGTGTGGCCTTTAGGGCTAGTTTAGTTTTGTTTTGCCTTGCTTTGGAGTTGTTGTTGGCTTGAGGAGCTTGGGCATCATGTGAAGACCTTGTGAAGAGCTTGTGAATCATCCTTGAAGACTTGAAGGCCTTGGAGAGGAGTTTAGCATAGCTTTTGTTTTGTTTATAGGTTCATAGGTGCATAGGCAGAGCCCTAGATAGAATGTTTTGTTCAATAAACAAGGAGTGTCTTGTTCACCTCCTTTCTTCTCTATGACACAGAGTCCCTTAAGGGTATTCACCTCTCTCCTTTGGAGGGATTAGTGACCTTGCCCTATAAGGTAGAACTTTGAGAGAGCATTTCCTTTGATGTTAAGTCCTCAATGGCATCCTTTGGAAGTCAGTGAGCACTGCAACATCCTCACCTCATCTTATTGACTGAATCTTGTTTGCTGGAGCATTTGAGCCATTAAAGATAGAAGCTGAAGCTTTGAAGAGGATGATTCCTTGAAGATTGTTGAAGTCTGAAGACTTTGTTGATGCCTGAAGATCCCTGGAGATAGTAAAGCCTGAAGGTAGAGCTGATCAAAGGAGCTGAAGCTCAAAGGGAAAAGATGAGTTGATACTCATGTTGTAGGGTTGATACCTGGAAAGCAAGTGATCTCTGAAGTCTGAAGACTGGGTTGCTGCTGGAGGAGCTGAGGCTTTCTTCTGTTTTCTTTGATATATTGTGTGTTTTGTCTGATTTGTCTGTTGCATTAGACTAAGCCCATTTAGAATAAGTTCAGTCTAAGAGCATGAGTGCATCTGATTGTATTGTTATTGCTTGGCTTTGCTTGCGGGTATTCGGTAGAGCCCAGCTCCCTTGCCCATGTGTTTATTTTGCTTGATAGCATTTCATTTCTTTTGTCTGTATGATTACAGTTTACTGTTTTTGCTTGATAACATGTTGTTTTTTAGTATGATTACTGTTATTTCATGACTGGCTTGAGGTTGAGACGAGCTTGTGGAGGCTGAAGCCCCACACACATTTCCTCCCTCACTTGCATTGCATGCATTTTACTGTTAAAGCTGATGCTTTTGTCTGTTTTGGTGTATCATTGACATGATCCCTTAGGACTCTCATTTCCTCTGATGAGGATTTGATGATAGACTTTTAGGTTGAAACCTATGCATGACAACATCTAGGAGTTCCCTGTTCAAACCTCAACCATAGGATGAATCCATGGCATGACAACAGTAGGATTTGATAGTCTCCCTCCTAGTTGGGCCTGTTCTCTTCTCATCTCGAAACAGTTTAAGATACAGTAATCATGAATGATTTCTTTCGTACGTTACGAGCCTTAAGCTATCTGAGAAAGGATTGTGGGAGAGTTTCTTTTCCACAGTCTGGATGTTTAGTATGGTACCCTTTGGGTGACATGCGACGCATTCACTCTCAGGTCATAGTCTCTAGTGCGGTTGAGATCGCAAACACAATAAAAAACACTTCTTTTAGGAGATAACCCGTAGTTTCGCGAACTACGTTTGCTCTGATCTTTCATACCAGATGAAAGTACGTAGGCATAGGATGCGACATCCTAGCGAGCAACCTTCCCCACCTTCCCCCGTAGTTAGCCGAACTACGTTGACTCTGATTTCTCATTCTCTGATGAGAATACGTAGGCATAAAGCGCGATGCTTTGCCGAGTCATTTTTCTTTTCCTTTTCAGCCATCCTTGATAGGTAGATAGATTATAACCAACCCATCCAAGTAAACAAACAAGCGAGGATCCCGTCGAGTACGACGGACGTGAGGGGTGCTAATACCTTCCCCTTGCGTAACCGACTCCCGAACCCAGACAATGGTTGCGATGACCTTGTCTTACCCTTATTCGTCAGGTTTTTCCGATCGTTTCCTTTCCCGCTCTGAGGGATAAATAACGAAAGGTGGCGACTCTTCTGTCATGCCGGCACCTTATTTTCGTGCAAGCGACAGCTGGCGACTCTGCTGGGGACTCCAACGGTTCCCTGTGAGTCAATCCTATCGTTTATGTGTTTGCTTGTTGGGTTGCGTTTATTTATCGCATTTTTACTTCTCACGCTTTATTTCCCGCATTTTATTTCCAGTATAATATGGTTATTTGTGCTGTTGTGGGATGGGAGTTCTGATTGAGTGAGAAGCCAGACCCAGGCTTGAGTGCACCATAGACTTAGAGTGGAAATTAGTGGGCGCGTGCTTGCTTTGCAGGCACTAGTGTCTCATGAAATCCACGCTCAGACGAGGTTCATCCGGTTGGCTTCACTTTCAACCCTTTGGGTTGAGACGGTTGCTGGTTTGGTGGATTGTCGACTCTGGGGACCGATCATTTGTGATTCAGCTAAGTGAGGCCTCTTCAGGACTTGATGATGCCACTCCTTCTGGGAATCGTATCATCAGTTTTGAAAGTCTGTGACGCTGATGAACGCATAGGATGCCGTACCTTGAGTCAGTCTAGGTTCATACCTGTGAGTGGGACTGAGTTTATTGCAGGAAACTTAGACCTTCAGACTACCTGGTTTTCTTGACAGTAAATCAGTTATGTTGGGTTCTCAGTTGCAGACATGTTCTTGATAGAGCAAGAGGTTTTTGATCAGAGGATCTTGTCGCCGGATGTTTGTCTGTTCTTGATAGAGCAGGCTTTGATCAGTATGTTATCATCAGTGGTTTGTTCTGGATGGAGCAGATTTTGAGTGAGGTCTGAAGGCCTCATCGGCAGATGTTATTTGTTCTTGATAGGGCAGATTTTGAGTGAGGTCTGAAGATCTCATCAGCAGCTGTGTGTTTGTTCTTGATAGGGCAGATTTTGATTTGGGGTCTGAAGACTTCAGCAAGTGTTCCTTGATCTTGCACCCGGGGTCCTTATTATCATGCACTTACTCTTGACAAAGCAGAATTTCGATCTCGATCCTATCAGATGGTTATTCTCAGCAGATCAGAGCAGTGGTTTTACACCGGGGTTTCGTCCTCATCAGTGACTGTTGATACCGAATCTCCACAGCAGCCACCTGGATATATTATTGCATACCTGCATTTTGCATTAGTTTACGCATTCATCTGCATTCCATTAACGTGTGTCTGTGTTGCAGGTACCGTTTCCCCGATCCAGGATTTCCCGTTTCCTACTGTTGTTATGGCTTCTCTCAGGAAGACTGTTGCGTACAAGTTCCCGACCCCCGATGTGTCGAAGCTGACTGGTTTGATAGCCCTGGCAGGGGATTCTGTGAAGGATAGGTTCAGGAAGTCTTATGGCAAGTTGCTTAGTCTGGTCTACAAACCTTCTGCGTCTGAGTTGAATGGGTTACATGCTCTTCTGCAGTTTTATGATCCTCCCTTGAGGTGTTTCACTTTTCATGACTTCGTTCTCGCGCCGACATTGGAAGAGTATGCTGATATGCTGGGTGTGTCTATCAAAAGGCAGATGCCTTTTGTCCACATGGATGCTGAGCCTGACCTGGTTAGCTTGGCTTCCTCACTCCATTTGAGCGCCTCTGAGTTAGTGGTAACGAGTTGGAACAAGGTCCCAGGGTTCTCTCTGCAGTTTCTGATAGCTAAGGCTCAGCAGTGTGCTAAGGACAAATGTTGGGACGCCTTCAGCGCCATCCTTGCTTTATGCATATATGGCATCATCCTATTTCCCAGCATGCCTGATTTCGTAGATTTTGATGCATTCCATATCTTTGCCTCAGGGAATCCAGTCCCTACTCTGATCGGAGACGTTTACCATTCAGTGCATTACAAGAATGAGAACCGGAGAGGGAAGAATGTTTCATGCTGCGTACCGTTGTTGTACAAGTGGTTTGATAGTCATTTGCCCAAGAGGGGTTCTTCTGTCTTGTCTGCAGCCACAGTTGAGTGGCCTGAGCGTTTGATGAGCTTGTCGGTAGAAGACATTGTTTGGTTCGTTGACAGAAGCAGGTTAGGCACCGAGATGATCTTCAGTTGTAGTGGGTTTCCTAACGTACCTCTGATAGGTAGGAAGGGTTGCATCAACTACAACCCATCATTGCTAGTTCGTCAGTTTGCATATGCTTTGAGGAATCCACCGAAGGAAGAAGAGGTACGGGAATCTCTGTACCTCACGGGTATTCTAGAGGGGGAGTTGTTGTCCAAGCTTCAGTATGCGTGGAACAATATTAGCACGAGAGGAAGGTCTTTGTTGGGGAAGAGCGACAACCAAGCTTATCCTCCTTATTCAGATTGGATCAGAGCCAGAGCCAGCGCTATAGGGATGCCATTCCCTCATGTCAGACCAGAGAGTCCTCCACCAGTCAAAGAGCCTACCACTGTGTCCATTCATCAGCACAACCAGGTATTAGCTGAGCGTGATGAACTGAAGAGGGCAAATGCAGAATTAGAGAAGGAGTTAGCTCAGCTTCGAAGTGAGAGGAACGAAGCCGTGCATGCTCTCAAAAAGCAAACAGAGTCGGTGAGCCAGCTGAGTGCAGACTTGGCAAAGCAGATTGCTGATCGGGAACGCTTAGGTCAAGACTTCAGAGCTGCTAATGATGTGCTGGCTACGAAGAAGACGCATTTGGAGGAAGCATACCGGAGAATATCTAAGTTCGACCAGCATTGGAAGACTTCCATGGCCACCAGGAAGGAGCGAGAAGACAAGCTGAGGCTGCAGATTTCTAAGCTAGAGACTGAAGTGAAGGACAGTGAGCGGAGGTTTGATGAAGAGACCGCCCGCAGGTACTCCGCTGAAGCCCGTCTCAACAAAGCCATTGCTAGCCTGAAGGAGCATAAGCTGATGTTTGAGTCTAAGAAGCGGAAGCTGGAAGATTGTTTTGGCGAAGGCGCTTGGGAGAGTTCAGTTCAGGGACTTCAGCATACTATCAGGCAGAGGGAACTGCTCGTCGAAGGGTTGCTCACTTCGCCAGATCATTCAGAGACAAAGGAGTTATTAGCAGAGTATCGCGCCCGTGGCCGTACTTGACTAGTTATATCCCTGTTGTTTTTGATCTTTGATGTATGCTGACCATCACCAGATTTGTTGGCTGAGGTCATGCTGTTGATTTGTACTCGCTGATACTGTGTACAGCCTTGACAGGCCTTTCCATATATATATGAGATTGATGTTTCCATGATCGGGCTCAGATTTCTTCTTCCTCTTGTTATTATCAGCACCGTCACTAAGGCACTAGGATCGGGGAAAAATCTCCCACGCACACAGACACACGCATGCATCTGCATGAAGCATATTTGCATGGTGTATATCTTATTGCTTTTCCTAACCTTTATTGTTAACAGGTTTTTCAGGTTCCGCGCTGCTTCCGATCTCCAGGATTGATCAAAGACTCATCCACCGCTACTCAACTCGCACTAATCAGACAAGAATCATGGACCAGGTACAGTCAGATGTTCAAGAGCTCCGTGAGCGGATGGATCGTTTTATGGAGCTGATGCAGGTGGTCGCGAATGGTCAAGACCAGCTTCGTACCCTGGTTCAACCTCTGATCTCCAGGGTTGACAGTAATGGCATACTTCACGGAGGGGCCGTGCCTACTCCTCCTCAAGGGGATACTCCACAGAACGTTGTTCCTGCTGCCGGGGGCAACGGCAGTGCTAACGGCAATCTGATGACTAATCTCGGACTCAACGCGGCTGGCGCCGTCAATGGTAGTTTGGGAGCCAACGTTAACATGGGGCCGGTCAACGGCAATGCTGGTGCAGGAAATTTGGTGGTGCCTCAACCGTGGCTGGAGGACCATCAGGATGATATATTCTCTCAGAGAGGTATAGAGGCAGAGTTGAATGCCGAGGCTCGACTCAGGTTCAAGGCGCTGGAAGACAAGATGAGAAGCATAGAAAATCAGAACACATTGGGCGTTGACATGTCCAACCTCGGGTTGATTGCTGACTTTAAAGTACCTCACAAGTTCAAGGTGCCTACCTTTGAGAAGTATAAGGGCACCACTTACCCCCGGGTCCACCTCCGATCTTATTATAGAAAGATGTCTGCTTATTCTGACGATGAGAAGCTGCTGATGCACTTCTTTCAGGATAGTCTTTCTGGGCCATCGCTCGAATGGTATATGGGCTTGGAGCCCGCTGCTGTGCGCACCTGGAAAGAGCTTGCAGAAGCGTTTGTCCTCCACTATCAATATAATAGTGACTTGGCTCCCAACCGAGTTCAGCTTCAGAATCTCTCACAGCGGAACAATGAAAGCTTCAAAGAATACGCCCAGCGGTGGCGTGAATTGGCTGCCCGGGTTCAACCGCCGATGGTTGAGCGTGAGCTGGTGCAAATGTTCGTGGCTACCCTTCCTGGAATCTACTATGAAAAGCTGGTCAGTGGCATGTCTGGAACATTCTCGGCTCTCATCACTTTGGGCGAGCATGTTGAGAACGGTATAAAGATCGGAAAAATTCAGGGCGAATCATCCTCAGCTGGAGGAGGTAGCAAGAAACCCTATACTGGCAAGCGTCGAGAGGGAGATGCCAGTGCTGTCACTAATGCTAGGAGAAAGGGCAAGGGCCCTCAGTCTCAGATTGCTAGCATAAACATTCCAGCTGCTCCGCCGCAGCCGCAACAGCAGCAGCCTCAGCAGCAGAATCAGCAGGGGTATAAAAGATATCAGAATCGGGCTCCTATGGCAAACTGTCATTTTGAAACTCCACCTATGTCATATGCGCAGCTTCTGCAAACGTTGCTTCAGCTTCAGTTAGTTCAAAAGAGGACAATGGCTCCCTTAACAGGGGCACCACCACCGGGATATGACGCCAATGCTACTTGTGATTTCCATACTGGGGCACCGGGCCATACGATTGAGAATTGTAAAGCTTTTAAGCACAAAGTCCAGGACTTGGTGGACGCCAAGGTCATTAACTTTTCTGATAGCGTGCCCAACGTTACCAAGAACCCTATGCCTCACCATAGGGGAGGCGGAGTGAATGCCGTTATCACCGAAGAGAGTGCAGACTTGCTGACTGATGTCAGAGATTTGAAAATGCCGCTTAGTTTTGTCAAGGCTAAGTTGCTGAAGAAGGGCTTCTTTCCTGGATGTGGAGAGTTATGTATGGCTTGTGCTACACTTCCTGATGGGTGTGGGCAGCTGGTAGAAGGTATCCAAAGTCTGATGTCCGAGGGTATTTTGCAATTCAGCCGGAGAATTGAAAGTGTATCAGGGGAGGTTGTGCTGAGACAGGCAGATGAAGTTGCCACCATTACTATTCCTCGTCACCCTATTACTATTTCTGCACCCCGACCGCCTACTATCACTATCACCAGGGCCGGGCCAATCCCATTCGAAAGCACTAACGCCGTTCCATGGCATTACGGCGCCGAAGTTTATTGCAATGGTCAGAAGTTAGAGCTGGAGCCATACGGATCGACTGTGCAGAATCTTGCCGGAGTCAGTGGCATTACTCGAAGCGGTAGAGTGTTTGCGCCAGCAGAGGTTGCGGCAGAGAAAGTGGTCAGGGCTGATGCTGCTGATAAGGGTAAAGGTAGAGCTGTCGAAGAGGTCCCTTCGGGGGCAGAAAAAGACTTGCTAGTTAAAGATGCTGAAGAATTCATGCGATTAATCAAGAAGAGCGACTACAAGATTGTAGATCATCTTCATCAGACTCCGTCAAAGATCTCTATTCTTAACTTGTTACTGTGTTCTGAAGCGCACCGCAACGCATTACTGAAGGTACTGAACGCTGCCTACGTGCCGCAAGAGATATCAGTAAATCAGCTGGAAGAGGTGGTAGCCCATGTTAATGCTGGTAATGGGCTGGGATTTACAGATCTAGAGCTGACTCCTAAAGGAAGAGATCACAACAGCGCCTTGCACGTCTCAATAGAGTGCAGAGGCACTATCATGTCGCATGTCCTGGTGGATACGGGATCGTCGCTTAATGTGCTTCCGAAGAAGGCACTGATGAAGTTGGATACCCGTGGATTGCTTTGCACGCCCAGTGATCTGGTAGTGAAAGCCTTTGATGGAACTAAGCGCCACGTTTTCGGAGAGTTGACCCTACCAATTCAAGTTGGTCCAGAGACGTTCAATACGGTTTTCTATATCATGGATATCATGCCCGCCTATAGTTGCCTCTTAGGTCGGCCATGGATCCATTCTGCTGGTGCCGTGACGTCCACGCTGCATCAGAAGCTTAAATATGTCGTTGGGGGCAGCATAGTGACAGTCTGTGGAGAAGAGGACATCATGGTAAGCCACCTGTCGTCCTTTAAATACGTTGAAATGGATGGTGAGATCCATGAGACTCTTTGCCAGGCATTTGAAACCGTCAGGGTGAAGGAAGTGGCTCCTGTCGTCGCAGAGAGGCAAGAGTTGAACCTCTCCTCGTTTAAGGAAGCCAGGGCCGTTGTCGAAGCCGGTTCTACCCCAGGCTGGGGGCATGTTTTGGATATACCAATCAAGCAGGATAAGTTTGGATTGGGATATTCTCCTGAAGCTGAAGCTTCGTCTTCTTCTGGCATCTCGTCTCGTGGGAAAGGGCCGATCCTATTCACCAAGGGGGGAGTAATTTTCGAGAGCATCAACGCAGCGTCGGAGGACAGCGGAGACAGTGATTGCGATCTTGACGCCTGGATTCAACCGAGCAAGCCAGGCGAGCGTCTCCACAATTGGACCATCAAGGAGATTATCAAGCTGACAAGTGAAGAGTAATGATTTGCTTTTTACAATCTTTGTACAACCCTATGTCCTGCCCGGGGCATAGTGGTTTTACTGTCAGGGCCTTGTTGGATTATGTGTATGCATTTTGTTAATAAATAAAAGGCGTTTTCTTCGTAATCAAATATTGTGTTCTCTGTTATTCCTGTTTTATGTTTATTTTGAAAAACAGCAAAATGGCAACGAGGTTCGTGCTAACCTGCATATTCCTGCTTTAAACTTAACCCTTGTTATTGCAGGATCCACGTAACAGATGACATCGACTCTGGACCCTCTACGGCTCACTACGACTTTGATTGCCCGATCTATCAAGCCGAGGATGAGATTGATGAAGACGAAGACCTTCCAGAAGAGTTGGCTCGCTTGTTGAGACAAGAGGAGAAGGTTATTCTGCCTCACGAGGAGGATATTGAGATCATAAATCTGGGTTCTGAGGAGCTCGTCAGAAATGTCAGAGTTGGGGCTGCGCTGCAGAATGATGTCAAGCATAGACTGGTCGAGATGCTTCGAGAGTATAGTGACATCTTTGCTTGGTCATATGAGGATATGCCTGGACTTGACACTGATATCGTGGTTCATCGCTTGCCGTTGCGGGAAGATTGCCCTCCAGTCAAGCAGAAGCTCAGGAGGACGAGACCAGACATGGCTGTAAAAATCAAAGAAGAGGTCCAGAAGCAGTTGGACGCAGGATTTCTAGCCGTTACCACTTACCCTCCGTGGGTCGCCAACATTGTGCCTGTACCGAAGAAGGACGGTAAGGTACGCATGTGCGTCGATTATCGGGATTTGAATAGGGCGAGCCCTAAGGATGATTTCCCGTTGCCTCATATCGATGTGTTGGTCGACAATACAGCCCAGTTTTCCGTGTTTTCGTTCATGGATGGCTTCTCCGGTTACAATCAGATTAAGATGGCACCGGAGGACATGGAGAAAACGACGTTTATCACCCTCTGGGGAACATTTTGCTACAAGGTAATGCCCTTAGGTCTGAAGAACGCAGGGGCCACTTACCAGCGAGCAATGGTAACTTTGTTTCATGATATGATTCATCATGAGATCGAGGTCTATGTTGATGACATGATTGCAAAGTCCCAAACGGAGGAAGAGCATCTGGTCAATTTGTTGAAGCTGTTTGAAAGGCTTAGGAAGTTCAGGCTGAGGCTGAATCCTAACAAGTGCACTTTCGGAGTGCGGTCCGGAAAGTTATTGGGGTTTATCGTTAGTGAACGAGGTATTGAAGTCGATCCTGCAAAAATAAAAGCTATCCAAGAGATGCCAGCGCCGAAAACAGAGAAAGAAGTTCGTGGTTTCCTGGGCCGAATAAACTACATTGCAAGGTTTATCTCTCAGCTCACGACCACTTGTGAACCGATGTTCAAGCTTTTAAAGAAAGATCAGGCGATTACTTGGAATGAGGATTGCCAGAAGGCATTTGACAAAATAAAGCAGTATCTTCAAGAACCTCCAATCTTGATACCCCCAGTGGCTGGACGGCCATTGATCATGTACCTGACGGTTCTGGAGAATAGTATGGGGTGTGTTCTCGGTCAGCACGACGAGACGGGCAGGAGAGAGCATGCCATTTATTACTTGAGTAAAAAGTTCACTGAGTGTGAATCTCGATACTCGATGCTGGAAAAGACGTGTTGTGCATTAGCTTGGGCTGCCAAACGTCTGCGACAGTATATGCTCAATCACACCACTATGCTAATTTCGAAGATGGATCCGATCAAGTACGTCTTCGAGAAGCAGGCTCTTTCGGGCAGGATTGCCAGATGGCAAATGGTGTTAACAGAATATGATATTCAGTACGTTTCTCAGAAAGCCATTAAGGGAAGCGTATTGTCTGATTACCTTGCCGAACAGCCAATCGAAGACTACCAGCCGATGAAGTTCGAATTCCCGGACGAGGACATTATGTTTCTCAAAGCAAAGGATTGCGATGAGCCATTGCCCGATGAGGGGCCAGATAGGAAGTCTCAGTGGAAGTTGATATTCGACGGAGCGGTTAATTCCTATGGAAGTGGCATCGGGGCTATCATCACGACTCCTCACGGATCCCACATCCCGTTTACTGCGAGACTGACGTTTCCAGTTACCAACAATGAAGCCGAGTATGAAGCATGTATTATGGGTCTAGAAGAGGCAATTGATTTGAGAATCAAGAATCTAGACATATATGGTGACTCAGCGCTTGTAATCAATCAGATTAAAGGGGAGTGGGAAACTCGTCAAGCGAATTTAGTGCCGTACATGAATTATGCCAGGAGGCTGCTTCCTTTCTTCGACCGGGTGGAACTTCATCATGTACCCAGGGCTGAAAATCAAATGGCTGATGCTTTAGCTACGCTGGCTTCAATGTATAAGGTCAATTGTTGGAATGAGGCTCCAAGAATTGTACTTTCACGTCTTGATAGACCGGCATTTGTCTTTGCAATCGAGGATGCCACCGACGGCAAGCCATGGTTCCACGACATCCAGACCTTCCTTATGACTAAGGAGTATCCTGCGGGTGTGTCCACCCAGGATAAGAAGACTCTGAGGAGGCTATCTGGAAACTTTTATCTCAATCCTGACGGAGTGCTGTATAAGAGGAACCACGATCTCGTGCTACTCAGATGTGTGGATGAAAAAGAGGCGAGTATGCTCATGGAGGAAGTCCATGAGGGCACATTTGGTACGCACGCCGGCGGGCATGCCATGACGAGAAAGATCCTGAGAGCAGGGTATTACTGGCTGACTATGGAGTCGGATTGCTTCAGATTCGCGAGGAAATGTCACAAATGCCAGATTTATGCTGATAAAGTTCATGTGCCGCCGTGCCCATTGAATGTCATGTCCTCCCCTTGGCCGTTCTCCATGCGGGGCATCGACATGATAGGCAAGATCGAGCCCACTGCATCCAATGGTCATCGTTTCATTCTGGTAGCTATCGACTACTTCACCAAGTGGGTGGAGGCAGCCTCGTACGCCAATGTGACCAAGCAGGTGGTAGCTAAGTTCATAAAGAGGGACATCATCTGTCGCTATGGAATTCCCGAACGGATCATTACTGATAATGGTTCGAATTTGAATAACAAGATGATGAAAGAGTTGTGCCAGAGCTTCAAGATTGAACACCACAACTCATCTCCTTACCGGCCGAAGATGAATGGCGCTGTTGAAGCGGCCAACAAGAACATCAAGAAGATTGTTCAGAAGATGGTTGTGACGTACAAAGATTGGCACGAGATGCTGCCGTTTGCCTTGCACGGTTATCGTACGACGGTGCGTACGTCGACCGGGGCAACTTCTTTCTCCTTGGTGTATGGTATGGAAGCTGTCCTACCGTTAGAAGTGGAGATTCCTTCTTTGCGAGTTTTGGTTGATGTAAAACTCGATGAGGCAGAATGGATTACGAATCGTTTGAACCAACTCAGCCTGATGGACGAGAAGAGGTTAGCATCGATTGCATTTGGTCGCCTGTACCAAAGCCGAATGAAGAAAGCTTACGATAAGAAGGTGCGTCCTAGAAGCTTTCAGACGGGTGATCTCGTCCTGAAGAAGATCCTTCCGCCACACTCCGATCACCGGGGCAAATGGACGCCGAATTATGAAGGGCCGTATGTCGTCAGCAAGGTCTTCTCAGGAGGAGCTTTGTTGTTATCCACAATGGATGGTGAAGATTTTGCATCCCCGGTGAACGCGGACGCAGTTAAAAAATACTTTGCTTGAAAGAGACCCGCTGGACAAAAAAGAAAGAGTCCAGGCAAAAAAAGGGCATCCCGGCGAACCAAAAACAGAATAAAAGGTTCGGGCAAAAATTAGGGATATATTGAAAAATGTACACCCGCGAGGTCGAAAACCTACACTGGGCGGCTTCGGCAAAAAAGGGTATCCCGGTGAACTGAAAACCCGAAAGGGCGGTTCACGCAAAAGTTAGGGATTTGAATAAGCAAATGACTGCGTTCCGCGTATGGACTTTCATTGTTTAGTGGTTCGGAAGACCTGAGGGCCGTTTATCTGAATCAATCTCTTCCAAAGCTGAAGCGTCGGAGAGGTATCAAAGTCGAGTGGGTCTTAGAGGGATCAACTCATGGTGTTCGTCTACGCCTCGATTGCCAACATTTGTATATACTGATGTATATTTATGTTTTCTTTTTTCGTGCGGCTTCCTCATTCCAGAAGTTTGCCTCTGTTGTAAAACATTTTCGCCCATTCAGGGGTTCATCATCAATAAAATGCACATTATTCAGCAATTCTACTTGTCTGTTTAGCATTCATCTGTTTTGTTTACGAATGAAAACGCCGATGTTTTTGATAAAATGCGCATACATAAACTTACGGGCCTAGGCCCATTGATTGTTGAAACAATTGATTAACTGAATATTGTCGCGAGATAATAATCTGGATAGGACCCTTTGAGGAGGGAGTCTTGTCTTGTTTGTTTGTGTTGTTGCAGGTGTAGCACCTTCCGGAAGATGTGCAGAGCGCACCCCCGAAGCAGGATTCTTCCCCAGCACCGGGTCACAAGTGCAGATTTCGTGGAAATGGTCGGGTGCCGAAGCTCGTGCTTTCCCCAGCAAAGTCGCCGAAGTAGGTGCCTCCCCAGCACCGGGTCACAAGTGCAGGCCTCGTAGGAAGATGGTCGTACGCCGAAATATGCAGTAACTAATGGTGTCAGACTGAAGTCTCCAGCGGAATTGAGATTCCCCACCAGAGTTATATTCTCTCCTGAAGTTGGATGATTCCCTCTTCCCCAGTAGAGTGTTGGAACAACTGATGGTGTGTTCCCCTGCAGAGTTGTACTCTCCCCCGAAGTCAGATGATTCTTTCTTCCCCGGCGAAATTGAAATTCCGCACCAGAGTCGTACTCTCCAGTGAAGTAGAATGATTTCTCTCCCTGGCTGAGTCCGCAGAAAAGCAGAATCCTTGGAAGTTGATCAGATCATGATCAATTTTCCCCAGCAGAGCATGGGGAAGCTAATGTTGTGTTTCCCCAGAGTCGCACTCTCTCCAGCGAAGCAGAATGACTTCTCCTTCCTCAGCCGAGTTTGCAGATGTCCAGGAGGGCCGAGTCCTTGAAGGTTGATCAGATCATGATTGGTCTTTCCCCAGCGGAGTGTGGAGCAGCTGAAGTTGTTTCCCCACAGAGTGATCATCCCCAGAAGAGTTAGCCGAGACGGCCACGCAGTTCACTCCCGTGATTGACATCACTTTCCTTCAGTAGGTTCAGGTTCTCGTAAAGCTTCGTCCCCTGCAGAAACCAGCTGAAGTTGTTTTCCATGCAGCAGTCCGCGGAAGATCAGTTCCCCAGACAGAGCCCGATTGATATTGGCGTGCCCACGTTCTCCTCAGCAGGATGATTCCTCTACCTGAGTAGTTCTTGTCTCCTTGACAAAAGGGTTTCCTCCCCCCAGCATTCAGTTTGCTGACGGGATCGCATCATATTGCATGAGTACATAGCATTGTGCATGATTGCATGACATAGTGCATGACTGCACAGCATTCAGCATAAACGCATATCATTCCCACCGTGTGGGGCATAGCGCAGAAGCATATGCATCACAAGCATGATTCAGGTTACTATCATTCTTGCCTTACAGGTGTTCCACCAAGAGACCAGTTGCTCAGGACGATTCCTGATATTCTCCCCAACAAGGTCGCTTTCTTAGGATGATTCTTAAGCCCCCGGTGTAATCCCCACAGTCGCTCGCTCAAGATGATTTTTGAGATCCCCAGCGAAGTCTTCAGTTCGAGATGATTCTCGAATTCCTCAGCGCGGTTTCCCGAGTTGTTTGCCCAAGATGAGTCTTGAGCTCCCCAATAGCGTCCCCAGCAAGGTTTGCCCAGGAAGATTCCTGGAACACCCAGCAGAATAAAATCTCCAGAATGGTTATCAGTACAAGATGATTCTTGAAGGTGCCTGACGGATTTGTTTGTTCAAGATGATTCTTGAAGTCCTTAGCAGCGTGATATGTCTGCTCCAACAGTGATGTCTAAACTGAAGATTGACTTCGTAAACGCCTGAAGGCGGTATCAGAAGGTTCCGGTGAGTTCAGATGTTCTTGTTGATGAATCAACGTGTGGCTGAAGACAAGGTTCCAAATTTTTGTATTCAAGATGATCCGTGTTGGTCTGAAGACCAAGTCAGTTGTCCTGAGGAGATGATTGATTGCGATCAAGTGGATAGTTTTTCTTCTGAATGAAGTCGAAGATGTTTCTCCAGCTGAAGCGGAGTTTTGCCTGAAGGCAAAGTGTTTGAATCCCCGTAGAATCATGAATGGCTCAGGATACCATTTCTCTGACTGAAGTCATAGATTTCCCAAGCTGAAGCGAAGGTTCCTGAGGGGCAAGGTTATCCCCAAGGTCATGAATGACCTAGGATTCATTTTTCGGACTGAAGGCCGAAGTATATCCCTGACTGAAGTCACGGATGCTCTATAGCGGAGGTGGAGTTGCCTGAAGGCAGATCTATGCATCCTTGAAGGCCAAGGATGCTTTTTCTAGCTGAAGCTGGAATAGCCGACGGGCAGGGTTTCATCTATCTTCAGAAGTACTTGAAGATCTTTTCTAGCTGAAGCTGGAATAGCCGACGGGCAGGGTTTCATCTATCTTCAGAAGTACTTGAAGATCTTTTCTAGCTGAAGCTGGAATAGCCGACGGGCAGGGTTTCATCTATCTTCAGAAGTACTTGAAGATCTTTTCTAGCTGAAGCTGGAAGTGGCCAGGGGCCAGGGTTTCATATATCTTTGATGTTGAAGTTCTACGGCGGGCAGTGTGCAGTAGTATTCCGATGTTCGTTATGGTTCTGAGGGTGACCCCCAGATCAGAGTGTGCTCGGTTAAGTCTCTCAGTCCCAGCGGAGTAGTTTCAAATACGCAAGTGTACCTTTTGTTCCATTTACCAGGGGTGAACCCCGGGTCAGAGTTGTTCAGGATCATATTTTGTCCGGCGGCGAGGTTGGATGTTTGTTCGACGGCGAGGTTGAACGTTTGGATTTGGCGGCGAGGTCAGATCATCATTTTGTCCAGCGGCGAGGTTGGATGTTTGTTCGACGGCAAGGTTGAACGTTTGGATTTGGCGGCGAGGTCAGATCATCATTTGTCCAGCGGCGAGGTTGGATGTTTGTTCGACGGCGAGGTTGAACGTTTGGATTTGGCGGCGAGGTCAGATCATCATTTGTCCAGCGGCGAGGTTGGATGTTTGTTCGACGGCGAGGTTGAACGTTTGGATTTGGCGGCGAGGTCAGATCATCATTTGTCCAGCGGCGAGGTTAGATGTTTGTTCGACGGCGAGGTTGAACGTTTGGATTTGGCGGCGAGGTCAGATCATCAGTTGTCCGGCGGCGAGGTTGGATATTTGTTCGACGGCGAGGTTGAACGTTTGGATTTGGCGGCGAGGTCAGATCATCATTTGTCCAGCGGCGAGGTTGGATGTTTGTTCGACGGCGAGGTTGAACGTTTGGATTTGGCGGCGAGGTCAGATCATCATTTTGTCCAGCGGCGAGGTTGGATGTTTGTTCGACGGCGAGGTTGAACGTTTGGATTTGGCGGCAAGGTCAGATCATCATTTGTCCAGCGGCGAGGTTGGATGTTTGTTCGACGGCGAGGTTGAACGTTTGGATTTGGCGGCGAGGTCAGATCATCAGTTGTCCGGCGGCGAGGTTGGATATTTGTTTGACGGCGAGGTCGGACTCTTTAAATCCCCAGTAAAGACATTTGTTTCCGACGGCGATGTCAGATTCAGTTTTCCAGCGGCGATGTTGGGCGTGTCAAGGTGATCCAGCCTTCCGACGGCGATGTTAGGTGACGCAGATCTTTTAGTTCTCCAGCGGCGATGCGGGGTACTTTGTTTAGAGGTGTATTTTCTCCAGCGGCGATGCGGGGTATTTTGCTCATTGTTGTATTTTCTCCAGCGGCGATGTTGGATATTTTGGTGATTCAGGTTTAGGTCTCCGGCGGCGATGTTGGGCGCTTGTTTCCCCGAGTTATGGTTGTTCTTGACGGCGATGTCAGATGATTTGGTGTTCCAGCGGCGATGTTGGGCGTTCCTCAGAATCTTGTTTGACGATAATGTCAGGTGGTTTAGTCTTCCAGCGGCGATGTTGGGTGATGTGGTTGTCTGAAGGCAATATCAGAAGAAGTTAACGAGGATAACTGGCGGCGATGTCAGATCGGTATCTCTCCAGCTAGCGACCGTGCAGCTAGCATTGCAATATTCGAAGATTTGTTCCCCGCAGAGTACCGTGTGCTCGTGCAGTTGGCAAATTTTTGGGTTTACCGGTATTCAATCATCTCGCACCTTGATTGGTTGAGAGCCGTTCGCTTCTCACCCAGTCAGGTTCAAGCCGTTTGAATAGGGGCAGCTGTTGCACCCCAAAATTTGGCCAACAATTATTTATTCACTGAGTGTTTGAAAGTGGATACCTTCATCAGAAAGTTCAAGAGATCCCCAGAGGAATTGGGTGAAACCAGGGTTGTGTGCTTCATAGCTTGGGAGTTGTGGGTGCCCCTCAGATGATTCTGAGACTTTGAGAATGAACTTGATGTTTGGAGAAAGCCTATGAGATGTCTTGATAGCCATCATGAAGCCCAGAGAGGTCATTAGGCAAGAATTCAGAAGATTCAACCATGATTAGTAGAATTAGGGTTTTGATTGGGTCAACCCTAGGATCACTGAAGATTTGGAGAAGGTTGAGACCTAATCCAAGGGCCATGAGATCATGGAATGATGCATAAAGATGTTATAAAGATGATTCCTAGACCAACTCATCATGATTGAGGAGTTTGAGAAGTTTTGAGTTAGGGTTTCCAAGGATTGTCAGTGAAAAAACCCTAGTTTGATCCCTATCTTCCAGGCAGTTTTAGCTCTAGATGTGATTGATATCTCATCTTCCCCACAACATGAATGTTGTAGAGCTTGTTCTTAGCTTTAATTTGAGTGGTGGAAGTCCTTGATAGGAGTTGCATAGCTCAAGTTATGGTTTTGACAAATTACAGGTCAGCTGAGGTGTGTGAATCTGGGTCCTTGAAAGTCACCCAACTTGCAGGCAACTTTTGCCCTAGTAGGATGATTCCTATGATCTCTTGGTCAACATGAATGTTGGAGGGCATCTTCTTAGCTTTAATTTGAGTGGTAGAAGTCCTTTATAGGATTTGTGGAACTCAACTTATGGTTTGAACAAGACAGGGGTATTTTGGTCATTTGTCAGTTATAGGTCATTTTAGCCAATGCCTAAAACTCCTATTTCCAAGCCTCAAATGGAAAAACTCAAAACATGAAAGTTGTTCAAAATGTGATTTTAAGTCTAGAAAGAAGGTCACAAATTGTTGGAAAAGCTCATAGCATGAGGTTGCATGATTGGTCAAAAATGAACTAAAAATGGCATATAAGTTTGAAAAGTTGAATTTGAAAATTGGTTTGGAAGATCTAGGAATCAAAAATAGGTTGTAATACCCCAAATTTTACCCTTTCTTTTTTATTTTTATTTTAAATTCTTATTAACTTAATAAATTAACCTTTTTTTTAAATCTTGTTTTTTTTAACTAATAATAATTTAATTAACCTTTTTTATAACTTTACTAATGTTTTTTATTAACTTTTTTTTTTTCTATTTAGTTTATTTATTTAAGTCATTTTAAGCTCTTCTTACTAACTTTTAGGATTTAGATTAAAATTTAACTTTTTTTTTCTTTTCTTTAAAGAGTAAATTTTTCATAACCTTTTTTAAATTAATTTCTAACACTTTTTTTTTTTAATCAAATTCTAATACTTTTTTTTAAAATAAAAATCTAATACTTTTTTTTAAATAAAAATCTAATACTTTTTTTTAAAATTAAATCTTTTTTTCTAACTTTTTAAAATTAAATCTTTTTTCTAACCTTTTAAAGCTAAATCCTTTTTTTAAAGTTAAATATTTTTTTCTAACTTTTTTTAAAACTAAATCTTTTTTTTCTAACTTTTTTAAAAGTTAAATATTTTTTTTCTAACTTTTTTTAAAAACTAAATCTTTTTTTTCTAACTTTTTTAAAGTTAAATATTTTTTTTCTAACTTCTTTTTAAAATTAAATCTTTTTTCTAACTTTTATAAAGTTAAATCTTTTTTTCTAACTTCTTTTTAAAATTAAATCTTTTTCTAACTTTTATAAAGTTAAATCTTTTTTTCTAACTTTTTTAAAAAAATTAAATCTTTTTTCTAACTTTTATAAAATTAAATCTTTTTTTTCTCTAATTTCTTTTTAAAATTAAATCTTTTTTTTTTTTCTAACTATTTTAAAAATTAAATCTCACCTTTGTCACTTTTTTTGTTCTTTATTATTTTTACTCTAAATTTTTCTATCTTTCATTAAAAAATAACAAAAATAGTTTTTTATTATTATTTAATTATTATTTTCGTATTTTAATTAAATCATTTTTTAAAATATTATTTTTTTCACTTTTTTCTAAATTATTCATAAAAATATCCAAAAAAAATCATAAAATAAAATATATTGAAAAAAATTTTGTTCTTTTTATAATATTTTTGATTTTAGGAATCAATAGGATTATTAGTTTTATTTTTAGTTTATTTTAATTATTTTAATTTTATTTTTTCTCTTAACTAATTATTTAATTTGGGCTTTAAAATGGGCTTTAGGGACATTATTGACAATTTGGTGTTAACCCTAATTTGTTCCCTATATATACATGTGTTGCTTTGTTGTAAAGGGGTCAGAAGGTTTTCTTCAGAAAAGAGGAGAGAGAGGGAGAAACAAAGGAGATCCCCAGAGAAGAAAGGCGGTCGTTCCCACAACTCTTAAGAAGGATTGGAGCTCTCCAGTGTTCCCTTATTCAAACCTTTTTCACATTTACCGAAGCAAACCTCCGCTTCGTAGGTTAAATTACTAAACCTTTTGCCTTTTCATGTTTATGTGCATATTTTGCCATGTTAATGTGTTTAGGTCCGTTAAATTACTAAATCCTTTGCATTTTTCATATTTATTTGCATCCTTGCCATGTTAACCTTCATTGTTGTTTAGATCCGTAGATTTTGATCTGTATGAACCATGATTGTGTCGTATAGGATTGTTTGCATGTCCATTAATTGTCTGTTTGCATTTGCAATTCTATTGTTATTTTTTTTTTTATCAAAACATTTTTTTCCCAAAAAAAAACCTTTTTTGTTCCCGTAAACATTTTTTTCCAAAAAAAGCCTTTTTTTTGTTCCCGTAAACATTTTTTTCCAAAAAAACCTTTTTGTTCCCAAAAACATTTTTTTTTATATATAATTTAAACTTAACATTTTTTTTAAAAAAACTTAAATTTTTTTTTAACTAAGTAATTCCATTTTAAAATTAAAACCTTTTTATATATATAATTAAAATATTAAAAAAAATTAAAACATTTTTTTACATAATTAAAATATTAAAAAATTAAAACCTTTTCGTAAGGAACTCCTTATGTTTGCCGTGTCATTTTGTGTACCTTTTATTTTCTTTATTCCTGCATTTCATTTGCATGCTTGAGGTTGAGATGTGCTTGTGGTGGCCACAGCCCCACACTATTTTCCTCTCTCACTTCATTCTAAGTGTCATTACATATTTTCATATTCTTCATGTTTTCAGAAATGTTTCTTTGTTTCTTTATACTCTCTGCCTTTATTACTTTTCTTATTTCTGTACCTTAATTATTCCTCCATATAATGATTTGTCATATTTTCACATTTTTTACAGTTTTATCCTTCCGAAGGATTAGGTCCAGCCTTTTGGCCGCCGAGTCAATAGCCTTACCCCTTTAATGGATCAAACCCTAATTTTCACAAATGCCTCGCCGCAGGCAAAATTACAATTTTACCCCTAGCATTAGGTCAAAGAGTCGCCGCGCTCATTTTAGGGTTTCCCGCCGTGGAATCCCTAACCTAATTTAACCCTAATTACAACTTAACAATTTGCAACGTAGATATTGGAGTTTCTACACTCCGCGTAAGCGTGTCCCTAAGATACGTTTATTCCCCATTGAAACCTTGGCCACAGTCAAGACGTTTCTAACCTCCCTTTTGAGGGGAACTACGATTACTCTGATTCCACTCCCGTAAGGATACGTAGGCACAAGATGCGATGTCTTGCCGAGTAAACTTAGAATTAACCCCTTAGGTCTCTTTTCTCACTTTTAATCCTTTGTACATATACCTTAAGCAAATAAATAAAGCAATTAGTAAACATCTGAACAAAAGGTTCCTGTAGAGTACTACAGAAGTTTAGGGTGCTAATACCTTCCCTAAATTTAACCAACCCCCGAACCCTAGATCTTTCCCCGCATTGTGTTTACGATGCAAAATAGGTTTTCCCTCTTTTGACCTTTTCCTTCGGATAAATCAAAGAGCGGTTGTGAATTGAATTGCGATTCAAACTCATTAATAGTTTGTGATCCTATTTCCACCGCAACAGAAAATGGCGACTTCACTGGGGAGACCTAAACTTTTGAGGGTTATCCCTAACTTGTTCATATTTATTACTATCTGTGACATTATTCATTTGCATGTATATATTTGTGCTTTGATTGTGGGACTGTTCCTTGTGCTGTGAGATAGGTCCTACACCCGGATCTAGTGTACCTTAGGTAAATGGCAATAGACCAAGGAAACTGTACGACGTATATCGATACGGTTGATCTGGTGGCCATGGTTAGTGCGACTTCTTGGTTGGTGCTTATATTCCTTAAGTCAAGTTGAGGATAATATTGAGGCTGCCATATGTTGTCAATGCACTAACTGACTTTTAGAACCCTAGTTAACTCATCTTGGCCTTTAGAAAGTAGTGAGGTAACCGGCTTTGGTGCAGACTAAAGTTGGTTGACACTCGATACTACGCTCATTGAGATCTTAAACTTGGAGGGTTTTGGTTGGCAAGTAAGTTGCCTTCTGAACAACCACCCTTGTGAAGGATCAATGATATTGAGATCCCTTAGAACCTGGTTACTTTTGTAGGACAGGATGAACCATCTAACTTCAGGGGAGGGTACTTGCCTTTGAACCTCATGCAAGCCTTTAACCTAGGACTTTGTGTGTTTTCATGCATTGCATCCATAAAGCATCTCATCGCATTGTATTTCATGGAGTTCAAACATCATTTATGGATATCGCGGGATACCATAAATAAATAAATAAAATATATAAAATGAAAAAAACAAGAAAGAGATTTCCTTGGTACCCCACGACATTCGTAAATGTTTTGAATTCCATGAAATCCTCATTTACATTCACATTTTAGCATCATACTCTTGCATTGCATGTGTCTCCCGATTTCTCACACTCGGTTCTCTCACCTTCCAGTTTTGTCACCCTGAGTTCTCGGCACCAATACAACACCAGAGCTCAAACTCGGAAAAGAATGGAGGATCAGGCAAAAGAGATTGATCGCCTTAGCAATGAACTCGAAGACCTTCGAGGGGGTATGGGGCGTATGATGGAATTGTTACATGTCATGAATGCTAAGATGGATACCCAGCCCACTGTTGTTTCTAAGATTACTGGCGTTACTGTGGACCCTCCACCAAGTGTGACCGTAGCAAGGGACCCACCTTATGGTCTTGCTCCGGGTTTTGTGCCTCCTCAAGCCACTGTTCCGATTAATCAACCTGTTCAGCAAGTCGTGCCTTTGTTTTCTGAAGTTTCTAGGGGGGCTCCTATCTTTGCACCACCTGTTGTACACACTCGTGCGCAACCGTACTCCAATGAGACAGTTTTTGATAACCTTGATGAGAATGTTGAGGGTTATGAGAAACATGATAAGCTTTGTGAGGAAGTAAACACTATCGTCCAGAGATTGAAAAAGGTAGAGGGTGATCAAATTTTTGGGACTGCTGCAAGGGATGTTTGTTTGGTCTCGGGTTTAGTTATTCCCCCGAAGTTCAAAACTCCGAACTTCGATCGTTATGAAGGTGCCACCTGTCCTAAGAGTCATCTGATCATGTATTATCGCAAAATGGCTGCCCATGTTGAGAATGATAAACTGATGATTCATTGCTTCCAAGATAGTTTGAAGGGTGCTTCCTCCAAGTGGTATTAACTTTAGACCAGTCTCGCATTAAGAGTTTCCAGGATTTATCTGACGCTTTCATCAAACACTACAAGTACAATATGGATCTGGCTCCTGACCGAAGACAGTTGCTGAGTATGTCACAAAAGAATTCTGAGTCATTCAAAGAGTATGCTCAAAGGTGGAGAGAGACTGCTTCGCAGGTAGAACCTCCTTTGACCGAGAAAGAGTTAGCTGATTGGTTTGTCGACACAGTCCGTCCAGAATTTTACGAGAGAATGGTGGGTAGTGTGACTTCAAATTTCTCCGACATCGTTGCTGTGGGTGTCAAGATTGAATTGGGTATGAAGAGTGGTAAAATGACAAATAATCATGGCGCTTCTAAGGATCAGCCGAAGAAACCTCCTTATAGCTCCCAGAAAAAGAAGGAGAGTGAGACTAATGCTATATCCTCTGGTATACCAAGGGAACGCTTTTATCGGCATCTGCAAGGTTATGCTCAACCTCAAGGGTACCCGGTCCAATATGCTCAACAACCCTATGTGGCAGCTATTACACCTTCTTTCAATCAACAGGTTCCCATGTATCAACCTATGCAACAACCTCCTGTTTATCCGCCTCCTGTCAACTACCTACAGGCACCCAATACTCCTGCTCCTCAACAGCCAAAGAGTCCGGCTCCTCGCCAGAATATGCCAAACAGAAGAACGTATAAACCTTGTCCGCCGATCCCGATGACTTTTACTGAGTTATACCCCCACTTGGTACAACAAGGTCTGATTATCACCCGTGCTTTGGGTCCTCCGTCTAATCCGTTACCTGCAAGTTACAACGCTACCGCTCATTGTTTATTTCATGAGGGTGCGTCCGGCCATGATCTAGAGAATTGCTATGCTCTTAAGAAAGTTGTCAGAAATTTGCTAGAAACGAAGAAGTTGTCTTTTGGCGATGCTCAGCTGAAGATCGAGACTCCTTTCGGGGTTCCTCACTCGTCAAGTGCAAATTCTGCAAAGCATGCTACGCCTATCAGCCGAATCCAGTCATTATTCAAAGGCCTAGCCCGCTTCATTTCAGTAACCCTCAAGGTGATATGACCGGGATCAACAAAGGATCTGGGAAATTTATTTTGAAGCAACGACTGAAAACTGTTGAAGATGTGACCAGCATAACTGGGGTAAGCCATGACGACTCACAGTGATCATGAACCAGACGTCCTTTCCATTGAGGCTCCGCCAAAGGAAACTGTTACTCTTGAATGCAAGATTTCATAAACATTTAGAAGGATTTTTCCGACAGTTCATTTGTTTATTTATATGTATTTCTCTTCGATTAATCATATTTAGCATGCACGAACTTGTTTATCTTTGATTAATTAATGCAACGCATATGTTTGTCTTGAATAAATCCATTCGTTTCACTCATTCAAAATATATTTTTCATAAATTATAATGCCAACTTTACCCGATCTCTTGTTCAGATGGAGAATTGGGAGGAGGATGACGAACCCAAAACGTCAGATTTCTTGTCGTATGCTTTCGATTGAAACTCGCTGATGATGTAAGGCATTGTTTCAAATCCCAAACACTGGAGATATAAGGATGTTAATCCCTAGTCAACCCTTTGAGCCTTGAAGTAGGAGTTTTTCTTTCTTTTTAAGAACCTTCATCCTAACCTGGGGAAGGGTAGGTTTCAGTTAAACCGATTGAGCGCTTAGATCCTCAAAAAGGAAGAGCAAACCTTCGAGAATTTATCCTTAGCATCTTAATAAGTCCAATACAATGGCTATCCCTCGGTTACCTAAGGAGTGGGGCAGTCACGAGCCTTTCAAAAGATTTACACGACTTGTGCATAAAAGAATATTCAAAAAAAATAAGAGCCCGCTAAGTCAAAACCTATGAAGGAGACTTAGGCAAAACTGGGGCATCCCGCTGGACTCCAAAGTCACATCAAAAGACGTTGTCCAGGCAAAAGTTAGGGGATAAAAGCAAAACAAGAGGGTACAATAAATAATCCCTAGTAAAGAACAAAATCGTGTGACCGACTGCCATTAGAAATAGGTGAGTGACTGCCATGTCCAAAGCCTTGATAAGTTCTCGACCATAGCAAATCCGCTTGAGATATGAGCGTTCGTATCCGGTTAACTGAATTAGGATTGGAGAACATCACGAAGAATGGGTGGGTACAAATATAACTTTGAGCCTTTATCCTTTTGTTTCTTAAACCGTGAACTGAGCCACGATACAACCTTTAAAAGACCTAATTGAAGTAGGACTTCGGTTGAAAGCATACTTGACAAGATCACGTTTCCTGACTCCTACGAGCTATGCTCAGAAAAAAATTCATGATGGCATTATAATTAAAACTTATATCCTGACTAGTGATTTCGGTCACAAGTTGTTGCGATATCTTTTTTTCAAAACAAAAATTCAAGACAAATATATGTGTACATTGACAAGCTCAGGATACGACTTTGCTTGATATCTTAGAGATTTACATATGAACATAACCCGTGGAACTTGAAGATCCTGCTGAACAGGGGCAGGCAGTTTCCCAGTTCGCTTACCAACGCGAGTTTGACATTCTTAAGGAGCTATTTCTCGAAGAATTCGTCGTGACACGATTAGTTTGTGCCAGTTACGTCGAGACCTGACAAATCTCTCAAAGAGTTTGAAAACAATGGGGCAACCAGACTCCGTGTTCCCTATAAAATCCTCTTGAGATGACCCTACCTCACAACACAAGTATCCCGAGGCACCATGTTTTTGAAGAAACAAATGGCGGCTACTATAAGGTCCTGCAAGATCAAAACCATGGGATTTCACAATTTTTTTCGTACACCCGATGGATTTTACTCACAGCGGCCTTCATACCCCAGTAAGCCTCAGTGTTGCAACAGACTCCTAAACTATTGCCTCATCACAGTCCCCAGAGAGACTATAAGCTGACAATTTTTTCTTGGGTAACTCGAAAGTGTCCCTCAGGTTTTCTTCTCCCCATGTGAAGACGTGATACTGTACACCCAAGCAGATTACTTTCTCCCTCAGAGAATTCAGAACTTTAAAACCAGATTTGATCCTTCTCACCCATGATTGACGTATTGGTTGCAGAGAACGCAGGGTATTTCCGTCGAGATGTTTATTTCATCTCTCGTCCCGTCTCTAGTCTGTTTCGTCAGCATACGCAAGGGCATAAGCATCACATGCCTATTTCATTACATATTCATTACATATTCATTACATACTCATTACATACTCATTTCATAACATCTTGCATACATAAACATTAACATACATTCATATTAACATATCCATTAACATACGCGATAACATGCACAGGTTCATCGTGTCTCCATCATTGGTCGTTACCACCGAGTAATTGGGGTTTGTCCATTCTCTCCAAATAGATTGTCAGCCCTAAGCATAAAATGCTTACTTGTTTCCAGTTTCCCCACAGAGCTCGATCCTCGTGGATGACGGTTACTTCAGCTATCTTTCCTCGCCAGGATTAGATATTTACCCTTCGAGATCATTCCCTCGATGGAGTTTTGATTTCCAGTCTTCTTTCTAGCTCGATCCTAGATTGAATCTCAGTCTTGTCGGTCGTCAATCCCAACCGGACGTGCATTTATTTTGCACCATCTAAAATTTTCACCACACCATGGCAAATACGCGACTGTTCTCGCCCAAGAGGGTTATCACTGTACCCGGACGTGCATTTATTTTGCACTATCTTTCAAGAAAATCAACTACGATCCTTTACAGATGCACGCCAGTTCACGCCTGGAAAATCCATCAGTACAACACTTTACAATCCTACATGTTACAACATCGGTACAACACTTTACATCTTACAGCATCAGCATACGACATTTCTCACCTAAGAAGTCGATCATATCCTCGTCACGACTCGCAGCAAATGGCCATCTCCATGGAGCAGTTGGGCTTCCATTTATCTGCCGTCTTGAGGTACGAACCAATTCGTATTCAGGAGAGCACGATCTTGAGTTACGAGAAGGTTTGAGCGAAATCATATTCAGAAGAGCACGATTCTGAGTTATGAAGAAGTTCATTTATCCTTTAGTAAAAGAAGGAACGGAATCATATTCAGGAGAGCACGATTCTGAGTTATGAGGAAGTTCAGTTGGCCGTTTTTCAGGAGAGCACGATTCTGAAGTATGGAAAAATTCATTTACAACCAAATCATATTCAGGAGAGCACGATTCTGAAATATGAGTAAATTCAGTCATCCAGTTTCATATTCAGGAGAGCACGATTCTGAAATATGAGTATATTCAGTCATCCAGTTTCATATTCAGGAGAGCACGATTCTGAGTTATGAGGAAGTTCGATTACCCAGTTTCATATTCAGGAAAGCACGATTCTGAAGTATGGAAAAATTCATTTACAACCAAATCATATTCAGGAGAGCACGATTCTGAAATATGAGTAAATTCAGTCATCCAGTTTCATATTCAGGAGAGCACGATTCTGAAATATGAGTATATTCAGTCATCCAGTTTCATATTCAGGAGAGCACGATTCTGAAGTATGAGGAAGTTCAGTTTACCCTTTTCATGTTCAGGAGAACATAATCTTGAAGCATGAAGAAGTTTATTTATCCTTCAGTAAGAGAAGAATCAGAATCGTATTCCAGGCGCCGACCTTAAATGCGAGAAGATTTATTTATCAGATAAGCAGCAGCCTCTTTATTTGAGTGCTTATCCATTTTGGCACATAAGTCCCTTCCAACGATAAGTGACAGTTCTCCCTCGAGAAGCTTATCAGGGCAATTCCCATCAAAGTCCATTTATTTTGGCATACAGTCGGTCTTTACCCTGTATATTTGCTACGGAGTGCCGAAAAGTCCGTTTGATCCTGTCACGAGGGGTAGTTTACAGAAGCTTGGATGTTATTCCTTGCTCAATGCTCCAGCATTCTGTAATCGATCTTACAATCGTACGTGATCCAGTTTTATTTTTAGATTCCCCAGTGGAGGCCGTCTCATAGGTACCATCTCCATTCGAGGATCTCGTTCCTTTTCTAAAAGTGACAATTGGTCATTCGCACCAGTTGACTATCATTTTTAGAATTCCCCAGTGATGTACTGTGTCTCAGCGCGTCATTTTCCCCAGTGTGTTTCTTCTCGTGGCGTCTGTCTCGGTGTCGTCATGTTTCGTCAGCATTTTCGCATTCATTATTCCAGCATACGCATCATATCATAGTCATGGCATCATCTGCATTAAGTCGTTCCAGTTTTGTCCATAGCATTGCATATCGTCGCATATAAGGGCAAAATTTTCGGTTATCTATATTTAAATCTCTCCACCACGATTCCACGAGTCTCTGTCACTCAAATCGTCCGGTGTAGCCATTTAAATAGGGGCAACTGTAATACCCCAAATTTTACCCTTTCTTTTTTATTTTTATTTTAAATTCTTATTAACTTAATAAATTAACCTTTTTTTTAAATCTTGTTTTTTTTAACTAATAATAATTTAATTAACCTTTTTTATAACTTTACTAATGTTTTTTATTAACTTTTTTTTTTTCTATTTAGTTTATTTATTTAAGTCATTTTAAGCTCTTCTTACTAACTTTTAGGATTTAGATTAAAATTTAACTTTTTTTTTCTTTTCTTTAAAGAGTAAATTTTTCATAACCTTTTTTAAATTAATTTCTAACACTTTTTTTTTTTAATCAAATTCTAATACTTTTTTTTAAAATAAAAATCTAATACTTTTTTTAAAATAAAAATCTAATACTTTTTTTTAAAATTAAATCTTTTTTTCTAACTTTTTAAAATTAAATCTTTTTTCTAACCTTTTAAAGCTAAATCCTTTTTTTAAAGTTAAATATTTTTTTCTAACTTTTTTTAAAACTAAATCTTTTTTTTCTAACTTTTTTAAAAGTTAAATATTTTTTTTCTAACTTTTTTTAAAAACTAAATCTTTTTTTTCTAACTTTTTTAAAGTTAAATATTTTTTTTCTAACTTCTTTTTAAAATTAAATCTTTTTTCTAACTTTTATAAAGTTAAATCTTTTTTTCTAACTTCTTTTTAAAATTAAATCTTTTTCTAACTTTTATAAAGTTAAATCTTTTTTTCTAACTTTTTTAAAAAAATTAAATCTTTTTTCTAACTTTTATAAAATTAAATCTTTTTTTTCTCTAATTTCTTTTTAAAATTAAATCTTTTTTTTTTTTCTAACTATTTTAAAAATTAAATCTCACCTTTGTCACTTTTTTTGTTCTTTATTATTTTTACTCTAAATTTTTCTATCTTTCATTAAAAAATAACAAAAATAGTTTTTTATTATTATTTAATTATTATTTTCGTATTTTAATTAAATCATTTTTTAAAATATTATTTTTTTCACTTTTTTCTAAATTATTCATAAAAATATCCAAAAAAAATCATAAAATAAAATATATTGAAAAAAATTTTGTTCTTTTTATAATATTTTTGATTTTAGGAATCAATAGGATTATTAGTTTTATTTTTAGTTTATTTTAATTATTTTAATTTTATTTTTTCTCTTAACTAATTATTTAATTTGGGCTTTAAAATGGGCTTTAGGGACATTATTGACAATTTGGTGTTAACCCTAATTTGTTCCCTATATATACATGTGTTGCTTTGTTGTAAAGGGGTCAGAAGGTTTTCTTCAGAAAAGAGGAGAGAGAGGGAGAAACAAAGGAGATCCCCAGAGAAGAAAGGCGGTCGTTCCCACAACTCTTAAGAAGGATTGGAGCTCTCCAGTGTTCCCTTATTCAAACCTTTTTCACATTTACCGAAGCAAACCTCCGCTTCGTAGGTTAAATTACTAAACCTTTTGCCTTTTCATGTTTATGTGCATATTTTGCCATGTTAATGTGTTTAGGTCCGTTAAATTACTAAATCCTTTGCATTTTTCATATTTATTTGCATCCTTGCCATGTTAACCTTCATTGTTGTTTAGATCCGTAGATTTTGATCTGTATGAACCATGATTGTGTCGTATAGGATTGTTTGCATGTCCATTAATTGTCTGTTTGCATTTGCAATTCTATTGTTATTTTTTTTTTTATCAAAACATTTTTTTCCCAAAAAAAAACCTTTTTTGTTCCCGTAAACATTTTTTTCCAAAAAAAGCCTTTTTTTTGTTCCCGTAAACATTTTTTTCCAAAAAAACCTTTTTGTTCCCAAAAACATTTTTTTTTATATATAATTTAAACTTAACATTTTTTTTAAAAAAACTTAAATTTTTTTTTAACTAAGTAATTCCATTTTAAAATTAAAACCTTTTTATATATATAATTAAAATATTAAAAAAAATTAAAACATTTTTTTACATAATTAAAATATTAAAAAATTAAAACCTTTTCGTAAGGAACTCCTTATGTTTGCCGTGTCATTTTGTGTACCTTTTATTTTCTTTATTCCTGCATTTCATTTGCATGCTTGAGGTTGAGATGTGCTTGTGGTGGCCACAGCCCCACACTATTTTCCTCTCTCACTTCATTCTAAGTGTCATTACATATTTTCATATTCTTCATGTTTTCAGAAATGTTTCTTTGTTTCTTTATACTCTCTGCCTTTATTACTTTTCTTATTTCTGTACCTTAATTATTCCTCCATATAATGATTTGTCATATTTTCACATTTTTTACAGTTTTATCCTTCCGAAGGATTAGGTCCAGCCTTTTGGCCGCCGAGTCAATAGCCTTACCCCTTTAATGGATCAAACCCTAATTTTCACAAATGCCTCGCCGCAGGCAAAATTACAATTTTACCCCTAGCATTAGGTCAAAGAGTCGCCGCGCTCATTTTAGGGTTTCCCGCCGTGGAATCCCTAACCTAATTTAACCCTAATTACAACTTAACAATTTGCAACGTAGATATTGGAGTTTCTACACTCCGCGTAAGCGTGTCCCTAAGATACGTTTATTCCCCATTGAAACCTTGGCCACAGTCAAGACGTTTCTAACCTCCCTTTTGAGGGGAACTACGATTACTCTGATTCCACTCCCGTAAGGATACGTAGGCACAAGATGCGATGTCTTGCCGAGTAAACTTAGAATTAACCCCTTAGGTCTCTTTTCTCACTTTTAATCCTTTGTACATATACCTTAAGCAAATAAATAAAGCAATTAGTAAACATCTGAACAAAAGGTTCCTGTAGAGTACTACAGAAGTTTAGGGTGCTAATACCTTCCCTAAATTTAACCAACCCCCGAACCCTAGATCTTTCCCCGCATTGTGTTTACGATGCAAAATAGGTTTTCCCTCTTTTGACCTTTTCCTTCGGATAAATCAAAGAGCGGTTGTGAATTGAATTGCGATTCAAACTCATTAATAGTTTGTGATCCTATTTCCACCGCAACATAGGTCATCCAATATATCATTTTGATTGGAAACATCATTTTGAGAACATTGGTTTAGATAGAATTTTGATTTGAGGCTTTAAAATGGGTGATGCTTTGTTATTTTGTTACTTGCATTTGAAGTCACCCTTGGAAACCTTAACACAAGGTAAGGAAAAAGCTTGTAATGGCTTATAACACTTCAATATGTCATATGAGGAGATTTTAAGGTCATTTTGCAAGACTTAATGCATAGTGCATGAGATTTTCAAGTTATCATCACATGACATTTTCAACACTTTCAAGATGATTCTAGAATGATCTAGTTGTTTCCATCCATCATTATAAAAAGAATGAATCACAAGGAGGAAAAGGTTGGTGATAGCAAGAGGATTCAGAGGGGAGAGAAAGAGAGAAGCAGCCATTGAAGAGGTTTCTTCAAATTGAAGCAATTCTGATTTCCTTCCATTGTAGATCTTCCCCTTCATCACAAGTGCAAACAGAAGGCTATTGATCATCCAAGGACCATTTGGAGGAAGTTTCAAGGCCTGAAAGCAGCCACACGAGTCTCCACCATAACCTCTTGACAGGTTCTTTCTCATCACCATTCTCTTAAGTTATGTAGTTTTAATTAGCTTTATAGGTCTAGAACTGGTGCATTAGGTTAAATGATGAAGTTCTGAGAACTAGAGCCCGATCCATGGTAGTTGATGGCAGGGTCAAGAAAATTTGATCTCCAAGATTTAGCTGGTTTGTGAGTTTCAGTTAGCAAGAACTAGCTTAGAATGGTTAGGGTATTGTGTAGAACAACTGTATGTCACTGGATTCAGGGATTATGGAAGGTTGGTATCAGGTGCGCATGGTTGAACCCTGACCTTGCAAGCTTCTGTGGGGGTGATCTAGAGAGAGTTAGGGAAATTGGTACGTATGGCTGTGTTCCCCTGGATGAGTAGATAATCTTTCGTTTTGGAATCGTGGAATTTCATCCACTGAGCAGAGAGAACAAGACGGTTGAATTCATGTGCATGAAGCGGGTGAGTCTGAAAACCCTAAGTCATTTTGGGGACGATGACCAACGTCCATTGGATTAGCTTGACTGGTTGACCTATTCATCTCAATCTGCGGCCCAGATCAATCCAAGAAAACGGAGGGAAAATTCAAACAGCCAGACGACGCCGTTTCAATTAGTGAACGCGTTTGGGCTTGATGGGTCCAATGTGCTACGCGCACCCCCCCTTTGATTCAGCCCAAATGAAATCAACTGCCTATCCCTTCTATTGCCACCCCCCTCCCTTTTATATTATTTTTATTTGTTTTATACTTTTTGCAATCTTAATAAATTCATAAAAAATTGATAAATGATGATTTTTTACTCATTCTTTTTTCTAGGTTTAGATAATTTTGTGTAGAAAAATATAAAAATAAAAATGAAATTTTATTTTTAATGTGGAATTAATGGTGGCATTTTCTTTTAAATAGGGTATTTTCTCTCCTTTAGGTTATACCTTATCTTGCAAGAATTGTTTTAGGACCTTCCCTTAGGTTTTTTAATTCATTCTTTTTTGTGTGATTAGATATTGAACCCTAGTTTCATGTAGGATTTATCCCTTGATTTTAGAAATTAAATTTGATGTAGTTTAATTGTTAGACATTTAGGTGTTCTAATTAGGGTTTTTAAGTAGTATACTTGAACTTCAACATTTTATTTTTGGGGTTTTTAGGCCAAATTAGTGTATGGGGAATATATGGGACTTAAGGGTAGTTAAATAGGATCCCCTAGAATTTATATTAGGAATTTGTATGGTATTTTAGTATTTTTCATTGATTTTTGAATTGAATGTTGTTTGTGTGGCCTTTAGGGCTAGTTTAGTTTTGTTTTGCCTTGCTTTGGAGTTGTTGTTGGCTTGAGGAGCTTGGGCATCATGTGAAGACCTTGTGAAGAGCTTGTGAATCATCCTTGAAGACTTGAAGACCTTGGAGAGGAGTTTAGCATAGCTTTTGTTTTGTTTATAGGTTCATAGGTGCATAGGCAGAGCCCTAGATAGAATGTTTTGTTCAATAAACAAGGAGTGTCTTGTTCACCTCCTTTCTTCTCTATGACACAGAGTCCCTTAAGGGTATTCACCTCTATCCTTTGGAGGGATTAGTGACCTTGCCCTATAAGGTAGAACTTTGAGAGAGCATTTCCTTTGATGTTAAGTCCTCAATGGCATCCTTTGGAAGTCAGTGAGCACTGCAACATCCTCACCTCATCTTATTGACTGAATCTTGTTTGCTGGAGCATTTGAGCCATTGAAGATAGAAGCTGAAGCTTTGAAGAGGATGATTCCTTGAAGATTGTTGAAGTCTGAAGACTTTGTTGATGCCTGAAGATCCCTGGAGATAGTAAAGCCTGAAGGTAGAGCTGATCAAAGGAGCTGAAGCTCAAAGGGAAAAGATGAGTTGATACTCATGTTGTAGGGTTGATACCTGGAAAGCAAGTGATCTCTGAAGTCTGAAGACTGGGTTGCTGCTGGAGGAGCTGAGGCTTTCTTCTGTTTTCTTTGATATATTGTGTGTTTTGTCTGATTTGTCTGTTGCATTAGACTAAGCCCATTTAGAATAAGTTCAGTCTAAGAGCATGAGTGCATCTGATTGTATTGTTATTGCTTGGCTTTGCTTGCGGGTATTCGGTAGAGCCCAGCTCCCTTGCCCATGTGTTTATTTTGCTTGATAGCATTTCATTTCTTTTGTCTGTATGATTACAGTTTACTGTTTTTGCTTGATAACATGTTGTTTTTCAGTATGATTACTGTTATTTCATGACTGGCTTGAGGTTGAGACGAGCTTGTGGAGGCTGAAGCCCCACACACATTTCCTCCCTCACTTGCATTGCATGCATTTTACTGTTAAAGCTGATGCTTTTGTCTGTTTTGGTGTATCATTGACATGATCCCTTAGGACTCTCATTTCCTCTGATGAGGATTTGATGATAGACTTTTAGGTTGAAACCTATGCATGACAACATCTAGGAGTTCCCTGTTCAAACCTCAACCATAGGATGAATCCATGGCATGACAACAGTAGGATTTGATAGTCTCCCTCCTAGTTGGGCTTGTTCTCTTCTCATCTCGAAACAGTTTAAGATACAGTAATCATGAATGATTTCTTTCGTACGTTACGAGCCTTAAGCTATCTGAGAAAGGATTGTGGGAGAGTTTCTTTTCCACAGTCTGGATGTTTAGTATGGTACCCTTTGGGTGACATGCGACGCATTCACTCTCAGGTCATAGTCTCTAGTGCGGTTGAGATCGCAAACACAATAAAAAACACTTCTTTTAGGAGATAACCCGTAGTTTCGCGAACTACGTTTGCTCTGATCTTTCATACCAGATGAAAGTACGTAGGCATAGGATGCGACATCCTAGCGAGCAACCTTCCCCACCTTCCCCCGTAGTTAGCCGAACTACGTTGACTCTGATTTCTCATTCTCTGATGAGAATACGTAGGCATAAAGCGCGATGCTTTGCCGAGTCATTTTTCTTTTCCTTTTCAGCCATCCTTGATAGGTAGATAGATTATAACCAACCCATCCAAGTAAACAAACAAGCGAGGATCCCGTCGAGTACGACGGACGTGAGGGGTGCTAATACCTTCCCCTTGCGTAACCGACTCCCGAACCCAGACAATGGTTGCGATGACCTTGTCTTACCCTTATTCGTCAGGTTTTTCCGATCGTTTCCTTTCCCGCTCTGAGGGATAAATAACGAAAGGTGGCGACTCTTCTGTCATGCCGGCACCTTATTTTCGCGCAAGCGACAACCCCCTTGGGGTATTAACCAGGAAAACTCTTTTCATAAACAAGAGTGTTGTTAACTTTCAGTCCTATCGCAAACGGTAACGCCTAAGTCTCCAGAGGTCGAGCTGCATACACCAACTGCTAGAACTGTCTGTTAACCCTACTCGGGTAAAACTTTTGAACAGCCTGTGTTCTCTTAAGCCCAAACTACGTTTGCTATGATCTTTCGTACCAGACGAAAGTACGTAGGCACAAGACGCGATGTCTTGGTGAGCAACCTTTCCCCCTTCTTTGGCCGTAGTTAGGCGAACTACGTTGACTCTGACTTTCCCATTGCACGAGGGAGTACGTAGGCACAGAGTGGCGATGCTCTGCCGAGTCAGTTCTTTTTTCTTTCTCTTTTGTCCATAAGCCTTTAGTGTAGATAGTTTACACACCCTTTTAGCTAGACAACACATGCGTGGATCCCGTCGAGTACGACAGACGTGAGGGGTGCTCATACCTTCCCCTTGCGTAACCGACTCCCGAACCTAGGACTTGGTTGCGATGACCTCGTCTTTTCCCGTTTTCGTCAGGTTTTTTCCGATCGTTTCCTTTCCCTTATTTGGGATAAATAACGATAGGTGGCGAATCTGTTAGTCATTGTCGGCCTTCCTTATTTCGCAGTAGCGACACCTATCAACTCGAAAAACACTTTCAAAATGTTCGTGCAATAGGTCACTTTAAAGCTTGATGAAAACAATTTTCGTTCTTCGAAACAACACATCGAAGGCATCATCAGAACATAAAAGTTGCATCATCTATTGGTGAATCTTGTTATTCCTCAACATTCACTACAAAAAATAATGCTTTTTATGACAAGCTTTCACCACGAACAATATAAAACCGAGGGTGTATATAACGGGAGCGCCTGTTTTTTTATAAATAAAATAAAACCAATATGTTACCTCGGTTTTATGTAAAATCGATATAATTATATCTTCAGGGTTTGAGATTCGAGTCCCAACTCCTGCAGTTTTATATTTTATATGGAACCAAAAATACGCCTTTAGTTTTCATAGTTTTTATGTCGAATATATTACCTCGGTTTTCATGAAAACAGAGATAAAAACTCTATTTTTTTATTCTTTTTGAAACAAAAAAGGTTCCTTTATTCTCTCAGTGTCTACCTCATTTACTTCTCAAGCCCTAGCAAAAGAAAACTTCTTCTCCAGCCAACGAAAGAACACTTATTCTCGAAGGAGCCCTAGCGAACGAAAAACTCTTTCACTATTATTCTCCAGTACATTATTATTGTTGTTCTTATTGTTCTTGTTGTTGCTTTGGTCCATTAATATTGTTCTTGTTATTCTCTTTATATTTTTTATCACCCAGTGTCTACCTCATTCACTTCTTGAGCCCTAACAAAGAACACTTCTTCTCTAGCAAATGAAAGAACACTTATTCTCCAAGGAGTCATAGCGAACGAAAAAACTCTCTCATCATTATTCTCCAGTATGTTATTATTGTTTTTGTTCTTGTTGTTGCTTTGGTTCATTAATGTTGTTATTGCTATTCTTCATTACTATTGTTGTCGTTATTGTTGCTGTTGTTGTTTTGAGAAGCTTTATTTTTGTTGGATGTATACTATTTTTTGTTTTCATTTTTTCATTGATCAAAAGGAAAAAGTACATAAAACAATAATAAAGAAGTTCTATAAAGAATCACACAAGGAAATAGTACATAAAACATAATTTTTTTCCAGATCGAAACAATATCCTCTAGAACTACATGAATCTTCCCAATCTAAGACCTACTCCACACTGCCCTCATCTGAGTTATAGTAAACAATCTTCCTTGGCACCTTTCTCTTCTTCTTCTTCAGCATCTTTTCTTCTTCTTGGCCTTACTCACCCTTAGTGCGTCCCTACAACAGTCCACTCAGATGGATAGACCTCCTCAGTTGACTACTGATGGTGTTGTACTGTGGTGATGGCCTTATTCTCAACAATAACTTCTGTTGAGATAATTCTCTTAGCCTTTTCAGATGGAGAACTCATGTTACTATAGGAAGTTAATAAGAGTAGTTTGAAGATGAGGAAATTCATTATATGAAAGTGTGCATTTATAGAAGAGGTTGAAGATGAAACATATGATGATTTAATTGTTGCAATGATTACTTTTAGTGGTTGATATTCTTGAATGACTTGTGACTGTCTTGAGAAATGAAGAAAAATTTCAATCATTATAACCGTTTCTCTCTTTTGGGAAGAGCAAAGGTTGTTCTTGTTTTTTTTATCAGAATTCTTGTTTCTTAAATGATGGATCTTTGCAAATAGTTGTCACGTATGCCTAAGTTTAATATAATTAAGTGGAGTGCATATTTTTCTAAATGCAATTTTTAATTTATAAACAAGTTTTTAATGTCACTGATCCTTTTAACACTAGATGGTAAATTGTTCTTCAAGGTAAAAATCTTCCCGATAGTACTGATGAAAATCAAGCATTTGAAGAAAATGATTCAGATGTCGCGCATGCTATTCGTCATGATCATGAAGAGGGAATATGGGAAAACTAGTAAGTACATATTTTATACACCTTTGAAATTTATAATTAATCATTTTAATCCTTTTAAATCATTTTACTATATATTTAAAGTTGTTGTTGATTGACCTAATTAGTTTCAAATATTGTTCCATATATTCAGCAATATGGTTCTGTATTATAGGTGAAATATGGTTTTATATATTCAGGAATATGGTTCTGTATTACAAGTGAAAATTGAGGTAATGACATTGAGATAATACCTCGATTCTACATAACACCGAGTTTTATAATTGGGTGCACCATCCAGTTCTAAAAAATTATAAAAATGCTGATGCTGGGAATCGAACCCACGACTCATTATTTTCTAACCTCGATTTTTAAAACATTGAGTTGAAAAGTGATTTCTTTTCATGTCGCTGTTCATTACCTCGGCTCTGTGACCAAGGTTAAATCCATTTCATGGACGACATTAGAAGCTTTATTTGTAGGAGTGATCATTTGACAGAAGTTGATCGTACGAACGATGTAGAGAACCATGCATACATGATGCGGGAGCAACAAGATTTGTTGCTCTTTTTGTGGCTTCTTACGATGTTATCTGACCCAGTTCTTCCTCGTGTGACTCACTATGTTCATTCACACCAGATATGGGATGAAATTCACAAAAATGTGTTTTCTCACAGAAATGGGAACTCGTAACAGTTGTAATAGAAGCTAATGTCGATTATGAAAGGGAATAAGACAATTACGAAGTATCTTGCTCGTATTCAATGAATCATTAATGTTCTTGAATCAATTGATGATTCGATTTTGCATTGCAATCAATATGAGGAAATTATTGAAGGATTATCAGAAGAATGCAATGCCATAACATCAATCATTAAGTATCATCCTAATCTGTGCACTATCACAGAAGCAAAATCTTTGCTTCTATGTCATGAAGCTAAATTGAAGAAAGCAAAGAAGAATGTTCTTGTTGAACCTATCTTTGTAAATGTTGCTCAAGATACTCCCACTGCACCTCCTACTTCTGGTCAAGTAAGTCATGATCTTCTATCGTGGCTTAATTTGGTGTTATGTCTAACTTTAGTGATTTTTGTTGATGTTGTGGCTTAATTTGGTGTTGTGGCTTTCAAAAAGACATAGGTAGTAGATTTGGCGGCCGATTCATATAGTACAATGTCAAATATTATTCAAGATAGGTCATGATTCAAGTATATGCTATCATATACATAAATCGATGATGCCTAGCATGTGGTAAAATGCTCAACAAGATCAGCTGAAAAAGTCTCTTTACACAAACTAGAAATAATGGGCTAATATGTTGCCTTTGCTATGCCACCTTCCAATCCCAATCAGTGGCTTGATCCTAATCCTAACAAGTGGCTAGCTCCATCTTTGAGAGGTCCACCATCAGGCTTTCCTCAGAAACTTACTCATCAACCACAAGCTTATCTCACTGGTGCTGGAACAGATGTCACTAATTCTACCAGTCAATTTTTTAGGTCTGTTCCCCTGACTCAGAAGCTACATATCATGTTACTAATAATGTAGATTTTTATTCAGAAAGCATGACTCTATCTGGAACTGATCAAGTGTTACTAGGTAATTGACAAGGTTTGCCAATTACTTATATTTTGTTAACTAAAATCATACACACACACACACACACACACACACAAACACACACACCATTCTCACACTCAATAATCTTTTGTTGGTGCCTGCTATCACTAAAAATATTATGTCTGTGAGCAAGTTTTCTAGAGACAACAAGGTGTATTTTGAATTTCACGCTATTAGGTGTTTTGTTAAAACATAGGACAATTTTGAGGTTGTTCTCCATGGTGTGCTGAACAAAGATGGTCTATATTCTTTCAATTATCTCTTGCCTAGTGTGTCTACTGCATCAATAAACAGTATCACAAGAGAGCCTCCCGCTGATGCTAACACTATAGGTGCCTCTTCCTATAACTTATGGCATAATAGACTTGAGCATCCTCACCATGAGGCCTTAGGACTATGCTACAACTATGAAACATTCTTGTATGTGTCCAAACTCCTATAAATTCTACTTGTGGTTATAAATATTTAAAGACATGTGTTGACACCTTCTCAAAATACACTTTGGTGTTTCCTCTCAAATTAAAATTTGATGTTATTCTCACCTTCACACACTTTATCATTGATATTAATGTATAATTTGTAATTAGAATTAAGTCAGTTCAAATTGATGGTGGAAGAGAGTTCTATCCTCTTACCTCATTGTTTCTCAAAAAGACATTGCTCATAGGTTGGCATTTCCTCACACACATCACCATAACATGCATTTGGAAAGGAAGCATAAACATGTGGTTGAAACAAGCCTAACCTCGCTTGCTCAAGAAAGTATCCCTTTGAAATTTTAGGATGATGCTTTCCTTACATCAACCTGCTTAATCAATAGAATGCCAACCCCTATATTGGACATGAAGTCGCCATACTTCATGCTCTATGGTAATATTCCTGATTATAAGCTGCTAAAAGCTTTTGGTTGTGCCTGTTACCCTCATCTCAGGCCTTACACATCAACTAAATTTAACTTTCTCTCTCAGGAATGTATATTGTAACACCCTAAATTCTTGGAACATTTATTTAATTTATTTAAATATGAATATTCACATTTTTGGTGATTTTCGGTGGTTGGTGTGAAATATTGAGAATTATGGATTTTGGGTTATTTATTTAAATAATAGTATATAATATGAATATATTGGTATTATTATTAATTTAAATAAATATAAGTTAACTAAGGGCAAATTGGACAATTGAGGAGGAGTTAGTGAGGGTAATATTGGAAAACCCAAGGTTAGGTTTAACAAAAAGGAATTGTGATGGGAGTAGGATTCATTTTGTTAGACCGTGAAAAGAATTGAGGCCAGAGCTCTGAGGAAGAGGTTTGAGGCAAAAGCTTCGAAAGGTTTTCTGAAAGTCAACGAGAAGGCTTAGAGTCGACAATTAAGGTATGGGGAGTATTACCTTCATTGTTTTCAATGTATAATTTCAATGTATTTAAGGTCGATTTAAGGGTTTAAAGGGTTTGAGGATGATTATGAGAAAAAGGGGAATTTGGCCTTCGTGGCCTAAATCTATTATTGAGATTTTAACCGTAGGGATTTATTTGGGTGAAAGGGAAATTCGGCCTTCGTGGCCAGAGCTCTGATTTTACATTTGTCTAACCATGTAGGGAAATTTGATAGTGAGAAACTCTGATGATTGTGGTGTAGTGGTAAGGGTTTATGGGATTTAGAGCGTGAATATTATACGGGATTGGCCAATAAGTCGTAGATTTTGTACCTTCATTGCCATAAGAATTTAGGGATGATTTAGGGATGTTTTTGAGTTATTGGGGGAGTGAATTGTGGGACTTTTGGGTTGATTTTAGATTGTGGTGCGTAACAGTGTTTTGCTGTCATCGCGTGTTCGCATAGCGAAGAATCCTTCGCACAGTGAACGGAGCTCGTCCCAGACTCGCACTGCGAAGAATCCTTCGCACAACAAAGAAACTCGCCCCAGACTCGTACGACGAACTTGCTAGCGAACGTAGCAGAGTTTCAGGAATTCTGATTTTGTGCAGCGATGCCTTGATGTTTTGATGCTGTGATTTCCTTGACGAATTAATATGAGCATGACTATGATTTCTATGTGTATAATACATGATAGTATGGTGATTACCATGAGTATAATTGTGAATTCTATGTGATTAATATGTGATAGTATGATGAATTACCATGAGTATGACTGTGATTCTATGTGATTAGTACATGATTATATGATGATTCCTATAATGTAATGATGATGATCTATGATGATATTTCCATGAGTTTTGATGATTCTATGATGACATGATATATGATGATGATTGTGATGAATGATGATGCACCTGTGATGTTATTATGAGGATGATTATTGACATGTGCATCATGCATTCATGTGCATCCGGATTTCGGTTCAGGACCTTGATTTCTTTGGCTTCAGTCCCATTATGCAGATGTGAGGTATTTTGATGTGCTCCGGTTCTCTAGTAGAATCAATCCTATTGATGGGGATGTATGGAGGGTTGATGGTGTTAGACTATGGCACAGATCTAGAAGGGGGTTGAATAGATCCCCAATTAAAATTTGAGTCGGCGCTACCAATTAAAAATTGGTTTTGAAAAATTATTTTAAGTGCGGAAGCGGCCGAGGAAAATATAGTCTAAAACGAACGGTTATTGGAAAACCGGATATGCGTAAGCCTTTGGATTAATGACAATATGGAAAAATAGAATCACATCACTAATCACACTTATCAATGATCTAATTCAGTTGTTAGGATTCCTAGTTCCAATGATTCAAAGAGCAAACCAAAACTAGATACACAAGTAAGATAATTTTGGTTTAGGCAATTTGTCAAACACTTGGTGTGCAAAACACTCCAAGTGATATTTATGTTGAGTAAGTGATTCCAAATAGCCTAGTACAATGTCTTATTGTACTTTGGAGTCAAAAACAGAGTTTTAACCTCTTACTCAATTGATATCACAGTTTGACAATAGTGCTTATACAAAAATCACTTATTTTTGAGCTATAACGTAAATGCTGAAAAATAGAGAAGACAAGTATTTGGTGAGGCAGTTCCCCCGTCGTCCTCGCTTCGGGGTACGTCTGCCCTCAATTCTAAAACTAGAATTGAGATAGATTTTATAGATATCACCTGTTGAATGTAACAGTTTATACAAGGATTGAGCAGCAAATATACAACAGAAATCTCAATGTGTTGAAAGTTGCTTTCACTCCTTGCCCCTTGATTCAAGATGAATCAAGTCCTCCGATTGTTGTTGATGGACCTCCGATTCCAGCCACCTTATTGAATAAGCCGTTGTTGTTCAAACCTTCGGCTCCGGCTGATCTCAACAGCAACAAATCGAACCCGAGATCTTCCCTTCAATATCACTGAATCCGCTACTAGACTTGTGAAGAACAGCTCTTCACAATCACCTTCGCTCAGTTGACCCTTGATGAAGAATCTCGTCCAAAAACCCTCAAAATTCAAACCAATCTTGGAGGGTAAAACCCTAACGGTTTTATTCAAGAAAGAACCTGTCATAAGCTTCAACCCGAACTTGATTCCCCAATCTAAGCTTCGAACCTTATCACCTTGAATCACTCACAATGCACTTCAAAAATGGTTGTGTGTAATTGAAGTGTTGTGAGATGTTGAAGATGAAGATGATGAATCTTGGACACCTATTTCACTCTTTCTTGTTTTTGAACACATGAATCAAATATTATCAAATGTTATTGTGACACAAGTGGTTAAACAAGTATATATAGTACCAACCCAATTAAAGACATAACAGTATTTCAAATAGAAGAGGGAATCATTTTAAAACAGGATTTCCGCGCGAACGATCGACTGCAACAGGTCTGTGTTTTTGGAAATCTGGAAAATACATCAGTATGCGTCGACCATACAGTCGGCGTGCACTGACCCGTTGAAAACTATTTCCTTCATGCGCCAACCCTATGGTCGACTCATGCCTTTATACGCTGACCCGTTGGAAAATATTTCCTTCATGCGCCGACCCTATGGTCGACTCATTGTCTTTATGCGCTGACCAGTGGGAAAGTGCTCTGATGCATGCGCCGACCCTATGGTCGACTCATGCCCTGCAAACCTGCAAAAATTCATCAGTTTGTGGTTTTTCATGCCTCTGGTCATGATTGCATTTTATCTACACATAGTATATTTATTACAACAGTTTTAAGACAAGTATAAAAGGATATGGTAGGTGATACGTTGCATCTGTTTAGTAGATCTGGAGCTTATAATTTCCAATCCATCCAAGGCTGTAATTTGTCATCATCAAAACCTGTATTGAACAATGTCTTGCAGACTTGTGTGATGTGTGGCGATTTGCCTCCACAAATGGCCTAATGCCCATCTAGCTGTAATGATTGGTACCACATGCATTGAGTCTTGTTGCATCTGCATTTATGAGATGATCTTGAGTAATTTACGATGTTGTGGCTTTTGATGTCCATTGATGAATATGATGATGTTGAATACGAAAATGACACCATTTTATATTGATTTCCTACATTGGTTATTATGAATCGTTTTACTCACCCTGCCTGTTTGAATGTTGCCTCCACGTGGGTAACATGCAGATGACCCGGTTTAGCCGTGGATGACGTCGAGGATCTTTTCGAAGTTTTGAGTTGTTGGCCACTTTGGTTAATGTAGAGGGTCTTGCTCTGATAGTGTAACATCGGGTTGGGGTCTTTGAGTTAAACCATGATTTATTTGATTTGATTATTTTGATTATGTTCGCGTATAAGGAAAACTTTGGATTATGCCTTTTTGAGTTCCGCTGCAATTTTTGATATCTTTTGGGAAAACCCGTTGTTTACGGAGCTTTGACCTTGATTTGAATTTATTGAGAAATGTACGCCCTTTGAGGTGATCTTTATTGAGTTTAACATTTTACTCTGATAAATTATATTATTTTGCCATAATATTCGTGGGGTAGAAAAGGGTGTTACATATGTTTCTAGACTAGTAATCTAATCACAAGGGTTACAAATGCCTTGATCCTAGTAGAAAAATCTACATTTCCAAGGATGTTGTGTTCAATGAAACCAAATTCCCTTATCCTATACTTACCTATCAGTATGCTATCTCTTCTAAAACTCATTCATCAACCATATTTGTACCTTTTCCTATCATACCTACACATTCACAACCTAATTCCACTTTATCTCTTGACAGTGACACCAATTCCTTCTTTCATAGTTCCACAACTTCATCAGTAACAGTTCTGCCTCTCCCAATTAGGTTTCAAATGAAAATCACACCTCATCCATTCCTTTCCTAACCACTGCTTCAAACAACAATTCATAGTCCCCGTCTGGTTCCCCTCATACTAGCCTAAACCAAAATCTCCATTCACCTTCTAGTTCCACTGAAAACTCCTCTAACAGTTTATCATCCTCCTGTTCTACTACTAGTACCAACAACATGTCCCCTTAGAATTTACCTCCATTAAATCCTCAGAACACTCATACCATGACCACCAGAAGAAAGAATGGCATAGTCAAGCCTAGGATGAATCCCACTCTCCTTCTTACTAAATTGGAACCATCTTTCCACAAACTTGCTTTCAAGGATCCTAAGTGGTTGGCTTCCATGAATGATGAGTATCAAGCCTTGATGAATAATCAAAATTGTACACTAGTACCATTACCCTCAAATAGGAAGGCTATAGGATGTAAATGGGTTTTCAAAGTCAAGCATAATCCTGATGGAACTTTAAATAAATATAAGGCTAGGCTGGTGGCGAAGTTGTTTAAAAAACAACAACGGTTTGACTTTACTGAAACATTTTCGCATGTTGTTAATCTTGTTACTGTCAGAATTGCTCTTACCATAGCTATTTCAAAGAGGTGGCACATAACACAACTAAATATGAACAATGCCTTCCTCAATGGCTTTCTTCAAGAGGAGGTATACAAGCAACAACCTCCTGGTTTTGAGAGTAATGACTTAACTAAAATGGTGTGCAAGCTCAATAAGTCCATTTATGGCCTCAAACAGGAACCTTATGCCTGGCTTGAATGGTTAAATCTAGCTCTTAGAAGCTTTGGATTTATCTCCAGTAGGTGTGATCCTTCTTTATTCACTTTGGTCACATCCACATATACTATCATCAGTTAGTGTATGTTGATGATATCATTTTTACTAGTAACCCTCCATCTCACATCAAGGAACTGGTCATAAAATTGAATTCTCAATATCCTCTCAAGAAATAAGGTGACCTTAAGTACTTCTTGAGCATTGCAATATCTCATCAAAGGAATGGTTCTCTATTCTTATCCTAGACTAAATATGTTAAAGATATCTTAGCTAAGGCTAAGCTCATTGATGCTAAAGGAGTCCATACACCTATGATCTTAAGCCTAAAACTCACCAAACATGGCATTGATTTCCTTCAGGATTCTACTTACTACAGGTTCATAGTTGGGGCACTACAGTATGCCATCATAACCAGGTCTGAGATAATATATGTTGTTAATAAAGCATGTCAGTTCCTATCCAATCATTTGGAGAGTCACTGGATTATTGTAAAAAGAACCCTGAGGTATCTCAAAGGGACACTTTATCATGGCCTTCACATGCAATGTGTTAACACTTAAGTCCCTCTATCTATAACTGCATTCTATGATACAAATTAAGGAGCTGATCCAAATGGAAAAAAAATATACCTCTGGTTCTTGCATATTTGTAGGTCCTAACCTAGTTTCTTGGTGGTCCAAGAAACAAAATTTGGTGGCCAGGTCTAGTACAGGAGAAGAGTACAAGAGCTTAGCAAACTCAGCATCAGAAGTGCTATGTGTCGCAACTGCGAAAAAGGGGAAGCCGACAAATTAGACAGAAGAGTCGCCACTAAACGTTATTTATCCCAAAGAGAGGGAAAGGAAACGACCAAAGAAAACCTAAGAGAAAGGGAAAGACAGGTCATCACAACCAAATCTTGGGTTCAGGAGTCGGTTACGCAAGGGGAAGGTATGAGCACCCCTCACGTCCGTTGTACTCAACGAGATCCATGCTTGTTGTCTAATTTATGGGTGAAAAATATCTAAAGGCTACTGCTAAACAGGGGTGAAGAGAAAGAACAGACTCGATAGGACATCACCGCCCTACGCCTATGTATTCCCTCGTGCAATGGGAAAGTCAGAGTCCACGTAGTTCGGGAAACTACGGGTGATGGGGGGAAGGTTGCTCACCAAGACATCAGCGTCTTGTGCCTATGTATCCTCATCTGGTATGAGAAATCAGAGCAAACGTAGTTCGGGCAACTACGAGAAAGGGTCTCGATCGCATTGGGGCGAGAGAAAGGGATTCAGAATAACAGGTTGGTCTCGATTGCACTGAAGCAAGAGAAGGGCAGGTTAGTTGTTAGTGTGCTCGTCAAGGATAGGGATCCTCGTACCTACGCATCCTCATTAGTGTCACACTCTAAATTTGTCCTCCCGTTTTTTTTTTTATAAATATTTTCGCTTTTTCGATTCTATTTTTAATTTTGCATTTTCCACTTAATTTTATGCCATTTAGACACGTGTCCACCCCCGATTGGGCGTTTTTCAAATCTCTGTTATTTTTCCCAATGGGAGCTTGACACGTGGCCTAAGGATGTTATTTTTGTAAATAGTAATTCCATTTTTAATTTCTCTTTATTGTTCTTTTCAAAATATTAATATTTTTTGTGCATATATCGTTTGTTAATAGATTTTAGAATAGAATTTTTGTTTAGAAACTACATAGAATTTTTATAATTTTTTTTAGTATTAGAATTAGAATAATTTTTTAATATCAATTAGGATAGTTAGAATTTGTTAGAATTAATTAGTTTTTAATATAATTTAGAACTTAGCATTATTTTTATTAGTTTTAAGATTAGATTATAGTTAGAATTAGGATAGTTTAGTTAACTAGATTGTTATTTATTAGAAATAGTACATGATATTAGTACATAATTAATTAATCAAAGAAAAAATTAAATCATGAAAGCAGACGCCACGTGTCGATGTTCCAGTATATAATATACTATTCACCTTCTTCCCAAAGGGACTAACCCTAATCCGCCGTTTTCCACTGTTCATTCTTCAAAGACCAAAAAACCTAACACAAAAAACGGCCGCCTATCCTCTTCCTATCCGTCCAACCTTCAATCTTCCACCAACAGTGTTCCTCTCCATTTCCGTTGTTCTTCTTCTTTGCCGCAAAACTCAAACAACCTTCTCCATTATCTTCTCTAAACAACTCTCACTCAACCCTTTACTCCTAACCGTTTCTTCCTCAACATCATCTCAACCTACATCACCCATCGTTTCACCTTACAACCTTCTTACCTCCACTTACCATCATCAGTGTTTGTCGGCGAAAAACCCAATCACTTCATTCTCAGCGCCGACGATCAACAGCCGCCATCTTCAGCCACCTCCTCCATTAACGAACTTCAACCAATATCCACCTCCACTCTTCCTCAGAGCAACCATACAAAACCACCATTTAACCCAACAAGCTCAAACCCCTTCTGTCAAACCAACCGCCGTGAACACCCATTTCAGCATTGTTTACACACTCTCCATTTCCTCCTCCAAACTCGCCATCCTTCTTCTTCAACAAACTCAAACCCAAAAATCCAAACTTTTAAACCCAGACACAACCAAATCCATGTCCTCCTTCACCGAATCCCAAACCTCACCAAAAACCACTTTCGTATTCCGCCGTGAACCTCCGACCTTTCTTCCATATTGTCGATTTCGCCGTCTTAATTTGTGTAGCGCAAGAGAACTTATGCCGTGTTGGGTTTCTTCTCATATTGTTGGATTTTTTTTTATTAAAATAAGTCTTGGTTTAGTTAAATTGTTGAAACTGATATTTGGCCATTTGATATTGTTTGTAAAGCAATTTCCCGTCACTGTATGTTTTTTCTGATGATGCAAGGCGTGCCTTAAATTTATGACACAGTAAAACTTAATAGGAAGGTTAGAGTTAGTTTTCCTTTTAGGGATTAATTATATTATATTAAATTAAACACACATTTATATTCCATTTATACTTTCATTTAGATTTTAATTCCATATAGAATTTCATTTAGATTTTAATTCCATTTAGACTTTAATTTCATTTAGATCTTATTTCTTTTTTTAATTTTAATTTGGGTTTTAACTTAAACTTTTAATTTTGGTCAACTTTCGTTCTTAAATTTTTGTAAACCTTTGACTAATCCTTTGACTAATTCCTATTGATTTTGATTTCCAATCTTTATTTTTGTCTTTGGACATAAGGTTTTGTTTCTATTTTTTTATTGAGGATTTATTTTCATATTTTCTCGTTTGGGTCGATGACGAGACCTCCGTAAACCATTATTAGTCAAACCATTGATAACCAATCTTGTATCCGAGACCAACCTTCATTCTCACCTCATTTCTACTCCATTTTCGATTTTATTCAAGCTTCCGCGATCTATGAAGTCTTTTATTTGTAAGCGTCGCGTATCAAAGTCGATAACCTTCTCGATTTCAAATCTATGGAAAACGAACATTTGGATCATTTTCTTTAGTTTGGGATCGTGATAGGCTACCTTCGATTAATCGACATAATGTTTGCGATTAAGACGAGATCCCCACCTTTTTGGTCCGTGCGACACGATTTAATCGGAGAATGATCCTCAATATCATTTCTCTATCTTGTCTTTTGCACGGATATCAATTACGAGACATCCTATAGTTTGACTTTCATCATAAGTCGGGCTACGACGGTTTAGCGTTACATTTGTCCCGATTCAATTCACTAACAAAACTGACGACTAACTTTATTTTCTGTCAAATATTAACTGTTTTAAATTCAGTCATTATATTCTTGTACATATTATTATATAAATTGCATATTATCCATATCTTGTAAATATTCAACCACTTGTACATTCCTTCAAAACACCTAATCAATATCGAAACCATAAAATCTAAATTAGTGGTTTGTTGGTTATCTGTATCCTCTATATATTCGTATCCATCTCCTATCTCTTTCGCATCTACTCAAAATTATCTTTAATATAAGGATAAAGTTCTATTTGTGTTGAATTAAAGAGAGAGGATTGAGTGTAGACTTCTTCCTCTCCGAGTATTAGGATACTCACTGTAGAGTGCGTGGTCTCGATACTCGTCTTTCAATATGAAGACGCTTGTATTCGTCACACCTTTTTCTCCTAAAACCTCGGTCCCGTACTGAGTGCATTTTCAATTTCTTTTCACAATAAAAACTTGAATGGTCATGGAGTGGTTAGGCGTATGCCTTCTCCTATCCCGAGGGCTTGACATTATCGTTAGGGTTCACTGTTGCAAAGCACTTACCATTCAAGATCAAAACATCTTTAATAATAGAATGAAGTTCTCTTTGTATTGAACTAAAGAGAGAGGATTGAGTGTAGACTTCTTCCTCTCCGAGTGTCAGGATACTCACTGTAGAGTGTGTAGTCTCAATACTCGTCTTTTAATACAAAGACGTGACTATATTCGCCACACCCTTTCATAACAAAACTTTGAGATAAAGAATTGGGTACTACCCGCAAGGGGTTACTATCCGAGGATCTATTTCACCCCTAAAAACAACTCACAAATCAAATGTGACATCTTTCCTCGCATGGTGAAAACTAATCTTTTCAAAAAGGATATGTTGCGTTCGTTCTACCGCAAATAGCTAACACCTAAGTCTCCAACGAGCGAGCAGCAATACACCTAAACTGCTAGAATGCACACGATAACATCATCCATAAAAACACCGGTTACCCGTATCGCGAACTACGTTTGCTCTGATTTCTCATACCAGATGAGAATACGTAGGCACAAGACGACGATGTCTTGGCGAGCACTTTTCTTTCTTTTCCACCCTTTCCCAGAAGGACATGCTATGTCCATTATATTGTAAACAGGTAACACTTAAGTCTCCAATGAGCGAGCAGCAATACACCAAAACTTCTAGAATGCGCATGATAGCATCGTCTACCAGAACTTCTAGTAAACTGTAGGCCGGACTACGGCTGGTCTGATTCTTTACCTCTTTGAGTAAAGATACGTAGGCACAAGGGACACAATCCTTGCTGAGCACATTACCCCCTATATTTGTAGTTCCCCGAACTACGTCGACTCTGAATTTCTCATATCTGTTGAGAATATGTAGGCCTAGGACCGCGAAGTCCTACCGAGTCTTTCTTCCCCGTTACCTCTCTTTCCCCTATTTCTAACCTTTTCTCTCTCCCTAGGAACACTCTTTATAGCAATAACCTTTTAGCAGATATCTTCACACATCAACAAACAAATGGTTCTCATTGAGTACGATGGATGCGAGGGGTGCTAATACCTTCCCTTCGCATAACCGGCTTCCGAACCAGTTCTTGGTTGCGAGGCCATCTTATCCGTTCTTTTCTTAAGGTTTTCTTGATGTTTTCCCTTCCTCTCATGGGATGAATAAAGTTTGATGGCGACTTTTATGTCTTTCTTTTCGCCTCCCCGTCGCTGCATTTTTCGAGTAGCGATAGCTGCCGACTCTGCTGGGGACATTCTAGCAAGCCAAACCTAGTTTGTTTGTCGCATGTCTGATTTATTTGCTTTTATTGTTTTTTATACTTTATTCTCTAACTTTTGGGTTTATTGGTTTGGTTTGTAAGGATAAAAGCTTTCTACCCGAGCTTTCTAGTATACACTAAGATTAGGAGGTGGTTTCTTTCTAATCTGTGAGACTTAGGACTCATTGAGTTGGTTTGAATTCCACCGCTCAGATGAGACCCCCTTGGGATGATTATGTCTTACGAGTAGTCGTAATGGCGTCTTTATTTCTGACCTGGCAGTCCGTGACTCTGAGGACCTTTTGTAGAACCTTATTTCGAAGGTTACTAAAACATAACTCGATGTTCATCCTTTGAAGGTCTTACCGTCTTACGAATCATCGTTCTGATGGAAAACTTTTGAGGGTTAGTGCATGAGACTTTGTTTAAAGCCTTTGGGATGCCCTCTTTATAACCGCCAGAATGTTAATCCCCCATCAGGATTTACTATGATGAATAATCCACTGTATGATCTTCCTACGAATGACCATCCTCCGCAAGTAAACATTCTTACTCGACCCCAGAGGATGCCACCGACGGATCTCATGGAAGAAAAGCTTCGTGCCCTTGAGGAAAAACTTCAAGCTATGAAAATGCCCGATACGCCTGGCCTCGATGCTGCTGATATGTGTCTAGTACTAGACTTGGTGATTCCTACGAGATTCAAGATGCCCAACTTCGAGAAGTACACAGACTTTAGTTGCCTGAGGCGTCATTTGATGATGTTCTGTCGAAAAATGACCTCCTACACTCATGATGATAAGCTGATGATTCACTGTTTTCAAGACAGTTTGAGTGGAGCATCATTAAATTGGTACATGGACTTGGAAAGAAGCCACATCCAATCATGAAGGGACTTAGCTGGCGCTTTTATAAAGCATTACCAGTTCAATCTGGATGTGGCTCCCATCCGCATGCAGTTACAAAGCCTATCTCAGAATGGAAATGAATCTGTTAAGGGATATGCACAATGGTGGAGAGAATTCGAGGCAAGAGTGCAACCACCACTATTGGACAGGGAATTGATTGACATGTTCATAAATAGTTTGCATGGCTCTTATCTTGAAAGAATGGCTGGATGTGCACCATCAAGTTTCTCTGATCTTGTGATAGTAGGAGAACGCATCGATAACTACCTTAAAAGCAGACAAATCAAGGATGCCTCAAGTAGCCAAGCCAGTGAGATTGAATCTTTCAAAGATTTCCATGAGGAAGATAAGGATGAAACCAACGCATTCATAGCAAACATTGAATATTCTCATGATATACCGGCAAAACTCTATGGTCCCCCGTCTGCTCAATAAGCATCATTTCTAGTGCCATGTTATCCTCATGGGAAATCAGCCATGCCTAAAACTTCAGCCTATAAACCATGGATTTCTCCTCATACAAATAAACGAGCCCATGGCCAAGAATATCAGAATCACCGCCAGAATCGGAATAGGCCTAACAACAACTTGGAAAGAAGGACTGCTCCTCTTCATCTAGTCCCTATGTCGCACAGTCAGCTTCTCCCACATCTGATTCAAAACTCATTGGTGGAGCCTAAAACTCTCAAGCCGTTGCCAGAGCCATACCCTCCTGGGTATAATCCCAGTGCGTAATATAGATATCATGGAGGATCCATGGGGCACTCAACCAAAGATTGCAAAGCCTTCTAAGCCAAGGTGCAACAGTTGATTGACAAGGGGTACATATCATTTCTAGAAGGAAGTTTGGTTGTCCATGCCAACCTCTCAGCTGTCTAAGCTCGAAGATTCCAAGGGTCATCTCCAAAAACCAGTGGCCCAGACAGGCAGACATCCTCAACATTGGCAGTCATTGGGCACTTTTATCATTTGCATTTGTAGTTTATTTTTCGTTAATTGCTACTTGTTTTTAAACATTGTTGTTTTGAATGGTAATATTAATGAAATGATTATGCATTTTCTGAATCAATCATGTAGCATTCGCTCATTTTTTCACATTTATCACAAAGCACAAACACATACACCTCTTATCCACTCCATTTTATCACTATTGTTTTAGCAAAGATTGGAGGGAGGATGACGAAAACGAAGTACTCATAATTGCAAACCATATGCTTTCAGGAAGAATCTCGTCAATGATGTACATGCATTGTTTCAAATCCCCTAAACACCAGAGATATAAGGAGTTAATCCCTAGTCAACCACTTCGAGCCTAGAAGTAGGAGATTCCTTCAGATTTCTAAACCCTTACATTTAACCTGGGGCAGGGTAGTGTTAAGTTAATCCAAATCCCGCACTCAAATCAACAAAGACAAAATCCCAAAGACATGACGGTTGTTCATCAAAGACCGATTGACATGGCAGTCACAATCCTCCAACAAAATCCAAAAAAATCGAAAGCCTGCTAAGTCAAGTACCTCAAAGGGGACTTAGGAAAAAATCAAGGCAATCTGATGGATCTAACAAGCAAAATTAGTCTATGCAAATGTTAGGGATCAAAACAGAAACAAAAGAGGTCCTCAAACCCTAAATAAAAACAAAATAAGATTCAGTGGCCACCCAAATCAAGGAGTTACTGAAATCCATCAAAATAAGGTGACCGCCATCTCGAGCAAACCTTGAACCATCAAGTTTATACCGTCAAGTCCGTAAATGCAGAATTAACTGAACGTAGATATGGAGATCATCAAGAAGATGAGGTGGGTACAAATAATACTTTAAGCTTAATATCCTTTGTTTTATAACCGTGAACCAAACCATGTTACAACCCTCGAAAGACCTAATTGAGGCGAGGTTCATTTTGAAAGCATACTATTGCAAGGTTGCGAAAACTGACTCCCCACAGATTTTCTAATCATCAGCATTGGTGTCAATACCCTTGTTGTATCTGAAGGTGAGAAAATACTTAGAAGGGGGGTTGAATAAGTATATATAAAATATTATGGCAATAAAACACAAAGATTTTTATCCTGGTTCGTTGAACTCAACTACTCCAGTCCACCCTATCAAGAGTAATTTGCCTTTCTCCACAAGGACTTAATCCACTATTAATCAAACTGATTACAATAGCAACCACTAAGAGCAACTGTTCTTAGTCTTCTCAAGAACTACTGACCACAACTGGGTCTTCTCAAGGAACTTTTACAATCAAATGTAAAACTAAAACAAGTGTTTGAATGCTTCTAAGAAAGCTATATCACAACTGTGATTTACACTTAAGTTTAAGAACTTTATGAAATAAATTAAGCAATGAGAATAAATTGTATGAGAGCTTTTCAATGAATTTCTTTCAATAATCATCAACTGAAGAAGAGTGTTGGAGACTTGCTTTTATAGGCTTAGAAATCCAAGACGTTGCATGCTTTGAAGACCGTGTCTGCAAAGTAGCTGTAACCTTTTTTTCTTCACATCACTTGAACTTTCCTAGAAGTAGAACGTTCAGAGAAATCCTTTTTGCCTGAGTTCTTGTGTCTAGCATAAATGAGGAAAGAGTCGTTTGGCATAACCAACAGACATAACTTTGAATTTTTCTTCAACAAGTTTCTAATTCTCAGCAATTAACATAAGAGCCTTGAGTGATCAGAGTCTTTGATGTTCATCAGAGTTTGCTGTATCAAAGCATTGCAGCAAGTATGCTTCAGCGTGTAATAAATCAGAGCGGAGTTTAGGGATCAGATCCTCAGTACTTGCAGCATAGTACTATCAGAGTCTTCTGAAAAACTATGCTTGAAATCTTCATACAAAGTCTTCGATGCTTCAGATGCTTCTGTAGCTTCTGCTTCAGATCCTTCTGTAGGCAGCGCTCAGAGTCTTCTGTAGGCAGCATTCAGATTCTTCTAATAGATGCTTCTGATGCTTTAGAGCCTTGCATAAATCAATGTTTAGATCCATTTTTGCTTTTAGAAGAATATTGAATTTAATATCTGCAGCAAAAATACTTGAACAAATTTTAGAGTATATAATTTCTTAATACAAAATTTCGTAAGTGTTATCATCAAAACATAGAGATATAACTAAGAACCAATCTGTGTTCTAACAATTTCCCCCTTTTTGATGATGACAAAAACATAAGAAATTTGTTCAATAAAGAAATAATTATAACTCCCCCTGAGATTATGAATCTCCCCCTGAATTGAATACTTAGAAGGAATAGAAACTTCCCTTTTTGCATGAGTATTCTTTTCAGAATCAGAGCCTGATTGTTCCAAAAAATTAGAGCTTGACTTGGATGAACGTTTTAGAATCAGAGCCTGATTGGTTAAATCTTGATCTGGGGATCTCAGAGTTACTTTAAAGAATTTTGTCAGATTTTTCATAAGTTCTAAAATACTAAGAGTTCATGTTAGTTATAATTTGATATGTCTGAAATCCATTCAGGTAAAGTTTATTTGAACAGTCAGAATTTCATTTTCTCCCACTTTTTGTCATAATCAAAAAGAAAAAACTTTTAAAGACAAATAAAAGGAAACAGAGAGAAGAGATACATTCATATAGAGAAATCAACAGAGTCATTCATTCATTCAAATAAGTACTCAGACAGAACAGACAAAAACATCAAATAAGAAATTCAAGTACAAGTGCACAGACATCAGATACAGAAAACATAAAGCTAGGTTTGTTTGGAAAGAATCATCTTCAGAAGTTGAGTAATCTCAGATGAGGATTCTTTTTGCTTTGACATCCATTTTCCATGTTCTCATTCTTCTGATCTTGCTTAGCCATCCATGACTTGATCTTAGATGACCAGCTTCTAACACAGCAATCTTATCTTCTAATTCTGGGTTCTCTTTCTTGATCTCAGAAGAAGTAGATGGAGCAGATTCTGATGCAGGAGCAGAGTCAATAACCATTTGAGTTGCAGAGTCTGGAGCCACAGATACAGAGGGTTTGTCCACAGTTGTCAGAGCCAATGGATTTTCTTCAGAAGCAGCTTCTGCAATGGTTTCTGTAGCAGATACTCCAGAAGATGAAGGTACATCCTCAAGAAGCAAAGGTGCAGATCTTTTCATGTTCCATACCATGGTTCTGGCAGTCTCAGCAAATCTGAGCTTCGTATCATCAGAACAGACATTCTTCATATTTGAGGCAACAATATTGAATCTGGTAATGAAGTTATTCCAGATAGCATCAGATTCATTTGCATCCATGGTTGACAAGCATCTTATCTTCACAGATCCTAAATTCATCTTTATTTCTTTCATAAAAGTTGCAAGTAAATTATCAACATTTAGCCTAGTTTTTGGTTTAAGAAGGGTTTCCAAAGTGAATGGCTTGGGTTGAACTGGTGGAGGTGGTATGGTAAATTTTGGAATGATGATCAGAGGATAAGGGTAGGAAGGAAAATATGGATGTTCAGATGATGAAGTAGCAGTGTTGGATCTGGATAAGGTATGACTCAGAAACGGTTTTACACGTATTGTAGAGGGAATGACATCAAATGTAGTGGAGGTGTAGGGAATGAAAACAGATTTATCAGACAACAGAGATTTTGATGAAATGATATCTGGCAGTTCTTTTAAGTAGGTTTGAAGTACAGATGGTAAAATAGTGGAAGACTTAGGTTTATATGGAGTGGTAGAGTCAGATGGTTCTATTCTGGTATAAAAGTTTTTAATCTTTAGACCAGAAGGAAGGGGATCAGAGGGATGAGGTTTAAAAGATGCAACTGAAACAAACTCAAATGTCCTGGGTTTAGGTTTTGGAGTGGGTTCAGGGATGATAGCATCAGATGAAATAGGTGGATCTGGTTGTTTAGATTCATATTCTCTGAGAGAGGGGGGTGAGCTAACATCTGGATGAACATCAGATTCAGAGGAATCATATGAGGTAGATGAGTTACAAGATGTAGAAGATACTTCAAACACAGTCTTGAGGGGTTGGACATCCAGAATTTCAGAATCAGGTATGTTTGATTCAGTAGGTTTGGATTGTTCTGGTTGAGGATTAGAAGGTTTGGATGTTGGTGGTTCAAATACAACTGGTTCAGATGGTATGGGTTCAGGTACAAAAGTTTGTTGAATTTCAGGTTGTTATTGAGTTGTAGGTTGTTCTGCTGGTTTTGTTGTTTGTGGTTCAGATTGAGGAATGTCAGATGGAATTTGTGAATTAGGAATTGTAGGTGGTTCAGAGGTTTGAGATGGACAAGAAGTGGTTTGAGTTTTAGAAGGAAGGGGTTTTGGAATAGAGCTAATAGTTGATAAATCTACTGCAATTTCAGAAATAGAATGTAAAGATGTTTTAGTACCTTTTATCTTGATGTGTTTGGTAGTAACAGAGGGAACTTCTCCAGAAGCTTTTCTCTTTATCTGCTTCTGTGGTTTTTCAGCAACTTTCTGTTTCTTCTGAGCAACAACTTCTTCTGCCTCTAAATGTCTTCTTTTCCTCATGTTCTCCTCATAAGCATCTGGAATAGGTTCTCTTGCACGTATCAGAATATCAGCAGGAACAGGTGTTCCATCTTCCTTGCACAAGTCAATGTACCTAAGAATAATGTCTCTGGGTTCCTCAGCGCCGAAGATAGGAAAGTCTTGAACTGGAATCCTTCTCTGACTAACTTCAACAACATTCAACTTCTTAGGAGCAGTTGTGATTTCATCCATAACTTTTAGTCTTTGGAGACTCTTTCCATTCAAAGGTTTTCCAATAATGGACTCAAGTTCTTCTTTCACTCCAGCGTCATAAAGAGCAGCTACCAGACCATTCTCTGTCAGAATGTCTGAGATTAATCTTCCAAAAGGTATCCATGTTCTGATCTTCTGACCCTTAGTCTTGACAGATTCTCTGGATGCATTAATGTGATTCAACAGATGCATGAAGAGAATGTGTGGCAGATCCACTTTAGTACTCTGACTTAAGCAGTACATGAAATAAAGTTGTTCATTGTTCACATAATCTGGAGAATTTGTGGATTTTCTGTGGTTGATGCAGCCCAGAAAAATCTTTGCCCAGATTTTATAGTCAGGTTTCAGATCCTTGAAGTTGTTGGAGGCTTGACCAGATGAAATAACTTCAGCATACACTTCTTCCATTTCAACACGCCCAGCTGGCAGGTGAGAAACTCCATCAGTTTCCTCATACCCTATGAGTTTTCTGATAAGATCTTCAGTGATTATAATCTCTTTTCCCAAAACAGAAGAGATGATGAATTTTGGGTAAACAGATGCGTGAATCCAAAATTCCTTCACTAAGTGTGGATAAACAGGTCCAAATAATCTATCAAAATACTTTACCCAGCCTTGAGCATCAATAATAGAATGCAAATCAAATCCATTGTCAGCCAAAGAATCAAATTCCACCATAGATTCACAAAGAACTTCAAGTTTATCAACAGGGGTTAACGAAGTTCTCTCAGGTTCCTTAAAAGGAGTAGCACCCATGTTTGATGACGCAACTGCAGCCATAAATGATTGAAACTGTGATGAGGTTGAGGATGAGCTTGCCATTGTTGAAGAAGATGAAGGATTAGGGTTTTGATGAAGACCAAAGAGCAAACAAAAATGCATATACGTGTTTGTGAGAGTGAAAAGTGTGAAATGGTGAGACTTGTGGTATTTATAAAGAGAAATTAGGGCACACAAACAGACACACAATCAACACGTTCTCAATTAGCAATTAATGGAATTTAATGAAAAGAATAATAATCATTTCAAAGCATTAATTGATTCTGACAATTTAGGGGGAAAATCAAGAAATTAACTATTTAAACAATACCTCAAATGTCTCTTCAGTATTGTGCACACCATCTTTTCAGATTCTGAGTGACACGTGTTTGCTTGCATGTGCTTCTGAATTCTCTTTGAGAAATGAAACGTTAGCCAACGTTCAGATCCTCTGAGACTTGTTAGTTCAGATACACACAGAAATAATAATTCAAGAAATCAAATAACTGACAGATGAAATACTTCAGAGTTTTAAACATTTTACATCTGAGAAGTTTGCTTCTGATAAATATTATTCTGGACAAAATTCTATACCAATATTTTTCAGAATAAACTTGAACCTATCTTCAGCAAGGGGATTTGTGAAAGTATCAGCCCATTGATGATCTGTATCAACAAAGTCTAATTTTATAATACCCTTCTGAACATAGTCTCTGATGAAGTGATGTTTAATTTCTATATGTTTTGCCTTAGAGTGTATAATGGGGTTTTTAGACAAACATATAGCAGAAGTATTATCACAGATTATAGAAACATTACTCTCAAAGATCTGATAGTCTTCTAGCTGACTTTTCATCCAGAGCATCTGCGTGCTACATCCAACAGCAACAATATATTCTTCCTCTGTAGTTGATATTGCAATTGTAGGTTGTTTCTTGCTGTACCAGGAGATTAAATTTCTTCCTAGAAATTGACAACTTCCAGAAGTACTTTTTCTTTCCACTCTATCTCCAGTGTAATCAGCATCACAGAATCCAACTAGTTTAAATTCATTAGATCTTCTGTAACACAAACCCACATTAGAAGTACCTTTCAGATACCTTAGAATCCTCTTAACAGCTGTTAAGTGTGATTCTCTAGGATCTGATTGGAATCTTGCACACAAGCATACACTGAATAAAATGTCAGGTCTAGAAGCAGTTAAGTAGAGAAGAGATCCTATCATACCTCTGTAGAGTTTCTGATCTACTTTCTTACTTACCTCTTCCTTACCAAGAGTACTTGTTGGATGCATCGGAGTCTTTGCCATCTTACTATCATTCATGTTAAACTTCTTCAGAAGCTCTTTAACATATTTGGTCTGATGAATGTAAGTGCAATTTGGAGTCTGGTTGACTTGAATTCCCAGAAAGAATCTCAATTCTCCCATCATGCTCATCTCAAATTCAGCCTGCATACATTGAGAAAACTCCTTTCCCAGCATAACATTTGTAGATCCAAAAATAATATCATCCACATAGATTTGACAAATTAACAGATCTTTCTTAAATGTTTTACAAAAGAGTGTTGTGTCCACTTTGCCTCTGATAAAAATTTTCTCCAGAAGAAAATTGCTTAATCTCTCATACCAAGCTCTGGGAGCTTGTTTTAAACCATAAAGAGATTTCTTTAGTTTAAAAACATGTTCTGGAAATTTTTCACTTTCAAAACCAGGAGGTTGGTGAACATATACATCTTCCTCTATAACTCCATTTAAGAAGGCACTCTTAACATCCATCTGATATAGAGTGATGTTATTTTGTGCAGCAAAAGAAATGAGTAAACGAATAGACTCTAACCTGGCTACAGGAGCATAAGTCTCTGTATAATCAATTCCTTCTTGCTGGTTATAACCTTGAGCAACAAGCCTTGCTTTGTTTCTTTCAACTTCTCCTTTTTCATTCAACTTGTTTCTGAAGACCCATTTAGTTCCAATTATGTTGAATCCTTTTGGTCTTCGAACCAAATCCCAAACGTCATTTCTTGTGAACTGATTGAGCTCTTCTTGCATGGCAATTATCCAGTCATTGTCTTGCAGAGCTTCATCCAGAGAAGTTGGTTCAATAATTGACACCAAACCAAGTAATGACGCTTCAGATGATCTGAGGAAGGATCTTGTTCTTATATGGGTCATCTTTCTTTCCAATGATCACATCCTCTGGGTGAGAGGCCTTGATTCTGGAAGATGATCATCTAACATTTGATTCTTCAGAAATATTCAAGTTGTTCATTTGAGAAGCTAAAGGAATTGCATCTGGCGTTGCTTCTGGTTCCTTCACTTGAGCTTTTTCTGCCTCTGAGCCTTCAGAGTCTGTGAGAATTACTTCTCTATCTGCAGAACTTTCAAAATGCTTTGGCTTTTCAATGCCAATCTTATCATCAAATCTAACATGTATAGATTCTTCCACAATCTGTGTTTCAGTATTGTATACTCTGTAGCCTTTAGAGCGTTCAGAATAGCCAAGCATGAAACACTTCTGTGCTTTAGAATCAAACTTGTTTAGATTCTCTTTAGTGTTCAACATATAACATATACATCTAAAAGGATGAAAATAAAAAATGTTGGGTTTCCTGTTCCTCCACAATTCATAGGGAGTCTTTTCCAGAAGAGGTCTTACATACACTCTGTTCTGAATGTAACAAGCTGTGTTTATTGCTCCTGCCCAAAAATGCTTTGCCAGATTAGTCTCGTTGATCATGGTTCTGGCCATTTCTTGCAGAGTTCTATTTTTCCTCTCTACAACTCCATTCTGTTGTGGAGTTCTAGGGCAGGCGAAATCATGAGCAATGCCATTTTCACTAAAATATTTTTCAAAGTATTTGTTTTCAGATTCGCCACCATGATCACTTCTGACTTTAACAATTTTAAAATGTTTTTCATTCTGGACTTGTTTGCAGAAGTCAAAGAACACAGAATGTGACTCATCCTTGTGTTTTAGGAATTTCACCCATGTCCATCTGCTATAGTCATCAACAATGACTAATCCATACTTTTTGCCTCTGATGGATGCAATTTTCACTGGTCCAAACAGATCAATGTGAAGTAATTCTAATGGTCTTGAAGTTGAAACAACATTCTTAGTTTTAAAAGAAGATTTTGAAAATTTTCCTTTTTGACATGCTTCACAAAGAGCATCTGAGTTGAACTTCAACTTAGGAAGTCCTCTGACCAGATTGAGTTTATTAATCTGAGATATACGTCTCATGTTTATATGCCCCAATCTTCTGTGCCAGACCCATTGCTCATCATTAACAGACATAAGGCATTTAACATTTTGAACCTTAAGTTCTGAAAGATAGATTTTAAGGCAATTGACTTACCTTTCTTTTGAGGCTCATCTTCCTCAAGTTCAATTTCATGGCTCCTCAGAGAGCTGATTAGTTCCTCCAATGTGATCTTGTTCAGATCCTTAGCTAGCTTCAGAGCAGTGACCATAGGTCTCCATCTGATAGGCAAGCTTCTGATGATCTTCTTCACATGATCAGCAGTAGAATAGCCTTTGTCCAGCACTTTTAATCCAGCTGTGAGGATCTGGAATCTAGAAAACATAGTTTCTATAGATTCAGATTCTTCCATTTTAAACGCTTCATACTTCTGGATTAGTGCCAAAGCCTTGGTCTCTTTAACTTGTGAGTTCCCTTCGTGTGTCATCTTCAAAGACTCAAACAAATCAAATGCAGTTTCTCTGTTGGTGATCTTTTCATACTCAGTATGAGATATTGCATTTAATAAGATTGTTCTAGCTTTGTGATGATTTCTGAACTCCTTCTTTTGGGCTTCAGTCATAGATTTTCTATCAATTTTCTTGCCATCCCCATCAGTGGAATGAATATACCCATCAATGACTAAGTCCCATAGATCAGCATCATAACCAAGGAAGAAACTCTATATCCTGTCCTTCCAATAGTCAAACTTCTCCCCATCAAACATAGGGGGTTTTATGCTGATTATATCCCTTTCTTCATATCTGTTGTTGCTGTTAGATGTTGAAGTTTCAGCCATAATAACAACCAAGAATATATATATCAAAGATTTCTCACTAGATATTTTCTGTCACGGTGAAGTGATAGCACACACAGAACCGGAGCTCTGATGCCAACTGAAGGTGAGAAAATACTTAGAAGGGGGGGTTGAATAAGTATATAGAAAATATTATGGCAATAAAAACACAAAGATTTTTATCCTGGTTCATTAAACTCAACTACTCCAGTTCACCCTATCAAGAGTGATTTACCTTTCTCCACAAGGACTTAATCCACTATTAATCAAACTGATTACAATAGCAACCACTAAGAGCAACTGTTCTTAGTCTTCTCAAGAACTACTGACCACAACTGGGTCTTCTCAAGGAACTTTTACAAACAAATGTAAAACTAAAACAAGTGTTTGAATGCTTCTAAGAAAGCTATATCACAACTGTGATTTACACTTAAGTTTAAGAACTTTATGAAATAAATTCAGCAATGAGAATAAATTGTATGAGAGTTTTTCAATGAATTTCTTTCAATAATCGTCAACTGAAGAAGAGTGTTGGAGACTTGCTTTTATAGGCTTAGAAATCCAAGACGTTGCATGCTTTGAAGACCGTGTCTGCAAAGTAGCTGTAACCTTTTTGTCTTCACAACACTTGACCTTTCCTAGAAGTAGAACGTTCAGAGAAATCCTTTTTGCCTGAGTTCTTGTGTCTAGCATAAATGAGGAAAGAGTCGTTTGGCATAACCAACGGACATAACTTTGAATTATTCTTCAACAAGTTTCTAATTCTCAGCAATTAACATCAGAGCCTTGAGTGATCAGAGTCTTTGATGTTCATCAGAGTTTGCTGTATCAAAGCATTGCAGCAAGTGTGCTTCAGCGTGTAATAAATCAGAGCAGAGTTTGGGGATCAAATCATCAGTACTTGCAACGTAGTACTATCAGAGTCTTCTGAAAAACTATGCTTGAAACTCTTCATATAAAGTCTTCGATGCTTCACATGCTTCTGTAGCTTCTGCTTCAGATCCTTCTGTAGGCAGCGCTCAGAGTCTTCTGTAGGCATCATTCAGATTCTTCTAATAGATGCTTCTGATGCTTTAGAGCCTTGCATAAATCAACGTTCAGATCCATTTTTGCTTTTAGAAGAATATTGAATTTAATATCTGCAGAAAAAATACTTGAACAAATTTTAGAGTATATAATTTCTTAATACAAAATTTTGTAAGTGTTATCATCAAAACATAGAGATATAACTAAGAACCAATTTGTGTTCTAACAGTATCTTTTTACACCAATCAAGTTAGCACAACGTTTGGACTAACGGTCCATTCGTCTCACTATCACGACACTTAATAAATGACATTTCTTTCAAAACTTGCATGAACTTCACATTAAAATTACCATTTATGAACAAACAATTTTAATTACAAGTCAGTAGTTGGCATCGAGGAAATTCCAATAGAGAGCAATCAAATAGGACTGGATCATTTAGCAGTCTGGATCGGAACCGAGTATACCATATAACCTTATGGATCTGAGGCATTGTCATCCCGCAAGTATGGAATCAGTCAGTTTAAGACAAATCCCATGACATCGATTTATCATGGAACAAACCATTCAAGAACCGGTTGATCAAAAGTGAATCATACCAATCAGGGGCAAGCCACCCATAATTTCTTTAAACTTGAGGGCGGGTCCCTTTAAGTGTTTAATCAGGACAAGTTAAGTCGCTTCAACACTCTTTCGGGGGCAAGCTACTTCAAGAGTATATTGAAGCCAATCACCCCAAGAATCAGTTAAATAATGATGAATCCTTTCGTGGTACAAACTCTGGGGCAAACCATCTCGAGATCGTCTCATGGCAAGTTACTCAAGCAAGTTCATCCTCATCAACAACTGTTGAGTCCAAAACGAGTGTCAGGGAATCATACCGTCACCTCACCCAAATAACCTTAACCTTCTGAAAAGGCCTTGCTGTCATTTGGATTCTTCATCCTACAGCTTAAACCTGTTACCTGTCAAAACTGTGTAACCGAAACCACTTCCAAAGTCCAGTTCTTGTCTGGCAAACCGAAACCTCCAAAGTCCAGTTCTTGTCTGGCTAACCTTCAAACCAGTCCTCGTTTGGTCAACCCTTAACTAAATACCAATTCTCGTCTGGTACATGTCAGCTTTTAAACCAGTTCCCATCTGGTCACCCTTCCTTTAGCCTACCCTTTGAATACCAGTCCTTGTCTGGTAGTTCATAACCCAAAGTCCAATCTGCATTGGCAACTACCAAAGTCCGCCATGTTGGCACCCACATTTCCAATTACCCATACTCAATCATATGTATCATACGCATCGCATTCTACTTCATAATCATCTTGCATCATATGCATACCCAGGATCATATTATACTCTTCCCCAGCTATTGCATCTCCGTGTGTTCGCATTTGCATTTGCATCTCCATTTAAGGAAAATCATTATCATCAAGCATTCACATATGGGAGCTCAGGTCCAAGATCAAATTTCGAAGATTTCCAAGGCCATATGCAGCCCAGTCAGGGGCATTCTCCGCAAGACCGTGGGTGTTCCCCACGAAGTTGTGCAACTTTTTGTTGGACAAATTCAAGAGCTTCAAAGTAACCATAAGCCCGGTCAAGGGCATTATATGCAAACATTGTGGGTCCTCCCATGAAATTCAAGAATATCAAAGCAAAATTCAGCCCAGTCAGGGGCATCTTTTCAAGACCATGGGTATTTCCCATGACATATTTTAACCTCGTGGCTGATCAGATCTTCAAATCAACATACAACCCAGACAGGGGCATATCATTCAAGACCATGAGCGTTCCTCATGGAGTCTATTGTAACCCTTTGTTGTTAAAGATTTGATCCCCGAGTAAGTTAGCGGGCGTTCCCCGTTGACCTATCTCGATCCAGTCTTCCTTATGTGCGTTCCCCAGTGAGTTGTCTCCAACAAACTCGACCTTTTTCCAGTTGCTCACAGTTTACTCAGGAGTGTACCTTCTTTAACAATAAGTGGCAAACTCTTCAGAGAAGCTTATCCTTCTTTAACGATAAGTGGAAATCTCTTCAGAGAAGCTTATCCTTCTTCAACGATAAGTGGAAATCTCTTCAGAGAAGCTTATCCGTCTTCAACAATAAGTGGCAATCTCTTCAGAGAAGCTTATTTGTCTTCAATGATAAGTGGCAATCTCTTCGAAGAAGCTTATCCCCTACATCCTTTTGGTGTCAGGGTTGTTTGTTTCGCTCCATTATCCTTTTGGTGATGGGTCTGACATCCTTCTGGTGTCATGACTAGCGATTATTCTCCATCATCCTTTTGGTGATGGGTCTGTCATCCTTTTGGTGTCAGATTTCTCTTGTTGTCATCCTTGTGTTGGTAACGACCTTTGCAAGATATCCAGTATTTCATTTCCCAAGCATTTTCCTTCTTTTCGGACAAATTCAGGGTCTTTTATATCTAATCATCTTCTACCTCGAAAGAATAAATGCCATCACATTTCGTCTTACTAGGTTTACGCTAATTACATAGGGGCATCTGTCACACTCTAAATTTGTCCTCCCGTTTTTTTTAAATATTTTTGTTTTTCGATTCTATTTTTAATTTTGCATTTTCCACTTAATTTCATGCCATTTAGACACGTGTCCACCCCCCGATTGGGCATTTTTCAAATCTCTGTTCTTTTTCCCAATGGGAGCGTGACACGTGGCCTAAGGATGTTATTTTTGTAAATAGTAGTTCCATTTTTAATTTCTCTTTTTTGTTCTTTTCAAAATATTAACATTTTTTGTGCACATATTGTTTGTTAATAGATTTTAGAATAGAATTTTTATTTAGAAACTACATAGAATTTTTATAATTTTTTTTAGTATTAGAATTAGAATAATTTTTTAATATCAATTAGGATAGTTAGAATTTGTTAGAATTAAGGCAAAATATCCTTCTTGGTCCCTTAACTATACCTCGGGGTTCATTTTGGTCCCTTAACTTTAAAAAATTCCATATTGGTCCCTTAACTCTTCAAATGTTCCATATTAGTCCTTTTTGACCTATTAGCGACGGATTTAGCGACAGTTTTTTGATTTTTTTTTCCGTTGCTAATAGGTCAAAAAGGACTAATATGGAACGTTTGAAGAGTTAAGGGACCAATATGGAACTTTTTAAACTTAAGGGACCAAAATGAACCCCGAGGTATAGTTAAGGGACCAAGAAGGATATTTTGCCTAGAATTAATTAGTTTTTAATATAATTTAGAACTTATCATTATTTTTATTAGTTTTAAGATTAGATTATAGTTAGAATTAGGATAGTTTAGTTAACTAGATTGTTATTTATTAGAAATAGTACATGATATTAGTACATAACGAATTAATCAAAGAAAAAATTAAATCATGAAAGCAGACGCCACGTGTCGATGTTCCAGTATATAATATACTATTCACCTTCTTCCCAAAGGGACTAACCCTAATCCGCCATTTTCCACTGTTCATTCTTCAAAGACCAAAAACCCTAACACAAAAAACGGCCGCCTATCCTCTTCCTGTCCGTCCAACCTTTAATCTTCCACCAACAGTGTTCCTCTCCATTTTCGCTGTTCTTCTTCTTTGTCGCAAAACTCAAACAACCTTCCCCATTATCTTCTCTAAACAACTCTCACTCAACCCTTTACTCCTCACCGTTTCTTCCTCAACATCATCTCAGCCTACATCACCCATTGTTTCACCTTACAACCTTCTTACCGCCGCTTACCATCATCAGTGTTTATCGGCGAAAAACCCAATCACTTCATTCTCAGCGTCGACGATCAACAACCGCCATCTTCAGCCACCTCCTCCATTAACGAACTTCAACCCATATCCACCTCCACTCTTCCTCAGAGCAACCATACAAAACCACCATTTAACCCATCAAGCTCAAACCCCTTCCGTCAAACCAACCTCCGTGCAGACCCATTTCAGCATCGTTTACACACTCTCCATTTCCTCCTCCAAACTCGCTATCCTTCTTCAACAAACTCAAACCTAGAAAGCCAAACTTTTAAACCCAGACACAACCAAATCCATGTCCTCCCTCACCAAATCCCAAACCTCATCCAAAACCACTTTTGTATTCCGCCGTGAACCTCCGGCCTTTCTTCCACATCGTCGATTTCGCCGTCTTAATTTGTGTAGCGCAAGAGAACTTATGTCGTGTTGGGTTTCTTCCCATATTGTTGGATTGTTTTTATTAAAATAAGTCTTGGTTTAGTTAAATTTTTGAAACTAATATTTTGCCATTTGATATTGTTTTTAAAGCAATTTCCCGTCACTGTATATTTTCACTGATGATGTAATGGTGTGCCTTAAATTTTTGTCACAGTAAAACTTAATAGGAAGGTTAGAGTTAGTTTTCCTTTTAGGGATTAATTATATATTAAATTAAACACATATTTATATTCCATTTAGACTTTCATTTAGATTTTAATTCCATTTAGAATTTCATTTAGATTTTAATTCCATTTAGACTTTAATTTCATTTAGATCTTATTTCTTTTTTTAATTTTAATTTGGGTTTTAACTTAAACTTTTAATTTTGGTCAACTTTCGTTCTTAAATTTTTGTAAACCTTTGACTAATCCGAGACCAACCTTCTTTCTCACCTCATTTCTACTCCATTTTCAATTTTATTCAAGCTTCCGCGATCTATGAAGTCTTTTATTTGAAACCGTCGCGTATCGAAGTCGATAACCTTCTCGATTTCGAATCTATGGAAAATGACCATTTGTGTCATTTTCTTTACTTTGGGATCGTGATAGGCCACCTTCGATTAATCAACATAATGTTTGCGATTAAGACGAGATCCCTACCTTTTTGGTCCGTGCGACACGATTTAATCGGAGAATGATCTTCAATATCATTTCTCTATCTTGTCTTTTGCACGAATATCAATTACACGGCCTCCTATAGTTCGACTTTCATCATAAGTCGAGCTACGACGGTTTAACGTTACATTTGTCCCAATTCAATTCACTAACAAAACTGACGACTAACTTTATTTTCTGTCAAATATTAACTGTTTTAAATTCAGTCATTATATTCTTGTAAATATTATTATATAACTTTCATATTATCCATATCTTGTAAATATTCAAACACTTGTACATTCCTTCAAAACACCAAATCAATATCGAAACCATAAAATCTAAATTGGTGAATTGTTAGTTATATGTATCCTCTATATATTCGTATCCATCTCCTATCTCTTTCGCATCTTCTCAAAATTATCTTTAATATAAGGATAAAGTTCTCTTTGTGTTGAATTAAGGAGAGAGGATTGAGTGTAGACTTCTTCCTCTTCGAGTATTAGGATACTCACTGTATAGTGGTCTCGATACTCGTCTTTCAATATGAAGACATTTGTATTCGTCACACCTTTTTCTCCTAAAACCTCGGTCCCGTACTGAGTGCATTTTCAATTTCTTTTCACAATAAAAACTTGAATGATCGTGCAGTGGTTAAGCGTATGCCTTCTCCTATCCCGAGTGCTTGACATTACCATTAGGGTTCACTTTCGCAAAGCACTTACCATTCAAGATCAAAACATCTTTAATAAGAGAATGAAGTTCTCTTTGTATTGAACTAAAGAGAGAGGATTGAGTGTAGACTTCTTCCTCTCCGAGTGTCAAGATACACACTGTAGAGTGTGTGGTCGCAATACTCGTCTTTCAATATGAAGACGTGACTATATTCGCCACACCCTTTCATAACAAAACTTTGAGATAAAGAATTGGGTACTACCCGCAAGGGGTTACTATCTGAGGATCTATTTCACCCTTAAAAACAACTCACAAATCAAACGTGACATCTTGCCTCGCATGGTGAAAACTAATATTTTCAAAAAGGACATGTTACGTTCGTTCTATCGCAAATAGCTAACGCCTAAGTCTACAATGAGCGAGCAACAATACACCTAAACTGCTAGAATGCGCATGATAACATCATCCACAAAAACACCGGTTACCCGTATCACGAACTACGTTTGCTCTGATTTCTCATACCAGATGAGAATACGTAGGCACAAGACGGTGATGTCTTGGCGAGCAATTTTCTTTCTTTTCCACCCTTTCCCAAAAATACATGCTACCTCCGTTCTACCGCAAACAGGTAACGCCTAAGTCTCCAACGAGCAAGCATCAATACACCTAAACTGCTAGAATGTGCACGATAACATCGTCTACCAGAACTTCCCAGCAAACCGTAGGTTAAACTACGACTGCTCTGATTCTTTACCTCTTTTGAGTAAAGATACGTAGGCACAAGGGCCACAATCCTTGCCGAGCACATTCCCCTTATATCTGTAGTTCCCCGAACTACGTCGACTCTGAATTTCTCATATCTGTTGAGAATACGTAGGCCTAGGACCGCGAAATCCTACCGAGTATTTCTTCCCCGTTACCTCTCTTTCCCCTATTTCTAACCTTTTCTCTCTCCCTAGGAACACTCTTTATAGCAAGAACCTTTTAGCAGATATCTTCACACATCAACAAACAAATGGTTCCCATTGAGTACGCTGGATATGAGGGGTACTAATACCTTCCCTTCGCGTAACCGGTTTCCGAACCCGTTCTTGGTTGCGAGACTATCTTATCTGTTCTTTTCTTAAAGTTTTCTCGATGTTTTCCTTTCTCCTTATGGGATAAATAAATTTCGATGGCTACTCTTTTGTCTTTCTTTTCGTCTCCCCTTCGTTGTATTTTTTCGAGTAGCGACAATTAAGGAATAGGGAATAGGTGTCTCGATTGCACAGGTGCGAGAGAAAAAGGGTCTTGATCGCACGGATGCGAGAGAAAAGGGGTCTCGATCGCACGAATGCGAGTGGAAAAGGGTCTCCATTGCACAGATGCGAGAGAAAAGGGTCGAAGGCCTGGAATTCCTAAACGGAAGGGAACTAGATCGGTTTGGGGCGCGCACTATGCAAAACCCTAAGACATAGGAGCGAATGCGTCGCATATTGCCCAAAGGACATACGCTAAACACTCTAGACAATGTGAGGAGAGGCCCCCACTCATCATTTCCTACGTATCTAATGCTTGAAACTCATAACACTCATCGCAGTTATGGTTTTGAATTAAGGTCCAACCATGTTAATGAATCGAATCGGGACAAATGTGATGCTAAACCGTCGTAGCTCGACTTATGAGGGAAGTCAAACTATAGGAGATCGCGTATTGATATTCGGGCTATGGACAAGATGGAGAAATGATATTGAGGATCACTCTTTGATTGAATCGTGTCACACGGACCAAAAAAATGGGATCTCGTCTTAATCGCAAATATTATGTCGATTAATCGAAGGTAGCCTATTGCGATCCCAAAGTAAAGAAAATGACCCTTTGGGTCATTTTCCATAGATTTGAAATCAGGAAGGTTATCGACTTTGATAATCCGACGCTTACGAATACAAGGCTTCATCGACCGAGGAAAGCCAAAATAAAATCGAAAAGAAGAAGAAATGAGGAGAGAAAGGAGGTGGTCTCGGATCCAACATTATTCATCAATAATTTGACTGGTAACGGTTTACGGAAGTCTCGTCATAGACCAAAAAGCGGTGAAAATGAACAAAGATGAAATAAAGTCGAAAATGAAAAGTGAAGAGAAAAGTCGGTCTCGGATCTATCGTTTTTCATCAATAATTTGATAGAAAAACATAGAGGTCTCTTCATCGACCCAAAAGAGGAAATAAATCATCAATGATAAATAAAAATGCTAAAACTTAGAAAAATATTAAAAATTTAGAAGAATATCTTAAAATAAAATTAAAAAGAGGATATGATTAGAAATATATATATATATATATATATATATATATATATATATATATATATATATATATATATATATATATATATATATATATATATATATATATATATATATATATATATATATATATATATATATATATATATATATATATATATATATATATATATATATATATATATATATATATATATATATATATATATATATATATATATATATATATATATATATATATATATATATATATATATATATATATATATATATATATATATATATATATATATATATATATATATATATATATATATATATATATATATATATATATATATATATATATATATATATATATATATATATATATATATATATATATATATATATATATATATATATATATATATATATATATATATATATATATATATATATATATATATATATATATATATATATATATATATATATATATATATATATATATATATATATATATATATATATATATATATATATATATATATATATATATATATATATATATATATATATATATATATATATATATATATATATATATATATATATATATATATATATATATATATATATATATATATATATATATATATATATATATATATATATATATATATATATATATATATATATATATATATATATATATATATATATATATATATATATATATATATATATATATATATATATATATATATAAAGAACTAATTTACAAAAATATTAATAAATCTAAAAACTATATTATGAAAATATATATTACAATTTTCTTTTAATAAAAAGAGAGAAAAGGGGGTAAACAAAAACAGGGGGTATGAATAAAAGAGAGGGATGTGATTAATAAGAGGGGATCATTTGGGCCTTGAGGGCCCATCACCCATCCACCAAAAGAAGACACGGTTGCATAAATTAAACCCTAAGAGGCAACATGGGCCTCACAACCCACCTAAGTCTCCACGTGCCTTCAAGGAAATCAACAGTCTGCTTGGTTGAGTCCTTTTCGATCGATGTTGGGGCAATGACGATGTTCATATTGTCAACAGGATTTTATACACCCTTTCCAAGATAGTCAGATCCTCCATCTCTTATCTCAAGAGCCTCATAAATTCCAGTAGATGCACCGCTAGGAACAACGACTCTAGCGAAAGTGCCATCGAAGACAGTAATATCAACCTCGACGGTTGGATTGCCATGGTTATCGAAGATCTGACGAGCTTTGATGGAAGTAAAAGCGGTCATGGAGGAGGAGGAGAAATCGATGCGAGCGAGAAATGAAATTCGAGATCTGTAGAGTGGAGATAAAATTAACGTGTCGTGTTTAACGGAGGTGGGTTGTGAGGAATGTGATTTACGGCAGAAAGGCTTGTGGGTAAACGGGTTGGAGGAAGATGATTTACGGTGGTGTTCGGTGGAGATGATGAGCGAAAGAAATGAAAGGAAGGAAGAAAGGGATGGCGGGAATCTGGGTTTTTGAAAAATGGGTTTGGCGGAGGGGAGAGTTTGAAAGAGATGGGTTGAAGACGGTTAAGCTGTTGGTTTTTGGTTCGCGGATGTGGGTTTGTGAAAAAGGCGGAGATGGAGGAAATGGTGGGATTCGCAGAGGTGAGGGCGGAAGAAGTCAATGGGTTTCGCGTTTTCGTTTTGAAACGGAGAAGAAGATGATGAAGTGGGGTTTCTTTTGGTTTCAGAAATGGTGATGGATTGAAAGGTTGGAGTTTGTGGCCGAGTTTTTGCAGATGAAGAAGGTGACGATGATGATGAATAGTAGGGGCGGATGCTGCATTTTTAGGGTTTTGGGAATGAGAATGATGAAGGTGAACAGTGATTTCGGCTGACTGCTAGAGTTGAGAGAACCGAGGAAGGAGAAAATAAATAGTAGCATATATATGCAGAAATGTGACACGTGGCACCATTGTTAATCCTGATTTGTTTAATTTTTCTGTTAATTAAAGCTGATGACTAATAATGTTGTACTAACTAATATTAATAATAATAATAAAACAAATCTAATCCTAGTTCTAATAACAAATAATTAACCTAACTAATAGTTAACTAATTAATCTAAACTAACTCTAAATAATTAAATAAAAATCTAATCCTAAAAACTAATTCTACTTCTATTTAAAAATATATTTTCTAATAAATCTATTTTTAAAAAAACTATTAAAAAAAACCTAGATTCTAATATAATTCCAATTAAATCTATTTTAAAGTTCTATTTCTAAAATCTAAATAATTCTAAATAAACTTCTATGCTAACCAACATCTATTTAAAAATTTAAAACTATTTTCTAACTCCTATTAAAAAATCTGTTAAAACCTAAATTCTAAATCTAAATTCTATATTCTAATAAAATAAACCTAAATAAATATTAACCATTAAATGAAATAAATCACAAAAAACTAAGAAATAAAAACAAAAAAAATAGGCGAACACCGGAACGCACAAAATTAACAGCACGGACTGGATCATCAGGAAGAGAGCAACTTTCGCCTGATTTCGACATGGAACTCAACATTTGAACTGGTTTAAATTGTCTAAAATGCGAACAAAGCGGTTGTAATCCCGATAAATCCCTTCTGGCTGATAACATGGGCAGTATGCGAGAGATGATCGACCTAAATGATATGCAGATGAATGCGAAGCAAAAACCAGTCAAAGTTAGAAAATTCGAGGGCAAATTTTAGGGTGCAACACTATGGATTCAGTCTCTTCTGACAGAGTTAAAATTGCCCTTTACTTGTTTTCATTTCTGACTTTGATCAGTATGCATATCTTCTTATCAAACCTCTATCTCCTCTCAAGTTCCTGTAATTCAAAAACAAGCTTAAAGTGCAAGACAAATCATCTCTTGTTCATAGGTGACCTTGGGCTTGAAGAAAAGATATTAGAATAATAGTGAAATAAAGCATAAGAGTATAAATGTAAAACAACTATGCTGAGTCAGCATAGTTGAGTTCTCTCTATATAACCTAGCTCTAACTATTATTTAAAATTAACTTTCCTTTTATGTTATGAAATGAAAGAAGTTTTTTATAACACTTTCTATTCTCTCTTCTTTTTTCATCTTCAATCTCATTTAAGTTTCTAACAATGCATGCTTTAACAAACTAAACTAGTAAGTTTTGACACACACGTACAAACATGCACATATTTATTTAAACACATCCAAATATGTTTAAATATTATTAAAATATGCCTGAACTTAAATGTGTAATATTTATGATTTTCAATACCATCCAAACATATTTAAATATTATTAATATATTATCTTATTCTTTTTGACATATTAACTACATTTGATATACTTTGAGGATGAATGTTTGAATAAATATCCCATCCATTGAAATTATATTTAAATATTATTCATGTTGAGTATGTAATTCCTTGCGTCGAAGCAGTGTAGCTCGAAAGAAACAAGATTTAGTCAAATTAGCCTATTGTGCATGTCGAGTTGTATTAGTGTGTCAAAGTGTCAAAGCATGTTTCTTCACACAGGATTTCGACTTAGGCCTATTTTAGTATTGTTAGATATTTTTAGGCTTTTATAAGTTTGAGCTTTGACTTGGGGTGCAAGCTAACCTAAATCTATAAATAGGGAGAAATCCTTATTTTGTAAATAACGCAACTCATAACATTGTATTCACAGAATTTGCAGTTGCAAGTGAATAAGAGTTTTTCACAGTTTGTGGGCAGAGAGAAACTCTGCAGAATATTCATCTTCTTCTCCAACGTTATTTTCTTTCTTTCTTCCTCAACCTTTTTCATCGTCATTGCGTGATTGATAACAATTTTGAGATCAAGATTGATTAGGAATTCTCCATAGGTTGTGGTTGAATTCCAACATCGGATATCTAGAGCGCTGATGCGTGTTTTTCGCAAGTGTACGAATCACGTCAAAGTAATATAAAAGATTATCGAATCCACAGAGACCAAGTGTCAATCTATCGTACCTGTTGTTATGGTGTTTATCTAAGGCAACTATTTTTAAGGGTTTTAGTAAGGGTGCAATGGTAAATAAAATTATAATTTTAAATAATAAATAAAAGACAGGCTCGAATGTAATTCACGTAATCAATGATAATCCAGTACTTGTTAATGGAACTACTTATGGGCAATGTTTTCTCCTTTGAAAAGAACTAATTTAACAGGAACTGTCGCTTTCGCGTATTCAGAACCGAGTTGTACTCTCTAATCAACCCCTCCTATTGTCACGGATAAAAAGGTGCGTACTGCGTTAGAGTAGTAAACCTATTTTTAAGAAATATAGTTTCTTAACAAAGTTGAAAAGTATTTTAACCTGGACTTCTTAGCAAAAAGAGGTTCTTATGAACCAGACTCTAAATCTCATAACGCGTCCGAAAATCGTTTTAAAATCTCTTTTCTTTTTAATCTAAAAACTCCTAATGAACTATACAAAGCGCTTTTGGCTGTTTTTGAAATAGTTAAAAACAATTACTTGAATTGAAAGATAAAATAGCCCTTAGGTGTTTCCACGAACAATTATACTGATTACTGGTTTAATTACGATCCTTACATTCTAACCTTTATGGGATTAGTTAGACATGATAAAGTAAATATTCTTTTTATAGTTTTTCATATGAGTAATTTAAAGCGAGTGCGGGAAGTAAACAAAGTAAATGTGCGAGTGCGGGAAGTAAACAAAGTAAATGTGCGAGTGCGGGAAATAAACAAAGTAAATGTGCGAGTGCGGGAAATAAACAAAGTAAATGTGCGAGTGCGGGAAATAAACAAAGTAAATGTGCGAGTAAATAAATAAAAGTAAAGCAATGCGGAAAAATAAAATACTAACTGGAATTAAAATGGCGGCAGGATTAACTTCCTCCAGAGTGCTCCAAAACTCGAACCACAGACAGATTACAGACTCGATCACTCGATTGCAGAGGCACCCCGATGTGGAATGGCAACTGCTTTATAACTGATATATGCCTAGAGGATTCTAATTCTGGATGAAGAAAAACGAAAATCTAAGGTCCTATTTATAGGAGAAACTGAAAGCGCGAAATGACCGGGACGCCCCTCCACTAAAAAGTGGAGGTTGAGGATTTTTGCCTTGTGGCGCCCGCCACAGGCCTATGGCGCCCGCCACGGTCCCTACAGGGGATGATGTAGTGGGGATCGTGGGTCTTGGAGGTTGAGGAGTGGTCTTGAGACGTGGCCACGTCATGGCTAACCCCATGGCGCCCGCCACAGTGGGTGCCGTAAGTGCAAAATGCTGAATTTCTAGGTTTTCGTCCGTTTTCACTCCTTTTTCGCTCCTTTTCCCGATTCCAGCTCCGATTATTATAAAAACCTGAAAACATAAGAAAACAAAGCAATAACAAAGCAAAACAACAATCAAAGCTAAGAATGCATGCGAAATCGGAGTCAGAAATACGGTGAATTTTAGTGTGATCAAATTCTCCCACACTTAAACCTTTGCTTGTCCTCAAGCAAACATTAAAGCTTAAGAAAATATGGTGTCAACACTTGTCTTTGGGCTAAAGGGATTCTAAGTTCAAGTCAGGATGCAGTGACAGATACTAACTAAGTGAACCAAGGGTACCATAGTAACACAAACACAAACTTCAATCCTATATTAACCACTCCATGTCATCCCACGATACCTAGGCCTATCTTCTCATCTTTTTGTGTCCTTTTCATTCAGGCGCAATCACATTAAGCCCGTTATCCGTACATGCTTCATAGTAGAGTGGCCGGTTAGTGATTCTGATCCATAACATAAGGTTTCTGGCACATAAGCATGTGTAAACCTGTTTTTATTTCGCCTAAATGTAGCTGCGGGGGATCGGATCGTAATCCGCCCTACCAAGTTCAGTGCCAGATACCTCTGAACCAACTAACAATAGGTGACTTGCAATTTTTTTTCTTTTTGTGGCAAATTTTTTTTTTTCTCTTTTTTTTCGGTTTAAATGACTTTGTGAGGGTCACCTATACCAGAGTTTGCCTTTTTTTCTTTTTTATTAGCACTGGATCATTCACTTATATTCATCGGCCCCCTACGTAGAGTATGCTTAGGCCGGAGCTGACTGCTAAAATAAACTACTTAGGACAATTTTTTGAATGATAGTAAAGGCCATGGTGGTGGGGTTTAGGAGTGATTCCTATATTCAAGAGGTCTATGGTGCTAAAATGGTTCTGATGTTTCAAAAAGTTGACCTAAGTCACCACATCCTAATCTAAACCTGTCTCAAAGCCCAAAAAACATGTGAAACAACATTGTTTTCTTTTTAAAAATTTTCTGGTAAGGCTAAGGAAATGGGAAAAAATGAAGATGAACTAAAAAGACACTATACTGGTGACTCGTCAGACTCATGCATTATCTAAGAAAAATAAATTACTGAAAAGGGAAATAACTGAAAGGAAATTAACTAAAAAGGGAAATAACAGAAAGCAATAAAATCCCCTCCCACACTTAAATCGAACATTGTCCTCAATGTTTCGAAATAAGATAAGGGGGGTAACCTGGAAAAAGACTACTGAGGAGGGGCACTGGTGCCTTCGCCGTCCTGATGTGATGGTCTGGAACGACGGGATATACTACGATGCTGGTCCCTCCGGTCGAGTCTTGCTGATAAAGCAGCCTGAGCACTCCGGACCTCTCGAAGGTTACCCAAGATGGAACCCTGAGTAGCTTCTACAAGCTGGTAGTGTCGGCTGTTGAACTCTCTCTGACGGTTCTGCTCTAATGAAATAGCGTTCAAGGTACGGCAAATGTTGCTATAGGAACGATCCGAAACCAATCGCGATTGTTGCATGAAGCTCATATTGTCCGTCAGCTGCTGTGAAATAGTAGAGAGAAGGCCATCACGCCTTTCTTCTCTAGCTGTCATATCACGCCACATCTCCTCGGTGACAAAGAATCCAGGGGCAGTACCTGCAACAGGGTTAGAGGAAGATGGTGCAGTGTGTGACTGTGAAGGACGATGGGGGGACATGTGAGGGATGGGAGACTGCTCTCTCCGATCATACTCATCATCAGTGTCATGTGCCTCCCCATCGGGAATATTAGGAGGAAGTGGACCCAAAACACGTGGAGCATTAAGATCATAGGTCCAGTTCCTTTCATCACGTACATCAGTACGTCTACTGCATGGTAAAGCAACAGATGGGATAGCTACCCCATGAATCATCAACTCATAACCACCTTCTCTCCTTGTTCGGCACAATTTCATGTCTTTCAGAAATTTTAAATTAATTGTGCGAGGAGGTAGTGGTTCAAGTGTAGCTATCTCATCATTCAGGCCAAGAGCCCGAGCAATAGACGTAACAAGCCCTCCAAAAACAATCGGTCCTGTTTTATTAGTAAATAAAGTCATGTGGGCAAGCATAAACGGGACCGGATTGATGTGGGTTCTAGTGAGGCATCCTTGCAAAAATAGGAGTTCACGAGCATTAACCTTGTTTGGACTTTCCCGGCCAAAAATAGTACATGCCAAAAGAAGTCTAAAAACTCTTATGGCCGGGTTGTGAATGGTCGACGCAAGTATCCCTTCAAAAGAATTAATTGAAGTACTTGAAAGCCTTAGCTAGAAGGTAAATACCTCGGCCGACCATTCAGCATCCAAAGGTGCCTCACAGATCGAACCTTCCCTATGAGGGATTCCTAACAAATCTGCTAGCTCATTGGTACTGAATTCATATTCAATTCCAAACAGTCTAAAAATAACAGTACCGACAGTGCTAGCAGTGTTAGGACTGACAGTGTATATCAAAGAACTCAAAAACTCAGTTGTCAGCCTCTCATAGGTAGGTTCCTGATTAATGAAAATATTATGCAAGCCTAGAAATTCTAATAAATTAAAAACACTATGATAAATACCCAAAGCATACAGACAGTTATCGTCGACGTACCTAGTCGAGAGGATTTCTCGACTTTGAAGCCTCTGAATAATTTTCCGTTGCCTTTCGCCCGGTCTTCCATCACGAAGAATAAATTCGTTGAACTCCATTGTTGAAAAGCTCCTTAGGTAGTGAAAATAGTAGAAAAGTGGTTTATGAGGGGAATGATAAAGTTTTGATTTTTTTGGTTTTTGATGGATGAAAATGGAAATGGATGTTGGATATGTTTTATGGATGGAGGGTATTTTGGAAATGGGGGAGCTTTAATGGGGTTCAAGGAGGATTTGGAAGGTTGGAAAAATGGGTTTTTGGTGAAGAAAGGGATGAAAATGGTGGAAATGGGGATTGAATCCCGTATTTGTTGATGATACGGTGTGGCGCCCGCCACGGGGCCTATGGCGCCCGCCACAAGGCCAATTCCTGGGCCTTGTGGTTTTGGATCCTCCTTTTGGGCCTTCCTTGCACCTTGGTCTTCGGGGGGTCTGAATAGCGTTTTCTTCTTCTTTTCAAGGCTTGAGGCTTGCATATTTTTTTTGTAAAGACAAAAATGAAAATATTTTTGTCTTATATTTTTTTTCTTTTGCACGACAAAAAATAAAATACTTAAAAATCAAAAAAGAAAAAGAAAAATTAGTGCATAATATGTATATATATAAGGAATTCAAAGTGCATGAAAATATAAAAGTGGAAATGCGATAAATAAAACGAAGTTAAATACTAGGGTAGTGCTGTCAGGGTGGAATGAGTCATGTGGTAGGTTTCTTATCCTGGCTTGATCCACGAATCTCAGCTATCTCCCTCCGAAGCTCGTCGATCGCCTGATGTAGAGCATCGGTCTCTGAGGCATGAGTGAGATCAGAAACCTGCATCTGTAACTCTAAGTCTGCCACTTCCTGCTTGAGCAGGGCAGTCTCCTTGCGGAGCTCATAAATCTGTGTTTGTAGGTCGGGTGGCTGCAGAGACATATTGTTAGACATAACAGTGATTCGGGGGGTAAGAGGTGTAGGAGTGTACTCAGCGGCGGGAGGCGATTTCGGCTCTTAGACAGTCTCTCCATAACCCTCTAGAGCATAACTCCAATTGGCAGGATCATGGACACTGGTCATCAGCGGATCTGGTAATGTAAAGTAGTGTATCGCTTCACCGTCGATCAGCAATCTAAACATGTTGGGCTCAAAAGAAGCCCTCCTCATCAGTCCTCTATCAAGACAAAAATCAATATCCAGGGTGGTGTAGCGGCAGAAGGTCCTGAGGTGCAATAGCTTGCGAGACAAACCCAATGCAGTAGCAATCTGTGTAACAATCCCACCGACATGGATGATTCCTACTGATGATCTGGCAACACTAGCAAGGCCCTTCAGTAGAAAGTTGCCACAAGCAACAGGGCGAGACTGAGTCGCACAAAACAGTAGGAAAATCTCCTCTTCACTTAGCAGTGTCTCTGTATCTGGAAAACCTAGGAAAGAATGTGCTAGAATCATCTGGAAGTACCTCAATGCAGGGTTGTGGATTACCTGAGAAAACTGGGTAGAAGGATCTTGGCTCCCTCCGCCTGATATTTTAGTCCAAAACTTTTCCACTTCTCTGCTCATAAAATACCCCATCGGAGTCTCTGGAATAGCATCAGGAGTAGTCTGGAAACCTAGTAAATCACCAAACTCTTTGTGAGAGAATGAGTAGTCAATCCCGAACAACCTGAAAACAGCGAGTCCATCGGGTCCAGCCCAAGGGTCATGATGAAACGAGCTGAGGAACTCAAGAGTCAAGTTCCTATAAGTGTTGTTCCTATCGTCAAACTGGTCCCACTGGAGTTGATGGCATAAAAATCTGACGCTTGGCTCTATCCCCAAGGCATCCATGCAGTCATGGTCAGGGTACCTGGTAGGAGCCATAGGGCGTCTCATGTGAACATAGTAACGCTCTCTCTGTGCGTCATCTCTAAAGGCCACGTGCATGTCATCAGGGTTCTGCATTCTGTACAAGGTTAGTAAACAAGTCCTGAAAGCACATAAAACATTCAATCGTGAGTCCTGACATAATAAAATAAACAAATAAAAATAAAGTAAAAAATAAAAAATAAAAAGTACAAAAGTAAGAAAAACCATGGGTTGCCTCCCATGCAGCGCTTGTTTAACGTCATTAGCTCGACGACCGATATTTAAACATCATTGGAAGGATATGGTGGATCACTCAGAGTATGACAGGTGTATGTTGTTGGAATGTCACCTCCTTCGTAGGGCTTCAACCTCTGTCCATTGACTATGAACGGTTTACATGTTTGGTTCTTGATTTCAATAGCACCGGATCTCAGGATCTTAGATACTTCGAAAGGGCCAGTCCATCTCGAACGGAGTTTACCTGGAAATAGTCGTAACCTAGAATCGAACAGGAGAACAGGATCGCCTATTTTGAAGTCTCTTCTTATGATTCTTTTGTCATGCCAAGCTTTTGTTCTTTCTTTGTATATGATGGCATTTTCGTAGGCAGATTGTCTGAGCTCTTCTAATTTGTGGATATCAAGGATACGTTTCTCACCGGCTGTCAAGTAATCCAAATTCAAAGTTTTGATGGCCCAATAGGCCTTATGCTCCAACTCAAATGGTAAGTGACATGATTTTCCATAGACCAGTTGATAAGGGGTTGTTCCTATAGGAGTTTTGAAAGCGGTTCTATAGGCCCATAATGCTTCTTGAAGTTTCTGCGACCAATCTTTTCTAGATATAGAGATAGTCTTCTCGAGGATTTGTTTTATCTCCCTATTAGATACTTCCACTTGTCCATTGGTCTGTGGGTGGTATGGTGTTGCTACTCTATGCTTAACTCCATACTTGCTTAAAAGTTTATCAAATATTCTCGATATGAAGTGTGATCCTCCATCACTTATGACTAAACGGGGTGTTCCAAACCTGGGAAATATATAATTCTTGAATAATTTGATGACTACTCTGGTGTCGTTTGTGGGTGCGGCGATAGCTTCAATCCATTTAGACACGTAGTCAACGGCTACTAATATGTACTGATTTCCAAAAGATGGTGGGAACGGTCCCATAAAGTCTATACCCCATACGTCGAAGAGTTCTACTTCTTGGATATTTCTTAACGGCATTTCATTGCGTCTTGAAATATTTCCTGTGCGTTGGCATCTGTCACACTTGACAATGAAAGCATGGACATCACGCCACATAGTAGGCCAGAATAGGCCAGCTTGAAGAATCTTGGCGTAGGTCTTAGATGTGCTTGCATGTCCACCATAGGGTGCAGAGTGACAATGCTCAATTATATTATTTACCTCTTCTTCTGGAACACAACGGCGGAAAATGCCATCTTTACCTCTCTTGAAAAGAAATGGATCGTCCCAATAGAAGTTTCTCACATCACTATAGAACTTCTTCTTCTGGTGGTAGTTTAGATCAGGGGGTATGATGTCAGCGGCTAAGTAATTAACAAAATCTGCATACCAAGGTACATTGCTTATAGCTAAGGATTTATGAAATTGCTCATGAGGGTCTGGGTTATCATCTTCAATGGTTTCTAGTTGGGCTATCAGTCTATCGTAGGCAAAATCGTCATTTATGGGTACTGGATCAGGTTTCAGGTATTCTAGCCTAGATAGGTGATCAGCTACCACATTATCAGTGCCTTTCTTGTCACGGATATCCAAATCAAACTCTTGTAATAATAGAATCCATCGAAGTAACCTAGGCTTGGCATCCTTTTTGCTTAGTAAGTAACGAATGGCAGCATGGTCGGTGTAAACTATAATCTTGGCTCCTACTAGATAAGATCTAAATTTGTCTATTGCAAAAACTACAGCTAGGAGCTCTTTTTCGGTTGTTGCGTAGTTGAGCTGTGCAGCGTCTAGGGTTCTACTGGCATAATAAATCACATGTAACTTCTTATCTTTTCTCTGACCTAGAACGGCTCCAACAGCATAATCACTGGCGTCACACATTATCTCAAACGGTTCCGACCAATCAGGGGGTTTCATTATAGGTGCTGAAATCAGAGCTTGCTTCAGAAGATTAAATGCTTCAGTACATTTTTCATCGAAGATGAACTCAGCATCTTTCATTAAAAGACCAGTTAAGGGCTTTGTTATTTTGGAGAAATCCTTGATAAAACGTCGGTAAAATCCGGCATGTCCAAGAAAACTTCTTATCTCCCTGATAGTCTTCGGCGGTTTTAGATTCTCTATGACTTCTATTTTTGCTTTATCTACCTCTATACCTTTTTCGGAAACTATATGTCCTAAAACAATCCCTTCGGTGACCATGAAATGACATTTTTCCCAATTTAGCACAAGGTTTACCTCCACACATCTCTCCAGGATTTTCTCAAGGTTGACAAGACAATTTTTGAAATCTGACCCACAAACTGAGAAATCGTCCATAAATACTTCCATGATTCCATCCAAATAATCAGCAAAGATAGACATCATGCAGCGTTGGAAAGTTGCAGGAGCATTACAAAGTCCAAAAGGCATTCTTCTATAGGCAAAGGTTCCAACTGGGCATGTAAAGGTAGTTTTTTCTTGATCTTCGGGGTGAATAGGTATTTGGAAGAATCCTGAATATCCATCTAAATAACAAAAGTAAGAGTGTCTGGCTAGGCGCTCCAACATTTGGTCTATGAATGGTAATGGGAAATGGTCCTTCCTAGTTGCTTTATTTAATTTTCTATAATCTATGCACATACGCCAACCTCCATCAGTTCTTTTTGCTACAGGTTCGCCCTTCTCGTTTTGCACGACTGTGATGCCTCCCTTTTTAGGTACTACATGCACAGGACTCACCCATTTACTGTCCGAGATCTGATATATTATACCTGCCTCTAGTAACTTAAGAACTTCAGTCTTAACTACAGTACTCATTATAGGATTTATTCTACGTTGGTGTTCTCTAGAAGGTTTTGAATCTTCTTCAAGCAAAATCCGATGCATGCATACGGATGGGCTTATTCCTTTTAGATCAGAGATCTTATATCCTAAGGCTGAGGGGTACCTACGTAAAACTTCTAATAATTGATCGGTTTCTTCTTGGTTTAAGGTAGCACTGACTATAACTGGACGGTTCATATCTTCATCAAGAAATTCATATCTCAGGTTTTTAGGCAGTTCCTTAAGTTTTACGGTCGGTTTTATAGGGCAAGGCATAGGATCTGGGGTTAGAGATAAACATTCGTGAAGGTTATCATCAATGTAGGGTGTTTTATAATTGTCATCTTCCAAAATAAGGGTTGATGGCAATTTTATAGATTCAGTTTCTTCTTCTTGTTCTAATTCCCTAATACATTCTTCGATGATATCTAAGGCATAACAAGAATCTCCTATCACAGGTGCCATAAGAAATTTTGACAATATAAATTCTATCTTCTGGCCACCTACCTCAAAAGTTAGTTTTCCCTTTTTAACATCTATTACGGCTCCAGCAGTCGATAAGAACGGTCTACCTAGGAGGATTGGTATGTCGTCATCTTCTTTAATGTCCATGACAACAAAATCAGTAGGTATAAACAACTGACCTATCCTAACAGGGACGTCTTCAAGTATGCCTATAGGGTATTTAACGGATCTATCGGCTAATTGAAGTGACATCTTAGTAGGTTGTAATTCTCCTAAGTTTAATCTCTCACAAACTGCTAAAGGCATTAAGCTCACACTAGCTCCTAAGTCTAGAAAAGCTTTTTCGATGACATGATTCCCCAAAACACAAGGAATGGAAAAATTTCCGGGATCTTTATCTTTCTTTGCTAACCTATTTTCGGAAATAGAATTACATTCCACGGGTTTCGGATCTTCGAGTCTACGTTTATTTGTAAGTATGTCTTTGAGAAACTTAGCATAAGAAGGTATTTGGGTGATGGCTTCTGTAAAGGGGATTTCTACGTGAAGTTTTTCTATAACCTTAACGAATTTTTGATATTGATTATCGATTTGGGTTTTCTTTAATCTTTGAGGGTAAGGTATTGGTGGTTTGTATGGCGGTGGCGGTACATAGGTTTTATTTTTAGGTTCTTCTCCTTTTTCTTGACTTTCCGGGGTTTCAGGCTTCTCTGGTTCCTTTTCCTCATTCCTCTCAGAAGTTTCGGGCTCACTCAATCTAGGGTTTAAAGGTTCCTTATAAGCGGTTCCACTTCGTAGAGTAATGGCATTAGCTTGCCCTTTCGGGTTTTGTTGAGGTTGTCCAGGGAACTGTCCTCCAGGTGTAGTCTGTGGGGCTTGGTTTAACGCTACCTGAGAGATCTGGGTTTCAAGCATCTTATTATGAGTAATAATTTGATCAACCTTGGTTCCTAACTTGGTAATTAGTTCGTTAACATGGACGTTATGGTTCATGAACTCTTTGTTTTGTTGTTTTTGAGCAACGATAAAATCTTTTACAACTTCCTCAAAGCTCGGGCTAGGTGGTACAGGTTGCATAGGTTGATTTGTTCTAGGGGCTTGGTAACCTCGTTGTCTCGGAGGTGCGGTATTTTGGATAGGGTTATTATTTTTGTAGGAGAAGTTTGGGTGATTCCTCCATCCAGGGTTATATGTGTTTGAAAATGGGTTCCCTTGGGTATAGTTCACTTGCTCAGTGTTGGTTTCATTCAACAGATTGCATTCGGCGGATTGGTGTCCTTGCGTTCCACATATCTCACAATTCGGCGAAACTGCGGCAACAGTATTCGGAGTTGTACACATATGTTCGACTCTAAGGGCCAACGCGTCCATTTTAGCCTGCATCATGTCTATAGAGCTTAGCTCATGTATTCCTCCTTGGGCTTCCTTCTTTTCCACTGTTGCTCGTTCTACTCCCCATGATTGATGGTTTTGGGCCATATCCTCGATAAGGGCACTAGCTTCAGGGTAAGGTTTGTTCATCAGTGCGCCACCAGCGGCAGCGTCGATGGTCATTTTAGTGTTATAAAGAAGTCCATTATAGAAGGTTTGGATGATTAGCCAATTCTCTAGGCCATGGTGTGGGCATGCTCTTAATAGTTCTTTATATCTCTCCCAGGCTTCGAACAACGACTCTCCTTGGTGTTGGGTAAATCTAGTTATTAGGTTTCGAAGAAGAGCGGTCTTACTTGGGGGAAAATATCTAGCAAGGAAAACTTTTCTAAGGTCATCCCAAGTTGTTATTGAATTGGGTGGAAGGGAATCTAACCATGATAGAGCTTTATCTCTGAGGGAAAAGGGAAATAATCTTAAGCGTATTGCCTCAGGAGAAGCTCCATTGGTCTTAAAGGTGTCTGCTAACTGAAGAAAGTTTTTTAAATGTTGGTTTGGGTTATCAGTAGCGAGACCTGCGAATTGTCTCTGTTGCACTAATTGCAGCAGGGATGGCTTAAGTTCAAAATTATTGGCTGGGATAGCGGGGTTTACTATACTGGAACTAGGTTCCTCGTTTGATGGTTGGGCGAAGTCCTTAAGAGGTCTTCGATTTTGATCTTCGGCCATAGCTCTCCTATTCCTATGGAAAAATAAACGTGCGCGAGCGTAACGTTCAGGTTCAGCTAGAGGGTCTACTAAACTTCCGGCACTGCGAGTCTTTCGCATTGACCGGTGGGCAACAACCTTAGTCTAAACGGTATAACTATAGGGTAATGAAATTTGACGATATTGGTCCCCGGCAACGGCGCCAAAAACTTGATGCGTGTTTTTCGCAAGTGTACGAATCACGTCAAAGTAATATAAAAGATTATCGAATCCACAGAGACCAAGTGTCAATCTATCGTACCTGTTGTTATGGTGTTTATCTAAGGCAACTATTTTTAAGGGTTTTAGTAAGGGTGCAATGGTAAATAAAATTATAATTTTAAATAATAAATAAAAGACAGGCTCGAATGTAATTCACGTAATCAATGATAATCCAGTACTTGTTAATGGAACTACTTATGGGCAATGTTTTCTCCTTTGAAAAGAACTAATTTAACAGGAACTGTCGCTTTCGCGTATTCAGAACCGAGTTGTACTCTCTAATCAACCCCTCCTATTGTCACGGATAAAAAGGTGCGTACTGCGTTAGAGTAGTAAACCTATTTTTAAGAAATATAGTTTCTTAACAAAGTTGAAAAGTATTTTAACCTGGACTTCTTAGCAAAAAGAGGTTCTTATGAACCAGACTCTAAATCTCATAACGCGTCCGAAAATCATTTTAAAATCTCTTTTCTTTTTAATCTAAAAACTCCTAATGAACTATACAAAGCGCTTTTGGCTGTTTTTGAAATAGTTAAAAACAATTACTTGAATTGAAAGATAAAATAGCCCTTAGGTGTTTCCACGAACAATTATACTGATTACTGGTTTAATTACGATCCTTACATTCTAACCTTTATGGGATTAGTTAGACATGATAAAGTAAATATTCTTTTTATAGTTTTTCATATGAGTAATTTAAAGCGAGTGCGGGAAGTAAACAAAGTAAATGTGCGAGTGCGGGAAGTAAACAAAGTAAATGTGCGAGTGCGGGAAATAAACAAAGTAAATGTGCGAGTGCGGGAAATAAACAAAGTAAATGTGCGAGTGCGGGAAATAAACAAAGTAAATGTGCGAGTAAATAAATAAAAGTAAAGCAATGCGGAAAAATAAAATACTAACTGGAATTAAAATGGCGGCAGGATTAACTTCCTCCAGAGTGCTCCAAAACTCGAACCACAGACAGATTACAGACTCGATCACTCGATTGCAGAGGCACCCCGATGTGGAATGGCAACTGCTTTATAACTGATATATGCCTAGAGGATTCTAATTCTGGATGAAGAAAAACGAAAATCTAAGGTCCTATTTATAGGAGAAACTGAAAGCGCGAAATGACCGGGACGCCCCTCCACTAAAAAGTGGAGGTTGAGGATTTTTGCCTTGTGGCGCCCGCCACAGGCCTATGGCGCCCGCCACGGTCCCTACAGGGGATGATGTAGTGGGGATCGTGGGTCTTGGAGGTTGAGGAGTGGTCTTGAGACGTGGCCACGTCATGGCTAACCCCATGGCGCCCGCCACAGTGGGTGCCGTAAGTGCAAAATGCTGAATTTCTAGGTTTTCGTCCGTTTTCACTCCTTTTTCGCTCCTTTTCCCGATTCCAGCTCCGATTATTATAAAAACCTGAAAACATAAGAAAAAAAAGCAATAACAAAGCAAAACAATAATAAAAGCTAAGAATGCATGCGAAATCGGAGTCAGAAATACGGTGAATTTTAGTGTGATCAAGCGCCGGTTGCGATTCAAGGAACGAAAATCGTGATGGCGATGAATCATCCAAATGAGCACTTTCTGGAAAATCTTCCAATTCTCAAGAAAGATAATTATGAGAATTGGTGCAAGCAGATTAAGGTAATTTTTTGTTATTAAGATCTCTAGGATCTTGTGAAGAAAGGAGTAGCACCGCTTACAGAGAATGCGAAGGATCAAGAAATGGCTCCACAAAGAAGAAAGATTATAAAGCTCTCTTTATAATCCACTAATGTGTTGATCTAGATAATTTTGAAAAAGGTTAGTCATGTAGAATCTGTCGCTTGCGCGAAAATAAGGTGCCGGCATGACAGAAGAGTCGCCACCTTTCGTTATTTATCCCTCAGAGCGGGAAAGGAAACGACCGGAAAAAACCTGACGAAAAAAGGGTAAGACAAGGTCGTCGCAACCATTGTCTGGGTTCGGGAGTCGGTTACGCAAGGGGAAGGTATTAGCACCCCTCACGTCCGTCGTACTCGACGGGATCCTCGCTTGTTTATTTACTTGGACGGGTTGGTTATAATCTATCTACCTATCAAGGCTGGCTGAAAAAGAAAAGAAAAATGACTCGGCAAAGCATCGCGCTTTATGCCTACATATTCCCATCAGAGGGTGAGAAATCAGAGTCAACGTAGTTCGGCCTACGAAGGATTATGGGGGGAAAGGTTGCTCGCTAGGATATCACATCCTATGCCTACGTACTTTCATCTGGTATGAAAGATCAGAGCAAACGTAGTTCGGGAAACTACGGGATAAATGGCTCAACTAGGAGGGAGACTATCAAGTCCTACTGTTATCATGCCATGGATTCATCCTATGGTTGAGGTTTGAACAGGGAACTCCTAGATGTTGTCATGCATAGGTTTCAACCTAAAAGTCTATCATCAAATCCTTATCAAAGGAAATGGGAGTCCTAAGGGATCATGTCAATGATACACAGAACAGACAAAAACATCAGCTTTAACAGTAAAATGCATGCAATGCAAGTGAGGGAGGAAATGTGTGTGGGGTTTCAGCCTCCACAAGCTCATCTCAACCTCAAGCCAGTCATGAAATAACAGTAATCATACTGAAAATAAACAACATACTATCAAGCAATAACAGATAAGAGAAGGGAAGTGCCATCAGGCAAACAAACACACCTGCTTGAGAAAGAATCAATCTATTCTCCTATCCTAAAACAAAATCTGATCAAAATCTAAGCAAAGCTCTCAAGCAAAACCCTAAACAAGAGAAATCAATCCCAGTCTTCAAGCTTCAGAACAAGCTTACCAAAGAAAGGGAGCTAAGCAAGCAGACTCATAGTGTCTTCCTCAGGAAAGCACTAGGAGGTGTCCACTCAGGAGTCATACCCTATGTGGCTCAACCACTGTGATCAGTTTACATTCCTCCTCAGGAGAAATTAAACTCACAAGCAGGCTCCAACATCACTGGATATTTAGGAAATCCTATCTGAACTAGTGGAACCAAATGAACAGACTCATAGGACCTTCCTCAGGAAAGTACTAGGAGGCTTCCACTTAGGAGTTGTATCCTATGTGGCTCAACAACTGTGATCAGTTTACATTCCTCCTCAGGAGAAATTAAACTCACAAGTTGGCTCCAACATCATTGGATATTTAGGAAATCCTAGATAAACTAATGGAACTAAGTGAATAGACCCATAGGACCTTCCTCAGGAAAGTACTAGGAGGCTTTCACTTAGGAGTTGTATCCCATGTGGCTCAACAACATGTGATCAGTTTACATTCCTCCTCAGGAGAAATTAAACTCACAAGTTGGCTCCAACATCATTGGATACTTAAGAAAGAGGTGAGAAGAAAGAATGAAAGTCATTCATAGTGCCTTCCTCAGGAAAGTACCATGAACTTCCTTCAAACTTCAGGATCTCAAACCTCACAGGCAGGGAACAAGACAAGCTCTGGGTCTCTGAATATTGATATACAATCTTCTCTTCATGATGCTCTCCATCAAGGTCTTCAAGACAACACAATCCCCACAACAAATTCCCCACAATGAACCCCAAAGATGAACAGATAACCACAGGGTACACAAAATCAACAGGCAACTTCAGAAAATACCTGAAAATACTAAACTAATGGGGAAAAATCTACCAATTATTCATAAGGGTCCTCAACACCTACTCATAACATCTACATAGGCCTCTACCTAAAAATCAAGATAAAACTCAATCAAAGAAAGGAATTCACCACCTAAGCACAATCTAAACCCTAATTAGGACACCCTAGATCTACCCTAATTAAACTAATCAAAATTAATTCTAAAAAATCTAGAAAAAATCCTATGGGGAACTATGATTCATCATCTAATTGCACCAAAAAGAATGGATTAAAAACCCTAAGGGAAGGTCCTAAAACAATTCCTACAAAATCATGATATAAAGCTAAACATTATAAAAGCTATTTTAAAAGAAAAATCTTATTAAAATACTAAACTTAAAAATAAAATCCCACTTTTATTTTTATAATTTTCTACACATTTTCATATAATCATAGAAAAAAAGAAGGATTAAAAAATCATTTTTTATCAATTTTTAATGAATTAAACAAAACAGAAAAATAAAAAGAAGAAAATTAAAACAATTAAATTAATTAAAGGGAGGGGGGGTTGGAATAGCACCTCACGCTGGTTAAAACCATTGGGCCAGAAAAAAGGGGGGTGGGAATAGCGCATTGAGGCCCAGCGCTGGTTTAATGAAACGGCTGCGTTTCAATATATTTGAAAATTCCCTCCAATCTTCAGACACGCGCACGGCCGTTGGATTAGGTGAATGAGTCAAAATTCTGATCTAATCCTAGGGCTCTCCTTCATCGTCCCAAATGGGACCTAGGGTTTTCAGACCCCTCCTTCCATGCACTCAAATTCGAGCCCCTCTATCTCCCTGCTCAGGCCACGGTTCAACAAGATTCAAGAATGAAAAATGCCCTACTACTCAAACTCTACACAACCGTACGTACACTTTTCCATAACTCGCCCTAGATTGTTCTAACAGAGGGATTAAAGATCATGGTTCAAATGAAATCAACTGAGATCAACCTTCATTAAACTTCAGTCTAATGGCTTACAGATACTCTACATGCTATGCTCATCAATCTGACCTAACTCATATCAACTAAAACGCTTTAAACAACTAATTCTTGAAGATTAAAGATTCCTACACCTGCCATGGAACCTCATGGATCGTGCCCTAACTTTCAGTACTTGGTCATCTATCCTAATACAATCATTCTATACCTATAAAGCTAAAAGGAAACCATTAAATTAAGAAGTACAAAGGGAAGAAAGAACCTGTCAAAGGGATGATGGTGAGGGCTCGTGGGATGCTTGCAGACCTTGGAATTGGTTCAAGATGATCCTACAATGGTGAAGAACTTTCTGTTTGCACTTGTGATGGAAGAGATGGCTTGTAGTGGAAGAATTCTTGAGTTGCTTCAACTTGAAGAAATTGCTTCAATGGCTATGTATCTCTCTCTCTCCTCTGACTTGATTCAAGTTTCACCAACCCTAGACTCTCCACAATGCACTCTTCTTATAGCACTCAATGGAAGTGGCTAGAAGTGTCTAGAACCATCTAGAAAAGTCATGAACTTCTCCTTAAATGAGACTTTGAAAATCTCATATCCCTTGCTTCAAGCCTTCAATTCTATGCCAAATTGTCCTTACATGAGTTATTGAGTGATAAGGAATGCAGATCAGCCTTTAGTTTCACTTGTGTAGGGTTTTTCAATGTTACCTTCTTTTGCAAGCAACAAATTTCCAAAGGAACCTCATTTTTTAAGCCTCAAATGAAAATTCTACTTAAACCAATGTTCTCAAAATGGTTTTTCCAATCAAAATGATATATTGGATGACCTATTTTGGATTTGTGGATCTCCCAAATCACTTTTCAATTTCAACTTTTCAAAGTTATAAGCCATTTTTAGTTCATTTTTGACCAATCATGGAATCTCATGCTATGGGCTTTTCCAACAATTTGTGACCTCCTTTCTAGACTAAAAATCACATTTTGAACAACTTTCATGTTTTGAGTTTTTCCATTTGAGGCTTGGAAATAGGAGTTTTAGGCATTGGCTAAAATGACCTATAACTGACAAATGACCAAAATACCCCTGCCTTGTTCAAGCCATAAGTTGAGTTCCACAAATCCAATCAAGGACTTCTACCACTCAAATTAAAGCTAAGAAGATGCTCTTCAACATTCATGTTGACCAAGAAATCATAGGAATCCTCCTACTAGGGCAAAAGTTGTCTGCAAGTTGGGTGACTTTCAAGGACCCAGATTCACACACCTCAGCTGACCTGTAATTTGTCAAAACCATAACTTGAGCTCTGTAACTCCTATCAAGGACTTCCACCACTCAAATTGAATCTAAGAACAAGCTCTACAACATTCATGTTGTGGGGAAGATGAGATATCAATCACATCTAGAGCTAAAACTGCCTGGAAGATAGGGATCAAATTAGGGTTTTCTCACTGACAATCCTCAGAAACCCTAACTCAAAACTTCTCAAACTCTTCAATCATGATGAGTTGGTCTAGGAATCATCTTTATAACATCTCCATGCATCATTCCATGATCTCATGGCCCTTGGATTAAGTCTCAACCTTCTCCAAATTTTCAGTTATCCTAGGGTTGACCCAGTCAAAACCCTAATTCTACCATTCATGCTTGAATCTTCAGAATTCTTGCATAATGACTTCTCTGGGCTTCATGATGGCTATCAAGACATCTCATAAGCTTTCCCAAAACATCAAATCCATTCTCAAAGTCTCAGAACCATCTGAGGGGCACCCACAACTCCCAAGCTATGAAGCACACAACTCTGGTTTCAACCCACTCCTCTGGGGATCTCTTAAATTTTCTGATGAAGGTATCCATTTTCAAATACTCAATGAATAAATAATTGTTGGTCAAATTTTAGGGTGCAACAGCTGCCCCTATTCAAACGGCTTGAACCTGACTGGGTGAGAAGCGAAAGGCTCTCAGCCAATCAAGGTACGAGACGGTTGAATATCGGTAAACCCGAAAATTTGCCAACTGCACGACTCTGCGGAGAACAAACCTTCGAACACTGCAACACTAGCTGCTCAACAACTAGCTGGAGAGATACTGATCTGACATCGCTGCCGGAAACAAACATCATTCTGAGAGACACTCGACATTGTCGTCGTACCAACATCATCTCTGCTGGGGATTTAAGGAGTCTGACATTGCCGTCAAACAAACATCCAACCTCGCTGCCGGAAACAAACATAATCTGACCTTGCCGTCGGATAATCAAAATACCCCGCATTGCCGCTGGAGAAAATACAACATTGAACAACTCTGACCTGGGGGATGAGAGACTCAACCGAGCACACTCTGGTCTGGGGTTCACCCTCAGAACCATAACGAACATCGGAATACTGCTGCACACTGCCCACCGTAGAACTTCAACATTAAAGATATATGAAACCCTGGCCCCTGGCCATTTCCAGCTTCAGCTAGAAAAAATCTTCAAGTATTTCTAAAGATAGATGGAACCCTGGCCCCTGGACACTCCAGATCCGCTGGAGAATCTTTAAGTATTTCTGAAGATAGATGAAACCCTGCCCGTCGGCTATTCCAGCTTCAGCTAGAAAAAACATCCTTGGCCTTCAAGGATGTAAACTTTGCCCGTCGGCAACTCTGCAGGAGGCATCTTCGACTTCAGTCTAAAGAAATGGTCCTTGGCCTTCAAGGATACATGGATCGGCCTTCAGGCAACTCCGCCTCTGCTATAGAGCATCCGAGACTTCAGTCAGGGATATATTTCGGCCTTCAGTCCGAAAAATGAATCCTAGGTCATTCATGACCTTGGGGATAACCTTGCCCTTAGGCACCTTCGCTTCAGCTTGGGAAATCTGTGACTTCAGTCAAAGAAATGGTATCCTGAGCCATTCATGACTCTACGGGGATTCAAACACTTTGCCTTCAGGCAAAACTCCGCTTCAGTTGGAGAAACATCTTCGACTTCAGTCAGAAGAAACACTATTCACTTGATCGCAATCAATCATCTCCTCAGGACAACTGACTTGGTCTTCAGACCAACACGGATCATCTTGCTATATCTACAAGCTTTGGAACCTTGTCTTCAGCCACCCGTTGATTCATCAACAAGGAAATCTGAGCTCACAGGAACCTTCTGATATCGCCTTCAGGCGTTTACGAAGTCAGTCTTCAGATTAGACATCAATGTTGGAGCAGACATATCCCGCTGTTAAGGACTTCAAGAATCGTCTTGAACAAACAACTTCGTTGGGCACCTTCAAGAATCATCCTGACCCGACAACCATTCTGGAGACTTCATTCTGCGGGGTATTCCAGGAATCTTCCTGGGCAACTCTTGTTGGGACGCTATTGGGGAACTCAAGCATCATACTAGGCGAACAACTCGGGAAGCTGTACTGAGGTCTTAAGAATCATCTTAAGCAAACGGCCCTGCTGAGGAATTCAAGGATCGTCTTGAACTGGAGACTTCGCTGAGGATCTCAAAAATCATCTTGAGCGAGCGACTGCGGGGATTACACCGGGGTCTTAAGAATCGTCCTAAGAAGGTGACCTCGTTGGAGAGAATATCAGGACTCTTCCTGATCGATCGATCCTTCGGCCAAACACCTGTAAGGCAAGAATGATAATGACCTAGATCATGCTTATGATGCGTATGCTTCTGTGCTATGCCCCACACGGTGGGAATGTTATGCGTTTATGCTAAATGTTGTGCAACCATGCACAATGCTTATGCAATCATGCACAATGCTATGCAGTGTTAAATGCTATGCAGTGTTAAATGCTATGCAGTCATGCACAATGATGCGATCCCGTCAGCAAAATAAATGCTTAGGGGAGATCCTCCGGTCAAGGAGAAAGAACCACTCAGGTAGAGGAGTCATCCTGCTGAGGAGATTGTGAACACGCCAATATCAATCAGGCTCTGTCTGGGGAATTGATCTTCCGTTGACTGCTGCAGGGAAAACAACTTCAGCTGACTGCGGCAGGGGACGAAGCTCTACGAGAACTTGGATCTGCTGATATCAATCGCGAGAATGAACTGCGCGGCCGTCTCGGCTACTCTTCTGGGGATGACCACTCTGTGGGGAACCAACTTCAGCTGCTCAACACTCCACTGGGGAAAAACCAATCATGATCTAATCAACTTCCAAGGATTCGGATCTCTTGGATATCTGCAAACTCGGCTGAGGGAGGAGAAATCATTCTGCTTTGCTGGATAGAGTACGACTCTGGGGGAATACAGCATCGGCTGCTTAATGCTCTGCTGGGGAAAATTGATCATGATCTGATCAACTTCCAAGGATTCTGCTTTTCTGCGGACTCAGCCGGGGAGAGAAATCCTTCTACTTCACTGGAGAGTACGACTCTGATGGGGGAATTCAATTCCGCTGGGGAAGAAAGGATCATCTGACTTCGGGGGAGAGTACAACTCTGCCGGGGAATACAACATCAGCTGTCCCGACACTCTACTGGGGAAGAGGGAATCATCCAACTTTAGGAGAGGATATGGCTCTGGTGGGGAATCTCAGTTCCACTGGAGACTTCAGTCTGGCATCATCAGTTACTGCATACTTCGGCATACGGCTAGCTTCTTGCGAATCCTGCACTTGTGACCCGGTGCGGGGGGAGACACCTGCTTCGGTGACTTTACTGGGGAAAACACGAGCTTCGGCACCCGAACACTTCTCTGAAATCTGCACTTGTGACCCGGTGCTGGGGAGAGACGACGTCATTCTTTGGCGCTTGACTCAGCTGATGAGGTGACATTCCTTCAGGATGCATCTGCTTGGGGAAGAGAATCACCTCTACCTGGGGAAGACATATCAATGCTCACTATCTGATTCTGATTCCGCGGAAGAGAAACTACTGAACTCTGCTGGAGAAGGAGGACTCATCCTGCTTCGGGGATACGCACGACGCATCTTCTGGCAAGTGCTACACCTGCAACAACACAAACAAACAGACAAGATACCCTCCTCAAAGAGGCCTATCAAGGTTATTATCTCGTGACAATGTTCAGTTAGTTAATTGTTTCAACAATCAATGGGCTTAGGCCCGCAAGTTTATGCATGCGCATTTTATCAAAAAACACATTGGCGTTATCATTCGCAAACAAAACAGATAAATGCTAAACAGACAAGTAGAATTGCTGAATAATGTGCATTTTATTGATGATGAACCCCTGAATGGGCAAAAATGTTTTACAACAGAGGCAAGCTCCTGGAATGAGGAAGCCGCGCAAAAAGAAAACATAAATATACATCAGTATATACAAATGTCGGCAATCGAGGCGTAGACGAACACCATGAGTTGATCCCTCTAAGACTCACTCGACTTCGATACTTCTCCGATGCTTCAGCTTTGGAAGAGATTGATTCGGATAAACGGCCCTCAGGTCTTCCGAACCACTAAACAATGAAAGTCCATACGCGGAACGCAGTCATTTGCTTATTCAAATCCCTAACTTTTGCGTGAACCGCCCTTCCGGGTTTTCAGTTCACCGGGATACCCTTTTTTGCCGAAGCCGCCCAGTGTAGGTTTTCGACTTCGCGGGTGTACATTTTTCAATATATCCCTAATTTTTGCCCGAACCTTTTATTCTGTTTTTGGTTCGCCGGGATGCCCCTTTTTTGCCTGGACTCTTTCTTTTTTTGTCCAGCGGGTCGCTTTCAAGCAAAGTATTTTTTAACTGCGTCCGCGTTCACCGGGGATGCAAAATCTTCACCATCCATCGTGGATAACAACAAAGCTCCTCCCGAGAAGACCTTGCTGACGACATACGGCCCTTCGTAATTCGGAGTCCACTTGCCCCGGTGATCAGAGTGTGGCGGAAGAATCTTCTTCAGGACGAGATCACCCGTCTGAAAGCTTCGAGGACGCACCTTCTTATCATAAGCTTTCTTCATTCGGCTTTGGTACAGGCGACCAAATGCAATCGATGCTAACCTCTTCTCGTCCATCAGGCTGAGCTGGTTCAGGCGATTCGTCACCCATTCTGCCTCATCAAGTTTCACATCAACCAAAACTCGCAAAGAGGGAATCTCCACTTCTAGCGGTAGGACAGTCTCCATACCGTACACCAAGGAGAAAGGAGTTGCCCCGGTCGACGTACGCACCGTGGTACGATAACCGTGCAAGGCAAACGGTAGCATCTCGTGCCAATCTTTATACGTCACAACCATCTTCTGAACAATCTTCTTGATGTTCTTGTTGGCCGCTTCAACAGCGCCATTCATCTTCGGCCGATAAGGAGATGAGTTGTGGTGTTCAATCTTGAAGCTCTGGCACAGCTCCTTCATCATCTTATTATTCAAATTCGAACCATTATCAGTAATGATCCGCTCGGGAATTCCATAGCGACAGATGATGTCCCTCTTTATGAACTTAGCTACCACCTGCTTGGTCACATTAGCGTACGAGGCTGCCTCCACCCACTTGGTGAAGTAGTCGATAGCTACCAGAATAAAACGATGACCATTGGATGCAGTGGGCTCGATCTTGCCTATCATGTCAATGCCCCACATGGAGAACGGCCAAGGGGAGGACATGACATTCAATGGGCACGGCGGCACATGAACTTTATCGGCATAAATCTGGCATTTGTGACATTTCTTCGCGAATCTGAAGCAATCCGACTCCATAGTCAACCAGTAATATCCTGCTCTCAGGATCTTTCTCGTCATGGCATGCCCGCCGGCGTGCGTACCAAATGTGCCCTCATGGACTTCTTCCATGAGCATACTTGCTTCTTTCTCATCTACACATCTGAGTAGCACGAGATCGTGGTTTCTCTTATACAGCACTCCATCAGGATTGAGATAAAAGTTTCCAGATAGCCTCCTCAGAGTCTTCTTATCCTGGGTTGACGCACCCGCAGGATACTCCTTAGTCATAAGGAAGGTCTGGATGTCGTGGAACCATGGCTTGCCGCCAGTAGCATCCTCGATTGCGAACACATATGCTGGTCTGTCAAGACGCGAAAGAACAATGCTTGGAGCTTCATTCCAAAGATTGACCTTATACATTGAAGCCAGGGTGGCTAAAGCATCAGCCATTTGATTTTCAGCCCGGGGTACATGATGAAGTTCTACTCGATCGAAGAACGGAAGCAGCCTCCTGGCATAATTCATGTACGGCACCAGATTCGGTTGACGAGTTTCCCACTCCCCTTTGATCTGATTGATTACAAGCGCTGAGTTACCATATATGTCTAGATTCTTGATTCTCAAATCAATTGCCTCTTCTAGACCCATAATACACGCTTCATACTCGGCTTCGTTGTTGGTAACTGGAAACGTCAGTCTCGCAGTAAACGGGATGTGGGATCCGTGAGGAGTCGTGATGATAGCCCCGATACCACTTCCATAGGAATTAACCGCTCCGTCGAATATCAACTTCCACTGAGACTTCCTATCCGGCCCCTCATCGGGCAATGGCTCATCGCAATCCTTTGCTTTGAGAAACATAATATCCTCGTCAGGGAATTCGAACTTCATCGGCTGATAGTCTTCGATTGGCTGTTCGGCAAGGTAATCAGACAATACGCTTCCCTTGATGGCTTTCTGAGAGACGTACTGAATATCATATTCTGTTAACACCATCTGCCATCTGGCAATCCTGCCCGAAAGAGCCTGCTTCTCGAAGACGTACTTGATCAGATCCATCTTCGAAATCAGCATAGTGGTGTGATTGAGCATATACTGTCGTAGACGTTTGGCGGCCCAAGCTAATGCACAACACGTCTTCTCCAGCATCGAGTATCGAGATTCACACTCAGTGAACTTTTTACTCAAATAATAAATGGCATGCTCTTTTCTGCCCGTCTCGTCGTGCTGACCGAGAACACACCCCATACTATTCTCCAGAACTGTCAAGTACATGATTAATGGCCGTCCAGCCACTGGGGGTATCAAGATTGGAGGTTCTTGAAGATACTGCTTTATCTTATCGAATGCCTTCTGGCAATCCTCATTCCAAGTAATCGCCTGATTTTTCTTTAACAACTTGAACATCGGTTCACAAGTGGCCGTGAGCTGAGAGATAAACCTTGCAATGTAGTTTATTCGGCCCAAGAAACCACGAACTTCTTTTTCTGTTTTCGGCGCTGGCATTTCTTGGATAGCTTTTATCTTTGCAGGATCAACTTCAATACCTCGTTCACTAACGATAAACCCCAATAACTTTCCGGACCGCACTCCGAAAGTGCACTTGTTAGGATTCAGCCTCAGCTTGAACTTCCTAAGCCTTTCAAACAGCTTCAGCAAATTGACCAGATGCTCCTCCTCCGTCTGGGACTTTGCAATCATGTCATCAACATAGACTTCAATCTCATGATGAATCATATCATGAAACAAAGTTACCATTGCTCGCTGGTAAGTGGCCCCTGCGTTCTTCAGACCGAAGGGCATTACCTTGTAGCAAAACGTGCCCCAGGGGGTAATAAACGTCGTTTTCTCCATGTCCTCCGGTGCCATCTTAATCTGATTGTAACCGGAGAAGCCATCCATGAACGAAAACACGGAAAACTGGGCTGTATTGTCGACCAACACATCGATATGAGGCAACGGGAAATCATCCTTAGGGCTCGCCCTATTCAAATCCCGATAATCGACGCACATGCGTACCTTACCGTCCTTCTTCGGTACAGGCACTATGTTGGCGACCCACGGAGGGTAGGTGGTAACGGCTAAAAATCCTGCATCCAACTGCTTCTGGACCTCTTCTTTGATTTTTACAGCCATGTCTGGTCTCGTCCTCCTGAGCTTCTGCTTGACTGGAGGGCAATCTTCTCGCAACGGCAAGCGATGAACCACGATATCTGTATCAAGTCCGGGCATATCTTCGTATGACCAAGCAAAGACGTCACTATACTCTCGAAGCATCTCGACCAGTCTATGCTTGACATCGTTCTGCAGCGCAGCCCCAACTCTGACATTCCTGATAAGCTCCTCAGAACCCAGATTTATGATCTCAATATCCTCTTCATGAGGCAGAATAACCTTCTCCTCTTGTCTCAACAAGCGGGCTAACTCTTCCGGAAGGTCTTCGTCTTCATCAATCTCATCCTCGGCTTGATAGATCGGGCAATCAAAGTCGTAGTGAGCCGTAGAGGGTCCAGAGTCGATGTCGTCTGTTACGTGGATCCTGCAATAACAAGGGTTAAGTTTAAAGCAGGAATATGCAGGCTAGCACGAACCTCGTTGCCATTTTGCTGTTTTTCGAAACAAACATAAAGCATGAATAACAGAGAACACAATATTTGATTACGAAGAAAACGCCTTTTATTTATTAACAAAATGCATACACATAATCCAACAAGGCCCTGACAGTAAAACCACTATGCCCCGGGCAGGACATAGGGTTGTACAAAGATTGTAAAAAGCAAATCATTACTCTTCACTCGTCAGCTCGATAATCTCCTTGATGGTCCAGTTGTGAAGGTGCTCGCCTGGCTTGCTCGGTTGAATCCAGGCATCAAGATCACAATCACTGTCCCCGCTGTCCTCCGACGTAGCGTTGACACTCTCGAAGATTACTCCTCCCTTGGTGAATAAGATCGGCCCTTTCCCACGAGACGAGCTATCAGAAGAAGACGAAGCTTCAGCTTCAGGAGAATATCCCAATCCAAACTTATCCTGTTTGAATGGTATATCCAAAACATGCCCCCAGCCTGGGGTAGAACCGGCTTCGACAACGGCCCTAGCTTCCTTAAACGAAGAGAGGTTTACCTCTTGCTTCTCTGCAACTACGGGAGCTACCTCCTTCACCCGGACGGTTTCAAACGCTTGGCAAAGAGTCTCATGGATCTCACCATCCATTTCAACGTATTTAAAGGACGACAGGTGGCTTACCATGATGTCCTCTTCTCCACAGACTGTCACTATGCTGCCCCCAACAGCATATTTAAGCTTCTGATGCAGCGTGGAAGTCACGGCACCAGCAGAATGAATCCACGGCCGACCTAAGAGGCAACTATAGGCGGGCATGATATCCATAATATAGAACACCGCATTAAACGTCTCTGGACCAACTTGAATTGGCAGGGTCAATTCTCCGAAGACGTGGCGCTTGGTTCCATCAAAGGCCTTCACGACCAGATCACTGGGCGTGCACAGCAGTCCACGGGTATCCAACTTCATCAGTGCCTTCTTCGGAAGCACGTTTAGCGAGGAACCCGTATCTACTAGGACATGTGACATAATCGTGCCTCTGCACTCTATTGAGACGTGCAAGGCATTGTTGTGATCTCTTCCCTTGGGCGTCAGCTCCAGATCTGTAAAACCCAGCCCATTACCAGCATTGACGTGGGCTACTACTTCCTCGAGTTGATTAACTGATATCTCCTGCGGCACGTATGCAGCATTCAATACTTTCAGCAACGTGTTGCGGTGCGCTTCAGAACACAGCAACAGGTTAAGAATCGAGATCTTCGACGGAGTCTGGTGAAGATGATCTACAATCTTGTAGTCACTTTTCCTGATCAGTCGCATGAACTCTTCTGCATCTTTAACCAACAAGTCTTTCTCTGCCCCTGCAGGAACCTCTTCAACAGCTTTTCCTTTGCCCTTGTCCACAGCGTCAGCCCGGACTACTTTCTCTGCGGCGACCTCTGCCGGCGTGAACACTCTACCACTCCTGGTGATACCACTGACTTCAGCAAGATTCTGTGCAGTCGATCTGGACGGCTCAAGCTCTATCTTCTGACCATTACAATACACTTCGGCGCCATAATGCCATGGGACATCATTAGTGCTCTCGAATGGGATTGGTCCGGCCCTGGTGATGGTAATAGTAGGCGGACGAGGCGCAGAAATAGTGATAGGATGGCGAGGAATAGTGATGGTAGCAACTTCGTCCGCCTGCTTCAGCACGACTTCTCCTGACGCATTCTCAACGCTTCGACTGAACTGCAAAATACCCTCGGTCATCAGACTTTGGATACCTTCACTCAACTGCTCACACCCATCAGGAAGTGTAGCACAAGCCATGCAAAACTCTCCACATCCGGGAAAGAAGCCTTTCTTTAGCAGCTTAGCTTTAACAAAACTCAACGGCGTCTTCAAATCTCTGACATCAGTCAGCAAGTCTGAATTCTCTTCAGAGATAACAGCATTTACTCCGCCCCCCCTATGATGAGGCATGGGATTCTTGGTGACGTTGGGCACGTTGTCAGAAAAGTTGATAACCTTGGCGTCAACCAAGTCCTGGACTTTATGCTTAAAAGCTTTGCAATTCTCAACTGTATGGCCAGGTGCCCCAGAATGAAATTCACAAGTAGCATTAGCATCATACCCGGGTGGTGGTGCCCCTGTCAAGGGAGCCAACGTCCTCTTCTGAACTAATTGGAGCTGAAGCAGCGTCTGCAGAAGCTGTGCATATGACATAGGAGGAGTTTCCAAATGACGGTTTGCCAGGGGACCCTGATTCTGATATCTCTTATATCCCGGATTATTCTGTTGATGGGGCTGCTGCTGCGGCTGCGGGGGAGCAGCTGGGATGTTTATGCTAGCGATCTGAGACTGAGGGCCCTTGCCCTTTCTCCTAGCATTAGTGACAGCACTGGCATCGCCCTCTCGACGCTTGCCAGTATAGGGTTTCTTGCTAGCTCCTCCAGATGAGGATGATTCGCCTTGAATCTTTCCGATCTTTATACCATTTTCAACATGCTCGCCCAAAGTGATAAGAGCCGAGAATGTTCCGGACATGCCACTAATCAGCTTCTCATAATAGACTCCGGGAAGAGTAGCCACGAACATTTGTACCAACTCGCGCTCAACCATCGGCGGTTGAACCCGAGCAGCCAATTCACGCCACCGCTGGGCGTACTCCTTGAAGCTTTCATTGCTCCGCTGCGAGAGATTCTGAAGCTGAACTCGGTTGGGAGCCAAGTCGCTATTATATTGATAGTGGAGAACAAACGCTTCAGCGAGATCTTTCCACGTGCGCACAGCAGCGGGCTCCAAACCCATATACCATTCGAGCGATGGGCCAGAAAGACTATCCTGAAAGAAGTGCATCAGCAACTTCTCATCATCAGAATAAGCGGACATCTTTCTGTAATAAGATCGGAGGTGAACACGGGGACAAGTAGTGCCCCTATACTTCTCAAAGATAGGCACCTTAAACTTGTGAGGTACTTTAAAGTCAGCAATCAACCCGAGTTTGGACATGTCAACGCCCAATGTGTTCTGATTTTCTATATCTCTCATTTTATCTTCCAGCGCCTTGAACCTGAGTCGAGCCTCAGCAGTCAACTCAGCCTCTACACCTCTCTGAGAGAAAATGTCATCCTGATGGTCCTCCAGCCACGGTTGAGGCACCACCATATTTCCTGCACCAACATTGCCGTTGACCGGCCCCACGGTAACATTGGCTCCCAAACCACCATTGACGGCGCCCGCCGCGTCGAGTCAGAGATTAGTCATAAGATTGCCGTTAGCACTACCGTTGCCCCCGGCAGCAGGAACAACGTTCTGTGGAGTATCCCCTTGAGGAGGAGTGGGCACGGCCCCGCCGTGAAGTATTCCATTACTGTCAACCCTGGAGATGAGAGGTTGAACCAAAGTACGAAGCTGGTCTTGCCCATTCGCAACTACTTGCATCAGCTCCATGAAACGATCCATCCTTTCACGAAGCTCCTGAACATCTGACTGTACTTGGTCCATGATTCTCGTTTGATTGGCGCGAGTTGAGTAGCGGTGGATGAATCTTTGATCAATCCTGGAGATCGAAAGCAGCTCGGAACCTGAGTACCTGAAAAACCTGTCAAGATCAATGGTTAGGAAAAGGTAACAGAATGTATGTCATGCAAGAATGCTTTATGCAGATGCATGCGTGTGTCTGTGTGCTTGAGAGATTTCCCCCGATCCTGGCACCTGCTGGTGATAATAAGGAGAGGAATCTGGGCCCAATCATGGAAATAGTAACCTCACATAGCAATAGTCAGATTCGACACATCAAGGACCGAGAACTCATACGCATCAGTCTTTCTGAGAACGGCTGCAGTAACACAATGAGAGATCTTGGATCGGGGAAACGGTACCTGTCACAGACACATGCTAATGGAATGATTATGCAAGCTAATGCAAAATGCAGGCATGCAACAATATATCCGGGTGGCTGCTGTGGAGATTCGATGTCAACAGTCGCTGATGAGAAGGAAACCCCGGTGTAAACCCCTGATCTGATCTGCTGTGAATAACCATCTGGTAGGATCGAGATCAAAATTCTGCCCTGACGAGAACGAAGGCCTGATAATAAAGACCCCGGATGCAAGATCAAGGAATATCTGTTGATGAAGTCTTCAGACCCCAAATCACAAATCTGCCCTCTCAAGAACAAATACACAGCTGCTGATGAGATCTTCAAACCCCACTCCAAATCTGCCCTATCAAGAACAAAATAACAACTGCTGACGAGATCTTCAGACCTCACTCAAAATCTGCTCCCTCCAGAACAAACTTCTGATAATAATACTCTGATCAAAGCCTGCTCTATCAAGAACAGACATACACCCGATGATAAGATCCTCTGATCAAACCCTTGCTCTATCAAGAACATCTCTGCAACTGAGAACCCAACATAACTGATTCACTGTCAAGAAAACCAGGTAGTCTGAAGGTCAAAGTTTCCTGCAATATCCCAACCCCACTCACAGGTATGATGGACCTAATCCACGGACAAAGGTACGGCATCCTATGCGGTTGTCAGCGTCACAGACTTTCATGAGTGACAATACGATTCCCAGAAGGAGTGGCATCGTCAAGTCATGAAGAGGCCTCTCTTAGCTGACTTCCAAATGATCGGTCCCCAGAGTCGACAATCCTCACGTCTGGACTCCCCTCAGATCCTCAGGACCGGAAAGGAGCACCTCTGCAAGAATCTCGTCTGAGCGCAGATTTTCGTAGGGAACTGTGCCTGCTCAACAGACAGGTTCGTCTACTACTTCTCCGCAACTATATCTAGGTGTGTACTCAAGCCCAGGTCCGGCTTTTCACTCACAGTGACACCCTCTCCCACAGCAGCACAGATAATCATATCAAACTGGAAATAAAATGCGGGAAATAAAATGCTGGAAGTAAAGTGCGAGAAGTAAAGATGCGGTAAATAAACGCAACCCAACAAGCAAACACACAAACGATAGGATTGACTCGCGTAGGGGATGGGAAACGGTCCCAGCATAAGGGATGGGAAAAGTCCCTAGATGCCGTATTGTCCCCAGCAGAGTCGCCAGCTGTCGCTTGCGCGAAAATAAGGTGCCGGCATGACAGAAGAGTCGCCACCTTTCGTTATTTATCCCTCAGAGCGGGAAAGGAAACGACCGGAAAAAACCTGACGAAAAAAGGGTAAGACAAGGTCGTCGCAACCATTGTCTGGGTTCGGGAGTCGGTTACGCAAGGGGAAGGTATTAGCACCCCTCACGTCCGTCGTACTCGACGGGATCCTCGCTTGTTTATTTACTTGGACGGGTTGGTTATAATCTATCTACCTATCAAGGCTGGCTGAAAAAGAAAAGAAAAATGACTCGGCAAAGCATCGCGCTTTATGCCTACATATTCCCATCAGAGGGTGAGAAATCAGAGTCAACGTAGTTCGGCCTACGAAGGATTATGGGGGGAAAGGTTGCTCGCTAGGATATCGCATCCTATGCCTACGTACTTTCATCTGGTATGAAAGATCAGAGCAAACGTAGTTCGGGAAACTACGGGATAAATGGCTCAACTAGGAGGGAGACTATCAAGTCCTACTGTTATCATGCCATGGATTCATCCTATGGTTGAGGTTTGAACAGGGAACTCCTAGATGTTGTCATGCATAGGTTTCAACCTAAAAGTCTATCATCAAATCCTTATCAAAGGAAATGGGAGTCCTAAGGGATCATGTCAATGATACACAGAACAGACAAAAACATCAGCTTTAACAGTAAAATGCATGCAATGCAAGTGAGGGAGGAAATGTGTGTGGGGTTTCAGCCTCCACAAGCTCATCTCAACCTCAAGCCAGTCATGAAATAACAGTAATCATACTGAAAATAAACAACATACTATCAAGCAATAACAGATAAGAGAAGGGAAGTGCCATCAGGCAAACAAACACACCTGCTTGAGAAAGAATCAATCTATTCTCCTATCCTAAAACAAAATCTGATCAAAATCTAAGCAAAGCTCTCAAGCAAAACCCTAAACAAGAGAAATCAATCCCAGTCTTCAAGCTTCAGAACAAGCTTACCAAAGAAAGGGAGCTAAGCAAGCAGACTCATAGTGTCTTCCTCAGGAAAGCACTAGGAGGTGTCCACTCAGGAGTCATACCCTATGTGGCTCAACCACTGTGATCAGTTTACATTCCTCCTCAGGAGAAATTAAACTCACAAGCAGGCTCCAACATCACTGGATATTTAGGAAATCCTATCTGAACTAGTGGAACCAAATGAACAGACTCATAGGACCTTCCTCAGGAAAGTACTAGGAGGCTTCCACTTAGGAGTTGTATCCTATGTGGCTCAACAACTGTGATCAGTTTACATTCCTCCTCAGGAGAAATTAAACTCACAAGTTGGCTCCAACATCATTGGATATTTAGGAAATCCTAGATAAACTAATGGAACTAAGTGAATAGACCCATAGGACCTTCCTCAGGAAAGTACTAGGAGGCTTTCACTTAGGAGTTGTATCCCATGTGGCTCAACAACATGTGATCAGTTTACATTCCTCCTCAGGAGAAATTAAACTCACAAGTTGGCTCCAACATCATTGGATACTTAAGAAAGAGGTGAGAAGAAAGAATGAAAGTCATTCATAGTGCCTTCCTCAGGAAAGTACCATGAACTTCCTTCAAACTTCAGGATCTCAAACCTCACAGGCAGGGAACAAGACAAGCTCTGGGTCTCTGAATATTGATATACAATCTTCTCTTCATGATGCTCTCCATCAAGGTCTTCAAGACAACACAATCCCCACAACAAATTCCCCACAATGAACCCCAAAGATGAACAGATAACCACAGGGTACACAAAATCAACAGGCAACTTCAGAAAATACCTGAAAATACTAAACTAATGGGGAAAAATCTACCAATTATTCATAAGGGTCCTCAACACCTACTCATAACATCTACATAGGCCTCTACCTAAAAATCAAGATAAAACTCAATCAAAGAAAGGAATTCACCACCTAAGCACAATCTAAACCCTAATTAGGACACCCTAGATCTACCCTAATTAAACTAATCAAAATTAATTCTAAAAAATCTAGAAAAAATCCTATGGGGAACTATGATTCATCATCTAATTTCACCAAAAAGAATGGATTAAAAACCCTAAGGGAAGGTCCTAAAACAATTCCTACAAAATCATGATATAAAGCTAAACATTATAAAAGCTATTTTAAAAGAAAAATCTTATTAAAATACTAAACTTAAAAATAAAATCCCACTTTTATTTTTATAATTTTCTACACATTTTCATCTAATCATAGAAAAAAAGAAGGATTAAAAAATCATTTTTTATCAATTTTTAATGAATTAAACAAAACAGAAAAATAAAAAGAAGAAAATTAAAACAATTAAATTAATTAAAGGGAGGGGGGGTTGGAATAGCACCTCACGCTGGTTAAAACCATTGGGCCAGAAAAAAGGGGGGTGGGAATAGCGCATTGAGGCCCAGCACTGGTTTAATGAAACGGCTGCGTTTCAATATATTTGAAAATTCCCTCCAATCTTCAGACACGCGCACGGCCGTTGGATTAGGTGAATGAGTCAAAATTCTGATCTAATCCTAGGGCTCTCCTTCATCGTCCCAAATGAGACCTAGGGTTTTCAGACCCCTCCTTCCATGCACTCAAATTCGAGCCCCTCTATCTCCCTGCTCAGGCCACGGTTCAACAAGATTCAAGAATGAAAAATGCCCTACTACTCAAACTCTACACAACCGTACGTACACTTTTCCATAACTCGCCCTAGATTGTTCTAACAGAGGGATTAAAGATCATGGTTCAAATGAAATCAACTGAGATCAACCTTCATTAAACTTCAGTCTAATGGCTTACAGATACTCTACATGCTATGCTCATCAATCTGACCTAACTCATATCAACTAAAACGCTTTAAACAACTAATTCTTGAAGATTAAAGATTCCTACACCTGCCATGGAACCTCATGGATCGTGCCCTAACTTTCAGTACTTGGTCATCTATCCTAATACAATCATTTTATACCTATAAAGCTAAAAGGAAACCATTAAATTAAGAAGTACAAAGGGAAGAAAGAACCTGTCAAAGGGATGATGGTGAGGGCTCGTGGGATGCTTGCAGACCTTGGAATTGGTTCAAGATGATCCTACAATGGTGAAGAACTTTCTGTTTGCACTTGTGATGGAAGAGATGGCTTGTAGTGGAAGAATTCTTGAGTTGCTTCAACTTGAAGAAATTGCTTCAATGGCTATGTATCTCTCTCTCTCCTCTGACTTGATTCAAGTTTCACCAACCCTAGACTCTCCACAATGCACTCTTCTTATAGCACTCAATGGAAGTGGCTAGAAGTGTCTAGAACCATCTAGAAAAGTCATGAACTTCTCCTTAAATGAGACTTTGAAAATCTCATATCCCTTGCTTCAAGCCTTCAATTCTATGCCAAATTGTCCTTACATGAGTTATTGAGTGATAAGGAATGCAGATCAGCCTTTAGTTTCACTTGTGTAGGGTTTTTCAATGTTACCTTCTTTTGCAAGCAACAAATTTCCAAAGGAACCTCATTTTTTAAGCCTCAAATGAAAATTCTACTTAAACCAATGTTCTCAAAATGGTTTTTCCAATCAAAATGATATATTGGATGACCTATTTTGGATTTGTGGATCTCCCAAATCACTTTTCAATTTCAACTTTTCAAAGTTATAAGCCATTTTTAGTTCATTTTTGACCAATCATGGAATCTCATGCTATGGGCTTTTCCAACAATTTGTGACCTCTTTTCTAGACTTAAAATCACATTTTGAACAACTTTTATGTTTTGAGTTTTTCCATTTGAGGCTTGGAAATAGGAGTTTTAGGCATTGGCTAAAATGACCTATAACTAACAAATGACCAAAATACCCCTGCCTTGTTCAAGCCATAAGTTGAGTTCCACAAATCCAATCAAGGACTTCTACCACTCAAATTAAAGCTAAGAAGATGCTCTTCAACATTCATGTTGACCAAGAAATCATAGGAATCCTCCTACTAGGGCAAAAGTTGTCTGCAAGTTGGGTGACTTTCAAGGACCCAGATTCACACACCTCAGCTGACCTGTAATTTGTCAAAACCATAACTTGAGCTCTGTAACTCCTATCAAGGACTTCCACCACTCAAATTGAAGCTAAGAACAAGCTCTACAACATTCATGTTGTGGGGAAGATGAGATATCAATCACATCTAGAGCTAAAACTGCCTGGAAGATAGGGATCAAATTAGGGTTTTCTCACTGACAATCCTCAGAAACCCTAACTCAAAACTTCTCAAACTCTTCAATCATGATGAGTTGGTCTAGGAATCATCTTTATAACATCTCCATGCATCATTCCATGATCTCATGGCCCTTGGATTAAGTCTCAACCTTCTCCAAATTTTCAGTTATCCTAGGGTTGACCCAGTCAAAACCCTAATTCTACCATTCATGCTTGAATCTTCAGAATTCTTGCATAATGACTTCTCTGGGCTTCATGATGGCTATCAAGACATCTCATAAGCTTTCCCAAAACATCAAATTCATTCTCAAAGTCTCAGAACCATCTGAGGGGCACCCACAACTCCCAAGCTATGAAGCACACAACTCTGGTTTCAACCCACTCCTCTGGGGATCTCTTAAATTTTCTGATGAAGGTATCCATTTTCAAATACTCAATGAATAAATAATTGTTGGTCAAAATCGTGATGGCGCCGGTTGCGATTCAAGGAACGAAAATCGTGATGGCGATGAATCATCCAAATGAGCACTTTCTGGAAAATCTTCCAATTCTCAAGAAAGATAATTATGAGAATTGGTGCAAGCAGATTAAGGTAATTTTTTGTTATTAAGATCTCTAGGATCTTGTGAAGAAAGGAGTAGCACCGCTTACAGAGAATGCGAAGGATCAAGAAATGGCTCCACAAAGAAGAAAGATTATAAAGCTCTCTTTATAATCCACTAATGTGTTGATCTAGATAATTTTGAAAAAGGTTAGTCATGTAGAATCAGCGGAGGAAGCGTGGGAAATTCAAGAGAAGTCGTTTGGAGGAGCAGAGAGGGTGAAAGAGGTGAGGTTACAAACTCACAAGAGAACCTATGAATTGCTTCAGATGGAAGAAAGTGAAAGTATAATAGATTTATTCACTAGAGTTACAAAGTTGGTGAATTAAATCAAGGCATGTGAAAAAATGTTGATATCAAGATCAATTGTTGCATAGATCTTGAGATTATTGGCTTCAAAGTTCGACCACATGGTAGTAGCCATAGAAGAGTCAAAAGAATTGTCAGTATTGATGAAGGAAGAGCTTTAAGGGATGCTTGAGTCTTATGAACAAAGGATGACTGAAAGAGCTGTAGGAAAGTCAAAGGATGATATGGCTTTGCAAGTGCAGTCAGAAAAAGAAAAGAAAAGAAAAGGAAGTGGGAATGGCAACAAAGGTAGAGGAGGTTACAATAATTCGACTGGTCGAAATCAGCAGGAACGAAACTGGTCGAATCAGAGAAAACCCTAAAACCAAGGAAACCAAAGAAGTGGTGCTGCAGGTAGAGGAAGAGTTGGTGGTCAAAAGTCTGACAAAAGTCACATTCAGTGTTACAATTATTAGAAGTATGACCATTATTTTAGTATGTGTCGAGAAAAGAAGAAGATTCAAGAAATTGATGCAAAGCTAGCGAAGCATGAAGAAGAAGAGATGTTGCTGATGGTCACAACAAGAGGTGAATAAAGATTCTAAGATCAATGGTACTTGGACTCAGGATGCTCATCACACATGACTGGTAGGAAACATTGGTTTGTCAACATGAAGCCCTCAATGAAGAATATGGTGAAATTTTCAAATGATAATACTATAGCAACTGAAGGTATTGGTGATGTTTTGATTATGAGGAAAAATGACAAGAGGTCAGTATATTCAAATGTGTTATACATACTTGTCGTAACCCGAAATTTGACCTCCTTTTTTCCTTTTGCATAAGCACGTGCGTTCGCATCATTGGCATACGCATTTGCACTTTTTCTCTATGATTTTTGTTGTAGAAATATTCAGGTTTTGCAATCCCGATTAATCACATCCTCTCAAAGATATCACTTCATCAAAACAAGCTTAAAAATGAAGGTTTCTATGCCTATTAATCAAAGAAAAAGGTCAGAAATCAGAACCGTGGCCACAACACCATTTTTCAAGCAAATATGCAACTTTTACCGGAAGTAACCGGATACCCGTTTTCTAGGTAAAACAAAGTAACCAGTTACCTTGTGTAAAAATGCAGTTTTTGCTGCATTTTTGTGACAACACTTTCACTCTACCATTTTGGGATCAACTTGGTTCTAGCATTGTGTGGAACATTCTAGACATCTCTGTTGTACCCCAAAATTTGCCCAACCTTTTTCTTTACTTGGCTTGTGTTTCATTGCATTCTTTAGCATTTGCATCTGCATAGCATTGTCTTTTACAGGGGATCAGGGGATGTGTGACATCCAAGAGAAGGTTATAAAGGGTATCAAGCTCAACCAAGAGTGGTTACTTAAGTTATCCAATGCTTGCAATCATCAAGTGGTCAAAGCTCTTTGAGAAAGAGGATAGAGGTGTGTTGCTTGTCTTCTATCTTGGAGGGCAACTGAAGATCATCAGAGGTTACCAAGGCCATGGTTATGGATAAGAGATGTTGGAGAAGCTCATTGAGTGCTTTTTAAGTTATTGAAGAGCTTATCTAAGTGTTCATATCACTTGCAAGAGGTTGCAGTCAAAGTTTGTGCATCTAGGGTTTCATCTGTTTAGTGCAAGATCAATTGTTGGCTTGATGGAGTTAGAGAGTTGGTTCCAATTCATTGGAGTCATGGGAAGTTATGTTGAGACATCTAGGATGTCATTTCAAGTTCAAATCAATAAGAATCAAGGGTTTGAGAAGTTACTAAATTAGGGTTTCAGAGGTTGCTAGTGTAAAATCCCATATTTATGAGCTCACTTCAAGGACCATTTACCTCATGATACAAGTTCAATATCATTTTCGTATAAAGATGAGGCTTGTAGGTCATGTTCTAGTCTTTCTTTTGAGTACTAGAACTCATCCATTGGGTTTGTGGAACTCAAGTTATGATACCATCAAGTTATAAGGCTCAGATGAACATATTTTTCAGTCAACAAACGTGAACTCACTTCCAAGGCACTTTTGACCTAAAGTCATGTTTCTCATCAATTTTTGATGAACATTAAAGTTATTTCTCATGATCTTAGATTTCCAAAGAGTCCTAGAAGTCCTTCATATCATTTGTATAACTCAAGTTATGAAGCTTGCAAGGTAGGGGTAATTTGGGAAACTTTGATTATAGGTCATTTTGATTATGGGTCATTTACATACACTTGCGCACTTCAAATGAAACTTCCACAAACATGAAAGTTGCTCCAAATAACCTCAATTTCATCATGAAACTGAAGATTGGCATGAATTATGAGTGGTTAGAGACATTGGTGAAGAAATTTCAAGTAAAAATGAGCTTTAAATCATGAATTCAATTGGTCAAGTTTTAGGACTTTTTCATACCATGTTGTGATTCAAAATTGTTCACAATGTCTAAACAAGAAAAATGCACAAAGTTACTTTGGTTTTTGAGGTAAAAATCACGTGGAATTGAAGCTTGCTTTATGAAAAAGTTTCACATCCAAACTTGCTAAATGGATCACAATCAAGCCTAATTCCAATCCACATGTGTAATTCAAAGTCTCAACTGAAGAATGGAGCCAAATTCAAGTGTGTACACAGCCATATTCACGTGTGCTTAAGCACATGCCATTTTTGGGAATTTTTGCAAATCAGCCAAACCAAGCCTCATTGGGCCTCCGTTTACATCACAAATCCATAATATAAAAGTTCAAAATCAAAATTAAGAGCTCAGAAGGTGAAATTCGTGGAGAAAGCATAGAGTTCAAGTTTGGAAAGTGAGAGCAAATTTGAAAATCGTGATTCAAGATCCAAGCCATTTCAAAGCAAATTGAAGCAATCTTCTTCTTCCTTGAGCTCAGTGGAGCGGATCTGCACCTTCTGAACCATGGAATCAAGCTGTAGAAGCACCAACGGAGTGTCTCCATTAGGTAATCTTCAATTCCATATTTCTCTCATGTTAGGCACTGAATCTAGGTCATTATGGTTGCATCTGAAGCCCTACATCTTGTAGGCAATGTTTGACATCTTAATTGCTATGTTTGATGAGGTTTTCAGTTGAGCACTAAAATCTTTCACCGTTCGATTCTCTTTGTACAAGCATGATTAATGAAAATAATCACTAGATTTGGATAGTACGTGACTTTAGCTTCAATTTGATATACAATTTGTCAAGATTTGGTGAGGTTTTCAGATCTGAACTCCGGCCACCTCGCCGGAGAAGACGACCGGAGCTAGAGCTCTGGCGTCTGGTTTAAACTCAGGCCAAGCTGAGTTATCCATGTTTGATATGTTGACCATGCTTGATGTGTGGTTAGGATTTGTTCTGACCTGCGTGCGTGGAGATTGACTTGCCAGGTCAATTAATGAAATGCATCGTTTCATTTTAGCTGAACGTTTGGGGCTCTTAACGCTATGCGCACCCCCTGTTGGATCCAGCCCAATGGTTTTCACTTGATTTGTTGCTATTTGCACCTTTTGAGTTTATTTGTTTTTATTTTATTTTATTTGTTTTCTGTTTTGATTTTAGTCAATTAAAAATAGTTCCAATCATTTAAAAATTCCACCAAAAATATTTTCTGACACTTTAATGTTTTATTTAATTTTTGATATTTTTTATTTCATTTTTATTTTATTTTTATATTAAAATGGAATTAAATGATTGGAAGAGTTTTTGAATTGATTTCTCATGTGTATTCATTTGTTCTTGCTTGTTCTTGATCAATTTTAAACACCTACGAATGAGGTTTTTTCCTCATCTTATTGATGAGATGAGATGCCTTTGAGGCTGTTTTAGGTCAAGGTTTGACCAACTTTTGGTTGACTTTTGTGAGCTTTCTTTTGACCCTCGACAACCCTCCTTCAAAATGGTGCACCCTTGTGGATCAATTGTTAGAACACAAATTGGTTCTTAATAATAACACTTTGTTTTGATGATAACTGTTAGGAAATTTTATATTTAAGAATTATATACTCTAAAATTTGTTTGAGAGTTTTACTGCAGATTGAAATGAAATTAACTCTCTAGAAGCAAATCTGAATTGTATACAAGAAGCTATCTAGACTCTGAAGCTCCAGATGCACTCATTAGAAGATTCTGATTGCTGTTTACAGAAGATCCTGAGCGTAGTCTCCAGAAGGATCTGAAGCAAGAAGCTCCAGAAGACTCTGAAGCTAGTCAGAAGCATCTGAAGCAAAGAAGAACATTGTATGAAGAGTTTCTCAAAGCATAGTTCCTACAGAAGTTTCTGAAAGTACTAACGCTGCCAAGTACTGAAGTTCTGTGTCAAATATGCTCTGATGATCAACACGCTGAAAGCACACATGCTGCAGAAGACTCTGATACAGCAAAGTTCTGAACATCATTAGAAGACTCTGACTCATTCAGATTCTGAAGAACTTGCTGAAAACTGAAGAAGAAATATTCAAAGATTATATCCGTTGGAGTAAATCAAACGTCTCTTTCCTCATTTGTGCTAGACACAAGAACACAGACAAAAAAGATTGTTCTGTGCTTTCTACTTCTAGGAAAGGTCACTTGATGTGAAGACAAAAGGCTCAGACCTTTTGGGACACTCTTCTCAACGCTCAGCATCCTTGGATCAGCTGCCTATAAAAGGAAGACTTCACCAAATTCTTCAGTTACACAATTTTGCTGAAAAGAAATCATAATATTCAAAGCTCTCATTCTTTCATATTCTTCTTAGAATTTCTTGTACTTAAACTTAAGAGAAAAATCACTGTTGTGATAAAAGCTTTATAGAAGCATTAATACTCTTGTATTTGATTTACATTGATTGTAAAGGTTTTCCTTAAGAGGATTCAGTTGGAATCAGTAGCTCTTGAGAAGACTAAGAACAGTTGTTCTTAGGTGTTACTATTGTAATCTGTTTGATTAAATTGTGGATTAAGTCCTTGTTGAGAAAGGCAAATCACTCTAGGAATGGTGTACTGGAGTAGTTGATTTCAACGAACCAGGATAAAAATAATTGTGTTATTATTTTTTTTAAGTCTTAATCTTTCATACTTATTCAACCCCCCTTCTAAGTATTATCTCACCTTCATCAATTCCTTTGGTGATGTTTTGAATGGACCTTGGTTGAGTTATTTTGGACCCTGGTTGCCAACATCCTTATGTGCTTTTGGGATTTTATTTGGATTCATTTGAATCATTTTCCTATTTTTGGTGTGCCTTGCAAGTCAAGCTACTCCTAAGGATGGTTCACACATACACTTGACCTAATTTTGATGGGAAATGACCCTTGTGGATCCCATATGCTTCCAACTCTTGTTGGTTCACATTCCTAACATGTTGAAGTGATTGGTTGCCAATTTGTAGGTCATACACTTGTTTGGTTCATGTTGTAAGTTGCATTTGTTTAAGGCTTTCCATTTAGTGTTGAATGTTGAAAGTGTTTATTAACCTAGGTTCTTTACCATGCCTTAGCTTGCAACTTGCTTTGTTTTATTTCTTTCTTGCATTTGTTTATCCTCTTATCTTGTTCTCACTTCTGTCCTTGGACCTTGGGGACTCATCCATGTTAATTTGGTGCCTCTTGGTTGCACTTTGAGTTTGACTTGGATGAGAGGCCCTTTTGAGAACTTCTTTTTGTTCTTTTCTCGCATGATCATGGTTATGCCTTTGGTTGAGTTTCATTTGTTGTTTCTTGCTTCCCAAGAATTATCTCTCATCCTCATCTTGATCATGCCTTCTTCTTCTTCTTGTTTGCTTTGCCTTGGTTAGTGATTGATGTGCAAGTGGTTGTAGGAATTCTATTTCTCCCACTTCATCTCACTTTTGGCTTGAACTTGTTTAAGTTCTTTGGTTTGCTTTAATTTTTGGTTTGCATATTCTTGATTGCATATAAGAGGTTGATATGTGCTTATGGTGGTTGTTACCCCACACTTTGTTCCTCCCTCTTCATCTTTGTTATGCATTGCATGTTTGCATCTTCTTTTTCTTTCTTTCACTTATGCTTTCTTATTCTTTCTTCTTTGCCATGTTCCCTTAGGATCTCTAATATTTATTGTTCAAGATTTATTATGATAGACCTTAGGTTTGAATCCATGCATGATAACATTAGGGTAGCTTTCCCTTTTTATCCCAATCATAGGTGCACTTTGCATGAGAACATTAGGTTGAGTTTAGTTTCCCTTTTAGTGTGTCTTTCTATTCTCATCTCTTAACATTTTCAAGACATTTAATAATTGATAATGAATGTTGTATGCTACAAGCCTTAAGAATTTTGGAAATGATGATTGGGGGGCCTCTTCTCAATTGTCTAGAGTGTTTAGTGTATGTCCTTTGGACAATATGTGACGCATTCGCTCCTAAGTCATAGTCTTTAGTGCAACATGAATTACAAACAAATTCAATTCACTTCTTCTTCTTAAAAGACTAAAAAACAAACATCAAATATTTTTATCCTTTGGGATTAATTGGAAACCATTTTCATAAAGAGAGTTTTGTTAACTCTTGGTTCTACCGTAAACAGGTAACGCCTGAGTCTCCAATGGTCGAGCTGCATACACCTAACTGCTAGAACTAAGTTTTAACCCTACTCGGGTAAAACACTTGAACCAACCTGTGGTTTTGTTAGCCCGAACTACGTTTGCTCTGATTTCTCGTACCAAACGAGGATACGTAGGCACAAGATGACGATGTCTTGGCGAGCAACCTTCTCCACCTTCACCCGTAGTCTTTCGAACTACGTTGACTCTGACTTTCCCATTGCACGAGGGAGTACATAGGCATAGAGTGGCGATGCTCTATCGAGTCTCTTTTCTTTTTTCTTTCGTCCCTGTGGCCTGTAGCTTAGATAGATAAAAAACATTTTAAATAGATAACAAGCGTGGATCCCGTCGAGTACGGAGGACGTGAGGGGTGCTAATATCTTCCCCTTGCGTAACCGACTCCCGAACCCAAGATTTGGTTGCGATGACCGGTCTTTTCATTTTTTCGTAGGTTTTCTCTGATCGTTTCCTTTCCCTCTTTTGGGATAAATAACAAATGGTGGCGACTCTTTTGTTCTTGCTGGCCCCTCTTCGTAGCGATGCGATAATCTGTAGATAATTCAAGACCTTTCTAAACAGTTCAAGGCATTTGCTCCAATACACCAATTTGGATTAAGACCGCCATGTTGCTTCATCCTCAAGCGTGTGAGCCCTTAGATTCAAGTTTGCATTGGGATGGTTACCGAGTCAACTACCTAACTAACTGAGAAAAACTCTATATAAGCTTGCTTCATCCAAGCCTAGTGACTCCGAAGAAAAACGCTATATAAGCAAATCACCACCATTTCACAGGGGGTGGAATCATTATCTCCTCTTGGGAGTTCAATCATTTTCTCAATTTCTACATTCTTCACTCTCAATTCTCTCACATTCTCTCTGAATTTTCTATAACATTTTCATCTTCATCCTCTCTCAAAAACCCTCACAAAAGCTCAATTTCCACCATTAGAGTGTAACAATCTTCACATCAAAATTATTATTCTCTTGAGCTAAACCTCATTTTACCATATTCTTACTTGGATTTCTGGATTTACAGTAGATTCTTCTCCAATTCAAGTAATCATCTCAAGCTTCTTCGGTACAAATCGGTATCCAGAGCATTTATTGCATTTTTATCGGTTTCGCTATGATTTGATCTCAAGCTTGGAATTATCTGGGTTTCTTTGCTTATTTCCCATCACATATCAATAGCAACAACCACCAAGGCAACCCTCCGCCTTTTAGGTTGGTAATTCACACTTGATAAACTGTTTTGATCACTTTCGCGCGTTTACGATGTAGTTTGATCATTTTTCGGTATTGATTGATCATGTGATTGTTTGATCTTTGATCTTCATTTTTAATGCTTTTAATTAATGTTTAGTTGATGCCTAAGTGATTTTGAACTTCTTTTTTCGAGCTCAAGTGTTAAACATGGCATGTGGAGGTTCGGATAAGTCTTTTGGTTGCTGAAAGTGATTTTTTCAAAAAGTTGTTTTTGCCGTTGTTACAGTGGTAACCGGTTACTCACTTTCTAGGCAAAACAGAGTAACCAGTTACTCTGTGCAATTTTCACCTATTTTTGCAATTTTAAGCAAGTAACCGGTTACCTCAGTGGCATAATGCCATTTTTGCCTATTTTCAAGCTTGTTTGCTATCCTTTCCTCATGTAACTCCCATGGCTTGATATGCTTGACATTTGTGGTTGATTTATGAGCTGTTTAACTTTTGTTTGAAACACATATGCAAACTTTCAATGTGTGATTTTTCGATTCTCGATTATTTGCACTTTTTGACATTGTATGATTATGATCATTCTTGCACATTCTTTGATCACATGATGCATGATATGCATACTAAATGGAATTTGGTACTATTTTACAATTCCATTAATGTTTTCATTAAGTGTATTGCTCATGGGAATGAACTTAATCTTGTATAATCAATAATTCATCCTTTGCTTCAACGATTTTGCATCCCTTTGAAAAATTGTTAGCATCTTCCCCTTTTGATGGATTAATTGAAACTTCGTTTCAATTAGTCGATCCTTCCTTTTTTCTTCTCCTTTGGATCTTCTAGAGATTTGTCCTCTTTGTTTCCCGTGGAGTTGAAGATTCACAACGCATTAGAGCATTATACAACTTGGCGCCGTTGTGCTGCCCGTATCGTTTCTCGCATCACACTTTGGTGTTAGAGAAGGAATGAGAAGGGAGAATTCCTACACTCATTCTGACTATTTTGGGTAGGGGACGAATGACCATGTGCCTGGAATAGTTACCTCTATCTCCTTACTGTGGTATCCCTGCTTTCTCTAGTCGAGTCGATCCTTGATCACTTGCACCCTTATCTCTTATTTGAAGGTAACTCTCTCCTTTCAATTCAACACTTTTTTCTCTTGAAGCCAAGCCATTCTTGGTTCCCCAGATATTTGTAATCACTTATTTCCTTGGCTATTCAACCGTTCTTTGGATAAAGCCGATTCTCTTTTTCCCCAGCGAAGTCATTCTTTCTTCTTCAGTTTATAGGGTCATCCTGTTAAAACCTAGTCCCCATCAGAGTTCTCAACCTTCTTTTGGTTTTCTCTCCTTCGTGTTTGGGTAATCACTGCCTGTCAGTTAAACACTAGTCATCTTTTCCTCAGTTAATCACAACCCATTTGTTAATACTGAATTTTCTTTGGATTAATCGCCTTCTTCCAGCTAATCACCCGATCTTTGGTTGATCACGGTCTGCCCGCTAAAACCATTTTTTCTTTGGGTTAATCACCCACCTTTTGGTCAATCACAGTCTGCCTGTTTGAAATCCCCTTTTCTCATTTAACTACAATCCGTCTGTTAAGATACTGAGTTTTCTTTTGATTTAATCACATTCTTTTGGTTAATCACTCATTCTTTTTAGTTAATCACAATCCGTCTATTAAGCACTGAACCCCCTGCAGTTAGCAACCTTTCTTTGTTTCAAACACTGCCAACTTTGGGTTAGTAACCTTTGTTCAGTTCGAATACCCCTTTCCTTTGGCCAAGTGTTGTTTGTTCAGTCAATGTGCCATTCTTTGGGTCAAAACCCTTGCTTGGTTCCACACCCGTCTCTTGATTGATCACCGTTTATCGTTTAAAACCAATTTCCTTTCTCCTTCTAGTTAACCACTGTTTATCAGTTAATATACTGATTTCCCCTTAGAGTCAAACACCTCCCTTTGGTGTAATACTCTCTTTTTCTTGGTTCGTCACAGTCCGTCTATTGACACCACCTTTTTTGCTCTCCCTATAAAGTTTTACTCTTATCTTTCTTCGGTTAATCACTGCTCACACTTAATGCATCGAGTTCCTCGTGGATCTTACCTTTATTTTGATTCTTTGCCTTTAATCCTTTCTTCCCTGGACACGTCGCAATTATTTTGTTTTCTCCCTAGTGGAGTCATCGCTTTTCTTTTGTATTCCTCGGTAGAGTTCTTGCCTTGCTTCTCTGTTCCTCAGCAGATTTTTCTTGGTGTTGACACCATTCCTTTTGCACTTCCCAGTTGGGTCTTGCTTTCTCTTTTAGCTCTTGGCTTTAACGCCGCCTTTGTTTTCTTTTTCAGCGTTAGTTCCCCGAACTACCTAGGCTCTGATTTCCTCATTGCACTATGAGGGTACGTAGGCACAAGATTGCAAAATCTTGGCGAGCCACCTTCCTCCGTCTTCTTCCATTCTTCTGTCTTTCTGGTCCGTCCAGATCGTCTTCTTTTTCTTGGTTCCTTAAACTACGGAGCTCTGACTTCCTCATTTCACTATGAGGGTACCTAGGCACGAGGGCCCTAATCCTCCGCGAGCACTTTCCTTTCTTTCTTTTCTTTCCTACCTTTTTTTAGCTAGAAGCCTTTAGATAGATAACCCATCCAAGCCTAGAAGCACGCAAAATGGTTCTCGTCGGGTACGACAGATGCTTAAGGTGCTAGTACCTTCCTTTCGCATAACCGATCCCTTTTCCCGTTTCTCTTCCCTTGGGTTTATTCGATATTTTCCTTGTCCTTTGAGACTAAATAAAGTTTGGTGGCGACTCTGTTGTATCTTTGAGTGTGCGATTTACTCAGGTATAATCCCGCTAGCCGCAGCTGGTGACTCTGCTGGGGAGTCCTTGCGCTTGCAAGTTGGGGTCTCGCCGAGATTTGCTTGCTTTTCTTTCTTGCTTAGGTGTTTATCTTTATGTTTTACCCGCTTTATTTTACGTTATTTAATGCATTTCTTTACTGCTTTAAATATTCATATGTTGCATATTCTGGATATCTGCTATGTTCTGCTGTCATTAGGATGGGTAGATATTATTGAAGAGATAAATCCTATTATCAGGCTTGAGCATACATATAGGCTAGAACGTGGATAGTCATGACGCCTGTGTTTCACGCATTGGTTTGTCACAGGAGCCACGCCCTAGATCGCGATTCGTTTGAGAGTACTTTCGTCCTGCGAGAATTCGCTATGGCGGAGGGTTTTCATTTGAGTCATATGGTTTGGGCGACCTTTCAAGGGACTCCCTTGTTGTGTCTAGATCACACGTGTGAGAGGGATATGGGTTTTTGCAGGAAACCAAGAATCTTCATACCTTTTGTTATCTCACGCACGTCAGATTTTGGCACCGACATAGGATTATGCAGATATTCAGTTTGTGCAGACTTGGATATTCAGATTGGGCAGATTTGATTGATTTGGTTTGTGTTTGGCTCCGTTATTTGTGTGTTGCATGCCATTTCATCATAATCATTGACATTTTTGCTTGTGCATTTTCCAGGTTATTTGAGGGCTTATTCTTTATTTGCATAGTCATAGACGATGAGTACTGGTTGCAAAGGTATCTTAAGTTACATGTTTATGGAGCCTAAGCTGAAGACTTTGAGAGGTTTGGCACCTTGTCTAGTTGAAGATAACAGGGGTGTTTTCAAAGATGATTATGAGAATCTTTTGGCCATTCTCAATACTGAAGTCAACATTACTGCCATTCATACACTTGTTCAGTTCTACGACCCGCCACTAAGGTGTTTCACATTTCAGGATTATCAGATAACACCTACACTTAAGGAGTACTCTCATATCTTGGGGTTTGAGAACAAGAGTCAGGTTCCATTCGTCTACACCAGCAGTTATCCGAAGTTTCATGTTATTGCGGAAGCTCTTGGCCTTAGTAAGAAGGATGTGGAAGACAATCTCAAGACTAAAAGAATGGGTATTCAAGGATTTGCTTCAAAGTTTCTAGTAGATAAGGTCGTTTCTTTTGCTGAAGTGGGAAGCTGGAAGGCTTTCAATGCCATGTTTGCTTTACTGATATATGGGATCGCCTTGTTTCCAAACATGGAGGATTCGTTGATTAGGCTGCCATCAGTATCTTTTTATCCAGGAATCATGTTCCTACACTTCTTGTTGATACTCATTATTCTATTCATTCCAGGAATAAGAAGAAAGGAACTATTGTATGTTTTTCTCCTATGTTGTATTGATGGTTCATGTCTCATCTTCCGCAAAAGGGTCCTTTTGTGGAGAAAATTGGGGATCTCAAATGGTCTCAGAGGATCATGTCTCTTACTGCTGATGACATCTCTTGGTATTCTCGAGCCTACGATGGTACCAATATCATTCTTCATTGTGGTAAATTCCCTAATGTACCTCTCTTGGGTACAAAAGGTGGAATTAACTATAATCCGAGGCTTGCCTTTCGTCAGTTGGGATATCCGATGCTTGATAAACTGGATCCTGAGGTAGTGGAAGAATTCATCTTTCATGAAGGGGTTGATGGCATGGGTTTGTTGAAGAGATTCAGTGCTGCATGGTTACACATTCACCGCGAGGGTAGAGATGATTTAGGTAAGAAGAATTGCATTGCGAAAGAAGCCTACACACAATGGGTCAAGGAACGAGTTCAAGCGACTTTGCTACCATTTCCTTCCGAGTCTTCTGTGCATGTCAAGTTTCGTGAACCTACCATTATTCCTCCTTCCGAAGTTGGTCAACTTAAGCAGGTTATTGAGAAATTGAAGAAGGAGAATATTGATCTTTATCTCAACCTCGACAAATTCACAACTAACAAGGAAAGCTTACAGATAGATCTTAGCCAGAAGAGAGAGCTCATGAGCAAAGAGGTAGAGTTTGAGCAGAACAAACGTCGGAAAGTAGGTGATGCTTTGAAGAGTACTTACGACGGACTTGTCTCAAAGAAGAGACAACTTGCTGATGCTCAATACCAAGCCCATAAGGATGAGTTGATCTACAAGAAGCAACTTGCAGATCTTCGAGCAAAATTATCAGAGTATAAGATAAAGCTGCAGAGTGAACAAGATCGTGCTAACTAGTTGATGAAAGACCTTTCTCAATGTCAAGCCGAGCTTGACAAAGTCTTCAGTAATGTCCAGGAGCTGCAAGATCAGATACATCAGAGCCGAGAGGAGATTAGTTAGTCCCACTCGGAGAGTACTCATTGGGAGCGTTAGAGTCGGCATCTGCAAGTCCTCTTGGATCAGAAGGATGCATTTCTGCAGGGACCTAATCATTCTTTATTGCGCAACCTCATGAAGGATGCGAAGTATTGGAGTGAGAGGCATGGCTGTCTAGCCATATTTTTCGAGCATGCATTGGAGGACTTACCAAGGTTGTTAAGGGATGCTTATGCTGATGTGTTGCCACACCAGACTGTTTGGGCTGTTTTCCATTTCTTGTATGTTTATAGGGTTATATTTGATAGGGTTCATGTTGATCTTGTTGTAGCCCAAAACACAAATATTTGAGTTGTATTGGAGCTTGTACTTTTTTAATCTCATTGATTTAAATGGAGTTTTTCTCTTGTCAATTTATCTTTGTGCCTTTACTTGTATGCTTTATGATTATTGCTAATAAAGATAAAGCTCACGAATTCCTGGAATTTAAAAACTTTATTTTTGCATACATTGCAATCCAATCATATTCATATGCATGTCCTTCATTTGGAAACCACGTGCTTACACTGTCCATCATGCCTTGTAGCAAGACGACGACTCGACATCGCTATTTCACTCGCTCAAACAAGACCAGGATCATGGCTGATATTGAACAAGAGAATGCTTCCTACAAGGAGACTTTGGCTCAGTTTCAAGGTTGGATGGATCAGTTCCAGACTAACATGGACGTTATTATGGACTTCCTTTGTGCTCAGAAGGATGCTGCTGCTGCTACTTATGTGGTTGCAACTGTTACTGATGCAACTGCCGTCACTCCTGTGGTGATCCCTACTCATGTCGTTACTTCTTCTCCACCTATTGTCGAAGCGCCAGTCGAGATTGTTGTTCAGCCTTCTGTCAATCTACCTTCTATTCAGCCTGGTTTGAATATAATGTCTGCTGCTTTCCCATGGGGAGTGCCTCCAAATTTCACTCCTCAAATTGCCAGTGGTAGTGCTTTTGTTCCGTATCGACCTTTTGTTGCGCCCCATGCTCAATGGTAATTCTGCTGCTTATCCTTGGGGCATGCCTATTTCAAATCCACCTCCTGTGGTGAATTATGATGATCACGAGATTCCTCAGACACAGGTTTGCCAGACGCCTGTGTCTACTGATGTTGAAATTCCTGAAGAAGACGAGCATGTGTTTAGGGGCCCTCCTATTCACATTCCGGTTTTGTCTCAGCCTGCTCAAACTATGGGTCAGAATATCATTATATGCCCCACCCCGAGGCATCTTCTGCTGTTGTGGCACTTCCTACTAGTTATCCGTATGGTTTTCAGATGGGTTAGAATGCTGGTCAGATGGTAAATTTTGGGTTGGTATACCCATCTCAGTTTGCTTCTCCACAGATATTTGCTCTAGCCGCATCACAGCTTCCAAATCCTCAGGCTCTTGTCAGACTCGCTAATCATAACATACCTACTGATTATATATTGTTGGACGAGAGAATCCGTGCGATTGAAGGATATTCTGCTTTTGGCATGGAAGCCAAAGACTTGTGTTTGGTTCCCAATGTCGTGCTGCCACAGAAATTCAAGGTTCCCGAGTTGCCCAAGTGTTGCACCCCGAAATTTGACCAACCTTTTCTTTCTAACTTGGCTTATGTTTCTTTTCATTTAGCATTTGCATTTGCATAGCATTGGTTCTAATCAGGGGATCAAGAGGTTTTGTTTTGTCATTCAAAGGAGAGATTTCTTGTTCAAGTTCAAGCAAGGGTGTCATTGATAAGCCACCAAGAGGTCATTATCATCAAATTTGGGTTTCAAAGCATTTGGAGAAGAGAAGTTTGTGTATGTGTGTCACTTCCTATCTTGAGGATCATTAGAGGGTAATGAGGTTACCTATTTGGATAATACATGATTCAAAAGCTCATTGTGCATCTTCAGAGGTCTTCATGGAGCTTGTATGGTCATTTAATTCATCTGCAAGAGCCTTAGTCAAAGGATATGGTATTAGGGTTTCATCAGGTCAACCAAAAGTTAACTGTGGACTTGAGAGGACTCAAGACTTGGTTCTTGACCATTTAAGACATGAGAAGTCATCTTGAAGCATCCAGGATTTCATGTTGAGATCAAATAAAGGAGATTCGAAGAGTTCAGGGAGTTACTAAATTAGGGTTTCAGTTGATTTCAGTGTAAAATCCCCTTCTTTGGTGCCTAACTTCAAGGACATCTTTCCCTATGATGCAAGCTCAATCTCATTTTCATACAAACATGGGACTTGTTTATCATCCTTTGAGCTTTCTTTTGAGTACAAGAACTCATCCATATATTTTGTACATCTCAAGTTATGATATCAACAAGTTGGTGTCATCAGATGAAGAGATTTTTGAGGTACACAAAGTCAACCCACTTCTAAATCATTTTTCACATGGAATCAAGCTTCTTCTCACTTTCAAGTGAAAGTGAAAGTTGTTATTCATGGTATTAGCTTTCCAAAATGTCCTAGAAGTCCTCATTCTCATGTATGGAACTCAAGTTATGGTGTTCACAAGGCAAGGGTATTTTTGGAAACTTCATTATGGGTCATTCTTTTCAATGACCATTTTCATGAACTTCAAGGCCTCTAATCCAATTTTGTCCAACATGAAACTTGTGTCTAATGGCCTTAAAATTACCATGGAGTCAATTTACATGATGTTTGATGGATTGTATGATCCTTTGAGCCATTTTGAAAGTGAAAATTTTATTTTTGGATATCATTTAGATGTCTTCCATTACAAGTCATAAAAGGAGTTTGTTTTTGAATTGTTGAGACCACATCAATACCATGACATAACCATGATGCTAATTACTTAATTTGGACCAACATTGATCCATGTTTCATACCATTTTTTTTCAAATTCAATGCCTTAAAAAGTAGTGAACCAAACTTTGCACAAACTCATTCTAAATGACTCAAATGAACATGATTCATTCCTACACCCCCAATGGTTCATTTTGCTGACCCCAAAAGGATTAAAAACATGTTGCACCAGTGTGTGTGTGTGTGTGTGTGTGTGTGTGTGTGAAGTTTTTGGCAAAATTTTGAAATCACATGATTGAAGCATAATGGGCCTGCATGGAATGTTTAAATCCATCATATATAAGTTCAAAAAGTTGCCCTAATCATCAGAGAGAGGTTGCTGCGTGAAAGAACACGGGTTATCTCTCAAATTTCAAAAACTTTTTCTCTCTTCGAATTGAAGTTTTCTTTGGGATTTCTTGCAAACCAGCGCACAATTCTTCTTCACCAAAGCTCAAGGAAGAGTTTAGCATCTTTAAAGTAAAGCTTGCATCCATTTTCAAGAGCCAACAGAGCAACTCTGTTAGGTATTTTCTCAATTTGTAAACCTCCATTTTAGGAATTTATTAGGTTGCATTTTAGGCGCATCTGAAGTCCTACATCCTTTAGGCAATGTTTGATTAATTTTCATGCGTGTTTAGTTCAGTTTCAGTTTGAGCATTTGATTTTTGAGGCATGATTTCACACGTTTCCCTGAACCTTTTTGCAAATCTAATATCATATTTGAGATCCTCATGAAAAAACCTGTGGAATGATGTAAGGTGTTTCCATTTTTATTGCGTTTTTGGTCTCTGAGCTCCAGCGAGCTGGCCGAAGAAGATGACCGGAGCCCTAGCTCCGACATCTGGTTCATTTTCAGATGAAGTTGAGTTGGCTGGCTGGACTTTTTGACTGAGTGTGGTGTCGTGCGTGTATTGGTTTGCCGTGCCAACGTGTTTGGGTTGAATCCCACGTGTATTAGTGAAACGGCGAGTTTCACTTGGGAGGTGGTTTTAGATGGCATTGGGCTTTGGTCCTTTGCTAATCCCACCCTTCATTTTGGCCCATCAGCGTGCATACAAAGGGATGCAGTGTAACCCTATTTGGTGAATACACCCCTCCTTCCTTTGCATTTCATTTTTATTTCATTTTATTTCCATTTTGCATTTTAATTATTTAAAAATAGTTCCTTGTTTCATAAAAATCCCCAAAAAATGTTTTCTGTCATTTCACTATGTTATTTAATTTCTCATCTTTTTTATTTTATTTTTCCATTTATTTTAATATTTTTAATGGAATTTATGATTAAATGAGTTTTATGGTTTATACCCTAGTTTGAACATGATCATTGACCCTTCATTCTAAATCCCCTAGGACCAAACTTTCTCTCTCACTCAGGTGATGGATTGAGGAAGTTTTAAGGGTTGATTTGAGGTATTTATGATAATTGTTCATTGGTTTTTCATTGACTTTTTGTTGACCCTCGACACACACTCGATAAAGTGGAACGCCATGCCTTCTTGGACCTATTTGGTGGTGCTTCGAGTGAGCTCTTGACTTGAGGTTTTGCATTCTGTTTGATGATTGTCTCATCTTGAGTTGAGTATTTTATTTGGCATTTATTGGATTTGGCTTCTATTTTTGGTGGATTTTGCAAATTCAAGTCACTTTAAGGGTGTTTACACATGCTAGTCTTGACCTAGTCTTAGGGATATGATCATGAGTGATCCCTTGAGCCCCTATTAAGCCTTGTTAACCTTTGGTAACATGCTTGAGGTGCTGCCTTGCTTGTTTTGAGGTCATTGGTGTGTGTAACTTGTGCGACAAGTTACCTTTTGATCACGTCTTTCCACTTGTTGAAGTGTGAGATTGTGTTTGAACTTTGGTTCTTCATTTGTACATGATCCTTCCTGTGCTTACCTTTCTTTTTGAATTTGAATTTGGGTCATTTTACTTGTGTTTCACTTCTGCCCTAGTTGGCTTGACACTTGTTCATGATGATTTAGTGTTGATGTATACACTTTGAGTTTGTCATGAACATTGGTGTTCCTTTTGCACTATTTTGTTGCATTATTTTACTTGATCAAAGGTGAATGTTTGGTTGAGATAACCTTAATGTGGTTGCTGCCCTATCCTCTTTCTCCCATCATTTCTTTGATCATGCTTCTTTGCTTTTGCTTTATGCTTAGCATTCTTCTTTTGTGATGATTGATGGTATTTGGTTGTAGGAGTTTACTTCTCCCATTTCATCTCATCCTTCTTGACTTGTTCAAGTCATCTCTTGTGTTTGAGTCTCCTTTGTTTTTTTAGTCTTGTTGCATTTCATCTTGCATTTGTGTTTGCATTTCATGTTTGCATCTCATCTTGCATTGACTTATTTAAGTCACCTTCATTTCATTTTCATATGTGGTTGAATTGCTATGTGTTTACTTGTGCTCTTTTGCCATGATCCCTTAGGATTCCTAGTCCCTCTGTTTAAGATAGGAGTAGGAGAGACATTAGGCTTTCAATCCTTTGCATGATAATATTAGGTAGTTCCCTTTTCAATCCCAACTTTAGGACCACATTGCATGCTAATATTAGGGTGATCAGTTCCCCTTAGAGTCTTGTGTCTTCTCTTATCATCTCTCCTTAAGTACATGAGAAATGATGGGTGGGGGCCTCCTCTCACATTGTCTAGAGTGTTTAGCGTATACCCTTTAAGGGATATGCAACGCATTCGCTCTCAAGTCATAGTATTTAGTGCAACATGAGTTTCAAATCTCTTCTCTAAGAAAACACAAAAACAAAGTTCAAACCTTTTCATCCCCCGGGATTGTGTTTCAAACTTAATTTTCAGAAAGAGTGTGTTAAGTTTTTGTTCTACCATAAACAGGCATCGTCCCTAACTGCTAGAACGAATATTTAACCCTACTCAGTAAAACACTTAAACCAACCAGTGGTCGTGTCAGCCCGAACTACGTTTGCTATGATTTCTCATACCAGATGAGGATACGTAGGTACAAGACAGTGATGTCTTGGCGAGCAACCTTTCCCACTTCACCCGTAGTTTCCCGAACTACGTTGACTCTGACTTTCCCATTGCACGAGGGAATACGTAGGCATAGGGCGGCGATGCCCTACCGAGTCTGTTCTTTCCTTTCATCCCTGTTTAGTAGCTTCTAGATATTTTTTCACCCATAGATTAGACAACAAGCATGGATCCTGCTGAGTACAACGGACGTGAAGGGTGTTCATACCTTCCCCTTGCGTAACCGACTCCCGAACCCAAGATTTGGTTGCGATGACCTTGTCTTTCCCTTTCTTTTAGGTTTTATTTGATCGTTTTCCTTCCCTCTCTTTTGGGATAAATAACGTTCGGTGGCGACTCTTCTGTCTTTTCGCCGAACCTTTTTCGTAGTAGCGACACCAAGTACAAGGGTTTGAGTTGTTCTTGCAGTCATGTGACCATGTACTGTAGGAAGATGGCGTCCTATATCGACAATGATGAACTTCTTGTGCATTGCTTCCAAAGGTGGCGTGAGATGGATTCTCGAGCGCAGCCTGCTCTCTCTAACAATGAATTGGTTGACATTTTCATGGGCACTTTGCAAGGGTTGTATTATGATAAAATGGTGGGTAGTTCTTCGACAAATTTTGCTGATATTGTGACTATTGATGAAAGGATTGAGAACGGGTTGAAGATTGGTAGGATTGTTGGTTCCGTTGTTCAACAACCAACCAAGAAACCTCAGAGTAGTCATTCAAGGAAAAAGGAAGGTGAAACGAATGATGTAATGGCGAAGGCCTCTCCTCAGTATCAGGTTCCCATGTCATATTATCCTTATCTTTATGTTGCTGCTGCTCAATATCAACAACCACCATATCAGTATCATCCACAACGAGTTCAGAATTCTCAGAATCAGAGTCAACCTCAACCTCAACAGTCTCAACAAAACAACATAAATCAGCATCAGAACAAACAGAATAACAACAATCAGAGCAACAGTTAGCGGATGAATTTTGACAGAATTCTTGTGCCTTATACAAAGTTGTTTCCTTATTTAATTCATCAAGGGGAAATAATCCCCAGAGAAGTTGCACCTGCAGTTCCTCCTTTTGGTCTGAAGTATAATTCAAATGCATCCTGTGCTTACCATGCTAGGTACATAGGACATGCTACCGAAGATTGTATTGTTCTCAAGGCCAAAGTTCAAGAGCTTATTGATCAGAAAATCCTGACATTTTCTGAGGAGTGTCCTAATATACAAACCAATCCCTTGCCTACCCATGGTGGACCTGCGGCTAAAATGATTGAGGACAATCAAAAGGCTGAGTTGATCAGAGATGTCGACGAAGTGAAAACTCCGATGACTATTGTGATCAAGAAGTTGAAAGAACAAGGGTTATTGAAAGGACTTCATGGGAAATGTCAGAGCTGTGATGATAATCTTAACCAGTGTCGAAGGTTGAAAGGTTGCATTCAGATCTTGATGAACAATGGTGTAGTTCAGTTTTCTAGAGCCAAGTCTGTGGAAGAGGTAGCTACTATCGAGCCGTTGACGATAGTATATAGGAAGGTTCCTGCAGAAACTCCTAAAAAGAAAATTCAGCCTATCACTGTATGTGTTCCTAAACCATTTCCGTATCATAATTCAAAAGAGGTTCCTTAGAAGTATGGTCCAACCGTGTTCTCTAGGGGTCAAGAAATCCAATTCTCAGAATCTGAAATTGTGAACGTCACCGCCACTAGAGGGATGACTCACAGCGGGCGAGTGTTTGCTCTGAAGGTTGTATCTAAGCCAGTGCAAATTCCAACTGTTGTTCTTCCTAGGTGGAAATCTAATTTAGCAATCCCTGTTGTATAACAAGGGGCATCAACTGTAGCATCAGTTCCAGTTACTTCGTCTACGGACATCACCAAAAGCAAAGAAGTCATGGATGATCAAGAGTTCCTCATGTTGATCAAGAAGAACGATGTTAAGATTGTGGATCAGTTAGGGAAAACTCCGTCGAGGATTTCTATCTTATCTTTGCTCTTGAACTCACCAGCGCACAGGTCAGCTTTGCTGAAAGTTTTGAACACCGCTCATGTGATGCACGACATTCCAGTAGAACAATTTAACGACATCTTCGCAAACATAACTGCTAGCCGGTACTTGGATTTTAACGAGTCAGAGTTTCCTCCTGAAGGTACTGCCCATAATAAAACCTTGCACATCTTAGTGACATGTATGGACTCTTTGCTATCTCATGTTCTTGCGAATATTGGTTCTTCTCTCAATGTGATGCCTAAGGATAGGATACATTGAGTCAAATATTGGTAGAGGGGAGTAAGACGAGACCAAACGCTTTGATTGTTAGAGCTTTTGATGGTTCTCGAAGGCAAGTCATTGGCGAAGTGGATTTCCCCATTAAAGTCGGGCCGTATTTGCTTACCATTACTTTCCAAGTAATGGATATCAATCTTGCATACAGTTATTTATTGGGTAGACCCTGGATCCATGTTGCAGGGGCAGTTACATCCACATTACACTAGAAGCTAAAATTCATGTTTGAAGATCAGATGGTCATCGTCTGTGGTAAAGAAGATTTACTAGTAAGTGAGTCATCATCCTTCCGATATGTCGAGACTGATGAAGGCATAGCTGAAATGTCGTTGCAATGTCTCGAATTTGAAGGTGTCAGCTCAGCTTCTGTCAATTCAGGTAGACTACCAAAAATGGACATGTCGTCTGTCAAGAGGGCTAAAGAGACCATTGAGAAAGGTGCCTTGCCTGGCTGGGGGCAAATCCTGGATGTGGTTGAAAAGCATGATCGCTTTGGACTAGGTTATCATCCTGATCAGCAAGCTAGTTGCGCAGTCATCAGAAATATAATTTGATCAAGTTTACAAGTGTTGGATTTCAAGAGAGGGATATTGTGTCAACCATTGACGATGCAGGTCCTAGAAGCCGAAGTACAAGCTTTGTGCGCAAATGTCCGTCGGGTTTCAAGCTCAACAATTGGACATCTACCATGATTCCCGTGGTTTTCCCATAAATATGTAATGCATTTTGTTTTTCTGTTCCCTCGTCCTCGCCCGAGACGAGTGGATAGCTTGTAAGGGCCTTGCGGTTTTGAAACATTATGTGATCAATAAATAAAAGTTTTTTGCATTCAAATCATGCTCTTATTTCTTTCTTTATTTTGTTTTTTCCATAGATAAATAAATGGAAAAGTTTCTTTTATTTTTCACCTTTTCAAATAGCTTCATTCTAAACATAATTCATAAACATGCAGAACGAATAATTGCATTGATAACAACTTGGAAAACTTATGTTGTAATCCTGGGATTCCAATTAACCAAGCCGAAGAAGATGGTGAGGAAGATTGTGAATTACCGGCTGAACTAGCAAGGCTCCTTGAGCACGAGCAGAAAGAGATTCAGCCCCACAAAGAGCCAGTGGAAGTTATCAATCTTGGTACTAATGAAGTCAAGAGAGAAGTCAAGATTGGGGCATCCCTCGCTAAGCATGTACACTCTGGGTTGGTCAAGTTATTGAAAGAGTATGTTGATATTTTCGCCTGGTCTTATCAAGATATGCTTGGGTTGGATACCAACATCGTTGAACATCAGTTGCCACTCAAGCCTGACTGTCCTCCTGTCAAGAAGAAACTCAGAAGGACTAGACCCGACATGGCACTTAAAATTAGAGAAGAGGTCAAGAAGCAATTTGACGCTGGGTTCCTAGCCATTTCTGAGTATTCTGAGTGGATTGCCAACATCGTCCCAGTTTTGAAGAAAGATGGGAAGGTCTGAATGTGTGTGGACTATCGAGATCTCAATAAAGCGAGCCCAAAAGATGATCTTCCTCTGCCTCATGTTGATGTCTTGGTAGACAACACAACACAGTTTTCTGTCTTTTCGTTCATGGACGGTTTCTCAGGATATAATAAAATCAAGATGTCCCCAGCTGATATGGAGAAGACTACTTTCATCACACCTTGGGGCATATATTGCTACAAAGTCATGCCATTTGGTTTAAAAAACGCCGGGGCAACATACCAATGTGCCATGACAACCCTCTTTCACGACATGATCCATAAAGAGATTGAGGTTTACGTGGATGATATGATTGCCAAATCCAAAACTGAAGATGATCATCTGGACCATTTGAAGAAGCTGTTTGACTCCAAAAATTCAGACTACGGTTGAATCCGGCAAAGTACACCTTTGGAGTTCAATCTAGAAAACTGTTAGGCTTTATTGTGAGTCAGAAGGGCATTGAAGTTGATCCTGACAAGGTTCGAACAATTCAAAACATTCTGCCTCCCAAAATAGAAAAAGAAGTCTGTGGCTTTCTGAGCCGACTTAATTATATTTCCAGATTCATTTCTCATCTGACGGCTACATGCGAAGCAATTTTCAAATTACTAAGAAAAAATCAATCGGTTGAATGGAACAATGATTATCAAGAAGCATTTGACAATGTAAAAAAAATATTTGCAAGAACCACCGATCTCAGTACCTCTGGTTCCTAGTAGGCCTTTAATCATGTATCTCACTGTTCTCGAAGAATCAATGGGATGTGCCTTAGTTCAGCATGACGACACTGGCAGAAAAGAACATGCAATTTACTATCTGAGCAAGAAGTTTAATAATTGTGAGACCAGATACTCACTATTGGAGAAAACTTGTTGTGCTCTGACTTGGGTTGCTCGACACCTGAGACAATACATGATTTTCCATACTACTTTGTTGATATCCAAGATGGATCTGATAAAGTATATTTTTTAAAAGCCTGCTATCTCTGGACTAATTGCTCGGTGGAAAATGTTGTTGACTGAGTATGACATCCAACATGTTACCCAGAAAGCAATAAAAGGGAGCGTCTTGTCTGACTACCTTGCTCATCAGCCAGTGGAAGGATATCAGCAGATGAAGTTTGACTTTCCTGATGAGGATGCTCTGTCCATCAGGGATTATGAGACTCCAAACCCTGATATAGTACAAGAACCGGGGACACGATGGACACTTGTGTTCGACGGTGCTGCCAATGCTAAAGTTCATGGAATTGGTGCTATCCTTATCTCTCCGACTGGTTTTCATCTTCCCTTCACCGCCAGATTATGCTTTGAATGCACCAACAATATGGCTGAGTACGAAGCATGTATTTATGGTATTGAAGCAGCAATTTACATGAGAATCAAGATCCTTGAGGTCTACGGAGATTCTACCCTGGTGATTGGCCAAGTCATATGGAACTTTGTAACTTGGGATTCCAAGTTGGTTCCGTATCAGAAACACATCGCAGAATTGATTTCCTACTTTGATGAGATCTCTTTTCATCATATCCCACCAAGGGAAGAAAATCAACTAGCTGATGCTCTTGCCACCTTGGCGTCCATGTTCAAAGTCAAGTGGAAGAATGAAGCTTCTTCTATCCGCATTGATCATTTGAACAAACCAGCACACTATTTAGCAATCGAGGAAGAGTACGATGATAAGCCTTGGTTCTACGACATAAAAAGATATCTGGAAAAATAGGAATATCCCAAGGGTATCACTATCACTGATAAGAAAGCTCTCAGGCGGCTATGCGCCAAGTTCTTTTTGAGCGGTGGTGTACTCTACAAGAGGAATTACGATTTTGTGTTGCTCAGATGCATGGATAGACACGAAGCAGACACAATCATAAGGTCCATATATGAAGGTCGTGAGGGTGTACATGCCAAAGGTCCTGCTATGGCTAAAAATATCCTTCGAGCTGGGTATTATTGGACAATAATGGAGGTAGATTATTACAACTTTGCCAAAAGATGTCACAAGTGCCAAATCTATGATGACAAGATCCATGTGCCACCAACTCCATTGAATGTTTTGACTTCTCCTTGGCCCTTCTCTATATGGGGTATTGATATGATTAGAATGATCGAGCCGAAGGCTTCCAACGATCATCGCTTCATTCTAGTTGCTATCGATTATTTCACCAAGTGGGTTGAAGCCGCTTCTTATGCAAATGTTACACACCAAGTGGTTGCTAGATTTATCAAGAAAGAGATAATATGTCGCTATGGTATTCCTAGTAACATTATCACTGACAATACAAGCAATCTGAACAACACGATGATGCAAGAGTTGTGTCAAGAATTTAAGATCGAGCAACACAACTATTCACCATATCGGCCCAAGATGAATGGTGTCGTTGAAGCAGCAAAGAAAAATATCAAGAGGATTGTCCAGAAGATGGTCAAGACTTACAAGGACTGGCATGAAATGCTTCTATTTGCACTACATGGCTACAGACTTCAGTTTGTACTTCCACTAGGGCAACTCCGTATTCACTTGTATATGGTATGGAGGTCGTTCTACCCATCGGAGTCAAAATTCTTTCTCTCAGGTTCATCAAGGAAGCAGATCTTGATGAGGTTGAATGGGTTCAATCCTGACAGCCATTTGCCACGGTCAATTGTATCAGAGATGCCTCAAGCGATCTTTTGACAAGAAAGTTCTTTCTCGAGCGTTCTAAGCAGGAGAATTCATGCTCAAGAGGTACTCTCCTGTTCATTCGGATCCATGCAGAAAGTGGACTCCCAATCACGAAGGACCTTTTGTTGTACAGAAAGCCTTCTCAGGTGGAGCCTTGATCCTCACCACCATGGATGGGGAGGAGTTGCCACATCCCGTGAACTCCAATACAGTCAAAAAATATTATGCCTGAAAAAAATGATGAATAAAAAGCCCGCTAGATTGGAATCCGCAAGGGAAATCTAGGCAAAAATGGGTATCCCGGTGGACAAAAAAAATAGAAATGTCCAGGAAAAATTAGGGATAAAGGAATTTGACCGTGAATACTTGAGCCTATCTTCTTCATGGCTAAACCTCAGGTGGGAAATGATTAGTCAAATCACCATCAACGGACGCACAATAATGGAACCCAGACTTGCAGGGGATGGTAGCCAATGTTGTAATCAATTCAATGTCAAATTTCCCATTGCCATTTAATTTGTTTTTCAATTTTATGGTAAATTCCCTCATCAAGGATTTTTACATCCTTGTGCACATCTTATGTACAAAAGCTTTTTACATTCAATAAAATGTTCATCCTTTGGTTTCTCATTTGTCTCTTTTCAGTATTTTGTTTACAAATTGAACAATTATTTGTGATCACATAATGCTATAAAGCGTTGAGAAACATAAAAGCTAAAATCAACCAAGAAAATATTATGCATTGCATGCTTTACCGGAAATTATCGAAAGAAGATTGGTAGTTTTCCTTTTTAAACTTGAATCTCGGTGAACAATATCATGTTTGGTTAGGACTGCCAACTGCATTCCTTTTCCCCAACAAGTATCGGTTTGGTTCTTTGGAACCACTCTTCTCCCTAAGCAGAGACCTGTTTGCTTTTCCCCAGTAGAAGCAAAATTTCATGCAACACCCCAACAGATCGAGGTTGTCAATCCTCAGCGGTGATGGCGCTTCATTTTGATCATCTTGACTTTATTCCTCCCCAGGAAGAATTGGTTAGATGAAGATCCGCCATGATTTCTTCATTCCCCAGCCAGGGTCAGCTATGGTTAGAAAGTTTCTTTCTCTCCAGCAATAGTGTTGGTAATAGTTTGGAAGTCTGAGATTTCTAAGCTCTTTCCTCAATGACATCGTCAGGTTCCCCAATTGAGGATGTTGAGTTCGTTTTGCTACAATCTCTGTCCACCAGAGAAACCGTATCTCTACCTTTGTCGCTGTATAGCATGATATCAAGCATTATGTTGAACATTATAGCATATGCATCATAGCATACTTCCCTTTGACTATTAATCTCCCTAGCGGATCTCAGCCAAGCCTTGCTCTTAAACATATTTTTACCTTCTTCCCACATCATTCGTCGTCGGCCAAATCTTTTGAGCTACTCTTTTATTTAATCTCCTTTCACCTCGAATAATCGAAAATCTGGCTCAATTCGAATATTCAGAACCAAGAAGATTAAATAGGGAAGTTGTCGTAACCCGAAATTTGACCTCCTTTTTGCCTTTTTCATTAGCACGTGCATTCGCATCATTTGCATACGCATTCACACTTTTTCTCTATGATTTTTGTTGTAGGAATATTCAGGTTTTGCAAGCCCGATTAATCACATCCTCTCAAAGATATCACTTCATCAAAACAAGCTGAAAAATGAAGGTTTTTATGCCTATTAATCAAAGCAAAAGGTCAAAAATCAGAACCGTGACCACAACACCATTTTTCAAGCAAATATGCAAGTTTTGTCTGAAGTAACCGGTTACCCATTTTCTAGAAAAAACAGAGTAACCGGTTACCCTGTGTAAAAATGCAATTTTTGCTGCATTTTTGTGACAGCACTTTCACTCTACCATTTTGGGGTCTACTTGGTTCTAGCATTGTGTGGAACATTCTAGACATCTCTAGATAATTCAAGACCTTTTTAAACACTTTAAGGTATTTTCTCTAATACACCAATTTGGATTAAGACCGCCATGTTGCTTCATCCTCAAGCGTGTGAGCCTTTAGATTCAAGTTTGCATTGAGATGGTTACCGAGTTAACTACCTAACTAACTGAGTTAACCTCCAACTCAGTGAGTTGAGGCTAACTAACTGCAAGGCTAGTTCCAAGGATGCATCCAAAGCTCACTTCGAACCTAGCGACTCCAAAGCAAAACTCTATATAAGAAAATCACCACCATTTCACAATGGGTGGAATGATTATCTCCTCTTGGAGGTTCAATTATTTTCTCAATTTCTACATTCTTCACTCTCAATTCTCTCACATTTTCTCTGAATTTTCTATAACATTTTCAACTTCATCTTCATCCTCTCTCAAAAACCCTTCCAAAAACTTAATTTCCACCATTAGAGTGTAATAATCTTCACATCGAAATTGTTATTCTCTTGAGCTAAACCTCATTCCACCATATTCTTATTTGGATTTCTAGATTTATAGTAGATTATTCTCCAATTCAAGTAACCATCGCAAGCTTCTTTTGTGGAAATCGGTATTGCATTTATCGCATTTTTATCGGTTTCGCTACAATTTGATCTCAAGTTTGGAATTCTCTGGGTTTCTTTGCTTATTTCTCATCACATATCAATAACAACAATCACCGAGGCAACCCTCCTCCTTGTAAATTGGTAATTCACACTTGATTTACTGTTTTGATCACTTTCGCGAGTTTACGATGTAGTTCGATCATTTTTCGGTGTTGATTGATCATGTGATTGTTTGATCTTTGATCTTCATGTTTAATGCTTTCAATTGATGTTTAGTTGATGCCGAAGTGATTTTGAACTTCATTTTTCGGGCTCAAGTGTTAATCATGGCATGTGGAGGTTCGGATAAGTCTTTTGGTTGCTGAAAGTGATTTTTCAAAAAGCAGTTTTTGCCACTGTCATAGTGGTAACCGGTTACTCACTTTCTAGGAAAAACAGAGTAACTGGTTACTCTATGCAATTTTCACCTATTTTTGCAATTTTAAGCAAGTAACCGGTTACCTGATATAGAGTAACCGATTACTTTAGTGGCATAATGCCATTTTTGCCTATTTCCGAACTTGTTTATTATCCTTTCTTCATGTAACTTCCATGGCTTGATATGCTTGACATTTGTGGTTGATTTATGAGTTGTTTAACTTTTGTTTGAAGTACGTATGTAAACTTTCAATGTGTGATTTTTCGATTCTCGATTATTTGCCTTTTTTTACATTGTATGATCATGATCATTCTTGCACATTCTTTGATCACATGATGCATGATTTATGATGCATACTAAATTGCATTTCGTACTATTTGACAATTCCATTCATGTTTACATTAAGTGTGTTCCTCATGGGAATGAACTTAATCTTGTATAATCAATAATTTATCCTTTGCTTCAAGGATTTTTCATCCCTTTGAAAAATTGTTAGCATCTTCCCCTTTTGATGGATTAATCGAAATTTCGTTTCGATTAGTTGATCCTTCCTTTTTCTTCTCCTTTGGATCTTCTAGAGCTTTGTCCTCTCTGTTCCTTCGTGGAGCTGAATATTCGCAACACATTGGAGCATTATACAACTTGGCGCCGTTGTGCTGCCCGTTTCGTTTCTCGCACCGCACTTTGGTGTTAGAGAAGGAATGAGAAGGGAGAATTCCTACACTTATTCTGACTATTTTGGGTAGGGGACGAATGACCCTGTGTCTGGAATAGTCGCCTCTATCTCCTTACAGTGGTATCCCTGCTTTCTCCAGTCGAGTCGATCCTTGATCATTTGCACCCTTATCTCTTCTTTGAAGGTAACTCTCTCCTTTCAATTCAACACTCTTTTCTCTTGAAGCAAAGCCATTCTTGGTTCCCCAGATATTTGTAATCACTTTTTTCCTTGGCTATTCAACCGTTCTTTGGATAAAGCCGATTCTCTTCTTCCCCAGTGAAGTCAGTCTTTCTTCTTCGGTTTACACAGTCATCTTGTTAAAACTTAGTCCCCATCAGAGTTCTTAACCTTCTCTTGGTTTTATATCCTTCGTGTTTGGTTAATCACTGCCTGTCAGTTAAACACCAGTCATCTTTTCCTCAGTTAATCACAGCCCGTCTATTAATACTGAATTTTCTTTGGGTTAATCGCCTTCTTCCGGCTAATCACCCGATCTTTGGTTGATCACGGTCTGCCTGTTAAAACCAGCTTACTCTTTAGGTTAATCACCTTCTCTTGGTTAATCACCCACCTTTTGGTCAATCACATTCCGCCTGTTTGAACCAATCCCCTTTTCTCAGTTAACCACAATCCGTCTGTTAAGATATTGAGTTTCCTTTTGAGTTAATCACATTCTTTTGGTTAATCACTCATTCTTTTCGGTTAATCACAATCCGTCTATTAAGCTCCAAACCCCCTGTAGTTAGAAACCTTTCTTTGGTTCAAACACTGCCAGCTTTGGGTTAGTAAGCTTTGTTCGGTTCGAATACCCCTTTCCTTTGGCCAAGTGTTGTTTATTCAGTCAATGTGTCGTTCTTTAGGTCAAAACATTTGCTTAGTTCCACACCTGTCTCTTGGTTGATCACCGTTTATCAGTTAAAAGTAGTTTTCTTTCTCCTTCCAGTTAACCACTGTTTATCAGTTAATATACCGATTCCCCCTCAGAGTCAAACACCTCCCTTTGCTGTAATACTCTCTTTCGCTTGGTTCGTCATAGTCTGTCTGTTGACACCACCCTTTTTGCTCTCCCCATAAAGTTTTACTCTTATCTTTCTTCGGTTAATCACTGCTCACAATTAATGCATTGAGTCCCCTGTGGATCTTACCTTTATTTTAATTCTTGTCCTTTAATCCTTTCTTCCCCGGCCACGTCGCCACTTTTTTGTTTTCTCCCCAGTGGAGTCATCGCTTTTCTTTTGCATTCCTTGGCAGAGTTCTTGGCTTGCTTCTCTGTTCCTCAGCAGAGTTTTCTTGGTGTTGACATCATTCCTTTTGCACTTCCCAGTTGGGTCTTGCTTTCTCTTTTAGCTCTTGGCTTTGACGTCCTCTTTGTTTTATTTTTCAGCGTTAGTTCCCCGAACTACATAGGCTCTGATTTCCTCATTACACTATGAAGGTACGTAGGCACAAGATTGCGAAATCTTGGCGAGCCACCTTCCCCCGTCTTCTTCCATTCTTCTACCTTTCTGGTCCGTCCAGATCCTCTTCTTTTCCTTGGTTCCTTGAACTACGGAGCTCTGACTTTCTCATTGCATTATGAGGGTACGTAGGCACGAGGGCCCCAATCCTCCGCGAGCACTTTCCTTTCTTTCTTTTTCTTTCTTTTCTTTCCTTCCTTTTTTATCTAGAAGCCTTTAGATAGATAACCCATCCAAGCCTAGAAGCACGTGAAATGGTTCTTGTCGGGTACGACGGATGCTTAAGGTGCTAGTACCTTCCTTTCGCATAACCGACCCCCTTTCCCGTTTCTCTTCCCTTGGGTTTTATCGATATTTTCCCTGTCCTTTGGGACTAAATAAAGTTCGGTGGCGACTCTCTTATCAACATGAAGCCCTCAATGAAGAACATGGTGAAATTTTCAAATGATAATACTCTAGCAACTGAAGGTATTGGTGATGTTTTGATTATGAGAAAAGATGGCAAGAGGCTAGTAATTTTAAATGTGTTATACATACAGGCATGATGAGTAATTTACTGAGCATAGGGCAGTTGGTCGAAAAGAACTACAAGGTATCGATTGAAGACAAAATGATGAGAGTTCTCGACGCAGGTGGTAGGTTAGTCTTGAAGGCTACAATGTCTCAGAATAGGGCCTTCAAGATTGAACTTAATGTGATGGAGTATAAGTGCCTTGCTAATGCAGTCAACAAAGATGAATGGTTATGGCATTATCGACTTGGATATCTCAATTTCAAAGACATCACAAATTTGAAGAGAAGAAATATGGTTTCAGGATTACCAGAAATCGACATTCCAGGCGAAGTGTGTGAAGAATGTGTTCAGGCCAAACAACACAAGAATAGCTTCAGCAAGGATGTAGTAAGCAATTTGAAAGCAAATATTGAAGTCATATACTCTGATGTATGTGGTTCTATCCAGGTGGATTCAATTGGAGGTAACACATACTTTGTCACGTTCATAGATGATTTCAGTCAAAAACTGTGGACTTACCTGATCAAGAAGAAAAGTGAAGTGATTAAGGTATTTTCTAAATTCAAGTCTATGGTCGAAAGACAAAGTGGTCAAAAGCTAAAGATTCTGAGGACTGATGGTGGTGGAGAGTATGTGTCCAAAGATTTTGATGCATTATGTGAGAAAAAAAGGATTGTGCATGAGGTGGTACCACCCTACATTCCAAAGCAGAATGGAACTGTAGAAAGGGAGAATAGAACCATCATGAATATGGTGAGAAGTATGTTGAAAGGCAAGAATCTACCCAAAGAATTATGGGGAGAAGTTATGTCGACAACAACATACATCCTGAATAGATGTACGACAAAGAAGCTATAAGGAATCATGCCAGAAGAATGTTGGTCTGGTGTCAAGCCTAGCCTAAGTCATTTAAAGGTGTTTAGATCTATAGCACATAGACATGTTCCAGATCAGTTGAGAAGAAAGCTTGATGATAAGTCGAGTTAAATGATCCTGATATGATATCATTTGGCTGGAGGATACAAGTTGTTCGACCTAGTGAACAAGCAAGTAGTGATCAGCAGAGACGTGATCTAGATGAGCTTAAGGAATGGGATTGGACTGAGAATGTGTTGACTGGAAGTTTTCGACTACAGAAAGGCGACACAAAAGGCTGGCTGTCGGGTCGAGAAGCTGAGGAAAGATGGTGAAGAAAATGAGGAGAGTCGATGTCGACAGAAGAAGGTTGTTGGATCGAATCAGGCGGTGTTAGTCGACGGGGTCGACTGACGAACAGAGAATCCCATGCAAGGAGAAAAATATTCGAGCGGGAAACAGATTTGAAATCTAAGAACGTGGGAGGTTACAAAAGTGGTGGGCGAACACGTGGCGCCACCAACTTCAACATGACAATTATTTTATTTCCCTATTTAAGGCAATTCCTAGTTTCATTTTAGGGGGCGCGTTTTTGTAACATTGTAAGAAAAACACTCTGAGTACCAAATCATGAAGAGAAGAGAGTTTTTCATTCCTGCAAAATGTATGATCACGTCCATGTTTTTCTTTTAATAAGCAATTCACATCATTAACTTTAGTGTATCTTGTCTTGTTATTTTTTGACTTTTTTTTGGTTATGTATTCATCTTTATTTAAATTTTAGTCTTTGCTAGAAGTAATTTCCAGCCTATTTCAAACAACACCATTCCACCATCTTCCCAAACATCACAAACCCAGAGTTCTGAGACTCGTTTGAATGGTCCCGCAAGTAAACCTGCATTAGGAGGTCAGAGGTTTTTCGCGCGAAAACTGTGTGCGAACAAATTGGCACGCCCAGTGGGACACGAAGGTTTGAGTGTATGCATTTGCATAGTGGTAAGATGGTGATACCATGTTCAAATGAAGAACCGTCTTCGGAGGGAAATGCTATTGTGACTCAAACAACCGACATTAGTTGTGACACTGTTTCTGTAGTTTCGACGACTCATGGTGGGCCTATCATGACGCCGTGTCAGCCTGAACCTAAGCTTATGGTGACAGGAACTAGGGGGCGATACATGCCTAGTTTCACAATGCCAGTCCCCAGGGGGATGTCGACAGAGTTTATGTCGAGCCTGCATCACAATGGCCCACTCTTTGGGGAAAGCTCTTCGTCAGCGTTTTCCCCCTATCAAGGGTTAGGGCCTTTGATGATACAAGTCACAAGAACCCCAGGGTTTAATGTTCCGTTACTTTCGTTTCCAACTTTTACGTCAAGTTCTGCCGCCGTTATGAGGCAACAAATGGACGAAAGTAATCACGAAATGGTCCACATGTTGACCCAGCAAATGGGCACCATATTAATGCCACTAATACGCGATTCAACTCAAAGTTACCAACAATTGGCAACTCAGGTGACGCGGATAGGTGATTTTTTAGGTGCTCCTAGGGCCATGGATTGACATACGCCTCCACCTTGACCGGAGACGCTAGTTCGACAAGAAGAAGCCTTTGGCGAAACGATTAACCAGCAGTCCCACGAGGTTGAACACACACCCATGGTGGTCCAAAGGCCTCCCGTTGTTTTAGTTCATAGAAACCAGGACCCAGGCGATGTGGTCAGACAAGTTCGACACAAAGCCATGGCTGGTGAACCCAACTTAGAAGCCATGGTGGAACGAATTATGGTTCGTAACAGGGCGAACTCAGGCCTTCGACGACCAACATATAAGTCCCCCACTACCAGACTTTGTCCTACAAACACAGTTGCCCAGATGGTGGAAAGTACCAAAGTTTACCAAATTTTCCGGAGAGACCGAGGAGTACACCATCGAGCATGTTGCCAGATACCAAACCGAAGTCGGCGACATAGAAAACAACGAGGATTTAAAATTGAAGTACTTCCCAAGTTCCCTCACCAAAAATGCATTTACTTGGTTCACCATATTACCCCCACAGTCCGTCCATACCTGGGCACAATTGGAAAGATTGTTTCATGAACAGTTTTACATGGGACAGTTGAAAATTAGTTTGAAAGAGTTAGCCAACTTCAAGCAAAAGGCTACAGAGTTGGTGGACTAATACCTTAACAGGTTTATACTGTTGAAAGCGCGATGCTTCACACAAGTCCCTGAGCATGAACTATTCGAGATAGCAGCTGGCGGCCCAGATTATTCGATCAGGAAAAAGCTAGACACTCAATATCTCAAAGATATGGCACAGCTAGCTGATAGAGTTCGTCAGATCGAACACCTAAAAAATGAGAAAACCCAGACTAACAAATACTGTAAGAAATAGAAAGTTTCGTATGTGGTTGCTGACGAATACTCGTCTAATGATGAGGAGCTCATCAATAAATAACGCGGTTAACGTGGCAAAACTGAAGCCAGGGCCTCCGTATACATGCAAATCATTAAAACCGTCAAATGGAAAAAAATCCGGTTGAAATCGAAAATAGATAAATATGTCGTAAAAACATATACTTTCAATGTATCTAAGTGCGATGAAATATTTGATTTATTAGTTAAACACGGTCAGATTATTGTCCCTCCTAGGGCAAAAGATCCCCCTTTAGAACAAAAGCAAAAAAGGGGATCTTGTAAATTTCATAATTTCCTTGGTCATAAGACATCTCAATGTGTTCTTTTCAGGGACTTGGTGCAGAAAGCTTTGAAGGAAGGCCGACTTCAATTTGGTGAAAGGCCAAAAATACAAGTGGACACGGATCCTCTGAAAGTCGAAGAAGCCTTATATTCTGAGCTATACGACTGCATGATGATGGCGGCTACTGATGGTTTCAACGAGCACCAGACAACTGAAACAATTTAATACATGATGGTCGAGACTACTGATGGTCCCGACAAGAAGTATGAAGAGAAGCTCGAGGCAGTTTACTCTCAAGCTAGCGAAAGTCTGACAGATTTCCAGGAGAAATGCAGGGTGAGCGGGTCGAAGGCGGTACTATGTCCAAAGTGCAACACCGTGTTTGATGAAAAGTCAGTTGAGAGGTATGAAGCGGGTAGGAAGATGGCACTGCAAGACAGTAAGCCATAAGACCCTAGGTTCGTGTTCGACAAGAACGGTGCTCCTTGAAAGAACAAAGAGTACAGAACGTTGTTCCAACCAGCACGGCTCATGACTTTTGTGCCACCATCAAGTACCCCACAAGATAAGTGGATGGAGCCTGTGAGACAACAAGGGAGCAAGCGGCCGAAGTGGAAGGCAATAGATCTAGAGAAGGGGGAAAATGCCTCAGACAAGGGTACTGAGCCCAGAGGTTACGCGGTTTCCCCCAACTACAAAGGAAAGAATCCTATGACAAGGACCTAGTGGAGGCGATAGCAACGAAACAAAAAGGCTGCAAGAGATGCTTCGACTTCAATCTTGAAGCCTATGGGACCCTCTGGCCTAAAAAGGCAATGCCCACAAGCAAGGTGGGTCGAGAAAGAGAAAATTGTGACGAACCAAACAAGGGTTGTGATGGTCGAGACTTCAGGAGAGAAGGGGGTGGTGTCGACCCAGAGTTCGAAGTACACATCTGGAGGTGAAAATAAGAAGGAGTCAGAGTATTCTCCCCAATCAGATGAAGAAGAACCGGAGTACACTCCATAGTTGGATGAGGAATATGCCCCCTCACCAGAAGACGATTTCGACGAAGACATGTATGATTACACCAATAATGATACCTATGGTGAAGACTTTGTTGTAAACTGCAGCATCGTGTCGATATTGCCGGCAGAATATGATAGGGTGTCGGAAGTCTTTAAAGCAGAAGATTTTCTGGCGGAGGAAACTACAGAGGACAAGCCACTATGCTACTACGTGATGAACAGTGGTGTGGTGGAAGAGCGAACAACTATGTTTGAAAGACCTAGTTCTGGAATGATGTATCACTTAAAGACATTGTTCATAAAAGAGAAGGTCGACAGAGTAGCCATCAACAAGATGTTCGTGAATGGAGGTGCAGCTGTCAACTTAATGCCCTATTCGTTGTTCACAAAGATTGGAAAAACTGAAGCTGATCTTCGACAACACAACATGGTTCAACCCAACTATGAAGGGAAGACCGGGATCATTTTGGGAGTGGTCCAAGTCGAGCTAGTTGTAGGTACCACTACCCGATCAACGCTATTCATGGTCATAAACTTGAAGGCAAATTTCAACCTCTTATTGGGTCGAGAATAGATCCGTGGGATAGGGGCAGTTCCTTCAATGTTACATCAAAGGTTAAGAATTTGGAGGAAAGGCAGCATCGTTGAAAATATCGAAGCTTACAAGCGTTATTACAGGATGGATGAAACAAAGGGTACCAAGAAATATTTTGACCAACACCTAGCAAATGTGGCACCTTGTGACGATGGATCGGGATCTTACACTTCTGTCAACACGGGTCACATCGTGAACTTGGATCCTGACTATAGATTTGTTTAGGATGTTGCTGACGCTACAATGACACCCACAGAGGAGCTTCCACTCACAGGGTGGCCCACAATTGATGAAAATGACTACCGAGTCAGAGAGTTTGACTTGAATTTTGGCCTATTTGGCTGAAAACAAGCAAAAGCCGGCACTAGAAGCGGGAAAGCAACAGAACATGGCTAGAGACGTCGATAATAGTACGCAAGTGATTGGCCGACAAGACCATACAACAGCTTCAGAAAGCCACAGTATTGATTGCATTTATGACAATGAGCCTTTGGGGTTTGAGAAAAGCCCATCAGTCGAGCTGCAGAGAATGCAGGCGTAAGACCCACTCGAAGAAGTTGACCTGGGTGATTAGACAACAAAGAGACCTACATACGTAAGCACTAAGATAGGGTCAAAGATTAAGGTCAATCTGATCGAGGTATTGAAGGAATACAAATATTGATTTGCTTGGGATTACGATGAAAAGCCTGGTTTAAGTCGGAATATAGTGGAACACCGAATCCCGATTCAACCAGGAAAAAGGCCAGTAAAGCAGCAGCCATGATGTTTCACTCCAGAAATCACTTTAAAGATCAAGCAGAAGATTGAGAGACTTCTCAAAATCCGGTTCATCAGAACTGCGAAGTACGTCAAATGGTTAGCAAATGTAGTCCCGGTTATTAAGAAAAATGGGACTTTAAGGGTCTGTATAGATTTTAGGGATTTAAAAAATGCGACCCCTAAAGATGAGTACTCGATGCCGGTGGAAGAAATGATTTGGCAGCGGGTTTTGAGTATTTAAGTATGCTCAATGGGTGCTCTTGTTATAACAAGATCCTCATAGCCGAAGATGTTGTGCCCAAAACGGTGTTTTGATGCCCTGGAACCTTAGGAACATACAAATGGGTTGTGATGCCATTTGGTTTGAAAAAAACCGGAGCAACTTATCAAAGAGCCATGAATTCTATATTTCATAATTTTATTGAAACGTTTGTGCATGTGTACATTGACGACATTGTCATAAAATCCTCATCAGAGGATGGTAACTTGGACCACCTTCGACGTTCATTTGAGAGAATGAGGAAATATGGATTAAAAATGAATCCACTAAAGTGTGATTTTTGTGTACATGCAGAGGATTTCTTGGGATTTGTAATCCATAAGAAGGGCATTAAGATCAACCAAAACAAAACCAAGGAAATTTTGGATCTCAAGCCTCCTTCAACGAAAAAACAACTCTGGTCTTTGTTGGGGAAGATAAACTTTTTAAGGAGGTTTATATCAAATCTAAGTGGCAAGTAGAAGGTGATCTCGTCATTCCTCAAGGTCAAGAAAGAAAGTGACTTTCACTGGGGACAGGAGCATCAAGAGGCTTTTGACACCATCAAAGAATACCTCACAAGACCTCCATTTTATTGCCACCTAGTATGAATAAAAACATGAGGTTGTACATCGATGCATTAGACGCAACTATAGGAAGCATGTTAGCGCAAGAGGATGATTGTGGCGTCGAAAGACCCATTTATTACCTTAGTCGAATGTTAATAGATGCTGAGACTAGGTACACCATGATCAAAAAGTTGTGCCTATGCTTGTACTTCTCATGTATGAAATTAAAACAATATATTAAACCAGTCGAAGTTTATGTATCTTCACATTTTGATATTATTAAGCATATGTTGTCTAAACCCATTCTGCATAGTCGAATAGGGAAGTGGGCACTAGCGTTGGTAGAATTCGCCTTGACGTATGTCCCTCTAATGGCAATAAAAGGGCAAATAGTGGCAGACTTTATCGTCAACCATGCAGTGGTCGAATCATCTCTATTGATGGTCAACACAGATCCTTGGAAGTTATTTTTGATGGATCAAGTCATAAGCATGGGGAGGGCATTGGGATCTTGATAATATCCCCCACACGGCTATCCTACTAGATTCAAATGTAGGGTCGACAGAAAATGTTCTAATAATGAGGCAGAATATGAAGCCTGGGTCACTGGCCTCAAGATCCTTAAGGATCTAGGTTCCAGGAGAGTCGAAATAAAAGGTGACTCTGAACTGGTAATTAAACAGATCACGAGAGAGTATAAGTGTGTCAAGGAACACCTTGTGGTATACTTCACGATGGTGAAATGACTTTTGGAACACTTTGAGGTTGTTAGCGTTACACATGTGCCCATGATAGAAAATCAAGAGGCTAATGATTTAGCGTGAATCGCCTCTGGGTACAAAGTATCGGCGGAAAAGCTGAGAGACTTCATTGAAGTTAAGGAGAAAGTGGTATCTAAGGTACTACCATCGACATGAGACTTGTCAGAGGTTGGCGGAGTAGACATCCCGACGGAGAATGTAGTTGCATGTTTTGGAAATTGTGAGATCTTCGCTATTAGCAATTTGTCACTGTCAGACTAAAGAAAACCAATTGTCGAGTATTTGGAGAGTCCAGTGGGGATGGTTGATAGAAATATTAAGTTTAGAGCTTTAGTTACGTCTTAATGGGAAATGAGTTATGGAAAAAGACGCCAGAAGGGGTGTTGCTCAAGTGCTTAGGGGATGCAGACGCGTGCTTAGCAATTTCGGGATCTCACCAAGCTGGCCACAAAATGAAATGGCCATTATTTAGACAAGGGGTGTATTGGCCAAGCATGCTCAAAGATTACATAGATTTTGCAAAGGGGTGCCAAGATTGTTAAAGGCACGCAAACATCCAGCACGTGCCAGCCAGTGAACTACACTTCATCATTAAGCCATGGCCCTTTCGTGGTTGGGCATTAGGCATTATAGGGGAGATTTGACCAACCTCGTCGAAATAGCAAAAATTCATCCTTGTAGGGATAGATTATTTCACAAAGTAGATAGAGGTTATACCCTTGATAATAGTAGACCAAGACACTGTAATTGAATTAATCTAGAACCAAATTTTATACGGGTTCGGGGTTCTTGAAACCATCACGACGGACCAAGGTTCCGTGTTTGTTGGCCGGAAGATGGAGTAATTTGTAACATAAATAGGGTTTAAATTGATCACTTCGACACCGTATTATGCTCAGGCAAACAAGCAAGTCGAAGCTACCAATAAGGTGTTAATTGGACTCATTAAGAAGCACGTTCCCAAGAAACCTAAAAATTGGCATAAGACATTGGATCAAATTTTGTGGGCCTGTCGAACGTCTCCTAAGGAGTCGGCCAATTCAACTCTGTTTCGTTTGACTTTCGGTCATGATTTTGTTTTGCCATCAGAAATTTGTCTACAGTCAATTAGAGTGCAATGTCAGCATGACATCCCATCAAAACAATACTGGAGCATGATGCTAGACGAAATGGTGGACTAAGACAAAGAAAGGATGGTAGCGTTAGACATGTTACTACGCCAAAAGGCACGCGTGGCCAGAGCGTACAATAAGAAGGTTAGGAAAAAGACCTATGCAGTTAATGAAGGAACCTCTTGGGTGAAATCATCAAGACTTTAACTTCTTACAACCAAATTTGAGAACTTGAAGATGAAGGTATTCAAGACTTTCACATGAACATTGTTGATATAGCCAATACTTCAAGTGATCTAGGAGAAAAGATTACAGAAGCTAAGTTAGTCCAAAAAATCCTAAGATCTCTTCCAAATAAATTTGAAATGAATGTGATTGCCATTGAAGAAGCCCAAGACATAAACACCAAGAAGGTGGATGAACTCATGGGATCTCTTCATACTTTTGAATTGACAATCAATGAGAAATCAGAAAAGAAGAAAAGCATGGCCTTGGTGTCTAATCAAGGTGAATGTAATCCAAATTCCAATAATGAATTGTCTATGGTTGTTGTGCTTCTTGAAAAACAGTATAACCAACTACTGAAAAAGATGGACGAGAAGTCAAGATCAAATGTTAAGACTTAGTCATTCGACATCATTAGAAGGAAGGATTTTGGAAGAAGAACCAACAATGATAAGAAATCTAACAAAGGCAAGGGAATCCAATGCTATGAATGCGAAAGGTTTGGATATACAAAAGCTGAGTGTCCTACCTTTCTCAAGAAGGAGAAGAAAGGCTTGTCTGCATCTTGGTCTGAAGATGATTCTTCAAGTGAAGGAGAATCTACTAAACAGGTTTATGCTCTTACTGGAGTATATGATTCTAATAAATAATTAAATGGTGAAGAAATCACTTTTGATGAACTGGTTGCCTCATACAAGGAGTTGTGCATCAGTAGTGCAAAAGTATGTCAACTAGGAAAGGTTCAACAGAATCTTATTGTTCAACTTCATGATGAAAGACTAAAGCACTTGGCTATCATCTCTGACCTAGAGGATAAAGTTGTATTGCTCAACTCTAAACTTGACAATATGACTAAATCTGTAAGAATGCTCAAAAGCAGTTCTTATGTGTTGGATGAAATTCTTCAATCAGGAAGGAATGCTAGAAATGTTAAATGACTTGGTTATAATGATCAATTTGAGAATAAAGGAAAAGGGTCTGCCATGAATTCTGCTCAACCCAAAAGAAAGCAGAATCAAAAGATGTCAAGTATGATGTCCCAACATCAACAAAGACATAAGAAGAACTCCTCAGGAAGAAAGAACCAAGACTGGAAATGTCATCATTGTGGTAAGTTAGGCCACATAAAACCTTACTGCTACAAGCTACATGGTTATCCCAAATCTATGACTCAATCCAGAAGGAAAGATGCTTCTTTTAAAATAAAGAAGAAGTGGATTCCTAAGAATGGGACTGCTGGTCTCATAGCACATACCTCTCTAAGAGCTTCTGCTAGAAAAGACTGGTATTTTAATAGTGGTTCTTCTAGACACGTGTCTAGTGTCAAGAAATTTTTGGTGGATATTAAACCACATTCCACTAGCCATGTCACCTTTGGAGATGGATCAAAAGGTGAAATAAAAGGTGTTGGGAAGCTGGACTATACTGTGCAACCTAGTCTTGATAAGGTATTGTTAGTCAAAGGGCTGAATGCTAATCTAGTAAGTATTATGCAACTATGTGACCAAGGTCTCAAGGTTAACTATACTAAATCTGAGTGTCTGGTAACAAATGATAAAGATAAAGTTATCATGAAGGGAGTCGGGTCTAAGGATAATTGTTACTTGTGGATTCCTCTAGAAATAAAGTGTTCCTCCATCTGCTTGATGTTAAAAGAAGATGAGGTGAAGATGTGGAATCAGAAACTTGGCCACTCACACTTGAAGGGAATGAAGGAAGTCTTGTCAAAGGAAGCTTCCAAAGGTATTCCTAATTTGAAAATTGATGAAGGAAGAGTCTGTGGTGAATGTCAAATTGGAAAGAAAACAAGGATGTCACATAAGAAGCTTCAACATATGACCACTTCAAAAATTTTAAAGCTACTTCATATGGACTTGATGGGACCTATGCAGGTTGAAAGTCTTGGAGGAAAGAGGTATGCTTATGTTGTGGTTGATAACTTTTCAAGATTCACTTGGGTGAAATTCATCAAAGAGAATTCTGAGGTGTTTGAAGTGTTCAAAGAACTTTATCAATAACTTCAAAGAGAGAAGGATTGTGGCATAGTTATAATTAAAAGTGACTATTGGAAGGAATTTGAAAACAACAAGTTTGATGATTTTTGTTCCTCTGAAGGAATTAGTCATGAGTTCTCTTCACCCATCACTCCTCAACAGAATAGTATGGTTGAGAGAAAGAATAAGACAATTCAAGAATTTGCAAGGGTCATGCTTCATGACAAGAAACTTCCATACCATTTTTGGGCTAAAGCCACGAATACTGCTTGTTATATTCTAAATAGAGTAACCATCAGATCTGGCACATCTGCTACCTTATATGAGCTATGGAAAGGAACAAAGCCAAATGTGAAGTACTTCCATGACTTTGGTAGCAAATGTTACATTTTGGCTGACCGTGAGCGAAGGAGAAAGATGGATCCTAAAAGTGATGGAGGAATCTTTCTGGGATACTCTACAAATAGCAAAGCCTATAGAGTATTCAACTCCAAAACTAATGTTGTGCTGGAATCTATAAATGTTGTGGTTGATGACTCAACTACAAAAGTTGTTGTCATAGATGATATTTGAACACTCTTTCCCATGAGAGATGTTTCTGAAGATGTCACAGAAGGTGTTAGAACAATGCATGATGTTCCTGAAGATGCTGCAGACTCAAGTGTTAATCCTAAACCTGCAGAGCGTGAGACAGTAGACAAGGGACCCTCCATCAGAATTCAAAAAGATCATTCTAAAAAACTTATAATAGGAGATCCTAAGGGTGGAAGAATGACCAGATCAAGAGAAGTTATTGCTGGTGCTTTCTTTGACTCAAAACTTGAACCCAAGAATGTCAAGGAGGCCTTGACGGATGAATTCTAGATCAATGTTATGCAAGAGGAACTGAATTAGTTCAAAAGGCATGATTTCTGGAATCTTGCGCCAAGATCTGAAGGGTCAAATGTTATTGGTACAAGATGGGTGTTTAAAAACAAGTCTGATGAGCAAGGTGTGATCACTAAAAATAAGGCTAGACTTGTTGCTCAAAGGTACACTCAAATTGAAGGGGTGGACTTTGATGAAATAGTTTCTCCTATAGCTAGGTTGGAGTCTGTTACATTGTTACTTGGAGTGGCTTGTTTGTTGAAATTCAAGCTGTTTCAAATGGATGTTAAGAGTGCATTTCTAAATGGATACTTGAATGAAGAAGTATATGTGGAACAACCCAAAGGATTTGTTGATCCTACATTTCCAGATCATGTGTTCAAATTGAAAAAGGCCTTTTATGGGTTGAAACAAGCTCCAAGAGCTTGGTATGAGAGGCTAACTGAGTTCCTCATCAACCATGGATACATAAAATATGGAATTGAAAAAACTATCTTTGTTACAGAGAAGGATGGCAAACTCATGATAGCTCAAACCTATGTAGATGATATTATGTTTGGAGGGATGTCAGATGAGATGGTTCAACATTTTATCAAGCAAATGCAATCTGAGTTTGAGATTAGTTTAGTGGGTGAATTAACCTACTTTCTTGATCTCCAAGTCAAACAGATGGAAGACTCCATATTTCTTTGTCAAGGGAAATATGCAAAGAGTATTATGAAGAAGTTTGGTTTGGAGAATGCTAGCCACAAAAGGACTCCAACTCCTACACACTTGAAGTTGTCTAAGGATGAAAAGGGTGTTAGTGTTGATCAGAGTTTGTATAGAATCATGATTGGTAGTCTTTTATACCTTACTGCAAGCAGACCAAACATAACTTTTATTGTTAGAGTTAATGTTAGATATTAAGCTGAACATAAAGTCAGTCATATCAATCAAGTCAAAAGGATTCTGAAGTATGTGAATGGTGCATGTGACTATGGTCTGCTGTATTCTCATAATTATAATTCCATGTTGATGGGACATTGTGATGTTGATTGGGCTAGTAGTGCTGATGATAGGAAGAGCACCTTTAGAGGATGTTTCTTTTTAGGAAACAACTTGATTTCATGGTTCAGTAAGAAGTAGAATTGTGTTTCTCTATCTACTGCTGAGGCTGAGTACATAGTAACAGGTAGTAGTTGTTCACAAGACATAAGCTTGGTTCAAAATGAACCTCAAAACATCCATACAAGCATCTTGGTTCATCACAAGACATGTCAAAAGCTTCTCAAGTGCATAGAGGAAGCTTTGGATTCATCTGGCGAAAAGTAAACTGGTGCCTTAACAAATGTCAACACTTGGGATTCTAGGTCAAACATAAGCTTTTCAAGTCATCATCTATGATTACATGAAGCTTGATAAAGATAAAGTGAGTGGAATCATTTAATCAGGATAAATTACCAAGATTAGGGTTTGAATTTTTTCTAAGCCATGAAGAAAAACCTAATTTGGTGCTGAATTTCCAAGGGCATAACTCACAATCTAGACATTCATTTTCCTTGATCCAAAGATCAATTTGAAAAGCATTTCCCATACTACAACTTTGCCAATGTGGATGGATTCTCAAAAATTGCATGGTTTTCAAGTTATGATGGCCTAAAGTTGTGAAAAACAAGAAGTTGGAACTTTGTACTTAGAATTTTTTTCTAAGTATAGAATTTTAACTTGGAGGATGAGTTTTCAAGGCTTTCTTTCTCATGTTTCCAAGCTTCAAATAAATTTATTTTCAACATGAAAGTTGCTCCTCATATTCTTAGCTTTCCATGGATAACAAGATCTCTTCAATTGAATCAAACAATCTCAAGTTATAGTCTTGCAAAGATGGTATTTCAAAGTTGGCAAAATTTCATAACTTAGAAATTTTTCTATGTTACTTGGGACAGTTTTGTGCACCCAACTCCCACTCCATTTTTCTCTTGTTTCCTAGCATTATTTCAAGTGGCTTTCAATATGAAACTTACTCTCCTATTTCCCTACTTTCATTTGAGCCAAGAATTTTATGAATTGGATCAAAATCCATCAAGATATAGTTGTTCAAGTATGGCTATGTGGCCTTTATTTATAGGGTACCAAAACATTTGTTGATCAAGTCAAACACACTAATTACCTCATGCACCAATTTTAATTTTTTTCACCAAAGAAGGAAAAGAATAGGAAATGTGCAAAAACTTGCTCACCACTCCTCCATTCGTGTTGTACCTCTCATGACCAGTTTTCATTCACAAAACCACAAAAATACTCTCTCATGTGCAAGAACTTGTGCCTCCCTCATGCTCTCATTTCTCTTTTTCATTTTTTTCAAAACAAACTCTTAACCACTTTTACATTACTAACCTCACTCAAAACTATCATATAAAAGCTGAAAAACTATAGAGAATAAGGAGACAACTTCATTTTGCAGCCAAATCATAAATAAAAGCTCTCTCTTTCTCAAAACTTTTCTCTTCGAATCTCAACTCTCAAGGGTTATTCCTCCATTTCTTGGCTCTATTCATCATCTCTGAAGGCTTGTGAATTATTTGGGTGGAGTTCTTGAAGCTTGTGCAAGTGTTTGAAGAAGCAACAAACATTCTCCGCTGGGTAACTTTCTCCAACCTTTTCTACCATTTTAGGCATGTTCTAGGACCATTCTTGTTGCATTTGAAGCCTTACATCAATGCAGTCAATGTTTGACATCATGTTGCCTTGTTTTAATGAGGTTCAGATTATATGTTGTTTTTTCCGTGCTCGCTTTTTAAGGCTTTAGAATGCTTGTATGAGGAAAAGAATACCGTATTTGTGATCTACATGGAAAATCGAGTGGAGGGATGTTCTTGTTTTTTGTTTTGATTGCATTTCACAGTTGGCTCCGGCGAGCTCGTGCCGAAGAAGATGACCAGAGCCCTAGCTCTGACATCTGTGTGTGCTTGCCAGCGTGTCTTGGTTGACCGTTAGACTTGCCTGCATGGATCCTTGTTGGATCTGACCTAGATAAATGAAGTCCATGCGTGCCTTTTTTATTTTATTTTCTGACCTATTGTTTTGATCCTGGGTCGTGTATCATTGTTTTCCACACCTCAGGTTTTTGGCTCATCATCACATTGAATTAGTATCTAGTTCATTTTGTTTTGCTTACACACCTCCTTCATTATTTCATTTTCTTTTTATTCTTATTTTCTTCTCTTTTGATTTTAATTTTATTTTTGTTGTTCCTATTATTTTAAAAATCACCAAAAATAATTTTTAAATACTTTTATGACTTGAGATATTTGTCATATTTTTTTAATTATTTTACTAATTAATTTTACTATTTTATTTGCATTTATTTTTAATAGATGTTTCCATATTTTCCCCTAGATTAGGGTTTTATTTTTGATGCCTTGAACACTCTTGCATGAGCCAATTTTTTGCAATGTTTTGACACATGATATGAGGATGTTTAAGTATTCTTGCTGGCCTTTGGTGGTTCTTTTTGGTATTCTTTTCATTTGGTTATTTGTGACCTCGATTATTACACGACTAGTGAACTTGCTTGCCTAATTGGTTTGATTTGAGGATGCATCCTTGCTTTTATTTTGTGAATATTTTCCTCACTTATCTTTGAATACTTTTCCTTTAGTTTGAGCTTTTAATTAGAATTTATTTGATTATTTTTCTATTTTTTATGTTGCTTCAACTTGATGGATGTTTTGATCATATTGCTTGCATGCTTTGGCTTAGTTTGTGAGTTTATGTTCTTGTATGAATCCATTTGATGTTTGATGATCTTAATTGAATTGAAAATATATGTTTAAGCTTCTGATTTCTTTTGATTCATTGTGTATTTCTTGCCTTTTGAACCCCTTTGCTTGCACGAGAATGATTGAATCTTTTTTGAGGTTGATGAGGAATGATGCATGCCTAGTTTTGATACATGCTTTGATCATGATTATTGATGCTTCTTATTTGATATCATGAGTTTGATTTTGGATTTTTTATCATGTGTATGCTACTTCCCCCATGTATTTAAACTCTCTTTCCACGTGCTTGGTCATTGTTGCTTTGCTTTTATGAGATATTTATTGATAGATGCCTAGCCTTTGTGTTGGTTCATGGTGTAAGCTCTTGTGTATCTTTTCCCATTTCTAAAATGTGTTGACCATGAGATGATTTAGGTTCTGATATTGATTGTTTTTCATCTTGCTTGACTCACTTCATCTTTGTTTGTCCATTATTGACATTTGATTAACTTTTCAAGGCATGTATGTTTGCACACCTTTGGTTTGTATTTGCTTAATTGGTTGATTTTGTTGTGTGATTTCCTTGAGAATGTTTATTTGATTTGAATGTGATTGAGTATTCATTTGTATGTCTCTTCTTTGTTTTGATTCAAGTTAGAAACATGTTTTGTCTTGCATACTTGCTTGTTTCTTCTTAATTGGCTTGATTGTTTCTTCTTGTTTTGCTTCTTTAAATGGATTCTTGATGATGCCTTCTTCCATATTTGATGCATTTATATTACTTCTTCATAATTTACATCTCATTTATCCCATTGGTGGGAATTATGTATCCCTCTTGCCCATTACAATGTAATAGTCTAGTTCTTTTAATTTTATGCCTGTTTGCTTACTTGTTAAGAAATATAAAATGAATTAGGTTAGAACACCTTTTCAAAACAAGAACAAATAAAACTTGATCCGCCTTTTCAAACTCATTAACTTGATCCGCCTTAGGGTTTATCTTCTCTTCTCTTTCTCATCTCTTATCCTTTCTCTTAAACCCCCACACTAACCTTGTATGTATTTCACCCTTGTAAGTCGATTGCCTTGTGCATCGTCATCAACCTACCCTGCTCTATTCATCACCCATTCTTTTCAATACCTTCTCTCACATTCTTTTGTCTCCTTGAGTCTAAAAATCTTGGTCTTGTACCAAGTGCATTTTCAACTTCTTTTTCTCAATAAACTTGAATGGTTGTGGAGTGGTTATGCGAATGCTTTCTCCTATCCCGAGTGTTTGACATTACCTTTAGGGTTCACTGTCATAAATCACTTACCATTCAAAATCAAATCACCTTAAATAAGACAATAAAGTTCACTTTGTATTGAACTAAAGAGAGAGGATTGGGTGAATACTTCTTCCTCTCCGAGTATTAAGATATTCACTTTAGAGTGTGTGGTATTGATACTCGTCTTTCAATATGAAGACGTGACTATATTTGCCATGCCATTTTCAAAATAAATCTTTTGAGATAAATAATTGGGTACTACCCATAAGGGGTTACTATCCGAGGACTTATTTCACCCATTAAATTAATCTTCACAAATCAAATGTGACATCTTGTCTTTATGGAGAAAACTAAACATTTTCAAAAAGGGCATGTTATGTCCGTTCTACCCCAAACATGTAACGCATAAGACTCCACGAGTGAGTTGCAAAACACCTAACTGCTAGAGCGCAAATGATAGAATCGTCTATAAAAACACCAACAAACCGTAGTTCTGTAAACTACGGATGCTCTGATTTTTCATTCTCTAATGAGGATACGTAGGCACAAGGATCCCTATCCTTGGCGAGAACACTAACAACTAGCTTCCCTTTTCTCTCTCCCCCGTGTGATCGAGACCAACTAACTGAACCTTTTCTCTCGTCCCCGTGCGATCGAGACCAACTAACTGAACCTTTTCTCTCGCCCCAGTGCGATTGAGACCTTTTTCATCATAGTCACCCGAACTACGAACGCTCTGATTCTTCACTTCTCTTAAGTGAATATACATAGGCACAAGGGCCCCAATTCTTGGTGAGCACCCTTCCATTTTCTTCACCCGTAGTCCTCCGAACCACGTTGACTCTTACTTTCCCATTGCACGAGGGAATACATAGGCATAAGACTGCAAAGTCTTATCGAGTCTCCTTTTCTTTTTCCACCTTTCCTTTTCCTTTTTCCTTTATTCTTTTCTTTATATTTGTTTCCAAACCTTCTCTCTCCCTCTTAGAACACTCTTTTTAGCAATATCCTTAGCAAACATCCTTATACATAAGACAAGAGAATGGTTCCCATCGAGTACGATGGATGTGGAGGGTGCTAATACCTTCCCTTTGCATAACCGGCTTCCGAACCCTTTCTCTTGGTTGCGAGACCATCTTATCCTTTTCTTCTTGGGGTTTTCTCGATGTTTTCCCTTCCCCTTTTGGGATAAATAAAGTTCGATGGCGACTCTCCTGTTTTCTTTTTTGCCTCTCCGTCGTTACTTTTCGAGTAGCGACAACTTGACAACTTGTCGCATGTGTGATTTGTTTGCTTATACTATTGCTTTATTATTTATGTGTTCTTCTTTTTTATTGGGTCTATTAGGGATGGTTAGTGAGGAGAAAGGCTTTCTACCCGAGCTTTTCCAGAATACACTAAGCTAGGAGGTGGTTGCTTTCTGATTTGCGAGACTTAGGACTCATTGAGTTGGTTTGACTTCCACCGTTCATATGAGGCCCCTTTGAGAATGATTATGTCTTACGAGCAGTCGTAATGGCGTGTTTAGTTCCAACCTGGGAGTCAGTGATTCTGAGGACCTTTGTAAAACCCTATTCCAAAGGTTATTAATACATAATTATGTGCTCATCCTTTGAAGGGATTACCGTCTTACGAATCGTTGTTATGATAAAAAAAAACGTTTGAGGGCTAGTGCATGGGACCTTGTTTGAAATCCCTTGGAATGCCCTGATATGAATCAATAGATTACCCACCCGAGGTGAGAGATATCTTGTTGTGTTTGCCTGCAGACTCTGTGACCTTGATCCATATGTTGTGAACCAGTTCCGAAGTGTGCATCCATGACATTTCATGGCATACCTTTTTTGCATATCAAGGGACTTACGAGACTATGGTTATCTTAGGTATTTCTGAAAGAATGGCTAATCACAAGAAGAGAAGCACTAATTCCTTAAAGTTCAGAGAGTCAAAGTTGGATGTCATCCAAGACCTTCTGACTGACATGCCAAAAGCTATCAAAATCAACTTCCAAGAGGAGCATGAGAAGTTGCTTGACCTTCTTTATTCTGGTGTGGATACTTGGGCAATGTTTGTTATGACACAATTTTATGATGCTCCACTCAGATGCTTCACTTTCCAGAATTATCAGTTGGCTCCCACTCTTGAGGAATATTCCCACCTGTTGAATATCAAGATTAAGGACCAAACCGTCTACACCGGTTTGGAGGAATAGCCAAAACCACCTGTCATTGCTCTTGCCCTCCACATGACCAAAGAGGAGGTTTTTGCTGGTTTGACCAACAAAGTAGGTACTCATGGGTTTCCTCTAAAATTCTTGCTTGACAAGGTTGCTTAATACAAGGATAAAGAAGATTGGGAAAGATTTGGTATCTCTTTTTCTTTTATAATCTATGGGATTATCCTCTTCTTGAATATAGAAAATTTCATAGACATTGCGGCTATCACTCTCTTTATTAAGAAGAATCCTGTTCCCACCCTTCTTTCCGACGCTTACCACTCCATTCATTGAAGGAGTGAGAAGAAAACAAGAATGGTCCAATGTTGTTCTCATCTATTATTCAAGTGGTATGTTTTTCATTTTCCCAAGGATGGAACATTTATGGAGAACAAGGAGAAACTGAAATGGTCTAGGCGCATCATGTCTTTGGTAGCATATGACATTGCTTGGTATTCCCACAAATATTATAACGTGGAAATCATTTTCAGTTGTGGGGAGTTTCACAATGTACCTCTGATTGGAAGAGCATATTTTATTAATTACAACCCAATCATAGAATTACGTCAATTGGGTTATGCTATGGAGGTTGGGCCTGAAGCAGAGAAGATCCAAAGCTTTTTCTTAATCAACAAAATAGAGGACCCTGGATTTGTGAGAAGGATTGTTATGGCGTGGACCAAGATCCACACAAGAGGAAGAAGGGAGTTAAAAGCAAGAATTGTGTGGAGAAAGAACAATACAATAGATGGTTGTTGGATAGGATGGTAGAAAGCTTGTTACCATTTCCTCCCGAGCCTCCCATGCAAGCAAAACCTCCTGTACCGACTCATGTGCCCATAGAGGAGTATGACAAATTGAAGTTGTTGGTGGCAAAACTGACCAAGGAAAAGGAAGAAATCTAATCAAAAATTCACCAAGCTGGTATAAAAACTAGCAAGTTCAAGAGGAAGGTGGAGATTGAGCAAGATCAAGTGGCTGAGAGTAGCAAAAGGCTGAAGATAGAAACCGATCTGAGGGTCATGTATCAAAATCGCTTTGAAGGGGTTGACGCATCAGTGAAGGCTCTTTAACAACACCTGAAAGAGGTTGAAGCTTCTTATAAAAGAGCATGGCACTTTTATGAAATGGTTTTTGCTGCAAAAAAGAAGAATAGAGAAAAGCTCGATCGACATTGATGATTTGGAGTCCCGACCAAGGGATGCATTGACTTTAGCTGAAGATGAGCGTTACCTTAAAGAGGAAGCCATAAGAACTGTCATACCCTAATTTTTTACCCTAATATACCCACATCATTTGCATCTCGTACATACACTTTTATACATCATTAACCCATTTTAGAAAGTCAAGATTGTTGTTTGTTTCATTATGATCTCTAATTAGGGTTTTTATACCCTAAAAAGGATTCAGGCAAAGGATCAATCAATAATTGTCATGATTTTCAACTTACCAAGTCCCTCAATCATCCATAGAGATGAAGAGATCCCATTAACCAAGAATCAAGTACAAAATTACATCATTTCAAGTTGGTTAAGCCTCAAGATCATATGTGTCACCAAATCAGAGTTTTGACCTAATTCAACCCCTAAGATGACTTATAGAGCAAGGCATGATCCAAGACCTTAAAATATGTTTCAAGGACCTTAAATACAACATATTAGTCCATTACATGATTGGATTGATCCAAATAACTTGATTCATAAACAATGCAAGAACTCAAATCCATCTGAGCCACAAATTACGGTTTTGATGAAAAGTCAACCATATATTTGACTTTTGATCAAGACATGATCTCCAACTTTGGGATATGACTCAAGACACTCAAATATACCCTTGAAGTCCATTCATAAGCTTAAAATCACCTTGGGGTACTCATTCATCAAAAATTAGAAATTAGGGTTTTCCTGCACAAAATTCATCTGATACATAAAGTCAAAGTTTGACTTTTTGAGCAAAATTGTTCATCATAAGCCATTATACAAGAAAACATGATCCATTTTTGCATTTGAACATAGATTGATCAAGAAATCAAGCTTACTTACAAAGGGGGAAAACTTGAAGTAATTGAAATTTTCACTAAGTTATGGAAAAACATGACTTTTACCTAACTTTACAAGGCTATAACTTATTATCCAAGCAACCATTTTTGCACTCCAAAGCTCAAATGATAGGTCTCATCACATACCACAATATTGCTAGTATGAACCATATCCAAAAACTTCATGGATTTCAATTTATGAAGTGATCAAAATAAAAAAAATATAAGAAAATGAGTTTCAACACTTAGTGAAAATTCTGCCAAGTTTTTCAGCATGAAACATCAATTTTCAAGGGCACTTTTCATTATGATCCAAGTAGAATCAATACAATCTGTGAACATCAATTTTGAAGAACATCATCTCAGCTTTCTAAGAAGTACAAGAACGTCCATTGATTCAACTTGAGCAAGAAGTTATAAACCTCACAACTCACCTTGCTGCAACTCTTTTTCAAAGATAGATTTTGGGACTTTCTTGCACCACGTGATTTTCACAAGTTTGTCATTTTGCAAGGTTTTTCATCTTCCAAGTGTCATACCCCAAATTTTTCCTACTTTTTCTTTAGGTGATTACTTGCCCTTTGGCCATGATCATCTAAAAACAGGCCATGAAAGTCTCTGGTGGTGCCCACTTTGACCATAAGTTGTGCTCATTGATTATGCTTGTATAATATTTCATTATAAGTATATTAAGGTCAAGTGGAAATAAAGGAAGATGCTGACCCCATCCATGGTTGATACATCGTTAAAGAAATTCAAGTGAAAGGTGTTTAAAGTAGGGTGAAGATTAAGAGGCATAATGGAGGGAATAAGTCCATTTGATATCTGTCTTTGCAAAGAACTTGTGTAACATGGCTTAAATATTCATGATTGGTGCAAAGACATGTGGTGCTAAAGAAAGGTGGTAAAAAAGCTGAATTTTGGCCAAACTTGTTTCAAGAAGTTCATGGCATAGCCAATGAGTAGTCAAGTGGTTTCAAGATCACAATTACATGGTCAAGTAGTTTTAGGTTATGAACCCACATTTACAAGCTGTGGAGGATACAATTTAAGTCAACATTCAAGTCGTGAGGTCACTACTAGTCAAACTATTTTGTTTTAAGACATCCTGGAGTTTTTGTTCAAGCCGTATAACAAGCTCATGACCGAATTAGTAATGAGAGGATTGTTTCAAGTCATGATTTAGGTCATTCTTTTTGGCAAAGTCGTGACGAATGAATAAGTTGGAGCCTTATGAAATAGTGATGCTTCTTCCAAGTCCCATGCACCAAGCAGTTACGGATTACTCTTTCTCAAGCTTGCTACAAACCAAGAATGAGAATTGTTTTTAAAACATGAGTGAACTGCTCTAAGCACATCTCAAACTAAGTGACAAATTTTATTTGGTGTAAAACATAAAGATAAATTAAATGCCAAGAATATATTATCAAATGAGTTCAAAGAGTGCAAGTCTGTTACATTTTCTAATGAAAACTGTCACACCCTCTTTTTCACCCTAACCTTTAACCTCCATATCATTATCATTTACATTAGCATTTGCACCTAGCATTGAGCTTAGACAGGTAATCAAGGAATTTTATCCAACAATCAAAAGAAGAGCTTCATCTTCAAAGCTCAATCAAGAGCTCAAGCTCAACTTTGTGGAAATATCAAGTCATAAGGTCTCCATCATCATCAAGGCATGTCACTCAACCACTTGAATGAAGAACACAAGTGTTGATTCTCCACCTCTTATCTCATGGATAACTATCTAGGGTTTTGGTTCAAATGGATATGTATGGATAGTTTTAGGGCAATACATGATTCTAAAGCTCAACGCACACCTTGAGGGTTCCTTACATGGATTATGTGTCATCACAAGCCATCACAAGAGCCTCAGTCAGTGGAAATGATCCTAGGATTTCATATGGTCAACAAAAGTCAACTGTGATTCAATTGGGTCAAGATCTTGGATCTCAAGATCAATCAAGGGCATGATAGGTGTTTTCAAGTGATTTCATGTGTTTGGAACAAGAAGAATCAATAAGGGATAATCAAAAAGATCAAGATATTTCTAAGTTAGGGTTTTAGAGTTTTTTTAAGTGCAAAATCCCCTCTTTTAGCACTTAGCTTTCTTGACAAGTTTCATCATGATACAAGCTCCATCTCATTTTTCATCAAACATGAGATTTGTCCCTTGTTCTCCAAGTTTTATTTTGAGTACAAGAACTCCTCCATTGGATCTACACACCTCAAGTTATGATGTTTTCAATTTGGTTTTACCAAGGAAAAAGGTTTAGAGGGCATCAAAGGACCATCCTCTTCCATGACAATTTTCATGTCGATCCAGGATTTTCTTCAACTTTCTTCAAACATAAATTTTGTTCTTCACCATCTAAGCTTTCTAAAATGTGTGAGAACTCATCATTTCCATGTATGGAGCTCAAGTTGTTATCCTTTTTAGTCAAGATCATTTTGGATGACCTAGTTTTGGATCATTCACTTCAAGGTCAAAATTCATGAACTTCAAAGCTTCAAATCAAGTTACCTATAACATGAAACTTGTGCCTTAAGAGTTTGCCAACACCATGACCTCAAATTCCATGTCATTTGATGCTTTACAAGGCAATTTAATGGATGATAAACATGAATACATGGATAGGTGACCTAGCTTGAACTTTCTTGCTTTTCAAGCCATAGTCTTGGTTGTTTTTGCCTCTCTTTTGTACCATATCATCATCATGTCATAACAACACAATCCTTACCCAAAATGAACAAACATTTCTACATATTTTATACCATTTTCAAACTTTTACACCATATGTGGAAAATCACCAAATCATCTCAGAAGTCCATGTTCTTTCCTCTAAAACATGATAGTTCATTTTCTTACCCTCCTTGGTACAAAATGCTGACCCAAATAGCATGAGAAGGGAGAGAAAACTTGTGTGCACACTCACTTTTGAATTTTTGGCAAGTTTGTGAAACAACCTATACAAGCATCATGGGCCTTCAAAAACTCTCTTAAACTCTCATATATAAAAGGCACATAAACCCTAATGTAGGGAGGGGGTCATTCTACAGGGGAAAAGATCAAAACCACTTCAAAAAACTCATACTTTTTCTCTCTTAGAATTGGAATTTTCTTTGAAGATTCTTCCTCCATCTTGATTGATTCTTCATCACTGGGATACAAGGAGTAAATTAGAGGTTTCCCTTTGAAGCTTAGAGGAAGTTTGAAGGGCCAACGGATTTACTCTGTTGAGGTAGCAGTTTGAAGATTCTGCCTCTCATTCTGAACCTCTCCTTTCTAATTCCCCGCTGAGTTTATGCCTCGTGGAAGATGTTTGTCTATATTTCCTCCCCATCTTTTATCTGGATGGAATGACTCCCCAGTTGAGTTATTTCCTCATTGGGTCGAGTCTTGTTTGACCGTTTCTCTCTAGTTTGTTCCTGGATTGAACTTTGGTCTCTTGCAGCGATTGTTTTGAATTTCTATGGACTGTGAAACCTGGATGATGAGAAGGCATTTAATTCTCCCTTTGAGGATTTATTTTCCTCGGTAGAAATATGTTTATTGATCCCCATCAGAAGATGAAGATTGGAATTTCCTCAACAGTGGTATGATAACTATTGCGGTGAGAATTGGATGTCAAGCTCTTGATTAACTTGAATCTTAATTCATTAAATTCACAACCGGACTTTGATTTATCCAAAGGAAAGGTTAAATAAAGAAATACCTTTTGCGCGATATAACAACAATGCTAAGAGATTCTAGGATCAGGGGTTGGTTATGCTTATGGTGGGTATTTCACATCCTAGACATTTGTAGTACTCTACAGGAACCTTTTGTATGTTTGTATGTTATACTACTTGCTATGGTTTGGGATCAAGGTTGGGGTTTTGAGTTAAAGACCTAGGGTTGATGTTTCTAAGTTTGCTCGTAAAGATATCGCATCTTCTACCTACGTATCCTAACTAGGATAGAATCAGAGCAACCGTAGTTCACCTCACTGAGGATAGATGAACACTTGATTATGATCAAGTTTCAAAGGGTAACAAGCATAACAATGCTTGCATAGAGTTTAACAAAACTCTCTATTCTAAGTTGTACACTCAAGGGGATTGACTTTGACAAAAGCCAGGAGGGGAATAAGTAACCATGACAATGATCCTTACATATAGTTGACAAAATCTAACCTAGGGTTCTAGTTGAAGAACACTCCTAGTAAAGGTGGGTCTTTTAGACTTAAGAAAAGTCTAATGGCTAGTATGTTCTAAGTTAACTAATTTGGGGTTCAAAATGACTTAACAAAGTCAAAAGGAGGGTAAAGAGCTACCTATGACCCTGGGGGTCAATGGAGAAACTTTCCTTTGAAATAGGAGGATGATGAGGCAACTGGATGAGAACTAACAAGTTCCATCACTTGGGGAAACTTAAAAAAGTTAAAGAAATAAGAAAAAACATGTAACAACATATGAACAATGGTCAAGATTAACATAAAGACAACAGAGGTAACAACCATCAATGCAAGCAAAGAACATGTGTAACAACAAGTTCATCTGTAACATTCAAACAAGATTGATGCAAATAAGTTACAACTTGAAGCAAGCATTTTATAAGGATTAAATTAGATCAAATGTAATAACATAAGACCATCTAAACATTTATTGAACAATCAAACAAGCAAAAACGTAAGAAATGTTACAACAATTCAAATATTTGTTCATGACTTCATGGGGAAAAGTAAGAAAGTTTCATGGTAACAACCAAGTCAACAATCAAACCCTAGCATGTTATGGCTCTAACAAGACACATAAACAAGTAGAAAAAGGCATGAAAGACATACTCAAGAGGTTACAACATCAAAAATCATGTTATGAATCACAAAGAAGTTCAAGGTATGCCATTCACATTCAAGCATTCAAAAAGGTAAGAAACAAACCCTAAACATGTTATGGTTCTAAAAAGACACATAGACAAGTGGAACGAGGCATGATAAACATATTCAAGGGGTTTAAACATCAAATACCATGGTATAAGTCACAGATGAAGTTCAACGGGTCGTTCTCATATGTATGCATTCACAAAAGCAAGTATGAACATAGAAAGGCAATGAATTAAACAAATTTGAACATTTAAACATGTTAACAAACATATATGAATCATACAAGACAATTATCACAAGAAAAATCAAGTTACAAGTTGAAAAAGTTTAAGAACACCATGGATAAAACCCTAAAAACACATGTTATTCAAGTGGACCAAAGTATTTCTAGGATAAAAATCCTTGAATTATTTCTTTACTCAATTAAAATGGACATGTTAAGGAGTATTTTTCAAAAAGAATGGCATCAATAGCATAAAAAATGAGCAAGGTAAGATCATGGGAAGTTGGTGCACCAAAGGGGCAAAACTAGGTCAAGGCAAGGTAAGGCAACCTAAGGCCATTTGCATGAAGAATTGGAACTCAGTCAAAACTTAATCAAATAAGGTGAAACAAAAGTGAAAATTGTATGTTTTTGAACAAGGAACTCAATGGTACAATATGTTTTTCCATACCATGAACCCACAAGAAAAATCGATAGCATCATTGGTAGGGCAAGTTTGGTGACAACCAAATACAAGAACATGTGAACAGCATTGTGTAGTGGTGTGCTTTGTGAAACAAGTGTACAAAAATCATATATACATCATATATAAAGGTTAGCACAAGAGAAAACAAGAAATGCACAAGTGGTTTGGCAGATTGGAATCATCATGCAAAATGTGATAAGGTTGGACCTAGTTTATGACCTGAATTTTGACAGTCTAAAAACAACATATTTTGTTGCAAGAAATGGTTCATACATGAAACATAACATACATAAAACATGTCTAAGAAATGTTTAACTCAAAATCATGACTAGAATTCAAAGTGGCATGAGAAATGCAAGTTGTAGGCTTACCTCTTATAGCCTTATGATTCAAGCTTGAGAAATAAGAAAGTCGGAGATCCTACAAGCTCCTTAGTGGTCTGCAAATGCTCCAATGGTTATGAGAAGATGCTCAATGTAGCCTTCAAGTGAGCTAGTGATCATAATGCCTTGATAATGAAGAAAACACCAAAAAAATCAAAGATTTCAAAAGCAAACTTGCTCAAATCTTGTTACAGAAGTGTGAATCACTTATGGATAGTTTGTATATGTCAAATATGAGGTGTGAGTGGTCTTATAACTCATGGAAAAGTAGTGGTTTGATGGATTCTCTCCGAAATGTAGAAAAGTCAACAAATGAGGCTTTGAAGGTTGACTTTTGGTTTGGATGGTTTTCTAGCCAAAGTGAGGTCTTGGACAGCTCTAGCACATCATTTGGGATGTGTTTGAAGTGTTGTTTGAGTTGGAAAATATTTGGAAATGGTTTTGGAAGTGAAATTGCAAGGCTGATTTGGAAATGGTTTGAAACTTTGTGCAAACTTGCAAGAACTTGGTGATTGAGTGAGGGAGAGAGTTCTAGCTGGTGTCTAGCAAGGAACTGGTGTGTTTTTATGTGATAATGAGGTTTTATTTATAGCCAAAGGTCTTGAGGAAGAGGCATGGGAGGATTTATTCAAAATGCCAATTTTGGCCTTCCAACTTGGAAATCTTTTGAGGAGCCAATGCAAATCTCCATTTCTAACTTCAAGCCACTCTACCATGATATTCTCCATACCCTGTAGGTTATTTTCATCATTCTTGAGGGGGTAGGAAGTGACTGACTGCAGCATAGTTGGTTGTTTGATGAAGGGCAGCCACCATTTTTCTCTTTCTTCACTATTCACTTTTGCAACTTGCATTAAACAATGATTTTATTCAATTCTTGTGCCAAATTCATGGGAGGTGGTTCAAAACACTTCCATTAGCAATGTGAAGATCATAATTGAGGCTTAAACCTTGATTAGAATTGACTTGAGAAGCTTTGGAATCAAGACATCCATGCTGACTGGTTTTGTAGCAGTGAGTTTTTGCCAACTTGTGAGCTTTGATTCTCCCTAACTATGAGGATTTAAGGAACCCACTTGTAATTTTTAGAAAGCCTCATTAAGTACTACAACATTTATGTTTGAGTTAGAAACCCATTCCACTTGAAACTAGGTCAAAACCCCTTGTGAAAATGCTGAATTCTTGACTTACAAGTCAAGAAACCTTGAAATTTCTAAGTGTTTAAAATCCTTCACAACTTGATGAGATCATAACTCCAAACACATTCATTTTTTTCTCATGGGTCAGTAGGACACTTTTGTAAGGCTCCTTAAGACCTTTCCAACAAGCTTTGAACCACTCCATTTGGATGTGTGGTTAGGAAGTTATGACCATTTGAAGTTTGGTCAAAATTAGGGTTTTTTCACTTACCCTTGTTTATTGATCTCCACAAAACTTCATAATTATATGTGAAATGATGTTGGAAACTAAGTTGGCTTCAATTTGGGGTAAAAACCCTGTTGGTTAATGAGTGTTGCACCCTAAAATTTGCCCAACCTTATTCACTTGATTTATGTTTAATATCATTAGCATTTGCATATAAAGTCATGTACATAGACTAACCATCTGCATAGCATAGGCATAGCAAGTCATTCAACAGGGGACCAATCATTATTCTCATCTCTAGAGGCCTATCAAGAGGTTATTATTCCAATTCAATCTCATTCAAGTCATCAGGAAAGAATTTGAAAGCAAAGAGTTCAGCAGATCAAGCCTTGAGTCCATCTCCTAGCTGAGGGTATCTGAGGGTCATTAAGAAGGCTGTGAGCTGTGAGTTGAAGGCATGGAGAGTATCTAGACCTTATGAGAGATTTAAAAAGTCATTTGGAGAAGGAGACAAATCATTGATGAGAGCACAAGAGCTATAGTTGAAGACAGTCAACTAGGGTTTCATCTGGGTCAACCCTAGGTCAACCCTAGGTCAATTGACTGACTTAAGAGGGCATTCAAGTCTATTGGAGAAATGTGGGGATCAACATTGGACATATGAAGAAGGATATGGAGATATGCCAAGGAGAATTCAAGAGAAATCAAGGAGAAGAGGAGTTGCTAAATTAGGGTTTCTCTGTAAAATCCCCTAGTTTAGGTCAAATTTCCAAGCAAGATAAGTCAAAATGCTAGCTTCAAATGGCTTCTTGGCCAACATGAAACTAGTAGAGGATCTCAAGACCTTTAATTTGAGTGGTGGAAGACCTCAAGGAGATTTATAGAACTCAAGTTATGGTCCTTGCAAGTTACAGGTCATCTGGGGTGTCTGAATTTTTGTCTGTGAAAGTGACTTGACTTCCAAGCTAGTTTTGCCCCTCAAGGAGATTTCAAATGAATTCTTGGTCAACACAAGAGTTGTTCCTCATTGTCTTAGCTTTCTATAATGGTATGGCATGCCTTCATATGATGTGTAGAACTCAACTTATGGTCTTGGCAAGCAAAGGGTATTTTGGGTATTTGTGAATTACAGGTCATTTTAACCTATGTCCAAAACTCATACAAGGAGGCCTCAAATGGAAAAACTTACAACATTAAACTTGCTCCAAATGGGATTTTAAGTCTAGAAAGAAGGTCACAAGTTATTGGAGAAGCTCATAGCATGGAGTTGCATAATTGGTCAAAATATGAACTAAAATGGCTTATAAAGTGAATAAATTCAAGATGGAAAATGGTTTGGGAGATTTACAAGTCCAAATGGAGACTTCCAATATATGATTTTGAATGGAAAAACAATTCTAAGAACATTGGTTCAAACACTTTTTTGAGTTTAGAAGGAAAAAAAGAAGTTATCTTTGATTACTTGTAATTGAAGAAACATGACCAAAATGGATCAAAGTTGGAAAACAAGGGAATGTGCAAGATGGATCTAGAATGTTCATATGAGGTCTATATAAGCATGAAATGAGAATTTGGCAAGGGTTGGCTTCATTTGCACCAAGAATTTCACAAGCTTTCTCATTCTTGTTCATAAAAGTTTCATTCCAAATCTCTCAAATTCTTCATCAACTTTCATCAAAATCAATTCAATCTTACTCCATCATCCTCCTAGATCAGAATTGAAGCAAAGTTTTGGTGATTATCATCCATTTTCGAGCACCTTTTTCAAGAGCATCAAAACTACAAATTCAAGTGGACAGCATAATTCAAGCAAAGAATCAACAAGGAATTGCATACAGAATCACATACATCAAGGATTGATCAAGATCCAACACCTAGAAGCCTCAGATCTTCAATCTCCATAGCTGTTTGCAAGGTTTCACATCAGGTATGTTTTCACTCAAATTGCTCGATTCAGTTAGTTAGGCATGTTGTTGTTAGTGTAGATTTGATCTAGGTGGTTAGGAGATTAGTTTAGATGAATTTGGAGAGGTTTGGTGATGTTGATTAGCAGGTGCCATAAACTGTTAGGGTTTAAATCTCTTAAGTTAGGGCATTAGAATCTTAGATTGATAGCATAGGTTAATCTCCATTATGCATAGATTAGTTCAGGTCAAGTTTGAAGAAGAATTGAGTTGATGCATATCAGTGTAATTTCATGGTGGCCAGAGTTTGATGTCATCGGGTTTGTTGTTGTGGTGAGTTTTAAATCAATCTAATGCCCTAGGATTATAGAGGGAGAGATCCTGAGCAACTTTCATGTTTATGGCATGTTGATTCGTGGCTTGGAGATGGAGAACAGTTGGGTGGAATGTTGCTCGTGCATGGGGTTTAATGGCAGAAACCCTAATCTCAGTTGAACCAAGGAAGAAGACGTAATCTGGTCCATTCATTTGGAGTTAGACCTTTGACTATTAGGGTGATCGTGTGGTTCACATTCAATATGATTTATGGAGGGAATTGACCTGGGTGCCAAAACGCACCGTTTCATTAATTGAAACGGGCGGGCCTCAGGATTTTATGCTATCCCCACCCCCAGTGTGAGCCCAATTCCAGTTTCTAACGTGATTTCGCTGCTATTTTCACCCCTGCGTGGTTTTTTTTCTTTTCAATAATTCTGAATGAATTCTGGGCTTAACCAAAATGCTAAGCGCGCCCCCTATTGTTGGCCCATTGGGATTTTTAACTGCGCGTGGTTACTATTCTAACCCCCCTCCCTCATTTTAATTCAATTTTATTTTCTTAATTCATTTTAATTTTCACCAATTTTCATTAATTCATAATAAATCCATAAAAAATGCATTTTAATTCATTCTTTTTACATCATTTTCTTCAAAATGTCTAAAAAATTTTCATAAAATAAAATTGCATTTTTATTTTTATTTCATATTTTTTTCATATTTTCTAAATAAATGTCATATTAAATAGTTTCATTTCATGCATCATTTTACTAATTTTTGTTCTATTACATGCTTTAATATTTTTTGGTCATTCTTTTTATATTGTTTAGATGAGATATTCAACTTGTAGAAATATTTTAGTTCCCATTTTTAGGAGTTAATTTTAGGTGATTAATAAATGCTTGAACATCATGAACAAAACTAGGGTTTTAGGTGACAACTTGAGAAGTTTGTTTTCATTTCCCTTAGGACTTAGGATTTAATTAGATTAGTTATGGGACTATATGGGCTATGGGTAGCTATTAGATCCCTTAGAGAAAAGTCAGGATCCCCCTACTGCTATTAATATTGTCTGCATATCTGTTGACTGGTGTGGTGTGCCCTCTGGGGATTATTGCTTGCTTGCTTGAGTATTGGGATTGTCTGGGGACTTGAGGTGATGAAGACCATTGGAGATCCAGAGATTGAAGATCAACTGTCAGAGTTGAGGAGGAGTTTTTTGCTAGCAGCTGCTGAGGAGGCTAGGGTTTAGGAGCTAGGCAGAGCTCTAGACTAGAAAGATTGTTTCTCAAACATGGACTGCCTTGTCTGCATCCATCCTTCTCTGTGATTCAGAGTCTCTCTAAGACACTCACCCCCTTCCCTTGGAAGGCTTGGTGATAGTGTCTATGAGATAGAACTCTTGAGAGAAAATGTCTCTTGTGTTAGAAGCAGTTTGTTCACCACCTTTGGTAGTCAACTGATTGCTTAACACCCAATTCACTCTTGTGACTGATCCCTCATCCTGGAGGTTTGAGCTTGAAGAAAAGCCATTGCAGATAGCAGACTGATGATCAAAGCCCTTGCCTGAAGGCCATGAAGATGAAGATTGATGCTTGTTGAAGCCTGTGAATGATTGGAGATTACTTGAAGCCAGATGTTGAGTCAGAGCTGCTGAAGCTGTTTATTTTTGCTGTATTTCATTTGCTGGTGTATTGATTGGTTTTCTGGACTGTATTGTTTGCTGTTTACCCTGCTGGGTTGAAAGTGAAGTCTGTTCACTTTTGCCTATTGTTTTCTAGGTTCGAGGTTGAGTGGGACTCCCTTGCCTCGCTTGTACTGTTGCATCCATGCATTTTACTGCTTTATTATATCTGTTATTGTTTCTGTTTCTGCCTATCCCTTAGGATCTCTGTTTCTCTCTGTGCAAGAGAGGAGCATGATAGACACTAGGTCTTAACCCATGCATGATAACATTAGGTTAGTTTGTTTCCCTTCGCAACCGTAGGTTAGAGTTCTGTCTCTTTCTTTCTCAAAACAAACAGAAAAACACATAAAGATTTCAAACACAATAAAAGACACTTCTTCCGTAAAAGAATGTGAACTCATCAAAGCGTCATTTTTGTCCGCTGGGACTGTTGATCAGAAAACCTTTTCAGAAGGAATAAAATCAATCAAGACAGACCTGTGTCGTACGTGGCCCGAACTACGTTTGCTCTGATCTTCCATGCAGTGTGGAAGTACGTAGGCATAGGATGCGATATCCTAGCGAGCACCCTTCCCCTTCTTTCCCGTAGGTAGGCGAACTACGTTGACTCTGATTTCTCGTTCCAGACGGGAATACGTAGGCATAAAGTGCAATACTTTGCCGAGTCATTTTTTTATTTTTTTATTTTCATTTTCATTTTCTTTTTCACCCTTGACCTATAGTTTAGATAGAATAACAATCCATACCCGAAAACAAGCGTGGATCCCGTCGAGTACGACGGACGTGAGGGGTGCTAATACCTTCCCCTTGCGTAACCGACTCCCGAACCCAGGTTTTGGTTGCGACGACCATACCTTTCCCGTGTTGTGCGAGGTTTACTCTGAGCGTTTCCTTTCCCTCCCGTGGGATAAATAACGCACGGTGGCGACTCTTCTGTTCAGCCGGCGCCGATTTTCGCAGTAGCGACAGCTGGCGACTCTGCTGGGGATCCAACGTCCCCTGGCTGCTAAGGACTGCGATGGTTCTTATGCATTTGGGATCCAACGTCCCTTAAGAGAGTCAGTCCTAACGTTTGTTTTCCCGTCGAGGATTTTGTATGGATTTATATTTCTGACCTTTATTTTCAGCATTATATATATTGATTATTATTGCTGTATTTGGGGTGTGACGGGTGTTCTGATATTGAGAGATAAGCCGGACCTGGGCTTGAGTGCACCTAGAATTAGAGTAGAAATTAGTGGGCGCCCGCTTGCTTTGCTTGCTTTGGTGTCCCATGAAATCTACACTCAGACGAGGTTCCTCTGGTTGGCCTCCTGCCCCTTCCTTTGGTTGGCGTGGGTTGCTGGTTAGTTGGATTGTCGACTCTGGGGACCGATCATTTGGAAGTTGGCTGAGTGAGGCCTCTTCAGGATTTGATGATGCCACTCCTTTTGGGAATCGTATCATCAACCCTGAAAGTCTGTGACGCCGACGACCGCATAGGATGCCGTACCTTGTGCTAGTTATAGGGCCACCCACCTGTGAGGGGATTCAGGGTTATGCAGGTAACTAGACCTCCAGACTACCGGTTATTTCTTGGTCAGAGATCTTGGTTATTTATGGAGAGTTCTGAGGTCTGTCAGAGACCATTTGATGTGTTCTGAGGTCTGTCAGAGACCATTTGGAGATGTGTTTTGAGGTCTGTCAGAGACCATTTGGAGATGTGTTTTGAGGTCTGTCAGAGACCAATTGGAGATGTGTCCTGAGGTCTGTCAGAGACCAGTTATAGATGTGATTTGAGGTCTATCAGAGACCAGTCGGAGTTATGATTTGAGGTCTGTCAGAGACCAGTGTTGGAGTTTTATTTTAGGTCTATCTGAGACCAGGGTTTGATGACTTCTGGATGGTCTATCTGAGACCTTTCTTGATTGGGTTTAGGCTATTCAGCTGCAGCTTTGGTCCCTGTTGAATGTTACTTGCATTGCATTGCCTGCATATCCATTACCATTTGCATTTCACTAACGTGTGTCTGTGCTGCAGGTGCATTTGCATTTCCCTAGTTCTAGTGCCCAGACTTCTGAGTGTTTGATCATGACTAGCTTAAGGAGAACGGTTGCTTACAAGTTGCCTACGCCAGATATTGTTCCTTTACTGGGGTTGATCTCTCTTGCTGATGAGAGTGTTCGTAGGAGTTTCCGGATGAGCTATGGTAGATTATTGAGATTGGTGTGCAAACCTACAGAGGTAGAGTTAGATGGGCTGTATGCTTTGATGCAATTCTACGACCCTGCTTTGAGGTGTTTCACGTTCTCTGACTTTATTATGGGACCAACCCTGGAGGAATACGCTGAGTATGTTGAGCTGCCCGTGCAGAACCAGGTTCCATTCATTCATTATGGCACCAAACCCAAGCCGGAGGAATTGGCAAAAGCCTTGCATATTGATGCTTCTGAGCTTGTGACTACTGTTTCCCGTGGAGTTCCAGGCTTCTCATTTCAGTTCTTAGTTGGTAAAGCCCAAGAGTACGCCAAGAGCGGGTGCTGGGTGGCTTTCAATGCTGTGTTGGCCTTATGCATTTATGGCATAGTCTTGTTTCCCAATATACCGGATTTTGTGGACTTCGATGCTTTCTACTTGTTTGCCGCTGGTAATCCTGTACCTACCTTACTCGGAGATCTCTACCACTCACTGCATTACAAGAATGAGAAGGGAAGAGGGAAGAATGTTCATCTGTGTGTGCCCTTGTTGAGTATGTGGTTTGAGAGTCACCTTCCTAAGAGAGGACCTGCTGCAGAGACTACAGTTCCAGCTGGTTGGCCAGAGCGCCTGATGAGGCTATCGTCGGAAGATATGGAGTGGTTTGATCGAGACCTGTTGGGATCTGAGCTCATCTTCAATTGTTCCGGTTACCCTAATGTGCCGCTGATAGGAAGAAAAGGGTGTATCAATTACAACCCTTCTCTATTCATTCGCCAGTTCGGATATGCGCTGAAGAATCCACCTCATGAGGAAGAAGTACAGGAATCTCTGTACTTCACAGGGGATTTGAAGGGGGAGTTATTAGCCAAGCTGCAACATGCCTGGACACGTATTAACCGCAGAGGGAAGCCTTTGTTAGGAAAGAATGACTGTCAGGCCTATGCACCTTATAGAGTTTGGATTCAGGAGAGGGCTAGTCAGTTGAGGATGCCATTTCCAGATGCACCAATTCTTGTTCCCGTTCCGGTAGAAGAGCCAACTACTGTTTCTAGAGAAGTCTATGAGCAGGTTGTGAGGGAGAAAGAAGCCTTGATGAAGGTTAACGAAGGGTTAGAGCAAGAGTTAGCCCAGGCACGCAGTGAGAAAAACAAGGCTGTATATGCTTTCCAACAACAGATCGAGCTGGTAAACAGGTTAGGAGCTGAGTTGACCGAGGAAAAGAAAAAGCGCGAACGTCTGGGGCAAGAGTTCAGAAGCTCCCATGATATGCTGGAAGCCAAAAAGAAAGCGCTTGACGCAGCACACCGAGAGATATCCTCTTGCAATAAGACTTGGAATGCTACTCTCACCAACAACAAGAAGAGGGAAGATAAGCTGAAGCAGCAAATTTCCGATCTTGAAGAGAAGTTGAAGTCTAGCATCAAGAAGTGTGAGGAGGAAGTGATGAACCGGTATAGTGTCCAGCATGCACTGAACAAGGCAATCAAATCCAGAGATGAAGCAGTGTCTCAGAAGCGAAAGCTAGAAGATTGCTTCGGAGAAGCAACATGGGAAGAAACTGCTGAAGATGTACGCCGTGTCCTTAAGAGGAGAAACCAGCTTGTTGAAGGGCTGCTTGATCGACCAAGCCATCCGGAGACCAAGAAGTTGATAGACGAGTACCAGACTTTTGGGAGGATTTGATCATTTCATGTAGTTATTTGTATGCTTTGTTTGCATAGTGCTGACCATCACCAGGATTGTTGGTTGAGGTCATGCCTTTTTTGTACTCTCAGTGATGTTGTACTCTCGGCTTATTGATTCTCTCAGCAATATATGAGGCTTTTTATGATTCAGCTCCGGTATTCTTATTGTCAGCACTGTCACTGCACCGGCACCTTCGCACTAGAACTGGGGGAATGAACTTCCCTAATGCACAGACACATTGCATTGCATTCATATTCATACTGCATAACAGGTAATCTTTGAATGGTGTCTTATTTTCTTGATCTGTATCAGGTACTTAACAGGATTCCAGATCAACATCCGCACCGCTATTCTACATGATCCAACTGTCGGAAAGTCATGGACCAAATTCAGAACGAGATGCAGGATGTGCGCGAGAAGCTCGCCCTCTTCATGCAAACCATGGAAGCTATAGCAAAAGGGCAAGAGAACTTGCAGGCCATGGTCCAGCCTCTGTTGGCTCGCAACGCTGGTCATGGTAACGAAGATCATCAGTCTGTCCGGGTTGATACTGCTCATGGAGACGGCACTCCCACGCCAGTGGCTCCGCCCGTAATCAATATGACTGCTGCTAACGTCAACAATGCTGCCGCTGCTGTGAACGGTAACGTCGGAGTCGGAAATGAGACTGCTGTCCATAATGTTGGGCTGGGTGATGTCAATGTGGGAGATAATCTCGGAGGCAATGGCTTTGTCAATACTGGGTTCGGATTCAACGATCAGGGATTTGATAACACTGGCAAGTATGGCTTTAATGCTCAAGGCTTTGGGCAAGACGGTTATGGTATGGTCAATCAGGGTTACGGAGGCTTTGGAAACGGAAATGGTACTGGATTTGTGGGTTTTGGTCCTGCTGGAGGTGTTCAAGGGTACGGCAACAGAGGCCGAGGTCCCGGGATGAATCAGATCAGAGCTGGACGTAATAATGCATATGATGGGTACGGGGCTGGAAACGGTATGTGGCAAGAGGATCAACAGGAAGACGCCTTCTCTGGAGGAGGTTTTGAAGGGCCGATGGATGATTCTCAAAAGATTAGAATGCTGGAAGAGCAAATGAAGGGAGTCCTAAATCAGAGTGCTGTGGGTATGGACATGGCAACTATGGGCTTGGTACCCGGCTTGAGGGTGCCAATTAAATTCAAAGCGCCTGCGTTCGATAAGTACAAAGGAGACACATGTCCGAAGGTGCATGTACGAGCTTATTACAGAAAGATGTCTGCATACTCCACTGACGAAAGAATGCTCATGCATTTCTTTCAGGATAGTCTGTCGGGCCCTTCCTTAGAGTGGTACATGGGGTTGGAGCCAACTGATATCAAGACTTGGAAGCAATTAGCAGAGGCATTTGTAGCCCATTACAAGTATAACAGCGACCTGGCACCCAATCGGGTCCAGTTGGCCGGGCTGTCGCAAAAGAAGGGGGAGAGTTTTAAAGAATACGCGCAAAGGTGGCGCGATATGGCTGCCAGGGTCCGTCCTCCTGTGGAAGATAAAGAAATGAATGATATGTTTGTTGGCACATTCACCGGGTTGTTTCATGATATGCTGTTTCATACTTCTCTGGCCAGTTTTTCAGACCTGATCTTGATGGGGGAAAAGATTGAGCGTAATATTAAGCAAGGAAAGTTCCAAGTCGAGGAATCAACTGCATCTGGCAGTAATAGGAAAGCTTATGGTGGGCGCCGTCAGGGTGAAGCTAGCGCGGTATTTGGAGGCCGAGGCCGAGGCAGGGGAAGAAATCAATATCGTCAGCCGCAGCAAGTGTCGAGTGTTACTATCCCGTATCAACAGCAACCAATCCAGCAACAACAACCGGTTCAGCAGCAACCGATGCCACAGCAGCAGCAGCCTCAGCAGGGGGCACAGCAAGCTCAGCGAAGATTTCAGGGTAATAAGCCGAGAAGGGTGTTTGAGAAGCCTCCCTCAACCTATGCTGATTTATTGCAGACATTGTTGGGATTGAACCTAGTAGAGAAAAGAACCCTGGCACCGATAACGGGAACTCCCCCGTTCGGCTACGACGCAAGTAGGCACTGTGAGTTTCATTCTGGGGCCCCGGGCCACGATATAGAAGGTTGTCATGCTTTTAAGCATGTTGTGCAGGATCTTTTGGACAACAAGTCTATCAACTTCGGAACGGCAGTTCCGAATATAGTCCAGAAACCCATGCCTAATCATGGGGCCAACGCCGTGCTGACTGAGGAAGGTCTGAATCTTATTATGAATGTTGAGGATTTGAAGACGCCGCTGAGCGAAATAAAGAGCCGACTGTTGCAGGGAGGTGTTTACCCAGGATGTAATGAGTACTGTTTAGATTGTTGGGCCCTAGCTGGGGGGTGTGAGGATTTGAAGAAAGGCATTCAGGCCTTAATTGATGAAGGTATATTGCAGTTTGATCGAGCGGCAACTGATGAGCCTGCAGGGGCAGCAGTGGATAATCGGAGCGATGTGGCCACAGTGACAATTCCTCGGAAGACGATCACTATTTCAGCACCAGCTCAGCGACCACCGTTCATCATAACTAAAGCCGGGCCAATTCCGTATGAGAACACGAAAGCGGTCCCATGGTCATATGGGCTAGAGGTGTATTGTGACGGGATTAAGATCGATGTTAACAAGCAGTCAGCGGAGGTTGTGGATAATGTTGTTGGCTCAGGAGGCATGACGAGGAGTGGCAGAATCTTTATATCTCCTGAAGTGGAGGCCGAAAGGCTAGCGAAAGGAAAAGGGAAAGCGGTGGAAAATGTTCCAGTTCAAGCAAATGAAAAAGAAGCAGCACCGAAAGATGTGGAAGAATTCATGCGCTTAATTCGGAAAAGTGAGTACAAAATTGTGGAGCATCTACAGCAGACACCGTCCAAAATATCTATTCTGTCATTGCTGTTGTGTTCGGAAGCTCACCGAAATGCTTTGTTGAAAGTCCTGGACACTTCTTTTGTACCCCAGGATGTCTCCGTGAATCAGCTAGAAGGAGTATTGGCACATGTAAATGCAGGCCACAGTCTGGGCTTTACTGATTTTGACTTGACTCCGAAAGGAAGGGATCATAATATGGCATTACACGTGTCTGTGGAGTGCAGGGGATCAACAATGTCGCACGTATTGGTTGACACTGGATCGTCTTTGAATGTGCTGCCTAAGAAGGCAATGATGAAGCTGGATGTTCGAGGAATCTTGTGCACACCCAGTGATTTGGTAGTCAGAGCGTTTGACGGCACGCGGAGAACAGTCTTCGGATCGATTACTTTGCCTCTGCAAGTGGGGCCGGAAGTGTTTGCCACTGAGTTTTATATCATGGATATACAGCCTGCATACAGCTGCTTGCTGGGAAGACCCTGGATTCATGGGGCAGGGGCTGTCACGTCAACCCTGCATCAGAAGTTAAAGTATATGGTCGGAGACAGTGTAGTCACCGTGTGCGGAGAAGAAGACATCCTGGTCAGCCATCTATCTTCATTTAAATATGTGGAAGTCGACGGGGAGATCCACGAGACACCATGCCAGGCATTCGAAGGTTTGCGCATAAAGGACAAGAGCCCCGGGCCAAGCAAAGTGCCAGAGATAGCTGTCTCATCGTATAAGGAAGCTCAAGCGCTAGTGGAAGCAGGAGAAGCCAAAGGCTGGGGTAAAGTGCTGGACATTCCGGTGAAAATGGACCGGTTCGGACTGGGGTACCGACCGTCGTCATCAACTCCTTCCGTGGGGGCCCCTCATTTCAGAAAGTCAATCACCATCTCTGCCAGTGGAGTATGCCACGAATCTGTCAATGCTGCTTCAGAGTCTGATGAAGGGGACAGCGACTGTGATATGGATGCCTGGATTCAGCCAAGCACGCCAGGACAAGGACTGTGCAACTGGTCTATTCAGGAGCTTGTTCCTGTGACTTTTAAACAGTAATGCTTTGCTTTATTAATTGTTGAATAATCTGATGTCTTGCCCGGGGCATCAGGATTTGCTTAGGGTTGTGTTGTTATAAACATTGCGCGTTAATCATTAAATAAATGGCGTTTTTTCATGTGCAAATACTGTAATCCCTGTCTTTCTTGTTTGTATTTTTCAAAAAAATGGCAATGTGGTTATTCGCTTTATACGCATTTTGAAGCACTTAACCATTCCTTTTGCAGGATAACATTTTCAGATGACATCCTTGAGCCACCTATGACTCGTCCCGACTTCGAGCACCCGGTATTCCAGACCGAAGAAGAGGTTGTCGAAGATAGCGACGTTCCTGAAGAACTGTCTTGGTTGGTGAAGCAAGAGGAAAAAGCCATTCTGCCTCATGACGAGGTTATCGAAATTATCAATTTGGGGTCGGAAGGGGTTGAGAAGAATATTCGTATCGGGGCTGCACTGCAAAGTGATATCAAGCGAAAACTGGTTGAGATGCTCCGAGAGTATAATGATGTATTCGCTTGGTCGTATCAAGATATGCCAGGGCTCGATACTGATATGGTCGTGCATCGCCTGCCACTGAAAGAAGACTGTCCGCCTGTCAAACAAAAGCTTCGCAGAACTCGACCAGATATGGCAATGAAGATCAAAGAGGAGGTTCAAAAACAGTGGGACGCTGGTTTCCTGGCTGTGACGAAGTATCCCTCATGGGTTGCTAACATCGTACCAGTGCCAAAGAAAGATGGCAAGGTTCGAATGTGCGTGGATTATAGAGATCTGAATAAAGCAAGCCCAAAAGACGATTTTCCACTTCCTCACATCGACGTGTTAGTTGATAATACTGCTCAGTACTCTGTATTCTCCTTCATGGATGGCTTTTCAGGCTATAATCAAATTAAAATGGCGCCAGAGGATATGGAGAAGACTACTTTCATAACGCCTTGGGGAACATTTTGCTACAAAGTGATGCCCTTTGGTTTGAAAAATGCTGGGGCAACATATCAGCGTGCGATGACGACTCTCTTTCATGACATGATGCATAAAGAGATCGAAGTTTATGTTGACGATATGATTGCCAAATCCCAGACGGAGGAAGAGCATCTGGTGAATCTGCTGAAGTTGTTTAAAAGACTTAGAAAGTTCAGGCTGAGGCTGAACCCTAATAAATGCACCTTCGGGGTGAGATCGGGTAAACTGCTGGGGTTTATCGTAAGCGAAAAAGGAATAGAGGTCGATCCTGCTAAAATAAAAGCGATTCAAGAAATGCCGACGCCTAAAACAGAGAAAGAGGTGCGCGGGTTTTTAGGGAGGTTGAACTACATTGCCCGGTTCATATCTCACCTAACGGCCACGTGTGAACCATTATTCAAGCTGTTGAAGAAAGATCAAGCTGTAACGTGGAACGATAATTGTCAAAAGGCGTTCGACAAAATAAAGAAGTATCTGCAGGAGCCTCCTATTTTGATACCTCCGGTGGCAGGGAGACCCTTGATAATGTATTTGACGGTTCTTGAGGGAAGCATGGGTTGTGTTCTCGGTCAACACGACGAGACTGGGAGAAAAGAGCATGCAATCTATTACTTGAGTAAGAAATTTACAGACTGTGAATCTCGATACTCAATGCTGGAGAAAACTTGTTGCGCGCTAGCCTGGGCCGCCAAGCGTTTGAGGCAGTACATGCTGAATCATACAACCATGCTCATCTCGAAGATGGATCCAATCAAATATATATTCGAAAAGCAGGCGTTGTCAGGTAGAATTGCCCGTTGGCAGATGGTCTTGACTGAATATGACATCCAATACGTCTCGCAAAAGGCAATAAAGGGGAGTGTGCTGTCTGAGTATTTGGCGGAGCAGCCTATTGAAGAGTACCAATCAATGAGATTTGATTTTCCTGACGAGGATATCATGTATCTCAAGATGAAAGATTGTGAAGAGCCGTTACCAGATGAAGGACCAGAGCCGGGGTCCCAATGGAAGATGATATTTGACGGAGCTGTGAACGCTTACGGTAGCGGAATAGGGGCAATTATCACTACGCCGCACGGGTCGCACATCCCGTTTACTGCCCGATTGACCTTTGCCGTTACTAACAATGAGGCCGAATACGAAGCTTGTATAATGGGGCTTGAAGAAGCCATTGATTTGCGAATCAAACATTTAGACGTATACGGAGACTCAGCTCTGGTAGTGAATCAGATCAAAGGGGAATGGGAGACACGGCAGCCCAATTTGATACATTATATGAATTATGCAAGGAGATTGTTGCCTTTCTTCGACAAAGTTGAATTGCATCACGTGCCGCGGGCAGAAAATCAAATGGCTGACGCCCTTGCCACCTTGTCCTCCATGTACAAGGTCAACTTCTGGAACGAAGCTCCCCAAATCACTATCTCTCGGTTGGACAGGCCAGCTTATGTATTTGCTATCGATGGAGCATCTGATGACAAACCGTGGTATTTCGATATCCTTAATTTCCTGAAGAATAAAGAGTATCCGGCTGGGGCATCCAGTCAAGATCAGAAGACTCTCAGGAGATTAGCGGGTAATTTCTACTTGAATCCAGATGGCGTCTTGTACAGAAGAAATCACGATTTGGTGTTGTTGCGTTGTGTAGACGAGAAAGAGGCAAAGCTTCTCATGGAGGAAATTCACGAAGGTGCATTTGGTACGCATGCTGGTGGGCATGCTATGACAAGAAAGCTGCTGAGGGCAGGTTACTTTTGGTTGACGATGGAAACTGATTGTTTCAAGTTCGCGAGGAAGTGCCACAAGTGCCAAATCTATGCTGACAAGATACACGTGCCTCCAAGCCCTTTAAATGTGATGTCATCTCCATGGCCATTCTCGATGTGGGGAATCGATATGATCGGAAAGATCGAGCCGACGGCTTCTAACGGGCATCGGTTCATCCTAGTAGCAATCGATTATTTCACCAAGTGGGTGGAAGCGGCGTCTTACGCAAATGTAACGAAGCAAGTGGTGGCTAGATTCATCAAGAGAGATATCATTTGCCGATATGGGATCCCCGAGCGGATAATCACGGATAATGGTTCTAATCTGAACAACAAAATGATGAAGGAGCTCTGTCAGAATTTCAAGATCGAACATCACAACTCCTCCCCTTACCGACCCAAGATGAATGGCGCTGTCGAAGCGGCCAATAAGAATATCAAGAAGATCGTCCAGAAAATGGTGGTGACGTATAAAGATTGGCATGAAATGCTACCTTTCGCTTTGCACGGTTATCGTACGACGGTACGCACATCAACCGGGGCAACTCCGTTCTCGTTGGTATACGGAATGGAAGCGGTATTACCATTGGAAGTTGAGATCCCTTCTCTGAGGGTATTGCGAGACGTTCAGCTGGACGAGGCAGAATGGGTAACGAATAGATTGAACCAACTGAGTTTGATGGATGAGAAGAGGCTAGCTTCTCTGGCATACGGTCGTTTGTACCAAAGACGAATGAAGAAAGCATACGACAAGAAGATGCTTCCGCGAAGCTTTCAGACGGGCGACCTTGTGCTGAAAAGGATTCTCCCGCCGCAAGCAGATCACAGGGGCAAGTGGACCCCCAACTACGAAGGGCCATACGTTGTCAGTAAGGTCTTTTCAGGAGGAGCGTTGTTGTTGTCCACCATGGACGGAGAAGACTTTGCGTCACCTGTGAATTCGGACGCAGTTAAAAAATACTTTGCTTAAAATAGACCCGCTGGACAAAAAAAAGAGAGTCCAGGCAAAAATGGGGCATCCTGGCGAACCAAAAACAGAATGAAAGGTTCGGGCAAAAGTTAGGGATAAAATTGAAAAAAATGTACACCCGCGAAGTTGAAAACCGACACTGGGCGGCTTCGGCAAAAAGGGGTATCCCGGTGAACTGAAAACCCGTAAAGGGCGGTTCACGCAAAAGTTAGGGATTTGAAAAGCAAATGACTGCAGTCCGAATGTGATATTGCAATGAGCATCAATGCGGGAGAATATATTTGAGGAATCAGTTATCGGATACAACCTCTTCAGAAGTGGGGATACCGGGAAAGCGTTAGAGTCGGACGAGTCATGGGAGGATCAGTTCGTGGTGTTCATCTGCATCCAGTTGCCGACATGTGTACAAAATTTAATTTGTCAAAATATTTATGCTTCTTGTGCATACTTGCATACTTATGTATTTGCTTTGCGTAGCTTCCTCTTTTCAGGAGTTACATCCCGTGTACAAAAACTCCGCCCATTCAGGGGCCCAATCAATGAAAATGTGTTATTCAGTACTTGATGCCTGTTCCTTACTGTTTTGCGCATGATAAAACGCCTAAGTTTGATGAAACTAACATGAGTGTAACATCATTGGCCCTTGCCAACAATTGTTAAAGCTTTGAATTAACTGGGTGTAACGTCACTAACCTGGATTGACTTGATTGCATAGGCTTGTCGTGTCTTGTTTGTGTTGTTGCAGGTTTCATAATCACACGAGGAGGATAATCAAGAGATTGTGTTAACGAATGACTCAGTCCCCGCGCAGTCATGCATGTTTTTCCTGAAGAAGGATAGAATTCCCCAGCTAGCCGTAGCTAATCAAAAGGACGTGCTCCAGAAAAGTTATTCGTCCTCAGCAGAGTTTGGCGATCCCAAGATTATAAGGCTGTATTCAGACAAGTTCCTTTTTCCCCGCAGGGTCATGCACTCTCCCCCAGTGGAGTCAGTTAATTTTCCCTTAGAGAATCATCCCCTCTCCAGCGGAATTCTCTTTGCAAGTGTTTTCATTCCTTCCAGTGGAATTCGAAGATTATGACTCTCCCAAGCAGAGTTGATGGCGGTTCCTGTCATTTATTTTGTCAGAGATACTGGTGATATCAGTTCACGTTCCAGCAGAAAGTCCGATCATACTGCGCACATCTGCTATTCCCCAACAAAGTTATATTCCCCATCCGGGGGTTACCTCAACAAGACGTGTGGCTTGGGTCCTCAACTCCCCAGCTGAGTCGACTTCACCCTCCCAGCATATATTTTGCTAAGAATAATTCTATAGCATCTGGCTACCCCCGACAGGGTCGGCATTATCCTTCCAGCATTTATTTTGCTGAAGCAGTTTCTGTACTCTAATAGTTCAGGTGGAGAGAGCTCTTGCTCGAATGAATTACCAAATATTCAAGATCTCGGCATGAGACATCCAATGATAATGTCAGTTTCGGCAGTATTCTCCCACAGAGTTATCATGATAAAACTCTATTTGTCTCCAGCAGAGTCATTTATGCAAATGTCTCTTATTTTCCCCACCAGAGTTGTCAGGATAAGTGTCTTCTTATCCCCAAGCAGAGTTTGTTTGTCATCAACGGGTCCCATGAATCAGAATTTCAGAGGCCACCGCCGGTTATCAGAGCAGGCGTCCGATAGTTGGTTTTCAGACATCCCCAGTAGAGTTCATCTCAAAGTCGCTGTCACGTCAGTGCTAAGAAGTTTGTGGGTGAAGATCATTGAAGAACCAAGTCTTGACGCGGACAGTTTATTCCTAGATTGGCGGGATTTCTTCAGAAGTGGGCGTCCTAATGTGGACAGGTTTATTGCCCTGGATTGGCAAGGTGTGTTAGTCCTAACGTGGACAGATTCAGTGTCCCGAAATTAGTGGAATGGGAGGTCATGACGTTGACAAAAGTAATTACTCTTTGCGTTAGTGTCCTGACGCGGACGGATCGGACCAATGTGTGAGTCCTGACGTGGACAAGTATTTCCCCAGTGGGTCGAGGGTGTGAGTCCTTACGTGGACAAGTCTTATTTCCTCAGCAGGTCGAAGGCGCCTGAGTCCTAACGTGGACGAATCAAGACGAGATCAGTGTCCTGACGTGGACAAATCAAAGAGATTATCATTCCTAACATGAAGAAGTGGGTCCTAACGTGGACGATGTAGTCCTTACGCGAACGTATCAGAAGAGGATTCCTTATGTGGGAATGACAGTATTCCTGACGTGGAAAGAGTGAAGTCCTTACGTGGACAGGTTAAGATGACATTCCTTACGTGGAAAAATGAGTCCTGACGCGGACAAATCGAGAAAGAGTTGGTATTCCTTACGTGGAAAGATCAGAGTCCTCACGTGGACATATCAAGAGCATTCCTTAAGTGGAAGAAAAATGGTTTCCTTACGTGGAAAGACGAGTTTATTCCTTACGTGGAAAGATTAAGTCCTCACGCGGACATATCAAGATTGATTCCTGACGTGGAAAGAAATGGACTATTCCTGACGTGGAAGAGTTTAGTCCTGACGCGGACAGATCAAAGAAGATATTCCTAACGTGGAAGAAGAAGTTTATTCCTTACGCGGAGAAATTGGGGTCCTTACGTGGACAGATGCGTGAAGAGTTGAGTCCTGACGTGGACAGGTTCAGAACCAAAAGTTGTATTCCTTACGTGGAAAGGATGGAGTCCTGACGCGGACATGTCAAGCGGTATCGGAGTCCTTACGTGGACAGATTGATACAGTTCTCCTTATGTGGAAAGAAGATTGCTTCCTGACGTGGAAAGATGAAGGGGTTAGGCCTAACGTGGACGATTCAGTTTGTGGAAATGCAGACGAATTATCCCCAGCGGAGTTGCCGAGATTTTTCTGGGTTAACAGCAAATGGAGTCCTAACGTGGACAGGTTCTAGTTGAGATTTCTTCGTATTGACGACAGACAGAGTCCTAACGTGGACAAGCAAGCAAGTTGTTATGACAGAATCCTCTTCAGAACGAGGAAGACAATCCCCAGCACAGTCGTACGAGATCAGTGGGTTGCTGTAACAGTCAGATTCAGCTGATGAATGTCGTTCCTCAAGCAGGAGCGCAATTTATTTTTGCGGTTGGCAAATTTCTGGTTTCACTAGTATTCAACCGTCTCGTACCGCGAATGTCTGAAGGCTCCGGGCTCTTCACCCAATCGGGTCCAAGTCGCTTGAATAGGGGCAGCTGTTGCACCCTAAAATTTGCCCAACCTTATTCACTTGATTTATGTTTAATATCATTAGCATTTGCATATAAAGTCATGTACATAGACTAACCATCTGCATAGCATAGGCATAGCAAGTCATTCAACAGGGGACCAATCATTATTCTCATCTCTAGAGGCCTATCAAGAGGTTATTATTCCAATTCAATCTCATTCAAGTCATCAGGAAAGAATTTGAAAGCAAAGAGTTCAGCAGATCAAGCCTTGAGTCCATCTCCTAGCTGAGGGTATCTGAGGGTCATTAAGAGGGCTGTGAGCTGTGAGTTGAAGGCATGGAGAGTATCTAGACCTTATGAGAGATTTAAAAAGTCATTTGGAGAAGGAGACAAATCATTGATGAGAGCACAAGAGCTATAGTTGAAGACAGTCAACTAGGGTTTCATCTGGGTCAACCCTAGGTCAACCCTAGGTCAATTGACTGACTTAAGAGGGCATTCAAGTCTATTGGAGAAATGTGGGGATCAACATTGGACATATGAAGAAGGATATGGAGATATGCCAAGGAGAATTCAAGAGAAATCAAGGAGAAGAGGAGTTGCTAAATTAGGGTTTCTCTGTAAAATCCCCTAGTTTAGGTCAAATTTCCAAGCAAGATAAGTCAAAATGCTAGCTTCAAATGGCTTCTTGGCCAACATGAAACTAGTAGAGGATCTCAAGACCTTTAATTTGAGTGGTGGAAGACCTCAAGGAGATTTATAGAACTCAAGTTATGGTCCTTGCAAGTTACAGGTCATCTGGGGTGTCTGAATTTTTGTCTGTGAAAGTGACTTGACTTCCAAGCTAGTTTTGCCCCTCAAGGAGATTTCAAATGAATTCTTGGTCAACACAAGAGTTGTTCCTCATTGTCTTAGCTTTCTATAATGGTATGGCATGCCTTCATATGATGTGTAGAACTCAACTTATGGTCTTGGCAAGCAAAGGGTATTTTGGGTATTTGTGAATTACAGGTCATTTTAACCTATGTCCAAAACTCATACAAGGAGGCCTCAAATGGAAAAACTTACAACATTAAACTTGCTCCAAATGGGATTTTAAGTCTAGAAAGAAGGTCACAAGTTATTGGAGAAGCTCATAGCATGGAGTTGCATAATTGGTCAAAATATGAACTAAAATGGCTTATAAAGTGAATAAATTCAAGATGGAAAATGGTTTGGGAGATTTACAAGTCCAAATGGAGACTTCCAATATATGATTTTGAATGGAAAAACAATTCTAAGAACATTGGTTCAAACACTTTTTTGAGTTTAGAAGGAAAAAAAGAAGTTATCTTTGATTACTTGTAATTGAAGAAACATGACCAAAATGGATCAAAGTTGGAAAACAAGGGAATGTGCAAGATGGATCTAGAATGTTCATATGAGGTCTATATAAGCATGAAATGAGAATTTGGCAAGGGTTGGCTTCATTTGCACCAAGAATTTCACAAGCTTTCTCATTCTTGTTCATAAAAGTTTCATTCCAAATCTCTCAAATTCTTCATCAACTTTCATCAAAATCAATTCAATCTTACTCCATCATCCTCCTAGATCAGAATTGAAGCAAAGTTTTGGTGATTATCATCCATTTTCGAGCACCTTTTTCAAGAGCATCAAAACTACAAATTCAAGTGGACAGCATAATTCAAGCAAAGAATCAACAAGGAATTGCATACAGAATCACATACATCAAGGATTGATCAAGATCCAACACCTAGAAGCCTCAGATCTTCAATCTCCATAGCTGTTTGCAAGGTTTCACATCAGGTATGTTTTCACTCAAATTGCTCGATTCAGTTAGTTAGGCGTGTTGTTGTTAGTGTAGATTTGATCTAGGTGGTTAGGAGATTAGTTTAGATGAATTTGGAGAGGTTTGGTGATGTTGATTAGCAGGTGCCATAAACTGTTAGGGTTTAAATCTCTTAAGTTAGGGCATTAGAATCTTAGATTGATAGCATAGGTTAATCTCCATTATGCATAGATTAGTTCAGGTCAAGTTTGAAGAAGAATTGAGTTGATGCATATCAGTGTAATTTCATGGTGGCCAGAGTTTGATGTCATCGGGTTTGTTGTTGTGGTGAGTTTTAAATCAATCTAATGCCCTAGGATTATAGAGGGAGAGATCCTGAGCAACTTTCATGTTTATGGCATGTTGATTCGTGGCTTGGAGATGGAGAACAGTTGGGTGGAATGTTGCTCGTGCATGGGGTTTAATGGCAGAAACCCTAATCTCAGTTGAACCAAGGAAGAAGACGTAATCTGGTCCATTCATTTGGAGTTAGACCTTTGACTATTAGGGTGATCGTGTGGTTCACATTCAATATGATTTATGGAGGGAATTGACCTGGGTGCCAAAACGCACCGTTTCATTAATTGAAACGGGCGGGCCTCAGGATTTTATGCTATCCCCACCCCCAGTGTGAGCCCAATTCCAGTTTCTAACGTGATTTCGCTGCTATTTTCACCCCTGCGTGGTTTTTTTTCTTTTCAATAATTCTGAATGAATTCTGGGCTTAACCAAAATGCTAAGCGCGCCCCCTATTGTTGGCCCATTGGGATTTTTAACTGCGCGTGGTTACTATTCTAACCCCCCTCCCTCATTTTAATTCAATTTTATTTTCTTAATTCATTTTAATTTTCACCAATTTTCATTAATTCATAATAAATCCATAAAAAATGCATTTTAATTCATTCTTTTTACATCATTTTCTTCAAAATGTCTAAAAAATTTTCATAAAATAAAATTGCATTTTTATTTTTATTTCATATTTTTTTCATATTTTCTAAATAAATGTCATATTAAATAGTTTCATTTCATGCATCATTTTACTAATTTTTGTTCTATTACATGCTTTAATATTTTTTGGTCATTCTTTTTATATTGTTTAGATGAGATATTCAACTTGTAGAAATATTTTAGTTCCCATTTTTAGGAGTTAATTTTAGGTGATTAATAAATGCTTGAACATCATGAACAAAACTAGGGTTTTAGGTGACAACTTGAGAAGTTTGTTTTCATTTCCCTTAGGACTTAGGATTTAATTAGATTAGTTATGGGACTATATGGGCTATGGGTAGCTATTAGATCCCTTAGAGAAAAGTCAGGATCCCCCTACTGCTATTAATATTGTCTGCATATCTGTTGACTGGTGTGGTGTGCCCTCTGGGGATTATTGCTTGCTTGCTTGAGTATTGGGATTGTCTGGGGACTTGAGGTGATGAAGACCATTGGAGATCCAGAGATTGAAGATCAACTGTCAGAGTTGAGGAGGAGTTTTTTGCTAGCAGCTGCTGAGGAGGCTAGGGTTTAGGAGCTAGGCAGAGCTCTAGACTAGAAAGATTGTTTCTCAAACATGGACTGCCTTGTCTGCATCCATCCTTCTCTGTGATTCAGAGTCTCTCTAAGACACTCACCCCCTTCCCTTGGAAGGCTTGGTGATAGTGTCTATGAGATAGAACTCTTGAGAGAAAATGTCTCTTGTGTTAGAAGCAGTTTGTTCACCACCTTTGGTAGTCAACTGATTGCTTAACACCCAATTCACTCTTGTGACTGATCCCTCATCCTGGAGGTTTGAGCTTGAAGAAAAGCCATTGCAGATAGCAGACTGATGATCAAAGCCCTTGCCTGAAGGCCATGAAGATGAAGATTGATGCTTGTTGAAGCCTGTGAATGATTGGAGATTACTTGAAGCCAGATGTTGAGTCAGAGCTGCTGAAGCTGTTTATTTTTGCTGTATTTCATTTGCTGGTGTATTGATTGGTTTTCTGGACTGTATTGTTTGCTGTTTACCCTGCTGGGTTGAAAGTGAAGTCTGTTCACTTTTGCCTATTGTTTTCTAGGTTCGAGGTTGAGTGGGACTCCCTTGCCTCGCTTGTACTGTTGCATCCATGCATTTTACTGCTTTATTATATCTGTTATTGTTTCTGTTTCTGCCTATCCCTTAGGATCTCTGTTTCTCTCTGTGCAAGAGAGGAGCATGATAGACACTAGGTCTTAACCCATGCATGATAACATTAGGTTAGTTTGTTTCCCTTCGCAACCGTAGGTTAGAGTTCTGTCTCTTTCTTTCTCAAAACAAACAGAAAAACACATAAAGATTTCAAACACAATAAAAGACACTTCTTCCGTAAAAGAATGTGAACTCATCAAAGCGTCATTTTTGTCCGCTGGGACTGTTGATCAGAAAACCTTTTCAGAAGGAATAAAATCAATCAAGACAGACCTGTGTCGTACGTGGCCCGAACTACGTTTGCTCTGATCTTCCATGCAGTGTGGAAGTACGTAGGCATAGGATGCGATATCCTAGCGAGCACCCTTCCCCTTCTTTCCCGTAGGTAGGCGAACTACGTTGACTCTGATTTCTCGTTCCAGACGGGAATACGTAGGCATAAAGTGCAATACTTTGCCGAGTCATTTTTTTATTTTTTTATTTTCATTTTCATTTTCTTTTTCACCCTTGACCTATAGTTTAGATAGAATAACAATCCATACCCGAAAACAAGCGTGGATCCCGTCGAGTACGACGGACGTGAGGGGTGCTAATACCTTCCCCTTGCGTAACCGACTCCCGAACCCAGGTTTTGGTTGCGACGACCATACCTTTCCCGTGTTGTGCGAGGTTTACTCTGAGCGTTTCCTTTCCCTCCCGTGGGATAAATAATGCACGGTGGCGACTCTTCTGTTCAGCCGGCGCCGATTTTCGCAGTAGCGACAATGAGTTAAGTTTTCTAATAGACGAACCGAACAATTGAAAATGTCTGAATCGACTGTTGATGTTCTGGGTTCCCCGAGGCCTTGAAACTTCTTGGATAGACTTCATTGGGTCATATGAGCCTCATGGACCATAATTCCATCATTGGAAAACCTTCTAGACCAAAATTCAAACTACAGTTGACTTTTCCAACAAGAAACCCTGATTAGGGTTCTTGCACTGCACTACTTCCATTCTCTTGGTGACAACCTCAAATTGGTATCATTCTTGATCACATGGGATATCATTGATGATATAGAGACTTGTTATGTGGAGGATCAATCCAAAATCTTGACTGATCAATCCCTAGAAACCTTGATTTCTTGACTGTATGAAACCCTAATTCATCTGCATCTTAACAAAGACAAACTTGAAATAGGTTAAGGTTAGATAATCAATGTTGATGCTCCTAGAATGATGATGACATCTAGGGGTCAAAATTTGGGGTATGACAATAACATTCTCTTGAAAAAAATTTCCTGACAACAATAGATGTTCTCTTTATTTAAGCAGCTTGTGTGTCCCCGGCAAGGTAAACCTCACCTAGTAATAACTGGCAGCCTCTTTATTTGAGCAGCTTGTGTAATCTAAAGGAATTTATTTGTATCTTCGCAATAAATGGAAGTTCTCTAATTCATCCTCAATAGAGAAGTTTATTGTGAAATGTTGGATTTTTATCCGACCAGCTTTTCCATCAAATGGCATCTCTGTGGAAGAAGTCTTGGTGAGAAGTTTGTTATGAAATCCCCAACAGATGGTTATCTCTTTATTTGAGAAGTTTGTTGTATGATCTAACCTGCCTGTATCTCTTTTGAAGATCTCCAACAGATGATTGTATCATTATTTGAGAAGTTTGTTGTGTGATTTGAGCTCCCCATGACAGATACTCGAGTATGTTTGTCATATCCAGTGACAGGTAGTCGACCTTTATTTCCTTCTTCTACCCAGTGACAGGTAGTCGGCCTTTATTTCCTTCTTCTACCCAGTGACAGGTAGTTGAATTATGTTTGTCCTACCCAGTGACAGGTAGTCGACCTTTATTTTTTTATCCTACCCAGTGACAGGTAGTCGAGTTTTGTTTACCCTACCCAGTGATAAGTAGTTGGTAATCTTTCAGTGTGAGTCCATTTCCTTCATTTTTATACCCATTAACCGATAGCCGGTAATGTTTCTTCACCTTTTGAGTATATCTCCTCTGTTTTCTACCTAGTAGCTGGTAGCAAGTGATTTTTCTCATTATTTGTTGGTTGGTTATCCTTGTTTTTACCCAATAACCGGTAAAAGGTAATCCTTCCTCCATAGCTTGTTGCCTTTATTTTTTGACCCACTAACAGGTAGTAGGTAATAGGTACCATTTGTCTCTCCTTTGGTTAGTTATCGTTGTTTTTTACCCAGTGATCGGTGTCGCATCGCTGCGAAGAGGGGCCGGCAAAGACAGAAGAGTTGCCACCGTTCGTTAGTTATCCCAAAAGAGGGAAAGGAAACGATCAGAGATAACCTAATGAAAACGGGAAAAGACAGGTCATCGCAACCATGTCTCGGGTTCGGGAGTCGGTTACACAAGGGGAAGGTATTAGCACCCCTCACGTCCATCGTACTCGATGGGATCCATGCTTTGTTGTCTATCTAAAAGGGTATTTACTATCTAAGCTATGGCTCAGGGACAAAATAAAAGAAAAGAGACTCGATAGAGCATCTCCGCTATATGCCTACGTATTCCCTCGTGCAATGGGAAAGTCAGAGTCAACGTAGTTCGGTTAACTACGGGTGAAAATGGGGAAGGTTGCTCGCCAAGACATCGTCGTCTTGTGCCTACGTATTCTCATCTGGTATGAGAAATCAGAGCAAACGTAGTTCAGACTAACAAGAACACCGGTTGGTTCAAAATGGTTTTAGGCCCGAGTAGGGTTAAAACTTAGTTCTAGCAATTAGGTGTATGCAGCTCGACCATTGGAGACTTAGGTGTTACCTGTTTGTGGTAGAACCAAGAGTTAACAAAACTCTGCTTATGAAAAAGATTTTCCAAATTAAGATCCCAAAGGATAAAAATATTTAAAGTTTGTTTTTGTGTTTTTTAGACAAGAAGTGCATTGATTATTATTTATAATTCACGTTGCACTAATGACTATGACCTAGGAGTGAATGTGTCGCATATCGTCCAAAGGACATATGCTAAACACTCTAGATAATTGAGAGGAGGCCCCCCAATCACCATTTCCCAAGTACTTAAGGCTCATAACGTACAACAATCCTTATCCTTTATTAGATGTTTTGAAAGTGTTTTGAGATGAGAAGAGAAAGACACTCTAAAGGGAGACTAAGACTCAACCTAATGTTCTCATACAAAGTATACATATAGTTGAGATAAGAGGGAATGCTACCTAATTTTATCATGCATGGGTTCAAGCCTAAGGTCTATCATAATCTCAAGAGATTAGAGATCCTAAGGGAACATGGCCAAGAAGAAAGAAGAAGAAGAAGGAAGCATGAAATAAAAAGATGCAAGGATGCATATGCAATGCAACGTACAAGCAAAGGGAGGAAAAAGTGTGGGGTAAACACATCCACAAGCACATCTTAACCTTTATTAATGCAATAAAGAAATGCAAAAGCAAAGAAGAAAGCAATCCAAAAGAAAGCACACAATTGCACACAAAAGTGGGATGAAAATGGGAGAATAAATCCTACAACCATTCACACATCAACCACAATGCCCAAAGGCAAACCAAAAGAAAGGAGAGGAGGACATAAAGCCAAGTTAGGATGGGAGATGAAATGAGAACAACAAGGAACTCATAAGGGCACTCAACCAAAGGAAAGCCCATAATCATGTAAGAAATAAACAAAAAAAAAAGCCCTCAAGGAAGCACCATTCATGACATGCTTCAAGTACCTCCAAAGGAGGAACTAAGCTATCTCAAATGGGATCCCAAAGTCATTGGATAGAGGTAGGTATGAGATGAGAATATGCATAAACCAAAGAAAGAAAATCAGAAAAGAGAATGCAAAGATAGGCATGGAGAAAGACCTAAGTCTTAAGCATGTTCAACACTTGAAGCTCAAATGGAAAGCCTAAAAGGAAATGAAAATCTCAACAAGCCATGAACATATTTATGACCTAAAAATGAACATCCAAATACCTCAATATGTTAACAACGTGAATCAACAAGAGTTAGGAGTCCAATGGATCCACAAAGCTCATTTCCAAATCAAACTAGGTCAAACACATGTATGAGCCTCCCTTAGAAGTAACTTAACTTGTAAGTCACCTCAAAATTAGGAAAATGGCTCAAAAATAACCAAATAAAATCTCAAATGGTCATCAAGATGTAGGAAACCAGAGGCCAAAAGCACAAGGGCAATGTTCCATCAAAGCACCACCAAAAGAAATAAATCCCTAAGGTGTACCACTTTAGGATGGAAGAATCGAGGGTCAACAAAAATGCCATAAAAATCAAACCAAAATGACTTGAACCAGGGGTAAAATTGTTCTATAAAATTCTTCAACTCAACATGGATATGAGGAAAAAATTTCAATCATTGGAGAGAAATATTGATCAAGAAACAAATCAAGAACAAGAAAGAAGCAATTTACATCAAATAAAAACACTTCCAAGCATTAATTCAATTTTTAATTGAAAAATAAAAGGAAAATAAAAATAAAAATTCCAAAAATTATTTAAAATGTCAAAGTATCCTAAACATTTTTGGGGAATTTTCCAATGCTTGGAACTATTTTTATTGGATTAAAATCAAAACAGATTGAAAAAGAAAAAGAAAATAAAAGAAAGTAAAATAAACAAAGAAGGCGTGCTAAATAGAAATATTCCAAGGCAAAAACAATGGGCCACTGAGAGAGGGGGTGCTAATAGCGTATTAGGCCCAGACCACAACACAAAGCAGCAGCCTTAAAATGTTGCGCTTCATTAAATTGCGTGGCAGGTCCACAAGCCACGCAGGCTGGTCAAAGCTATCTGATTTGTTGATCTCATTTAGTCAATATTTCAATGCACACACGTGGACAGCCAGGTCATCTCAATGGATAACAAACCAGACGTCAGAGCACCGTGCTCCGGTCCTCTTCTCCGATCAACCACCGGAGTATCGGATCCAAGTCTCAACCAAAATGTGCGAAATTAAATACCAAACTGATCGCCACGCAACGTAGATCACGATTCTAGGCTTAGTTTTCACTTATCATTCAAGAATAAAGAGAATCGAAGCATTAAAGAAATGAGCATCAAAATGAAAACATCACAAACATCATCCTAATCTATCCAGAATCTGCCTACACATGTAGGACTTCAATATGCAACAAGAATGGCGTGAAATGGATGCCTAATAAGAGAGAAATCTTGAAAAGTAAATTACCTAACGGAGCCTCTCCGTTGGGGCTTCTAATGCAGTTAAGATTGCGCAAAATGATCCAGAATCAATCAATGATCTTCAAGGAAGGTGATGCTGATGTTGATTTGGCTTCAATTAGCTTGAAATTCAGTTTTCACTTTCCACTTTGTTCTTGATTTTTTTCAACTGCTCCCAAGCTCTTCATGCACGAAAATGGCTGAATGAGGCTTCATTCTTCATCAGAAGCTTTTATATTATGGATCCACAATCATTTGGGGGACCAATTATGGCTGGTTATGGTGAATTGAAGAAATCCAAAGTTGGAAGTGGAAGCTTCATACACACGTGCCAAAATGGCTCCAATTCCCTTGGAGATGATTCAAATCAATTGCTGGTGATGTGCCTTGATCAGATGGATGACAATTGCTCCTTGAATTGATCTAATGGTTGAAATTGAATGTGAGACTTATACTTGAAGTAACTTGAAATTACACATATTTTGCACATCATGAGTCCAAATTTCTTGGTGCATCTTGCATGTCATGATAAAGTGACTCAAAATATGCACAAACATGGCATGTAAATACATTAAAATCAATTCAATTCAAATTATAACTTTAAAGTCCTTCTTCCATTGAATTTCTCCACCAATCTCTTTGTCCAACCATAATCCATGACAAATTGATGTTCAATAATGAAAATAAGTTCATTTGAAGCAAGTTTCATGTTCGAGAAAATCTCATTTGAAGTGTGCAAAAGCATGAAATGGACCTATAATCAAAATGACCTATAATCTCACTTTCCCAAAATACCCCTGCCTTGCAAGCTTCATAACTTGAGTTCTACACATGAGATGAAGGACTTCTAGGACGTTTTGGAAAGCTAAGATCATAAGGAACAACTTTCATGTTCATCAAAAAATGAGGAGAAACATGGTTCTAGGTCAAAAGTGCCTTGGAAGTTGGTTGACTTTTGTTGACTGAAAATACATTCATCTGAGGACCCATAGCTTGTCAACATCATAACTTGAGTTCTAGAAACCCAATGGATGAGTTCTAGTACTCAAAAGAAAGCTAAGAATATGCTCTACAAGTCTCATGTTTATGTCAAAGTGATGTGAAACTTGTATCTTGAGATATGTGGTCTTGAAGTTAGGAACTAAACAGGGAATTTTACACTGACAAACCTCTAAAACCCTATTTTAGTAACTTCTCACACTCTTGATTCTTTCTGAATTGATCTTGAAATGACATATTAGATGCCTCAACATAAATATCCATGATCACAATGACTTAAAACCAAGTCTTAATCTCCTTCAAATTCTCAGTTGACTTTGCACTAGGCAGATGAAACCCTAGGTGTACAATCCCTTGACTACAACCTCTTCCACATGATATAATCACTTAGATGAGCTCCACAGTGACTTCAAAAGCACTCAATGAGCTCTTCAACATCTCATATCCATATCCATAAACTCATGATCCTCTGATGATCTTTACTTGGCCTCCAAGCTAGGAGCTAATCCACACACATCCATCTCCTTTCTCAAAGAACTCTGACTTTCTCCTGATGATGATAAGCACTTAACCACTTGCATAAAACCTCTTGCTTAGGTTTAGACCCTTGGTAACCTTCTCTTGACTGCACACCTCTCTTGATCCCTTGCAAATGAACAATGATATGCAAATGCAGATGCTAGAAGATGCAATGAAAACATAAGCCAGGTAAAGAAAAGGTTGGGCAAATTTTGGGGTACAACAGTTGCCCCTATTTAAGCGACTTGGACCTGAATGAGTGAAAAGCGAACGACTTTCACACAATCAAAGTAAAAGATGGTTGAACACCAACGAACCCGGAAATTTGCCAACCGCAGAAATAAACTGCAAACTCTGACTAGGGATGGAAATCTCTGAAAGTAAACTGAACTGATAGTTGCAACAGTAACAAGCTGATTGATTAACAACGCTTGACATGCAGTCGGAAGAGACATCTACTAACGCGCAGGCATTCGCTAAATAGAAGTGAGCATCGAACCCTAAGTTCAGATCAACCGAAGCTGATAAACACATCTCAAGAATACCCCGCTGGGGAAGAGAGAAGCTTAAACCAATAACTCTGTTGGGGAACACAATATAAGATGAACGCGTCCATCAAAATTGTGCCATGGTCTGGATACCATACGGGCTGAAGGATAACATTTCAAATTGTCGAAATCTGGATATTCAACAAACAACATGAATCAATGAAATTTTCCAGAGTCTGAACACTCGACGTAATAATCGGAGTCTGGATACACAACGAAACGAACCGAACTCTGGATACTCAACGAGATAAACCGGAGCCTGAATGCTCAATGTAATAACCGGAGCCTGAATGCTCAACAAGATAAACCGGAGCCTGAATGCTAAACGTAATAACCGGAGCCTGAATGCTCAACGAGATAAACCGGAGCCTGAATGCTCAACGAGATAAACCGGAGCCTGAATGCTCAACGTAATAACCGGAGACTGGATGCTCGACGTAATAACCGGAGCCTGGATGCTCGACATAATAACCGGAGCCTGAATGCTTGACGTAATAACCGGAGCCTGAACACTCAACGAAATAAATGGGATAAATCAGAGCCTGAATACTCGACGTAAGTTGACCGAAGTCTGGACACTCAACGGACAAATAATTCACCACAAATTGGAGATTGGAACCGGGATGCTCAATGTAACTTGACCAGAGCCTAGATACTAAAAGGACGAAAGAATGCATCACAACTCAGAAATTTGTCGAAGCCTGAATGCTCAACAGAATGACCGAAGTTTGAATACTCAATGGACAGAGAAAATCACATCTGAAATTGCCATGGCCTGAATACCACACGAATTAAGAAATCATTTAAACTTGTCATGGTCTGGATACCATAAGTCAAATTTCCTGAGTCTGGATACTCAACGAACAAAAGAACCACATCAAAATTTGTCAGAGTCTGGATAATCAACGAGATTGACCGGAGCCTGAACGCTCAACGAAAATAAACCAGAGCCTGAATGCTCAACGTAATTAACCAGAATCTGGATACTCAACGGAACTAACCGGAGCCTGGACGCTTAACATAATAGTCAGAGTCTGTTTACTCAATGGGGTAACTGGAGTCTGGATGCTCAACGAAATTGATTGGAGTCTAGATACTCAACGGACGAAAGAAAACTCATCACAAATTGGGAATTTTCCAGAGCCTGAATGCTCGACGTAATTGGCTGGAGTCTGGATACTCAACAGAATTTGTCGGAGTCTGGATACTCAACGAGATTGACCGGAGTCTGGATACTCAACGGTCAGAACAAATCTGAAATTGCCATGGTCTGGATACCATACAGGCAGCAAGACATCAGTCAAAAACTTGCTAGGCCTGAACACCATGCGGGCAAATTAAATCAACCATCTGTTGGAAATACACCTGCAAACAGAGAGGTAGCCATCTGGCTTATGTTTCACATGCGTATGTTTGAAAATTGCGTAATGCTCCATACAAAATGGAAATGCTACATGTTTGGAGGATGTTATGCATGAATGCAGATGCAACAGAACTGAATCAGCAAAATAAATGCTGAGGAGAGAAAGCCACCCTGCTGGGGAAAACAAAGCATGCCAATAACGATTGTACTTTAGCTGGGGAAACAAACCCTGGATGGCTTCCCAAAAAAGAAATTCTCGAGTGACAACATTCCTGCTGGAGAGATAGAACAACCTGCTAGACGGTAACTCTACTCTGCTGGGGATTAGATCAAATTCTACTGAGAAAGATGTACTGAGCGGCCTTTCCAGGATGTAACTCTGCAAGGAACAGATGACTCGGCTGCGGAAAGACAACCAGACGCTGGAAACGAATCTACCCTGCCGGGGAATCAACGACTTTGTGGAGAAAATGCAACCGAACTCCAATGTTGATTGTATTCTACTGGGGAAATCATCCCTGAATGGCTCGCCGGAATCAACGACTCTGCAAGGGATAACGGCTCAGCAGGGGGATCAACATCAAACACTGAGATTAACTTTACCTTTCCGAGGCTCTAAATGGCTTCCCAGAATCACATTCTGGGGAAACGGCTGATGTCATACCCCAAATTTGCCCGCCAGCTTTTGTAAATATTTTCGCATTTTATTTCACATTTTTCACGCCGTTTAGACACGTGTCCACCCCGATTGAGCGTTTTTCAGGTCTTGACTATTTTTTGGCCCAGTAGAAGCGTGACACGTGGCCTAAGGGCATTTTGGTAAATTTTGTTTCTATTTTCATTTTCTCATTTTTATATTCAAATATTAAATTTTTGTTCATTTTTTTTATTTTATCATTTATTTAATTCAAGTAGTTTGTTTTATTATTATTTATTTTTTTTAGAATTAGAATAGTTATTTATTTTTCCTTTAGAATATATTTTATTTTAATAGTTTTTAAATAGATTTTTAAATAGATAGTTTGTAATTAATTTAGAATTAGAATTTGCTTAGATTTAATTTAATATTTTTTAGATTTATTTTTATTTTAATATGATTTTTAGAAAATAGTCTTTAATAGATTAGAATTTAGATTTTATTTTAAATAGGATTTTAATATTATTTTTTATTAGAAATAGTTTTTTCTTATTTAGAATAGAAATACTTTTTTTATATAGCATATAATTAATTTGTTTTAGAATTATTTTAATATTAGAATTAATTAGATTTGATTTAATTTTAGAGATATTTTAGGATTTTAGAATTAAGTTAGTAATGTTAGAGATATTTTAGGATTTTAGAATTAAGTTAGTAATGTTAGAGATATTTTAGGATTTATATAGTTTTTAGATTTTATTTTTTTATTCTATAATTTTAACCGTTTTTAATTTTATTAGAAATAGTTTTTATTTTAAATAGATTTAATTATATAATTTAGAAATAGCTTTTAGGTTAAATATAATTTTAGTGTATTTTTATTATTAGAAGTTAAATAGAGTTTTATTTTGTTTTTACATAGAATTTTGTTGTGTGAATTTTATTAAGTTTTTTAAGAATTAGATAGAATTATTTAGAGTTTTTAGCTTATTTATTTATTTATTATTTTATTGAAATATTTAATTTGATTAGGGTTGATTGTTATTTATTATTTAGATTTTTATTTTCTTTTTTTATTTATTTATTAGTATTATTAAATTATGATTTATGGTATTTATTAGGATTATTAAATTAAAATTAATTTGTTTTATTATTAATAGTCAGATTTTATTTAGTTAAATTTTAATAATTTAGATTCTATTTTATTTGTTTACTTAGTTTAGGTTTTTTAGGATTTTGTTTTGATAGTAGTTAGAATTATTTAGGTTTATATAAGTAAATATTAATTAGGTTTTTATTTTCATTATTTAGACTTAAAAATAGTTTAATTAACTTTTAATTTTAGAATAGGATTTTATTATTTTTTTTACATAGAAATAGAATTGATTTTAGATAATTGCTTACTTTTTGAATATAGTTTTTATGTTTAAATATAGTTTTTTTATTTATTTAATTTTAAAAATTATTTTCTTTTTACTCTAATTACTTTTTATTTATTTATTTATTTTTGTTTATTAGAAAACTTTTTAGTTAATATAAATCAAGTTTTAGTTTAGAGTTTATTTAAAAATAGATTTTGTTAATTATAATTTATTAAATTAATTGCTTTAGATTAGAATTAATAGGTTTATTTTATTTTATTTATTCAGAATTATTTAGGGATTAGATTATTTGTTAATTATTAGATATTATTAGTTAGGATTTGTAATTATAATTAGTCTTTATTCTTTAATTGTCATCAGTTTTAATCCAAAGTCATTAACCCTACAACATGCCACGTGGCAGCCCTATATAGGGTGTGCCACTATTCACCATCTCCCAATCTCAGAGGACACAACCCTTCAGCCTTCAAACCCTAAACAAGGGCTCTCAACCATCAACCCTAGTTGCCGCCACGAAAACATCTTCATCACACCGTTCACAAAACCGTCGGCCCCTTTTTCCATCTCTCAATCTTCTTCAACAAAACCTCACTCAAACGAAACAACTTCCCACCATTAACGAAGCTTCCTCTTTCATTTTTTTTGTTTTGTTCAACCCAGTTCATCCCTCAACGTCTCCTTTTTACAAAAAAAAACCGGCACTAAACCGTAACTCTCTTCAATCTGCAAACCTCAACAAAGCCATCAAACTTCCATTAAAACCCCCCTGTCTTGTTTTTTTCAAGAAATAATTCGTAATTACTTTTTTTTTAACATTTTAGTTTTTGAATATATTATGTAAATATTCTTAGTTATTATATATTATATATTGTTTTACAGACTGTTATTTCATGTATATATATTATTATTATTATTATTCATTATGTGAATATTTTATATTTTGGTTTTCATTTTCTTTAGAGTTTTTTTCTTATGTATATATTATATTTAGAAGTTCTTTTAATATTTTTCTTTTAAAACTTTATATATATTATATTGTTAGAATTCATATACTCTTTTTCTTTTGGAGTTTTATTTAATTTTTTTTAATATTTCCTACTTAGAATTTCAATAATATTTTATTTTAGAGTTAATTTTATTTTCTCCTCTTTTATTGGACATTTTGTCCCTTTTTCATTTGCTTTGGTCGATGACGACATTTCCATCGTTTAACCGTCAAATTATTGACGTGAAACAAGGGATCTGAGACCACCTCTTTTCTTTCTTATTTCTTATTCCGATTCGATTTTATTTTTGACTTGTGGATTGATGAAGTCTTTTTATCCGCAAGCGTCAGATTTTCGAAGTCGATAACCTTCCCGATTTCAAATCTATGGGGGATGACCATTGGGGTCATCTTCCTTACTTTGGGATCGCGATAGGCTACCTTCGATTAATCGACATTTTGTTTGTGGTTAAGACGAGATCCCATTCTTTCGAGTCCCGATTCAGTCCACTAACCAATTGACGACTAACTAACCACTAACCTTTACTTTCTGTCAAATATACAATTGCTTTAATTTTCTGTCAAATATCAACTGCTTTATTTTTCAGTCATTTATATTCTTGTACATATTATATATTCTGTATATTATTATCTTGTATATATCAAATACTTGTACATTCTCTCAAAATACTTAATAAAATATCGAAACCTTAAAATCCTAATTGATGGACTGTTGATTATATATCTTGTATATTATCCATATCCTGTGTATATTTTCCATCTCTTTGGCAGGTTCTCGAATCATCATCAATAAGGAATCAACTTTCCTTTGTATTGGATTAAAAAGAGAGGGTTAAGTGTAGACTTCTCCCTCTCCGAGTGTCGAGATGCTCACTGTAGTGTGGGTGATTTCAATACTCGTCTTTCAATACGAAGACGACATTCTCTCTCCTCCTAAAAACCTCGGTCCCGCACCGAGTAACTTTTCAAACTTTTCCTCCTAAAACCTCGGTCCCGTACCGAGCACACTTTCAATAATAAACTAATTTATCTTTGTATTGAATTAAAAAAGAGAGGATTAGGTGTAGACCTCTTCCTCTCCGAATGTTGGGATGCCCACTGTAGTGAGGGTGGTCTTGATATTCGTCTTTCAATACGAAGACGCGACTTTATCCACCATCTCGCTTTCACAACTTCCTTCCACAATTTTCGCACCTAAAACCTCGGTCCTGTACCGAGTGCATTTTCAAATCTCTTCATAACAAAAACTTGAATGGTCGTGGAGTGGTTAGGCGTAGGCCTTCTCCTATCCCGAGTGCTGACGTTTACCGTAGGGTTCTCTGTCGCAAAAAGCACTTACCATTCAAAACCAAAAACACTTTAATAAGAGAATGAAGTTCTCTTTGTGTTGAACTAAAAAGAGAGGATTGAGTGTAGTCTTCTTCCTCTCCGAGTGTCAGGATACTCACTGTAGTGTGTGTGGTATTGATACTCGTCCTTTAATACGAAGATGCTACGTTCGCCACACATTTTTTACAACAAAAACTTTGAGATAAAGAATTGGGTACTACCCGTAGGGGTTACTATCCGAGGACCTATCTCGCTCCAAAAACAATTCAACCAATCAAACGTGACACCTGGCCTCGCATGGCGAAAACCAGTCTTTCAACAGGATATGTTACGTCCGTTCTACCGCAAACAGGTACGCATAAGTCTCCTCCCATGCGAGCAGCAAAACACCTAAACTGCTAGAACGCGCACGATAACATCATCCCCAAACACACCGGTTATCCGCATCGTAGGCACGAACTACGTTGCTCTGATTTCTCATGCATATTGAGAATACGTAGGCATAGGATTGCGATATCCTAGCGAGCACCCTTTTCTTTTTCCACCCTTTCCCAGAAAGGCATGCTACGTCCGTTCTACCGCAAACAGGTAACGCCTAAGTCTCCAACGAGCGAGCAGCAATACACCTAAACTGCTAGAATGCGTACGATAACATCGTCTACCAGTACACCCCATTTCCCCGCACACCGTAGGCCGAACTACGGCTGCTCTGATTCTTTACTTTCTCAAGTAAAGATACGTAGGCACAAGGGCCACAATCCTTGCCGAGCACATTCCCCCTATATCTGTAGTTCCCCGAACTACGTCGACTCTGACTTTCTCATGTCTATTGAGAATACGTAGGCATAGGACTGCAAAGTCCTACCGAGTCTGTTCTTTCACCTTTCTTCCCCGTTATCCTTTCTTTCCTTTATTTTTAACCCTCTTTCTTTACCCTTTGGAAAACACTTTTATAGCATAATATTTAAGCAAATAAATTCACACGTCGACAAACAAATGGTTCCCATCGAGTACGATGGATGCGAGGGGTGCTAATACCTTCCCCTCGCATAACCGGCTTCCGAACCCGTTCTTGGTTGCGAGACCATCTTATCCATTTATTTCTTAAGGTTTTCTCGATATTTTCCTTTCCCCTCATGGGATAAATAAAGTTCGGTGGCGACTCTTCTGTCTATCTTTTTCGCCTCCCCATCGTTGCACGATGCATTTTTCGAGTAGCGACAGCTGGCGACTCTGCTGGGGATTCCTAGCGAGCCAAGCCTAATTTGTTTGTCGTGTTTGTGTTTTTATTTGCGTTATTTGTTTGTGCTTTATTTTCTAACCTGTTGGGTTTATTTGGGATTGGTTTGTGAGAATAAAGCTTCCTACCCGAGCTTTTGAGTGTACACTAAGTTAGGAGGTGGATTCTTTCTGATTTGTGAGACTTAGGACTCGTTGAGTTGGATCGAATTCCACCGCTCAGATGAGACCCCTTTGGGATGATTATGTCTTACGTGTAGTCGTAATGGCATCTTTATTTCCAACTTGGGAGTCCGTGACTTTGAGGACCTTTTGTAGAACCTTGTTCTGAAGGTTCCTAAAACATAACTCTGTGTTCATCCTTTGAAAGGATTACCGTCTTACGAGTAGTCGTTATGATGGAAAACTTTTGAGGGTTAGTGCGTGAGACTTTGTTTCAAGGACTTTGGGATACCCTCTTATAAACCAATAGATTGCCCACCCGAAGGGAGAGATATATTGTTATGTTGTCTTGCAGGATTTGTGACTCTAATCCTTGTTGTGGATCTGTTATCGTGTGCACTCATTGCATTGCATTTGCATAAACATCTCTGCATCATTTTGCATTTTCTTACCAGATACCAAAAGCTTACCCATCCTTGTTCATAACCCGCAGTTGATTTCCCGACACTCCTACTGAACTTGTGAGAGCTACAAAGAGTTTGAAGAAAGAGGAACGTAGAAGCTTCGAGAAGCCAAGTCAAAACGAAGCAAGCTGAGATAGCTATGTCAGAGAACGACCGCCAGAATGTTGAGTCCCCACCAGGGTTTACTGTGACGAACAATCCACTATATGATCTTCCGCCAGATGGCCATCCTCCGCAAGTAAAAGTTCCAACTCGACCCCCGAGGATGCCAAAGACTGATCCCATGGAAGAAAAGCTTCGCACCCTCGAGGAGACAATTCAAGCTATGAGAGTGTCTGATATGCTCGGCCTTGACGCTGCTGATATGTGTCTAGTGCTAGACTTGGTGATTCCTCCAAGATTCAAGATACCCAACTTCGAGAAGTACACATGCTTTAGTTGCCCAAGGCGTCATTTGGTGATGTACTGTCGAAAAATGACCCCATATACTCATGACGATAAGCTGATGATCCACTGTTTTCAAGAAAGTCTGAGTGGGGCATCATTAAGTTGGTACACAGATTTAGAAAGGAGTCATATCCAATCGTGGAGGGACCTAGCCAATGCTTTTCTAAAGTTTTACCAGTTTAATCTAGACACTCCTCCCACCCGCATGCAGTTGCAAAGCCTATCTCAGAATGAGAACGAACCTTTTAAGGGATATGCACAGCGGTGGAGAGAATTCGCAGCAAGAGTGCAACCACCACTCTCGGACAAGGAGCTGATTGACATGTTCATCAACAGTTTGCAGGGCTCTTATTTTGAAAGAATGGCTGGTTGTACGCCATCAAGCTTCTCTGACCTTGTGATTGTAGGAGAGCGCCTCGAAAGTTACCTCAAAAGTGGACAAATCCAGGACGCATCAGGTAGCCAGGCCAGTGAGATTGAATCTTTCGATGATTTCCATGAGGAAGAGAAAGATGAAACCAATGAATTCATAGCAAACATCGAGTACTCTCACGATGTACCAGCAAAACTCTGTGGTCCGTCATCTGGTCAACAGGCACCGTTACCAGTGCTATGTTATCCTTATGGGAAATCAGCCATACCTAAAGCTTCGTCCTGTAACCCATGTGTCGCTCCTCATGCAAATCAACAAGCCCATGGTCGAGGATATCATAATCAGCGCCGTAATCAGAATAGGCCCAGCAATAACTTGGAAAGAAGGACTGCTCCTCTTCATCCGGTCCCTATGTCGTACAATCAACTTCTCCCACATCTGATTCAAAACTCATTGGTAGAGCCTAAAGCTCTCAAGCCTGTGCCAGAACCTTACCCTCCTGGGTACAATCCCAATGCTCAGTGTGGATATCATGGAGGATCCATGGGGCACTCGACTGAAGAATGCAAAGCCTTCCAAGCCAAGGTGCAACAACTAATTGACAAAGGGTACATCTCTTTTCCGGAGGGAGTTTAGTTGTCCATGACAACCTCTCAGTTGTCTAAACTCGAAGATTTCAAGGGTCATTTCTAGAAGCCAGTGGTCCAGACAGGCATACGTCCTCAACATTGGCAGTCCTTGAACGCTTTTATCATTTGCATCTTGTAGTTTATTTCCTGTTAATTGCTACTTGTGTTTAAACATTGTTGTTTTGAATGGTAATATTAATGGAGTTATTATGCATTTTCCGAATCAGTCACGTCGTATTCACTCATTATTTCCACTTATCACAGACACATACACTTTTATCCACTCCACTTCATCACTGTTGTGTTTAGCAAATATTGGAGGGAGGATGACGAAAACGAAATACCCATAATAGCAAACTGTATGCTCTCAGACATAATCTCGTCAATGATGTACAGGCATTGTTTCAAATCCCCTAAACATCGGAGATATAAGGAGTTAATCCTTAGTCAACCACTTCGAGCCTAGAAGTAGGAGTTTGCTTCGGATATTCAAACCCTTACACTCAACCTGGGGCAGGGTAGTTGTTCAGTTAGTCCGCTATGCATAAAGAAAAATCCAGAAGACGGTTGTTCATCAATGACCCACGACATGGCAGTCACAATTCGCCAACAAAATCAGAAAAAAAATATCAAAAGCCTGCTAAGTCAAACACCTCAAAAGGGGACTTAGGCAAAAAATCAGGGCTATCCCGATGGATCTGACAAGCAAAATCAGTCCATGCAAAAGTTAGGGATCAAAAACAAAATCAAAAGAGGTTTTTAAACCTTCAACAAAAACAAAATAAGACTCAGTGGCCACCCAAATCTATGGTCTACTGACATTTATCAAAATAAGGTGATTGCCATTTCAAGCAAACCTTGAACCGTCAAGCTTACACCGTCAAGGTAAGTGCAGAATTAACTGAGCGTAGGACTGGAAGTCATCAAGAAGAAGGGGTGGGTACAAATAATTCTTTGAGCCTAATATCCTTTGTTCTATAAACCATGAACCAGACCAAGTTATAACCCTCGAAAGACCTAATTGAGGCGAGGTTTATTTTGAAAGCATACTATCGCAAGGTTGCGTAACCTGACTCCTCACGTATTTGCTAATCATCAGTATTGGTGTCAATATCCTTGCTATATCTTTCACATCAATCAAACTAGCACAACGTTTGGACTAACGGTCCATTCGTCTCACAATCACGACACTTAATAAATGACATTTCTTTCAAACTTGCATGAACGTCGCATTAAAATTACCATTCGTGAACAAAACAATTTTAATTGCAAGTCAATAGTGGACGTCAAGGAAATTCCAACACGAAGCGATCAAACAGGACTGGATCATTCAACAGTCTGGATCAGAATCAAGCATACTTTGTAGCCCTGTGGATCTGGGGCATTGACATCAAAATTTTGGAATCAATCAGTCTGAGCCAAATCCCCAAACAACGGTTGATTATGGGGAAAATCATTCAATTAGCGGTTGATCAAAAGTGAATCATACCAATCAGGGGCAGGCCACCCAGAGTTTCTTTGACTTAAGGATAGATCACTCTAATGTTCAATCAGGATAAGTTAAGTCGCATCAACGCTCTTTCAAGAACAAGCTACTCCAAAGAGTATATTGAAGCCAACCATGAGAATCGGTTAAGCAATGATAAACCCTTTTGTGGTACAAACTCTGGGACAAGCCATCTCGAGGTCGTCTCTTGGCAAGTTATTCAAGCAAGTTCATCCTCATCAGCAACTGTTGAGTTCAAAATGAGTGTTGGGGAATCATACCGTCACCTCACCAAATTAACCTTAACCGTCTGAAGGCCTTGCTGTCATTGGATCCTTCATCCCACAACCTAAACTTGTCACCTATCAAAACAAACCAAACCTCCAAAGTCCAGTCCTTACCTGTCAAAACCTTGTAACCTTCAAACCTCCAAAGTCCAGTTCTTGCCTGGCAAACCTTCAAACCAGTTCCATCTGGTAAACCCTTCACTTTGTACCAGTTCCATCTGGTCAAACCTTTAAACCTTCAAACCAGACCCATCTGGTCAACCCTTTGCTGAATACCAATTCTCGCTTGGTATATGTCAGCTTTTAAACCAGCTCTCATCTGGTCACCTTTCCTTTTAGCCTACCATTTCACCAGTTCTCGTCTGGTAAACCTCATTCCAAGTCCAGCTCCCATCTGGCAAACAACAAAATTAGCCCTCCTTTGACAGCTTAAGCTTTCGCCACCAGTCCTTGTCTGGCGGTTTACCCTCCGAATACCAGCTCTCATCTGGTACTTCAAACCCAAGGTCCAATCAGCCTTTGCAACTACCAAAGCCTGTCGCGTCCAACCTGCATTTCCATCACCCATTTGCAATCATACGCATCATACGCATCATATGCATACCCATAATCATATCATATTTCCTCAGCTCTTGCATCTCCGTGCATTAGCATTTGCACTTGCATTTCCATTTGATATGAAACATCATTATCATCAAGCATTCACATACGTGAGCTCAGATCCGGGATCAATCTCGAAGACTTCCAAGATCATATTCAGCCCAGTCAGGGGCAATCTCCGCAAGACCGCGGGTCTCCCCGCGAAATTCAAGGATATCAAAGCAAAATTCCGCCCAGACATGGGCACCTTTTCAAGACCATGGGTGTATCGCATGATGTATTTCAACCCCATGGTTAATCAAATCTTCAACGACAAATTTAGCCCAGTCAGGGGCATATCATTTAAAGTCAGCGATAAAGTGGCAATCTCTTCGGAAAAGCTTATCTCCCTACATCCTTTTGGGTGTCAGGTTTGTTTATATTTCACTTCTCAAACTTTTGTTTTTCTTTTTCGGACAAATTCAGGGTCTTCTTTGTATCTAATTGACTTCTACCTTGAAAAATGAACGCTGCAGCAATTCATCTTACTCGGTCTAAGCCAATTAGATAGGGGCATCTGTCATACCCCAAATTTGTCCGCCAGCTTTTGTAAATATTTTCGCATTTTATTTCACATTTTTCACGCCGTTTAGACACGTGTCCACCCCGATTGAGCGTTTTTCAGGTCTTGACTATTTTTTGGCCCAGTAGAAGCGTGACACGTGGCCTAAGGACATTTTGGTAAATTTTGTTTCTATTTTCATTTTCTCATTTTTATATTCAAATATTAAATTTTTGTTCATTTTTTTTATTTTATCATTTATTTAATTCAAGTAGTTTGTTTTATTATTATTTATTTTTTTAGAATTAGAATAGTTATTTATTTTTCCTTTAGAATAGATTTTATTTTAATAGTTTATAAATAGATTTTTAAATAGATAGTTTGTAATTAATTTAGAATTAGAATTTGCTTAGATTTAATTTAATATTTTTTAGATTTATTTTTATTTTTATATGATTTTTAGAAAATAGTCTTTAATAGATTAGAATTTAGATTTTATTTTAAATAGGATTTTAATATTATTTTTTATTAGAAATAGTTTTTTCTTATTTAGAATAGAAATACTTTTTTTATATAACATATAATTAATTTGTTTTAGAATTATTTTAATATTAGAATTAATTAGATTTGATTTAATTTTAGAGATATTTTAGGATTTTAGAATTAAGTTAGTAATGTTAGAGATATTTTAGGATTTTAGAATTAAGTTAGTAATGTTAGAGATATTTTAGGATTTATATAGTTTTTAGATTTTATTTTTTTATTCTATAATTTTAACCGTTTTTAATTTTATTAGAAATAGTTTTTATTTTAAATAGATTTAATTATATAATTTAGAAATAGCTTTTAGGTTAAATATAATTTTAGTGTATTTTTATTATTAGAAGTTAAATAGAGTTTTATTTTGTTTTTACATAGAATTTTGTTGTGTGAATTTTATTAAGTTTTTTAAGAATTAGATAGAATTATTTAGAGTTTTTAGCTTATTTATTTATTTATTATTTTATTGAAATATTTAATTTGATTAGGGTTGATTGTTATTTATTATTTAGATTTTTATTTTCTTTTTTTATTTATTTATTAGTATTATTAAATTATGATTTATGGTATTTATTAGGATTATTAAATTAAAATTAATTTGTTTTATTATTAATAGTCAGATTTTATTTAGTTAAATTTTAATAATTTAGATTCTATTTTATTTGTTTACTTAGTTTAGGTTTTTTAGGATTTTGTTTTGATAGTAGTTAGAATTATTTAGGTTTATATAAGTAAATATTAATTAGGTTTTTATTTTCATTATTTAGACTTAAAAATAGTTTAATTAACTTTTAATTTTAGAATAGGATTTTATTATTTTTTTTACATAGAAATAGAATTGATTTTAGATAATTGCTTGCTTTTTGAATATAGTTTTTATGTTTAAATATAGTTTTTTATTTATTTAATTTTAAAAATTATTTTCTTTTTACTCTAATTACTTTTTGTTTATTTATTTATTTTTGTTTATTAGAAAACTTTTTAGTTAATATAAATCAAGTTTTAGTTTAGAGTTTATTTAAAAATAGATTTTGTTAATTATAATTTATTAAATTAATTGCTTTAGATTAGAATTAATAGGTTTATTTTATTTTATTTATTCAGAATTATTTAGGGATTAGATTATTTGTTAATTATTAGATATTATTAGTTAGGATTTGTAATTATAATTAGTCTTTATTCTTTAATTGTCATCAGTTTTAATCCAAAGTCATTAACCCTACAACATGCCACGTGGCAGCCCTATATAGGGTGTGCCACTATTCACCATCTCCCAATCTCAGAGGACACAACCCTTCAGCCTTCAAACCCTAAACAAGGGCTCTCAACCATCAACCCTAGTTGCCGCCACGAAAACATCTTCATCACACCGTTCACAAAACCGTCGGCCCCTTTTTCCATCTCTCAATCTTCTTCAACAAAACCTCACTCAAACGAAACAACTTTCCACCATTAACGAAGCTTCCTCTTTCATTTTTTTTGTTTTGTTCAACCCAGTTCATCCCTCAACGTCTCCTTTTTACAAAAAAAAACCGGCACTAAACTGTAACTCTCTTCAATCTGCAAACCTCAACAAAGCCATCAAACTTCCATTAAAACCCCCTGTCTTGTTTTTTTCAAGAAATAATTCGTAATTACTTTTTTTTTAACATTTTAGTTTTTGAATATATTATGTAAATATTCTTAGTTATTATATATTATATATTGTTTTACAGACTGTTATTTCATGTATATATATTATTATTATTATTCATTATGTGAATATTTTATATTTTGGTTTTCATTTTCTTTAGAGTTTTTTTCTTATGTATATATTATATTTAGAAGTTCTTTTAATATTTTTCTTTTAAAACTTTATATATATTATATTGTTAGAATTCATATACTCTTTTTCTTTTGGAGTTTTATTTAATTTTTTTTAATATTTCCTACTTAGAATTTCAATAATATTTTATTTTAGAGTTAATTTTATTTTCTCCTCTTTTATTGGACATTTTGTCCCTTTTTCATTTGCTTTGGTCGATGACGACATTTCCATCGTTTAACCGTCAAATTATTGACGTGAAACAAGGGATCTGAGACCACCTCTTTTCTTTCTTATTTCTTATTCCGATTCGATTTTATTTTTGACTTGTGGATTGATGAAGTCTTTTTATCCGCAAGCGTCAGATTTTCGAAGTCGATAACCTTCCCGATTTCAAATCTATGGGGGATGACCATTGGGGTCATCTTCCTTACTTTGGGATCGCGATAGGCTACCTTCGATTAATCGACATTTTGTTTGTGGTTAAGACGAGATCCCATTCTTTCGAGTCCCGATTCATTCCACTAACCAATTGACGACTAACTAACCACTAACCTTTACTTTCTGTCAAATATACAATTGCTTTAATTTTCTGTCAAATATCAACTGCTTTATTTTTCAGTCATTTATATTCTTGTACATATTATATATTCTGTATATTATTATCTTGTATATATCAAATACTTGTACATTCTCTCAAAATACTTAATAAAATATCGAAACCTTAAAATCCTAATTGATGGACTGTTGATTATATATCTTGTATATTATCCATATCCTGTGTATATTTTCCATCTCTTTGGCAGGTTCTCGAATCATCATCAATAAGGAATCAACTTTCCTTTGTATTGGATTAAAAAGAGAGGGTTAAGTGTAGACTTCTCCCTCTCCGAGTGTCGAGATGCTCACTGTAGTGTGGGTGATTTCAATACTCGTCTTTCAATACGAAGACGACATTCTCTCTCCTCCTAAAAACCTCGGTCCCGCACCGAGTAACTTTTCAAACTTTTCCTCCTAAAACCTCGGTCCCGTACCGAGCACACTTTCAATAATAAACTAATTTATCTTTGTATTGAATTAAAAAAGAGAGGATTAGGTGTAGACCTCTTCCTCTCCGAATGTTGGGATGCCCACTGTAGTGAGGGTGGTCTTGATATTCGTCTTTCAATACGAAGACGCGACTTTATCCACCATCTCGCTTTCACAACTTCCTTCCACAATTTTCGCACCTAAAACCTCGGTCCTGTACCGAGTGCATTTTCAAATCTCTTCATAACAAAAACTTGAATGGTCGTGGAGTGGTTAGGCGTAGGCCTTCTCCTATCCCGAGTGCTGACGTTTACCGTAGGGTTCTCTGTCGCAAAAAGCACTTACCATTCAAAACCAAAAACACTTTAATAAGAGAATGAAGTTCTCTTTGTGTTGAACTAAAAAGAGAGGATTGAGTGTAGTCTTCTTCCTCTCCGAGTGTCAGGATACTCACTGTAGTGTGTGTGGTCTTGATACTCGTCCTTTAATACGAAGATGCTACGTTCGCCACACATTTTTTACAACAAAAACTTTGAGATAAAGAATTGGGTACTACCCGTAGGGGTTACTATCCGAGGACCTATCTCGCTCCAAAAACAATTCAACCAATCAAACGTGACACCTGGCCTCGCATGGCGAAAACCAGTCTTTCAACAGGATATGTTACGTCCGTTCTACCGCAAACAGGTACGCATAAGTCTCCTCCCATGCGAGCAGCAAAACACCTAAACTGCTAGAACGCGCACGATAACATCATCCCCAAACACACCGGTTATCCGCATCGTAGGCACGAACTACGTTGCTCTGATTTCTCATGCATATTGAGAATACGTAGGCATAGGATTGCGATATCCTAGCGAGCACCCTTTTATTTTTCCACCCTTTCCCAGAAAGGCATGCTACGTCCGTTCTACCGCAAACAGGTAACGCCTAAGTCTCCAACGAGCGAGCAGCAATACACCTAAACTGCTAGAATGCGTACGATAACATCGTCTACCAGTACACCCCATTTCCCCGCACACCGTAGGCTGAACTAGGGCTGCTCTGATTCTTTACTTTCTCAAGTAAAGATACGTAGGCACAAGGGCCACAATCCTTGCCGAGCACATTCCCCCTATATCTGTAGTTCCCCGAACTACGTCGACTCTGACTTTCTCATGTCTATTGAGAATACGTAGGCATAGGACTGCAAAGTCCTACCGAGTCTGTTCTTTCACCTTTCTTCCCCGTTATCCTTTCTTTCCTTTATTTTTAACCCTCTTTCTTTACCCTTTGGAAAACACTTTTATAGCATAATATTTAAGCAAATAAATTCACACGTCGACAAACAAATGGTTCCCATCGAGTACGATGGATGCGAGGGGTGCTAATACCTTCCCCTCGCATAACCGGCTTCCGAACCCGTTCTTGGTTGCGAGACCATCTTATCCATTTATTTCTTAAGGTTTTCTCGATATTTTCCTTTCCCCTCATGGGATAAATAAAGTTCGGTGGCGACTCTTCTGTCTATCTTTTTCGCCTCCCCATCGTTGCACGATGCATTTTTCGAGTAGCGACAGCTGACTCTACTAGGGAGATAGATTTTATAGCTATACTCTGCCGGATATTCCGCTCTGCCGGAGATAAAAATCCAACCTGTCGGATACTCAGCTGGGGAAGACAATTGTCCCTTCCGACTCCACTGGGGATTAGGCGATGAGAGAAACAACAATTGCCCTATGCTTGGGAGCTGAATCACCACTTCTGCTGACTTCACTGGGGATTAAGAATTAACCCTCTTATGCTAGGAAGTAGTATTACTCTGGTGAGGAAAGGTCAAACCTTGCCGACTAGCTGGGGAGCAAGTAGTAGGGGAACAACCTCAACCTATGCTCGGATTAAGTCAGCAATCTGAAATCTGAAAGGTTACAACATCACCCGATTAAGATCTGTGGAGAGAAAAATCTGTCTCGACTCGCTGGGGATTACTTATTCTGCAAGAATAAGCCAATCTTGCACTGCTGAGGAGTGAGTGCATACAACCATTCTGTTGGGGATAAGTGTACACACTCACCTGCTCATTCAATTTGTTTATCTGACCCTGGTTGGGGATATGGAGGTGCACAGCCTCCACTTGCTGGGGACTAATTAGTCTCTATTGCAGGTCAGGGGAGATATTCATCTTGGACTTGAAGGATAATTTTACCCCAGCATATGGGCTCCCGTAGAAGTCTTTCTCAAAAAGGAATTTTAAATCTCTGTACCCTGATGGTTTAATCTGAACTACCTCAACATTCTAAACCTCGAAGAGGTGCTAGCTTCTGGATAATGACAGCTTCTGGGCTCTTAGGGTGGCCTGCCTCATCCCTTGCAATGACTTTGCCCCTGACTTCGAGAGATTTATCGAATCTCGACCTGATTGCCCCATGCTGACTGACCTTTATATGGCTGACTCCCTTGATATGATCATTTGATAAATTTCCCTGGTTCTACGGTGTATTCAAGCATTCTGCGTTCTATCCTGATCAATTCTCCACTATGGAAACTCTCCTGCTGTCAAGTGCTTACTCGCAAGTAAAACAAATTGTTATGCACAAAAGATATACTCATGCAATGCATATGCAGGTTTGAAATCCAAGTCTGTTCACTGGAAAAAAATTTGTGACATATAGTGAATGAATCACCTATCAAAAATGTCAACCTTAGTAACAACCTGATAAGAGGAATCCTTTTAGGAGTCAATTTTGACGCGATCTTTACCACAATATGCTTTTGAAACAACCCTGTTTCAATTAGGACTTTTAAAGGTTGTAACTCGGTCAGGTTCACGGTTTTAGAAAAAAGGATATAAGGCTCAAAGCTTATTTTAACCCACCAATTCTCCTTGATGTTCTCCACTCCTATATTCAGCTAATTCGACACAAGCACTCACCTTTCAAAGGTTGAGTGACAGGAGTGATGGTTCAGGAAACCACAAGTTTTTGGAAGTGACAGTCACTCGTTTTTCATCTTTTGGTGCCTGGAGTCACACGACTTGTTTGTTCGAGGATTTTTCTTTTGTAATCATTTTCGCTTTTTTGCTTTTTCCCTAACTTTTGCTTGGACTAGCTCTTTTGAGCTTCTTTTGATTTCAAAGTCCAGCGGGACACCCTAATTTTTGCCTAAGCCACTTGTTTTCAAGTTATTGACTTAGCGGGCTTCTTCTTTTGATTTTTTTCTCCTCTTTTTGGGACCACTCGTGTGACACCGGCTTGTCTAACTTGTTTGAGAGAGATTGCGACTGTTTCACTCCCTGGCCGGCGAGGGATACCCATTGTGGGTTTTTTAGGCACGACCTATAGAGGTGTAATTGATCCTCGAACTGGAACACTTCTTTTGCAATTTGTACGCTTGGTCAAATTAACTGACACCTACCCTGCCCCGCTTTAAGATTGAGGGTTTTTTCGTTTTTCAGAAAGAAACTCCTACTACTAGGCTCAAAGGGGTTGACAAGGGATTATCTTCCTTATATCTCTGGTGTTTAGGAATTTGAAACAATGCATGTACATCATTCGCAGGTTTTATTCGAAAGCATATAATCGAAAGTTTTCGTCTTTCGATTTTGTCATCCTCCCCGGATTCCGCTTACACAAGCGTTTGATATCAATAAAAAGCATAGAGTGAACACGAATGGATTTAATCAAAACCTGCATATTCATTTCATTATCAATATCAATTGAAAACAAAAAGTTTTACAAACGAAATTTGCATTTAAACAGGAAAGAATCTACAAATGCAAAGAAAATGACAAGTTAAAACAAAGATTGTCAGCTTCGGGGAACCGGGCTTTCAAATCTTGACTTGCTGCTGAATCATCCATCTTCAGAATTGCTCGTCGAAGTCAATCTGATACTCTTCCGAACCTCTGCCATCGGTAAATTCTTCCACAGCATTAATCGCTGAACCCACATGGCTGGATGAAGGGAGATTGCTGATCTAGATTCCCTGAGGTGTGATTGAGAACATGCTGGATTCAAGCAGAGTCTGAATCTTGCTCCTCAGCACCTTACAATCCTCAGTTGAATACCCCTGTGCCCCAGCATGGTACTCACATCGGGCGTTGACATCAAAACCGAGCGGATATAGCGGAATCTCTGGATTAATCTTCTTCGGCACTATCAATCCACCTCTGATCAGATCTGGCATCATTTGACTGTACGACACTGGCAGCTGGGTGAAATGCCCATGTGGCTTCCTTGGTCTTTGTTGGGCGTGATGTCATGGCTGATGACGATACAATCGTTGACTCTGGAGGGGAAATGATATCTGATGCACAGACCCAAGGGATTGTTGACTCTGAACAGTTGAAACATCTGGAGATTGAGTCTGAGATATCAGTGACCCTCTTTGTTCAGATACTTTCATTCTCAGGCTTGGCCTAGGAACAGGCAACAGCTGTGGGCATGGAGATTCTGAAATCACAGATTGCAAGGCACACTCTTGACCTGATGTAGCTTCAGGGAAGAAAGCAGGAATATCCACCTCTTTTGGAGGGAATGGACCAAGACCACCTGGTACGCTCACGCCGCCCGGCGTAAATTCAACTGCCTTTGCATCAATTAAGTCTTGAACCTAGTGCTTAAAAGCTTTGTAGTTCTTGATGTTGTGCCTTGGTGCCTCAGAATGGAAATCACAGTGAGCACTTACGTCATAGCCCAGTGGTAGCTCACCCGTAAGTGGAGACAGAGTCCGCAGTTCAACCAAATGAAGTTGAAGCAAGAGTTGTAACAACTGTGCATAAGTCATAGGGATCTGATCGAAGATTCAGCTAGGCTACTTCGACCTCTGAGCATACCTCCTAGTCTTAAGATTGTCTCGGGAAACAGGAGGTAGCTGCTGACGTGGAAAATTTGGGACCTCAGGTTGTGCAGCGGATGTTTGAGGCACATCACGCCTTGGGAGAGACTCCGTAGATAGGGGTGGAATAACCATTTTCGCAGCGGCTCCATGCACCTGATCACCCTCTTTTCTTAGCACACTCCTTATCACTTTTGTGATCAGGCCCAACTGAGCCTTCAGTTGCTGAACCTCCTCCTTAAGCGTCTTCTACTCCAGACATAAGGCATGCATACCTGCTATGAACTATCCCATCTAGCTTTTAACTGCCCTTAACTCCGCCTGAATTTGTTCCATAGCTTCGCGTTGATTCCCCCTGGTATAGTAGTGATGAACTGTCTGATTGTCCATCTTGAAACAAGCTAACAAACCAACAGGAATAAGATCAATGGTTCCGTTGCACCTGCTATGCAAAAATTCAAAATGCAGACATGTATGTATGCAACAAGGAAATTTCCCCCTCGATTCCAGTTCCAGAAGAACAATGAGACATAGGGAAACCAAAGCCAAGAATAGAGCCAAACACCTTATACATACAAATGAACAGCCAAACAGGCAGCGTACAGGCATAACACTGAGCACAAACAGAATGACCTTGTTGCACCCTAAAATTTGCTCAACCTATTTCACCTGGTTTATGTTTTAATTGCATTATCATTTGCATAGTCACATCGTGTACATGGTCCAATCATTTGCATATCATAACATAGCAAGTCATCTAACAGGGGGTCAAGTGCCATCCTTATCTAAAGAAGCACATCAAGGGGCCTTATTCAAGCTGAAGAACATCCAAGTCATCAAGGAATGGGTTGAAGCTTTGAGGAGATTTGAGTGTCAACAGGTGGATTTCTCTCCTAACTTGAGGTGTATTGAAGATCATCAACATGGAATTATGAGATTGAGGTGTGTATGGATCCCATGGGAGGCCTATAGAGCCCTA